>OZ022508.1:35157113-35798015 GCA_963989385.1 Ctena decussata | reverse complement strand
AGCCATTAAGGCGGGATAAAGCTTAATTTTTGCATAAATGTTTGTGATATTATCCTCTACATAAATGGTGTGTTTTATTGCTGTTGTGCATGTTGTTTTGTTGTTGTGGCAACTTAGTTTTTCCAACATCACCTCAGTGCTCAGGTGAGCGATATAGGGCCATTGGCCCTCTGGTTTCTTGTTAGATTGCAGATATTTTGTTATGGTAATTATAATATGTCATATCAACTTTTAAAAGACACATTTAACTCGAGAATTCCATGGATTGTGATGTCACTATTTATTTATCAGTATTTTAATAGCTGGCTGGCAGGAGACTTTTAGGTCTAGTGACAGCCGGCTGGCAGGAGACCAAAAAGTCGAGACCAAAAAGTCTCCTGCCCAAAATTATATTGGAGTCACATCAGTTTGTTAGTCACTACATTCGAGAATCATCTGAACAAATTCATTGGAGACAACCAGTTCACAGTATTTCTTGATACTTCCTGGGTGTCCAACCAAGAGGGGTATATATACACTGCGTTTCTTCAGTTATAAGGAATTGGACGGACACACGGCGCCAAGTGCGTGCAACTATGGTTACCGCTGAGCCACTTGGGAAATGTCGTTAGGAGAATTGTACTGAACTGAACTGAAGTTATAAGGAAACGAGGAGAAGATGCAGGAGAAAGCAGCGAACCATATCTGGTGGTGATCATAATTTCATGCACCACTGATTTTGCCACTTATTTTCAAAACTTTCTAATGAATTAACATAATACAGATAGGCATGTTAAAAAAGAAATGTGACCGAAGCATTTCAGAGCATTTTTAGGAAAACAAGGCTTTTTTAGTACATTATTTTTGTTGCTGAAGATGTATCATGTCGCCTTGAAGATACCAGCCAAAATTTGTCGAAATACCTTGTGTAATGAAAAATTATGGTAAAAAATGTAGCCAAAAAACTCAGGAGTGTAACGTTTTTTGTGTGACATATTTTTTTGGTTACTGAATTTTCAGAATCTATTTTTACAAAACTTAGCTGGTTACCACACCTATTAGCCATCTATTTGACTTTCCTGTCCTTTGGGCTGCATGAAAATGTAAGATTTATGTTGTTTCATCATCACCCATACATGTACATTTAGTAATGCTTAACTAGACAGCACTTTGCTGAATTTCTGGTGCACCAAAAAAAGAAGTTCCCATCTAATTAAGTTTAGGCATAACTGAGTAAGCAGTGAATGAAATTTTGTGAAACTTAAAACATTCACAAATCAGAGCTTCTTTGGCGGGGGATATAAATTCAATGAATTTGTTAGTTTGTTCTGAGTGTAACAGAACTTCTGATGCATATTATTAATATTTCTAGTCGTTGAAAGGAAATAACTGATTGTGTTATTCAAACGTTTATATTAATATCAATAAGTGGGGTAAAAATTATGGTAAACTTTTTCTGACTTTTATTTGTTGCAGAAATTTGACAAATTTAGTTGAATTACACTCTGGAAATTTTTGCATTTGGTATTAAACCTTATTCAAGTGCACATCATGCATGCAATTTCGAAATCAAAGACAAAATAATATGGTGATTTGAAGGCCTAATAATGAAACTTTAAATAAAATGATAAACCATATATGCAAAAACAGTCATTTTGATAATGGGCAGAGTTACAGATACAATTTTAATAAAAATGTCACACTTTTTTTTGTTACACTCATGACAACATTGGCCCTGTTTTTAGCCATCTTTCTGTAAGTATTTAAGCTACGAAAGTAAAACTTTGCACCACTTTTAAGATCATTGCAGTGCATATTCTGACAATAAATAAGTGTATAAGAAGCTCTAATACATCAGGTATGTCAGGGAAATGAAAATGACTCTTTACTTTTAAAATCACTGTGTTAATGATATTGTCTTATGTCTCCTGCACTGCTTCAGGGATTTGAATAATTCTTAGGTAAACTGTTCATTCTGACACTGCAGTTGACAGTTGACCTCATTTTATTTAGGCTACATGTTTATTGTTCATATCGAATTTGCTATTATTAAAGTCAAACTCCCATAAGGTGTGCTCTGTTGTCTAGTGTGCGGGGACAGGACCTGCATGTGTCCCTGACCACGCTCCTCCAACAGATCACTGATCTGGTGCAGGCCTATGAGTCAAATGTCGGATTTATATATATATATAGGGAGATATATAATGACCCACTGATTTTTTTCGGTTATTTTCACTTAAATGCAGGAGATATTGGTCAGTTTGTTCGAGCATTATTGAGTGGCGTGATGATAATTCTTGTTTGGATTGTTTTGGAAGGAATACTCCCACCTTATTATAGCAGAATTACTAACATCAGATTAAGATAATTGGAGCTTTTGTAGAGCGAGTCCTGCCCCACAACCTTAAGGTTAAATCCTTACAGTTTTTGCTGACATCTCACTTTATATTATCATATTAAATGGATTTTGATTATTTCTTTTATTAGACAACCATGGAAGTGGTGGGCTGTCCTCCGTTTTGTGAAGTTGGATGCAGTTTGGTCCATGATAAGCTATTGTTGGCCCTGGTTAGCTGCCCTGAAGGGGAAATTTCAACAGAACACAGCAGTCGCCTCTCCAGTGTTATTGAAAATAAAGTAAGTTCAGAGTCACACAGAGGTACCATCCATCAGTTTGGAGCAGCCAAGTAATATTTATACCATGGTTTGTCCGCCTGTATGAGGAGATAATCCACAAGCTTTAGCAAATGAATTTCTCGTGTAAAATTTAGTAAGAATTATCCCTGCCAAGGACCTATGGTACCCCACTACTAGTTGTCATACAGAGATACCGTCACTTGAAAAAAATTTGTAGCCATTATTATTTAATCACCTAAAAATGGTAAAGATTCAGAAAAAAAATTGTAGCAAACAGTGTACAATTTGCTGGCAGTTTGATCAGGATCTACAATGTTTTCCAACAGTTTTAAACAACATCTTATACAGAATGAAGAGATGTTCCATGTTCAAAGCAGTAAAATAGATGGATGAATGACTTGCAATTTATAACAGTAGTTCAGTCATATCAGGACGATGGGAGGGTGATAATGAAAGGCTGTGTGCAATGGAACCCTGTTTACAGACAGAATGATTCCCCCTTCCAGCAGGGCTTGCAACATGGACCGCAAGATCAGTAGGCCATTGCTGAACCTACTGAGCTACAGGGGCTCCAAAACCAGTAATAAATGTAATGCTGTTCTGAGTGCAGTAGGGTTAATTGGCAACAACTCGTTTTAAGCTCATGAGTCTAAATGCTGTCCTTGGCGCCGGGCCTAGTAGCACAGTCGGTAGGGTGTCTGACTTATAAGCCAAAGGTCCTGGGTTCGATACTCGGTCCGGCCACTTACTTATGTCTCCCCCCTTTAGGGTCGGGAGACATGTTGTTTTTCCCCGGGCGTCTGTCCGTCCGACCGTCTGTCTGTCACAAATCGTGTCCGTTCTATAACTTGAAAACAGCTCAAGCTATATTCGCGAAACTTCATATAAATATCAATCAACATGAGACGACGTGCAGAGTGCTAGAATGGTAACTCTGGCATTTATACTTTTTGAGTTATTTCCCTGGGAACTTAGTCCATCACAAAATTGTGTTTCAATCGTGTCCGTTCTATAACTTGAAAACAGCTCAAGCTATATTCGCGAAACTTCATATAAATATCAATCAACATGAGAAGACGTGCAGAGTGCAAGAATGGTAACTCTGGCATTTATACTTTCTGAGTTATTTCCCTTGGAACTTAGTCCATCACAAAATTGTGTTTCAATTGTGTCCGCTCTATAACTTGAAAACTGCTCAAGCTTTATTCACAAAACTTCATACAAATATCAATCAACATGAGGCGATGTGCAGAGTGCAAGAATGGTAACTCTGGCATTTATACTTTTTGAGTTATTTCCCTAAGAACTTTGTCCATCACAAAATTGCGTCTCAGTCGAGTCCGTCTATAACTTTAAAACCATTCAAGCTATATTCATGAAAGTTCATACAAATATCAATCAACATCAGACGACGTGCAGAATGCACTCTGGCATTTATACTTTTTGAGTTATTTCCCTTGGAACTTTGTCCATCACAAAATTGCGTCTCAGTCGAGTCTGTCTATAACTTTAAAACCATTCAAGCTATATTCATGAAAGTTCATGAATACAAATATCAATCAACATCAGACGACATGCAGAATGCAAGAACCATAACTTTAGCGTTTATACTATTTGAGTTATTTCCTTAGAACTTTGTCAGTCACAAAATCGTGTCTCAGTCATGTCTGCTGTATAACTTGAAAACCATTCAAGCTATATTCATGAAACTTCATACAAATATCAATCAACATTAGAAGAATTGCATAGTGCAAAAACCATAACTCTTGCATTTATACTTCTTGAGTTATTTCCCTTGGACCTTTGTCAGTCACAAAATCGTGTCTCAATCGCTTTATTACTTGAAAACCGGACAAGCTATATTCACGAAACTTCATACAAATGTCAGTCAACACTAGACAACCTGCAGAGCACAGCATTTATACTATTTTAGTTATTTCCCTTGGAACTTTGTCATTCACAAAATTGTGTCTCAATCGTCTAAGCTCTATAACTTGAAAACCGTTTAAGCTATATTCATGAAACTTCATACAAATATCAGTCAACATATAAATAGTCGACGTGCAGAGCACTGTAACTCTTGCATTTATATTTTTTGACAAATACTAAATATGAATATCAGTCAACATTACATGACATGCAGAGCATAACAACTATAACTCTTGCATTTATACTTTTTACTTATTATGAATCCCTGCTTCAGGGTAGGGAAACATATTGTTTTTCCCTTGGCGTCTTACTGACTGATCCTTTTGACATCAAAAAGGGGGGAGACATTCTGTTTTTTTCGTAGAAAAACAATTCTAGTTTCATTTCTTCTTCCGCTGATTCAAGAAGGGCAGTTGTCAGTTACTGGTGAAAGTAAGTGCACTTAGTACTGATTAACCGCTTAGGAGGTCTAAGCCTGCCCAGAAATAGTGTGGTTAGGTTAACTCATTTTCCTGAAATGACCATAGCTGTTTACCATGGACATTAAACAATAACACAACAACAAGAACAACTGTCATTGGCAGTTACTGATGAATTTTGTGACTTATGATAAAGATGGTGTTAGGTCAGTTTTTCACTAGAAAATAGTTAGAAAAACATACATACTTGTGGTACAGTGAAGACCGTTGATGGGATCATGCACTCTCAGACAAAAAGTTTGGGAAAATTTGAAGTAGATGGACAATTTTTCAGAGTTGGAAGATTTTACCTTGTCAGAAAATGAATCCCTTCTAAAATGGGCCATATTTAGCTCACCTGGCCCGAAGGGCCATAGTGAGCTATTGTCATACCAATGCGTCCGGCGTGCGTCGTGCGTCGTGACGGAATTTGTCCGTCAACACCTAAAAACAAATATTCAAATATCTTCTTCTGTAAAACTACTGGTCCCATGGTTCTCAAATTTCACATGGAGCATGACCTGACTCCAGGGTCTCAGAATTGTAAAATTGGGTCAGGTTGAAAATCCAAGATGGCCGCTGTTACTAAAAATAGCAAAAACAACAAAATAAACTTCTTCTCCAGAACCACTGGGTATATTTGTCTGAATTTTGGCATGGAACATCAGTGAAACCTTGGTATTCAAAATTGTAAAAATGAAAAAAATCTGTAGTGGAGTTTTTGTTTACGTGTGTAATTTTGCTCAAATGCCAATGTCAAAAAATGACCTATTTAAACAACTTCAAACAACTTCTTCTCTAAAACTGCTGGTCCCATGGTTCTCAAATTTCACATGGAGCATGACCTGACTCCAGGGTCTCAGAATTATAAAATTGGGTCAGGTTGAAAATCCAAGATGGCCGCCATTACTAAAAATAGCAAAAACAACAAAAACAACTTCTTCTCCAGAACCATTTGGTATATTTGGTTGAAAGTTTGCATGGAACATAAGTGGGACCTTGATATTAAAAATTGTAAAAATAAAAAAAATCTATAGCGGAATTAGGTCACAGTGACCTACTTAGCGTTTACAAGGCCGATTTTGCTCAAATGTCAATATCTAAAGAAAATGCAACCAATTCTGACAAGATTTGGTCAGAAATGGTTCTTGAATGGAATTATTTCAATTTTGTGCCAGTTGACTATCCAAGATGGCCACCATGGGGGCCATTACTAAAAATAGCACAAACATAAAAATGACGATTACTCAAGAACCCTTGAATGGAATTGGACCAATTTTGTGTCAGAATGTTCCTTGCATGAAGCCGTTTCGATTAATTGCAATTCGGCATAAGATGGCCGCCATCTGGTGTTACTAAAAATAGCACAAACATAAAAATGACAATTATTACTCAAGAACCCTTGAATGGAATTGGACCAGTTTTGTGTCAGAATGTTCCTTGCATGAAGTCGTTTGATTAATTGCAATTTGGCATTCCAAGATTGCTACCATCTGCCGTTACTAAAAATAGCACAAAACATGAAAATGACAATATCTCAGTAACCGCTGAATGGATTTTGACGAAATTTGTGTCAAAATGATTCTTGCATTGAGATGTTTCAAAAATATCTAACTGTAGACCATTCATATTGGCCTCTGTTACTAAAAATAGAAAAATGTGAAAATTAGTAAATCTCAATGGAGTGATTAATTTTGTGTCAGAATGGTCCTTTAATTAAGCTTTTTCGATTTTTTGCATTTTGGCATTCCAAGATGGCCGCCATTTGCCATTACTAAAAATAGCACAAAACATGAAAAATGACAATATCTCAGTAACCGCTGAATTGATTTTGACGAAATTTGTGTCAAAATGATTCTTGCATTGAGATGTTTCAAAAATATCTAACTGTAGACCAGTCATATTGGCCTCTGTTACTAAAAATAGAAAAATGTGAAAATCAGAAAATCTCAATGGAACTGGACCAAATTTGTGTCAAAATGGTCCTTGCATGAAGGCTTTTCGATTTTTTGCATTTTAGCAATCCAAGATGGCCGCCATCTGCAGTTACTAAAAATAGCACAAAACATGAAACTGGCAATATCTCAGTAACCCCTGAATGGATTTTGATGAAATTTGTGGCAAAATGATTCTTGCATTGAGGTGTTTCAAAAGTAAATATATAAAGACCAGGCAAGTTGGCCTCTGTTACTAAAAGTAGCAAAATGTGAAAATGAGAAATTCTCAGTGGAATTGGACCAATTTTGTATCAGAATGGTCCCGTTGCACAATAGCCAGGTGAGCGATATCAGGCCCATTTGGGCCTCTTGTTTAAAGAAAAGGATTTGCTTCCCTTCTTTCCTTTTAGAGTAGTCTGGTATAATTTGCTCCTACCTCAGAGTAAATTCTTTCCTTTAAGAGTAGACACTTTGAGAAGGAGGCAAATACATTTTGGTCTGAGTGATAATTCAGTGCATCAAATAAGAAGGGGCAACAGGAGATAATTTAGCCATAAATTTCCTTATTTTTCAATAAAAACATACATTGTGACCCCTCATTAGAACCATCTCATTGAGACAGTTCTAATGAGGAGTCATAATGTATGTTTTCATTGAGAAATAAGAAAGATTACATGTATATCTGAATATATGTTACCCCTTCTTATCTGAAGCTCTTGTGATTTTCCAAAGAGGTCTACCGTACCAGGGCTCAGCCTAGAGGGAGATTTGGGAGAAATAGTCTCCGTAGGCTGGCTGACTTCTCCCTTTTATGAGCTGAAGGAGACTTCTCCCTGTTTTGAGCTGAGGGAGAAGTGAAAATGTATAGAACATATAGGGAAAGCCAAAATTTGGACCAAAACTTCTCGCTAAAGTGCAGAAAATGTAGCAAAACTTCTCCCTGTCTGAAAGCTCCAGGCTGACCCCTGCATATCCAGTCACCTAAATTTAACTTGTCTCATGATGAAAACGCATTGTGTTTCAGTGGAAAGATGGTTGGTGTTCACAAGATCCAGTAGATGATCCCAACCCAGACTTCAGATATCCTGCTGTGCTTTGGGCTTGTGCCATTGGTAAGACCCTAAAGAGCTTGGTTTTGAGTAAAGATGGATGGACAAATAATATATTGATTTAGGCTTTAACAGCTATTTCACAGGAACCCAGTTTAGTTAGCCCTACAGTAGAATCAAGAGTCCACAGCACTTCTTTCAGCTGATCATTTTGAAATTTAGTGACTTGTGGAACAGACAACAATATGAATTATGAGTCCCTCAGTAAAAATAATGAGTTCATGTAAAGCAAGTGGGACGTGCAGGTAAAAACATCACTTATACCTGATATTGTTTTCCAAGTTAACAATAATTCTCATTGTTTTGAGGAACAAATTTATTGAGGCCTCTCTGTGGGCTGACTTGGCAAGATAGTTCTTATTGAGTGGGTCTGAGGGCTTGATGTATGATTTGTAGAGGAAGAAAGAAAACAAAAGGTCTTCAAAGACCCCCTTATCTAGAGCTGAAAATATTTTTTTGTTGTTGTTCACTTTACAACACTATTATGCAGTGTTAGAAATAAGGCCCAGACATCAACTTGCCCAGAGGGCAACCTGAAATGAATTTCAACTTGCCCCCCTGTATTTCATTGCAATTAAACCGTTACATTTCATTTTCTTCCGAAGTCACATAAGTAAACATAGTCCAAAAATACTCTCCCTTTCTAAGACACTAAGCATGAATTCATGAACTTAAAGAGATAAGTGACCAACAGTTTTTATTACAGTTGCCTAATCATTTTCACAGCACTACTTTGACTGGGATTCTTTTTAGTTTTCTCCTTCAGAACACTATATTGGTTGGTTTCAAACTTTTCATGCAAAACTTCAAAAAAGACATGAAACAAAGTTATTTTCCAGAATTTTATCTCCCAAGATTTCAGGTTGCCCCCTTTTCAGGTTGTCCAGGGGGCAACCTTCCAAGACTGTCAGCTTGCCCCCAGCAAATTTAACCTGTGTCGGGCAAGTGGGCAATTGCTTATTTCTAACACTGTTATGTGATGATTTGAGAATGTGAACTTGTCCATCAGAGTAATTTAGCTGTGAGATGGGATTTTTCCTTCCAAGATGGATCTAGATTTTTTGGGTTGGTTTGGAGGAAAGAGTCTTGTCATATAATTGAACATATACTGTATGTGGTGTAAGAAAGCAGAGAAAACCCCCAACCATTGGCAATGTAAAATCTTGTGAAAAGACACCCAAATGTAAAACCTATAAGGATTTTTTTTTGCATTCATGATAAAAGCTCCATATATAACAGCGTGTATATGCATTCACAGGAAAGCCAGTACTTGTTAAGTGGTTGCTAAGCAACGGATTTGTACAAGATACTCAAGACAAAGACAGTGGAGACAATGGCTTACACAGAAGTATCTTATGTTTACAGGTTAGTAACCAGTAGCATGGGTGAGTCATACAGGTCATAAGCTGGAAACTAATCTCTCACATGAGTCTTTAATACTTTTAAAGGGGCTAGAAATGAAAAGTTGAATATGTAAACAAAGTAGATCCAGATGAGGTGCGGCTCAAAATGATCTACACTGATTGTCTTTGACTCTTTGAATTCTCAATTATGATGTGGCTTGGACAAAATATGTTTTTTTGAAATTTTGCTCAGTAAATTTCGTAGTCTCCTTTTTGGGGTGGCTTTAAAGGTAGGTTCCTGGACTAGCGATAAAAATTATGTCCACAAAATAATTTCGTCTTTTTCTGAGCAGTATTGAATTCTCTTATTTTTCTGAGTTTGTTGCTACTGAGAAACTCGTCAGATGTTGAAGAAAATAGTCGTTTTCCCCTTTGGTTTATTTTCTGTGTTGGAATTCCAGTTCTAAAAATAACTATGTTTATCACGTCAGCTGCGTTATCTATTTTTGGCGCGAACTAAAAATAGCGCTAACTGGTGTGCGAAGCAGAGTTAGGAAACCCCTTGCAAAACAACTTTTCTAACATTTTTTTGATTTACACTTTTTAGTGAAACTTATTCATTCCCTTTTATAAGTGCTTTCCAACAACTTGGATGAAAGATCATCAAAATTATGATGCATTCCAAAGTACAGGAACCTACCTTTAAGGGTTAAGCAAGATTTGATCAGATTAAATGAGACTCTTCCAAAGATTGTGTCCAAGAGTATCTAAACAGCATTAAATACAATTTGTTAGATGCTTTTATGCAAGAAAGAATTATAAAATAGTTTGCTGATCATGTTTAGTTCTTCTTAAAAAGTTTTGAGCCACGACACGACAAAACCAACAAAGTGGTAAGTGTGCTTAGCAAAGACTCAGATCAGCCTGGACATCCACCCAGCCAAGTAAATAGTTGCAGTACATGTGTATTTTCAGAAGTCACTGCGGAACTGGAAGGAAGCCATCTGCGTTTTCAAAGAGTTATTACCACTGATGCCAGATTGTCTCATGATGAAGAACTCTGCTGGCTATACCCCTCTTCATCTTGCTTGTGAGATGTTTTTGGATAAAGAAAGTTCAATGGACTTCTACCGGGATTGTGCTCTAGCAATCTTTGAATATGCTCAAATGAAAGGACTGGGTAAAGTTTATTTAAAATCACCTACAAAAATTCATTTGCATGACAGCGGCATGGTCATGAAGTAGGGTTAGTTGTTGGGTGTAGGGGGTTGTTCTATAAGTAGTTGAGATATACAACATTTGATGACATTGTGGACCTCAACTGTAATAATCTATGCAGAGCACTATGTCATGTAGACTTAAACCACCAGGAGAGGAGTATATAGTTTTCATCTTTCTGTCCATCTGTCTGTCGGTCCATACATAGAGGATCTTACACAAGTGCTCATTTCATATGAAATTTATGAAACGAGCCTTTGACCACGAGTGTAAGATTCTGTTTATCATATGACCCTTTAAAATGGGATTTTAACGCCCTCAAAATGAACATTATTTTAATAAGAAAATGCATTGTTGACATGGACGTTGTCAATGACGTTACGTGTACACGCCAAAGTGTTATTACATGTTCGGTCATACGATTTTTATGACACGACATTATCCACTGAATAACAGCGACGTCACATGATAAAGGACAAGGTTCACGATGGGTCAAAATCGGCCCTGTCTCAGAAATTGATGAAATTTTACTATATCATATTTATATGTTTCCTGCGATTGAAAATGGATTTTTTTAAAGTCTCGCGTGTTATTTACGCAATTGTGACGTATTTAAAATACCCTACCCCGCGCGACGTACTTAATGATTTTATGACATTAACGACGTTATTCAACTTATAAGTTTGCTGTGTAGCGCTTTTCCGTTTGCTCTGTGCTGCCACTCTTTAACGAGGTCGATTAGATGTTACTATTTCTTTTGCTGCGGGAGCTCGTATGCATATGTTAATCTTTATAATTAACCTCTACCCCATCCCCCCCCTACCCCCGGCCTCCCGCATTTGTCCTTCGTGATGGTATTACATGTAATACTGACGGTCGTAGAGTTTGGATATTTGTGGATTTCAGTTTTTGCTATACTATCATATTTGATAAGGCACTATTATTTCTGAGTCCGGGTGTAAGTTTTTGTTTAGAATTTTGTCCGCAAAACAAAATTTTGTTACATGTTGGTACGTTTTATTTTGCGGACAAAATGCAAAGCGCAAACTAATTCCGAGCAATTGTCAGTCATGACAATTTATTTATGTTTTTATCAATTTAGTTTTGTTTGCTTTGGAGTTCTGATGTTCTGATAAGAACTAATAATAATAATAAAAAAAAAACAGAGATAATATTCTTTCCTATGTCGTTATCCGTCATAATTCGGCATATACCGAAGTGCTTGTGGTCGGGCGATGGTGCCGGGTAGTTTTCAGTGTCAAGGAGTCCGACTAATTTGGAAAACAGTGGAGGAAGGGCCTACTGTGCATGCAGTAGGTGCGGGTGGGGATTGTTCGGACATTTTATTCTCCCCTAGCACGTCTTTTCTTTCTCCATCTCTCTGGATGATGGCTTGATATACAATGTAGACTGATATATCTCAGGAAGCGGAAATCCTTGGGTTCCACGACACGTAATCTATCAATATCACTCTCTATTCATGCTGATACAACTTAAATACTGTTGAAACGGACATAAAATCAAAAGTTCAACCAACTCATGCGAGACTGAATTCTGGCCTGTTTTGGTAACCTCCCCACAAAAATTTAACACTAGCAATTAGATTTAAGAGCATTTTATTTTTTTTCACTAAGTTAATTGCTTAAACTTTCTTTTATAGTAAAAAGGGAAATGCACATTTTTCATTTGAATTTTTTGTCATCTTCATGTAAATAAATAAATTATATCGAACTGAAAGTCTCTTCTTTGAATACGAGAGAACACGGACAGACTCGGTGCCAGGAGGCGCATCTGATGAATTCCTTCCCTTGAGCCTTATGGGAAACCTCGTTTTGAGAGCTGGAAAAAAGATAATAATGATAATAATAATGATAATAATAATAATGATGAAATAAAAATAAATAACTAAAAAAATATGCACGAATATACCACGTACAGAATCGCACATTCCGAATGCTCGGTTACGAATTAATTGAACCAATCGACAACAACAGACGATTTGAAGAACAAAGTGAAATGTCATCGGGAGCTTCGTTAAAAAGTCATCGCGAAATGGCAATAATGGAATTTGAATAAAAGCAGAAGCACCCTTTTCATGATTGAGCATTTATAGTTCTTATATTTAAATATTTAATTGTCTGAAAGAAATGTACATTTATAACATATTAAAAACATTCTCTCACTGGTGCACGTTTCAAGCACGGCACTGCTCCTGTGTCTACTTTGTGTGCTATTCCATCTGCATCTTTGAGGTACATGTACATTACTACAATGAAAAAAATCTTCAATTCTAGGACAGTTACAGTAATTATTGTAGGTTTCCCCCAATGTTTAGATTTTTTAACTTTACGGATTTACGGTCACTGTCTTGATCACAAGTAAAACTAATGATAACAATACCAATACTCGGTGAGACGTGTTTGGTTTGCTTGCATCATCAAACTAGTGTATGGAAGCGGAAAAATCATTATTCAGTCGGGTGTGTCTGTGTGTGTGTATGTGTGTGTGTGTGTGTGGGGGGGGGGGGGGGGGGGGCTGGATGGATGATTGCGATTTCAAATCCTTTTAACCGTATTTCAGTCATATCAGGACGATGGGAGGGTGATAATGAAAGACTGTGTGCAATACAACCCCGTTGACGGTTGGAACGATTGCCACATTCAGCGGACCTCGAATCTGTCACCGCTAAATCAGCAGGTGCTTTATTTACTCCATTTCTTTTACCGATTTGCATTTACCATTTTGGAACTTCTGCAAAAAGGAGCCCCGGCGGTAGCTCAGTGAGTTAAGCGCTGGCCTACTGATCTAGCGGACCGCCGTTTACGGTAGGAAAGATTCTCGCCTCAAGCGGAATTCGAAACGGTTCCATTACACACAGCCTTTCATTATCATTATCCCATCGTCCTGATATAACTGAAATACTGTTAAAAAGGGTGTAAAATCACAAGCCATCCATTCATCTATCCATTTACATGCACAGTAAATATGCATAATGGTTGGAGATTTTTATCACTTTTCTCGCTTTGCAAACTTAATTGCTTTCTCATCCGCAACATTGCTTCTTTTACTATTCAGTGGACCCCCTTACACCCTACTCATACTTCTGAAAAAATGCTTGTTTGGGTCAGTTAAACAGAACCGCAAATCCTTCTGGATTATTTCAGACATGGGTGCCAAGCTGTCTGGTATGTGCTCCCATCTTCCCGCTCATCCGGAAGACTTTGGAAGTCAAAGCCATTTTACCCGTAGATCACTGTTTCTCGTTGAATTCTACTGAGTTTCGTTTGGGCGCAGCAAAGCTAGAATACCGTATTAGTCCTAGTAAACACCCCTGCTCTAATAAACGCCCCCTTCAATAATGTTATATTATCTTGCATAAAAAAAACTTTTTTGCTTCTCTAGATAAGGTAGAACTTTGAAATGGGGTCTACTCTTGAAGAAAAGAATTGCTCCTAGAGGAGCAAATTCTTTCCTTTAAGAGTTAAACCCCACCCCTACTGAGAAGGGAAGCAGACATAAAGAGATTACCCTTTAACCAAACTACTGTTTATTAGAGGTATTTTGGCAGCGGCTGATTTAATACAATTTCGGCTCTAATTAACGCAGCCCCCCTCCCCTCCCCATTTTCGTAAACGCCCCCGGGACGTTAAATATGATTCATACGGTATATACCTATTTACCGCCAATTAATCAGCTGTCTCTCACGGCAAGGTACTCTCTGCCAATGACGTCTCCCAACGCTACATTGTGACGTAAGAAACCGTGACGTTACAACTTGGCGCGTCTTTCTCAGTTATTTGTCATTGAAAAAAATGGAAAAGTTATTTTTTCACTATGGGCACAGCTGCCTTACAAAAAATATGTATTAAAAATCGATAGATAATTACAATATCTAAGCACTGTCAAAAAATCTTTTTGTAAGGCGGCTGTGCCCATAGTCAATTTTGCAATCAAAGACGCAAAAACTCGCGAAAAACATCAAAATACGCCTACCCTACCCCATTATATCGGCCTATTACATAACAGAGGGAGGTGAGAATAGCAAAACAAGTGCTGATTCTAACAGTAGAGATGCCAGACATACGAACTAGCACAATACCGCTGTTCTTAAGCGAGTTTGATTTTTTTGCCAATTTACAGGGCCGATAAAGCAGGTTCACGAACCTTGTCCTTTGTTTATTTGTCAGTTAACATCATTATGTATTAAAGTGTTATCTAACATTTGTATTATTTTGCTTACTTTCTTCCTATGCCTGACAATATCTGAATGCTGCTGCTGACTTGAGGTCAAGGTTACAAACTGAAATCTATAATGTTTAAGTTATATGATAAACTATGACCTTTATATTTGGCATACAGTTACAGGCCAAGGTGTAGATGATCCGCTTAGCTTTTTAGCTAATTCTATGAATTTTGGGTTGAGTTATACCTTTTCTGACTTATACATTATGGGATGAAACTTCTTTTAATAGATGCAAGCATACGGCTGGGGGTATAGCGTTTCAGAAACACATTTTCTAGTTCTTTGGAAATCTTCTTTAACCCATTCCATTCTGGATACCCCTTTAGGGGATCTGGGCAAACAGTTTGGATCCAGATCAGGCCCCGCAAACATGGGGCCTGATCTGAGATCCAAACTGTTTGCTGCCTAGATATCATTTCTACAAGAGTTGGTTAGACCAATATGATGAAAATACTCTTGATTTTTGATGCAGACGACGAAAAATACCCAGAATGCAATGGGTTAACTTAATGTCTGTCAATGGAAATTTTCTGTTTTCACAGTGTTTGTCAGTGGAAATTTTCTGTTTTACAGAGTTTGTCAGCAAATTGTTAAACAGCCAGAAAGAAGATGGACAGACAGTGCTTCATACACTGGCGCATAGTGACCACACCTTTAAGGTTTTAAGGGCTTTTGTAACGCAAGGCAAGCCTGATATGTGGATCAGTGACAATCAAGTGAGTACAGTCAAACCTATCTTAAGGGGTCGCTCAAGGGAAGCCAAAAAATTGGCTGCATAAGACAGGTGACCCTTTAATACAGGTTCATTTGCACTATACCGTAGAACTTCTAAATATTGGGAAACCAAAAATAATTACCATAATTGTCCTAAAATTGGAACAGTATGGTTTTACAGTGCATTAATGTCCAAAAAAATGCAAATGGGATGGCAAATAGAGTAAACCTTGATCAGACTGCTCCTTGAGGAGCAGTCAGATCTGGGTTTACACTATTTGCTCAGACCTAACTGTCCCAATATATAGAATTTTTACGGTATACTTGGTCAAGGGAACAAGGAAAGGTGGCTGCTAAAGCCAGGTGGCCCCTTATTAGAGGTGACCACATAGGCCAGTTTGACTGTATACTAGTACCGTATTTATTTGGCTATAAGATAGTTTTCCCTTCCAAAATTACATGCAAATATGTAAATCAGACTTGTGTAATTCCGCTATTAAATGGGGTTTTCTCTTCCATATCAGTTCCAAAGATCCAGAAGAGATGTTTTTTTCCTTCCAAAAACACCCAAAAATCTAGACTCATCTTCCTCCAAAAACTCCCAAAAATCTAGACTCATCTTCCAAAACTCTCAAAAATCTAGATCCATCTTATAAGATGGATCTAGATTTTTGGGAGTTTTGATGGATCTAGATTTTTGAGAGTTTTGGAAGGGAAAACGCCGTCTTATAACCAAAGAAATATGGTACAAGGTGAATAGGTACACTTTCAGGGGAAGCAATCCTTCCATTTTCATATTTGCCTCCCTTCTCAGTGGGGGTCAACCCTTAATGGAATTATTTGCTCCTTTTGGAGCAAATTATTTCCCTTAAGAGTAGACCTGTATTTGTAAAGGTTTTGTAACCCAGGAAAGCAAACAGGAAGTTGCTAAAGTTGTTTCCCATTGCAAAATTGACAAGGAAAACATGGAGGTGAACCGTTCACAATAAACGCTAAATAAGCTGCATTTTTGAGAGAGAAAAAAAGTAGGCATACAAACTGAGTGTACCAGTATGATGCGACATCCTTGCCCTGAAGCACAATCAGGTGCCGGTTGTTCAAAACTAACGATGTCGTTAATGTTTCCTTAAAATTTCAAACATTAGTATCTCAAATATTCCAATTCTTTTTGTAGAAAAAATGTGAGAAGCTTTTAAAGCTTCTCACATATTTTCAACAAAAAATATCAGTGTATTTGGCTTTAAAGTTGCAAACCTCTGAATGAGTAGAACTCTTAACGAACTCATTAGGCTAACGAGCTCGACAGTGCTTTGAACAACTGGGCCCTGTTCATTTTTGTTGCACCTGCTTTAGCAGGGTGTGATATAGGCGTCCGGCTTCCGTCAGTCCGTCCATCCGTTCACATTGTACGTTGACCCTAGCATTTAAGTCCATTTAAAAGACTTATTCTCTTGAACCACTGCATCCATGGTTCTCAAATTTAACATGCAGCATGATCAGACTGCAGGGCTTCAGAAAGGTAAAATTCAGGCTTGTCAAGAATCCAAGATGGCTGCCATTACTAAAAATAGCAAAACCAATAAATTCAGCTTTTTCTCCAGAACCACTGGGTATATTCGGCTGAAATTTCGCATGAAGCATTAGTGGTACCTTGGTTTTCAGTATTATTAAACCAAAAAAAAAATCTATAGCAGAGCTAGGTCACAGTGACCGTACATCAACCCTAGCATAATTTACGTTGACCCTAGCATTTAAGTCCATTCAAATGAGTTATTCTCTGAAACCACTGCACCTATGGTTCTCAAATTTCACATGCAGCATGATCAAACTGCAGGGCGTCTGAATGATAAAATTCAGCAGGGTCGGGAATCCAAGTTGGCCGCTGTTACTATAAATACTATAAATAACAAAACCAATAAAATCAATTTTTTCTCTAGAACCACTTGGTATAAGGTTGAAATTTTGCATGGAGCATTAAAGGGACCTTGGTTTTTGTCCGATATAGGCGTCCGGTTTTCCGTCCGTCTGTCAGTCCGTCCGTCCGTTCACAATTTACGTCGACCCTACTATTTTCGTCCATTCAAAAGACTTATTCTCTGAAGCCACTGCACCCATGGTTCTCAAATTTCACATGCAGCATGATCAGACAGCAGGGCTTCAGAATGATAAAATTCAGGCGGGTCGAGAATCCAAGATGGCTGCCGTTACTAAAAATAGCAAAACCAATAAAATCAAGTTTTTCTTCAGAACCGCATGGTATATTTGGCTGAAATTTTGTATGAAGCATAAGTGGGACCTTGGTATTCAGAATTATCAAAATGAAAAAAATCTGTAGCGGAATTAGGTCACAGTGACCTTACGTCAACCCTAGAATAATTTACATCGACCCTAGCTTTTAAGTCCATTCAAATGACTTATTCTCTGAAACCACTGCATCCATGGTTCTCAAATTTCACATGCAGCATGATAAGACCGCAGGGCTTCAGAATGGTAAAATTCACGTTGGTCAAGAATCCAAGATGGTCGCCGTTACTAAAAATAGCAAAACCAATAAAATCAAGTAGTTTTTCTCTAGAACCACTTTGTGTTTTAGGCTGAAATTTTGTATGAAGCATATGTGACACCTTGGTTTTCTGAATTATCAAAATGAAAAAGATCTGTAGTGGAATTAGGTCACAGTGATCTTATGTCGACCCTAGAATAATTTATGTCGACCCTAGCATTTAAGTCCATTCAAATGACTTATTCTCTGAAACCACTGCATCCATGGTTCTCAAATTTCACATGCAGCATGATCAGACTGCAGAGCTTCAGAATGGTAAAAGTTGAGAATGGTCGAGAATCCAAGATGGTCGCCGTTACTAAAAATAGCAAAACCAATAAAATCAACTTTTTTCTCCAGAACCACTTGGTATTTTCATTGAGTTCTTAATGTGAAGGCATACAGCAGGTGCAACATAGCCTTCCGCGGAATTCTTGTTGGAATTATAAAAATGAAAAAAAAAAAAACTGTAGTGGAATTGGCTCACAGTGACCTACTTTCTGTTTACAAGTCCAGTTTTGCTAAAATGCCAGTATTTCAAGAAACGCTGGGCAGATTTTAGTCAAATTCATTCAGAATGATCGGCAAATGGAGTTCTTTCAAATTTATGACTGGGCAATCCAAAATGGCTGTTACTAAAAATAGCAAAAACATGAAAATGACAATTCTCAAGAACCTCTGAATGAATTTGAACCAGTTTTGTGTCAGAATGATTCTTGTGTGAAGCTATTTCAATTTTTTGCTAATTGACCATCCAAAATGGCTGCCATTCACTGTTACTAAAAACAGCGAAAAGTATGAAACAGACAAATTTATATCTCATGAACCACCAAGTGGATTCTGACCAAATGTGTGTCAAACTGATGCTTTCATCGATTTCTTATTGTGAAGGCACAAAGCAGGTGCGACATACATGTAGCATTCAGCAGAATCCTTGGAACTGCAGCTTGCCTAGATAATACTGTAAGTCCCTTACTGTTCGGATGTGTTTTTTTTTTCGTTTTTTTTTTCAAAGCTTTCGTATCTCAGAATTTTTAGAGTGTTCTGGAAATCCTGACAAAGTATTCCATTGGACTCATATCATTGAATCAATGTCATGACAATGTCAGTGCATCAGTACAGTGGAAAAATTTTAAGATAGAAATCACATAGTTGGAATTATAAGAAATGAAATTTATTTTTATGGAGTTAATCACTGGGACTTGAAAATCACTCCAAAACTTAACATAACGCATTTGGTGTGCTAGGCTTTATTCATTTTGAGAGTGATACACATCAATAAAATCTAGGAAAATAAAATACATTGCTATAAACTCTTGCTTCTCCTGTTGCAGAAGGTCTTACATTGCTCTTAGCTTTTATTAAAGTTGATTGAAATCATGCTTAACCATTACCATGCACAAGTCTTTAACCCTATTGCACTCAGAATGGCCAAAACTCGAAGGAGTTTTGGCTGTTCTGAGTGCAATAGGGTTAATAGACTTTTGTCATCAATGTAGTTGTCTTATGACAGTGTCTGATGTGTAAGTGTGATGGCTAAATGGAAAAGAGTGCAAGGCTTGATAAGACTGCTCCTGTGAAAATAGTAATGGCTCAGTTCAGCCTGCATATACATGCAGTCTGAGCAGAACCTTTGCTATTCGCACACAGCATGTGTGGACTGAGCAAAATTGAGCTGCGACACGACAAAACCAACAAAGTGGCATGTGCGCAATGGGAAGACTCAGAGCAGCCTGTGCATATGCCGAGTCTGATCAGAGTCTTCACTGTCGGCATGGAGCTGGCTTAGACCCTTAGCTACCCTTGAGAGAACAGCAAAGACTCTGATCAGACTAGATGGATGCCACTTTGTTGGTGTTTTCACGTCTCGGCTCAAATGTCAAATGAAGATTCAAATTCAGAGACTGGTTTTAGTTCTCACTGTTAAACGACGCTTTTCATATTGCAACCTGTTTTTATTTTCCAGGGTATGACAGCACTTGGGGTAGCTGTAACCTCAGCTCAAATGAAGAGCAGTCAGCTGCTATCCAAGCATCAGACTACCAGGATCAGTCCTGTAGAGACAGTAGACCAGTCTACTACTGATAATTCTAAAGAGTGTCCAGATAACGTAGAATATACAAAAATCAAAGAGGAATCAGTTTATTGTGATGATACTTATACTGTTCAAAACAACAATAACACAGAATCATCATCAGAAAAAGTAAAATTACCAAACAATATTGCGGAAATGACATTTAAAACATCTACATCAGAGAACAACAATGCCACGGAAGTGTCATCAAAAATAGTTAAGTCACAAAACAGTACCACAAAAGTGCCTTCAAAAACAGTTAAATCACAGGCCAAAACCAAGGAACAGCCATCAGAATCGGTTAAGTCAGAGAACAGCAGCCAAAGGCGGTCACCAAGAAGAGCCGTTAAGAGAAAGGTGGATGAAAAATTAGATGCAGAAGCAGAAGCTGTTCAAGAAAAAGATAGGTCACCAAAGGTGTTACAGACTATTACAGATAATGATATGTCTTGCACCAAGAATTTAAGAAAAAGATGCAAAACAGACCTGGATAAAGACAGAAATGACACTGGGGATAATGTGACAATGGCTGAGAAAAATACCGAGAATAAAGCATTAACTGTTGATCAAACTGTGGAGGATTTAAAAAGGCGTAAAACTAAATCTAGATCCCCAAGAAATAGTCCAGTCAGCTCTGGTAGAAAGAAGTTAAGATTAGCTGACGGTGATGCAAAGAGTTGTCCTGTTCTGTCTTCAGTGATAGATGAGCAGAGGATAGAAGTGACTGGGAAAACCCCACCCACTTTGTCACCGCAGGTTGACAAGGATACATGTATATTGGAGGTAATATCCTGTGTGAGAAGGTTGGTTGGTTGTCCCTCAATATAATCAAAGGGAACTGTAGCAATGAGTACCGTCTATGTTTTTTTTCATCGGATTTTCATAAAACTCATAATACTGTTAACACAACATGACAGTGGTCATATTATGTCAGGGATCATGGTCAGACCCTTTCTTCCAGAGCCCTTTATCTGTAAATTTGGTCAAATCTTGTGGTCGCATTTCTGCCTTCAGTTTTCAACCAATTTTCATGAAATTAATTATTTTCAGGATTGTTAGCACCATTTGCTGTTGATCATAATTATTTTGTTGTGTTCATGATCAGACTCTTTCTGCCAGAGTTACAACCCTTTGTTAATTTGATCAAATCTTGTGGCCAGAACTCTTCCTTTAGTTTTGCCAATTTTCTTCAAATTTCAGGATATTGTTATCACTATTTGACATTGGTCATATTTTATAGTGGGGGTCACAGCCCTTTGTTAATCTGGGCCCAGTTGTTCAAAGCCTCGTTAGCCTAACGAGCTCGTTAAGAGGTCAACTCCTTAAGTGTTTTACATCTTCAGTACCAAATATACTGATTTCTTTGTTGAAAAAATGTGAGAAGCTTTTGCAGTGCAAAAGCTTTTCACATTTTTTCAACAAAAAACATTGGCATATTTGAGATATTAATGTTGGAAATTTTAACGAAACGTTAACTAACGATATTGTTAGTTTTGAACAACTGGTCACTGGTCAAAAGTCACCTGATAGTGCATAACTGGCTAGTGCAATGACAACTTAGCACATGACAGTCCCATAAACAAAATCACACATATTCAATGTCCCACAATAAGTCCGTGATTTTACCTTACAGTTAATGGAGGGAGGCTACCAGGTACCTGTTTAAAGTAGGCGTGGAACAGTGAATTGCCATTATTAACCCTTAAAGCGCCAGGCATGAAAATCGCTGAATTTACAAACAGCATATATCCTGATGTGGTGGCTCCTCATGAGCTGCCTTATCTGGATCTATGCTGTTTGCCCTCTATTCTTTTAAGTCTCAGTTTAATATTACTTGAAAAAAAAACAGTTTTGAAAATTGTGAGCATTTTTATACGCCCGTTTTGAAAAAACGGACGTATTATGTCGTGGCGCTGTCCGTCCGTCCGTCAACATTCTTGTACACGCCATAACTCAGTAACCATTTGGGATATCTTCATGAAATTTGGTAGGCATATGTATTAGGGTGGGGGAACGTGTCACGTACAAAAATGGTTGCTCCCCCTTTCTTACTTTTGAAGTTATGCCCCTTTGATTAATTTTATCCCTGTAAGTCTTGTACGCGCCATAACTAGATAACCGTTTGGGATATCTTTATAAAACTTCATAGCAATGTGTATCAAGTCCTAACGATGTGTCGCGTACAACAATGGCTGCTCTCCGTTTCTTCGTTTAAGAGTGAATCCCTTTCATTAGTTCTTATCGGCTACTTTTGTTTAAACTCTTTTGTTGTACATGTAATATATTGTCAAGGGAAAAAAGTAGAACTAAAAAAGGTATACCTAGTGTATGTAGGTTATCTCCCTTGTTCAAAGATATTGTATCAAAGATTTCTTCACAACCATACAAGCTAGACTGGTCATATTTGGCATACAGGTTGATGACGACATGTGGTATTGTGGGATTGAGAACCAGCCTTCTCCTGCTTATTCTTCCCTGTATTTGCCCCATTTTCTTTCTTTCCATACCTTGAATAATGAAATTTTTTGTCAAAGATTTCTCCACAATCATGCAAGCTAGAGTAGTCATATTTGCTATGCAGGTTGATAACGACATGTTGTATCATGGGATCGAGAACCAGCCTTTTATTGCTTATTTTTCCCTGTATTTGTCTGATTTTCTTTCTTTCCCTACTTTGAATAATGAAATTTTTCGTCAAAGATTTCTCCACAACCATGCAAGCTAGAGTAGTCATATTTGGTATGCAGGTTGATGGCGATATGTTGTATCGTTGGATTGAGAACCAGCCTTTTTCTGCTTATTCTTCCCTGTATTTGTCCAATAGTCTTTCTTTCCATACTTTGAATAATAAAATTTTTCGTCAAAGATTTCTCCACAACCAAGCAAGCTAGAGTAGTCCCATTTGGTATGCAGGTTGATGACGATATGTTGTATCGTGGGATTGAGAACCAGCCTTTTATTGCTTATTCTTCCCTGTATTTGTCCAATATTCTTTCTTTCCATACTTTGAATAATGAACTTTTTCATCAAAGTTTTCTCCACAACCATGCAAGCTAGATTAGTCATATTTGGTATGCAGGTTACTGATGACTTACTGTATTGTGGGATCGAGAACCAGACTTCTCCTCTTTTTATTCCCTGTATTTGTCTGATTTTCTTTCTCTCTTTACTCTGAATAATGCATTTTTTGCGCAAAAGATTTCTATGCATCTGGAAGTTAGAGTAGGGAATTTTGTATGCCGGTTGATGAGAACTTGTTGTATTGTGGGATTGAGAACCAGTCTTATGCTTATTCTTCCCTATATTTTTCCAATTTTTTTTCTCTCCTGACTTTGAATAATGTAATTTTTTGTAACAGATTTCACAGCAACCATTCATATTTGGTATACATGGTAACAAATGATTTCTCTCCCTCTTTATGCTTTTTGTTACGAAAATAACACCATTTGATTTAAGCAATTAAGGGGGGGGGGGGGGGGGGGGGGGGGGGGGGGGGTATAGTCGGATTCGCTGACAGTTCTAGTTAATTATAGAGTGGTTGCCCCTGTTTGTCTTCCTGTCTATCCTTTTGTAAACAATCTTGTTCATTCTGTAACTCCTTTAGGACATTGAAACGGGCGTATTATGCGCCGCTTGCGAAGCCCTTGTTTTTCATGTTTTCAGTGCTTTAAGGTTTCAGAGCTCTAGATAAGAGGGAGTAATTATGATAATTATGGATATTTTTTCTTATTTCTCTGTGACATCATATGTTGTGATCCTTTATCTGAACCGTCTTGTCGAGACGGTTCAGATGAGGGGTCACAACATATGTTTTTATGCAAAATTAATAAAAATGATCCCTGATTATCATCAAATAACCCTTCTAATCTAGATCTCTGGATTTAGTTGAGGACTGGTGTTCCAGTACTTATTGTATTTACAATGTACATTGCAGACCCTAAACATGATATTGGCATGGACCTAGCTTAGACCTTTAGCTACCTTTGCTTCCTAAGTGCACAGCGAAGACTCTGATCAGACTGGGCACACATGCCAGTTGGTTTTGTCATTGTCACTGTTCATACTTTTTAGGTGTCGTTTGTAAATACATGTACATGTATTGCATAATTTACTTGCAAAAGTCAGAAAATCAGCCACAACTATTGCACACATTAATTTCCTTGAAACAACCATATGATTTATAAAGAAGAATCAAATTTATTATCACATGTATCTGATGCAGATTATTGCTATTTATGTTCCATTGTAGGTGATAGAGTGAGCTCGGGTTTACGTTCCACCAACAACTAGGTCATACTGAGACGTACCATTGTATTGATGTCATAATCAGATAATTCAGATTCTGTTCTCAGTTTGAGTTGTAGGTACAAAACCATTCAGCTGACAAAAATTATGTAAGTGCTGTTTTGTTACAGAAAATCAAAAGTAAGGAGATATGGAGTCGGTACATTGAATTTTGTGGAAAGTCCTTACCTGAATCTGTTCCTGTTTTGTTGGAAATGAGCACCACACAGCTTCAGGATGTGTTTGCAGTTTGCCCAGATGTACGAGAAAAGCTTGGAGATTATTTGGAACTGTTGAGTGTGCAAGAGGTAAGAGACAGAACAACTGCCCTTACCCACACTACCCCTTTATGCTGGGTGGCGTAGCGCAAACGGTAGGGCACCTGACTCATAAGTCAGAGGTCCTGGGTTCGAAACCCGGTCTGGCCACATACTTTCATTTCTCCTTCCCCTGAATCAAGAAGGGCAGTTGTCAGTTACTAGCAAAAGTATGTGCACTTAGTACTGGTTAACCGCTTCGGAGGTCTAAGCCTGTCCAGGAATAGTGTGGTTAGGTTAACTGACCGTCCCGACATGACCATAGCTATTTACCGAGGACGTTAAGCATCAAATCAATCTACCCCTTTATAGTGGGCCTTTGGGAAGTAAAGGAGCTCTTATGCAAAACCCTTTGTGTGCGTCCATGTGGGCATTGTGCTTTTGTGCATGTTAGCAAAAATATTCACCTGTTTCATTTTACTCAGTTTCTGAGTAAATAAAGGGATTGGGTCTTCAAACTTGCTACAAAGGAACATCTGGGGAAGATCTACTGAAGGCAGTGATGAGTATTTAGCCATGACCTATATTTCATGGATCCTTGAACATAAAAAATTTTGGTGTATCTGTTGCCTTTAGCTCAGTTTTCTAAGTAACCAAAAGAGTTTGAGTCATTAAACTTGCTACAAAGGAATATCTGGGGAAGGTCTACTGAAGGCAATGATGAGTATTGGGCCATGACCTATATTTCATGGATCTTTGAGCATAAACAAGAAATACCTTTAAAAAAAGATAATCGGCTTAGATTAAATGGAAGTGTGTATTGCAACTGACCGCCCCACATATAACATTAAAAGTGTCGCAGTTCCAATACAGCAATAGCCGGGTCGCGTAGCGCAATCGGTAGGGCACCTGACTCATAAGTCAGAGGTCCCATAAGTCAGAGGTCCTGGGTTCGAAACCCGGTCTTGCCACATACTTTCTTTTCTCCTTCCGCTGAATCAAGAAGGGCAGTTGTCAGTTACTGGCGAAAGTATGTGCAACCGCTTAGGAGTCTAAGCCTGCCCAGGAATAGCGTGGTTAGGTTAACTGACCGTCCCGACATGACCATAGCAGTTTACCGTGGAAGTTAAGCATCAAATCAATCAATTAAATCAATACAGCAATAACTACTTAATTTCGTATTCAAATTCTGTGTCAAGTTAGTTTGTTGGTTTCATATTTTACACAAGCGACATTAAATAGGTGAAACGTTCTTTGGAAAAAAGTGATTGGGACCGAAATATCTAGATTCATCATGACACGGCCAACAGTCAGATGAAACTGAAAGTAGAAACACAAAGTGAAAGTAAGCTACTTACATCAAAATTCCGGGTGTATTTATATTGGCCAATTAAATACTTAAAATGTAGGTCAATAGTTAGGTTATACATCTAAAGCCGAAAAATTTTGGTTCACCTGTTGTGTTTAGCTTAATTTCTGAGTAACCAAAGAGGATAGAGTCTTCAAACTTGCTACAAAGGAACATCTGGGCAAAATCAACTGAAGGCAGTAACGCATTTTGGGCCATGACATGATATTTTATGGCTTATTAAACATAGATAATTTTGGTTCACCTTTTGCGTTCAACTCAGTATTTTAGTAACCAAAAGGGATAGAGTCTTCAAACATGCTACACAGTAAATCTGTGGAAGATCAACAGACTAAGTGATGCATATCTGGCCTTGACCTATATTTCATGGATCATTGAACATAGAAAACTTGGCTTCACCTGTTGCGGTTAGCTCAGTTTCTGATATTAACCAAAAGGGATAAAGTCTTTAAACTACATGTACATAAGAAATCTGGGGAAGATTTACTGGATGCAATAATGCATATCAGGCCATGGCCTTTATTTCATGGGTCATTAAATATAGAAAGTGTTGCTTGTGGTTATGCAATACCCTTTGTGGGTGTAGCTAGCTCAGTTTCTAAGTAATTAAAAGGGATTGAGTCTTCAGACTTTCTACATAGGAGCACCAGAGGAAGGTCTACAGAATACAGTAATGCTTATGGGACCCATGAGTTAATAAGTCAGTATGGCCCGATGTTTGACCTTGAAATAAAAGTAGGCCAAAGTAACCTATATTTCATGATTCAATGATTTTGCCTCATACCTTGCAGACTTTTTTATGTACAAAAATGAGATCTTGAGATTTTAAGTCATTATAGCCCAATGTTTCACACCTCTTTGACACCTCAAAATAAATGAAGGTCACATTGAATTGAATGTAAGAAAATTATGTCCAGATTCTAGCCACTGATGTCATTGTTCAAGACATAGTAAGAGGTTGGTTAGAAGTTTTGCTTTGTATATTTCTTGACTGCAGAATTTCAGGCAAAGAAGCATTTCATAGTTCCCAACAGCAAAGCTTATCAAAATTGAGTTTTCCAACAAAATGTACATTGACTGTGAAATTCTGTGAAAATAGACTATCATGAATATTTCTTGATGTGCAGTACAGAGCTCAAGATAAGAGGGATATTTGATGATAATTGAGGGTCAGTTTTTTTATTTCTTGGTGAAACCATATGTTGTGACCCCTCATCTGAACTGTCTCATTGAGACAGCTCAGATGAGGGGTCACAACATAATTTTTTTATGCAGAATTAACAAAAAATATCCCTAACTATCACCAAATACTCCCTCTTATCTAGAGCTCTGTCAGTAAATACAATTTTGTGAGTAAAACTATTTCAGAGGCTTATGGTTTCACCTACAGTGCAGGATCTCATTGCTTTAGATCCGCTGGAAGAGAAGTTAAAAGATAGTATTGCCACAGAAGTGGAAAAGAATGAAGAACGAGAGATGAAAATGAAGAAAGATGTAATGGAACTAGTTTCATTTGAAGACAGAGTGAAAAGTCCTTATTATGAAACTGAATCTCCATTTAATAATGGGCCTAAAGACAGTGATCCTAAAGTTAAAAATTCAAAGGTTTATAATGACAGTAATGAGAATGAAGGTTGTGATATCAGTCTTTGTTCAAACAAGAAAAAAGAGCCTAGTGGCGGCACTGATTTTGAAATGATTAAAGGAGAAAAAAGTGATAAATTGAATGAGAATTCTCCCACAAATAATGAAATCAGTGCTCTGAAAGAAAAAGTTACTGAAGAAGACAAGATTAAAACAATGTCACTTAGAGATAAGAGTGGTACTGTCATTGACAATACACCCACAGATAATGACATGAATGTTTTGAAGAAAATGAAGAAAATTGTCATGCAAATAGACATGGATAAAACAAGGTCACTTAGAGATAAGAATGATATTGTGTCAGACAGTTCACCAACAACTGATGAAATAAGTGCTCTGAAGGAAGAAGAAAATGTTAATACGCAAAAAGAAATAAATGAAACAAAGGTAGTTAATTTAGACAATAGGTGTCAAGAAGAAATCGTGAATGATAAGATGTCTGAAGCAAGTACCGACATTCCTGACAATGTAGAGCAAGAAACAACCATAATGGAGGAAGAAATTGGAGATTTAAAAATGGGAAATGAAGACATTGTCAAAAACAAAGCAGACTTAGGTGAGAATCTCGAAGTGCATCATGAAACAAATTGCGTAGATGAACAGTCAAGTATAAAGGATGATGGTGATGCAGATTGTTCTACAGTTTTAGATATATCAACTAATGAGACTGTGGTAATTGAAGGGGGAAACAGAGATGCAGCCATTGAAATGGAGAATGAAGGCACTATAGAAAATGTTTCTCAAAAACTTAGAAATGCTGATAGAATTTCTCCAAAGCTTTCCAGTGACCCTGGTATTGGGCCTGAAATCATAGTGACTAATGGACAGAAAGGCCCTTCAGAAAATGCTGACAGGTAATTTCAGAGCCGTAGGTAAAGGAAATTTGTGGTGATTATTTTGGGAGATTTTTTTCTCATTTCTCCAAATCAATATATAAGCAGCAACACTACAAAGCCCACAAAGTGGCAAGTGTTCCCCAGCGAAGACTCAGGTCATCCTGGGCATCCATCCAGTCTGATCAGAGTCTTTGCTGTCAGCATGGAGGTAGCTTAGACTCTTAATTACCCTTTAAACACATAGCTGGGCGCACATGCCACTTTCTTGGTTTTGTTGTGTGGCAGCTCCTGTGTTACCTGTCATTAGAGCCATCACACTGAGATAGTAACAATATTCCCACATATATAAATCGTGCTGTGATTTCTCATTAAAACTGTCTCATCCAGATGGTACTAATTAGTGGTCACAGTTAGATGGAGAATGAAATTATCATCAGATACTTACCATATCTCAAGCTCTGGTCTGAACTAAAGAAGTGTTCCGGAGAGAAATGGGTCTGTATTGTAATTTAAGTCTAAAATATGATTTATGTAGCCATAGAAATACATATTATGACCCCTCAGACCCGGTAGCTCAGTAGATTAAGCACTGGCCTACTGATCTAGCGGTCTTGGGTTTTGAGTCCAACTGTAGGCGGGAATCTTTACAATTGTAAACAGGGTTCCATTGCACAGTCTTCCATTATAACCCCATTATTATCCTGATATGACTGAAAAACTGTTAAAAAGGATGTAAAATCGCAAGTCATCCATCCATTCCTCAGTTCTGAGGGCCATAACGTTTTATCATATGACGTCACTGTTATTCAGTGGATGACGGCGTGTCATAAAAATCATATGGCCACTTATGTAATAACATTTTGGCGTGTACATGTAATGTCCCTGAGGACAACCTTGTCAAAAATGCATTTTCTTATTGAAATAATCTTCATTTTAGATGCAATAAAATGCCATTTTAAAGGGTCACATATTTCAGCTCCAAGCTGTATACTAAATATCATTTTAATCAGATACTTTTTGAAAAGTCTTGGTGACAAGATAGCAGTTTATTTCAGACAAAGGAAGCTCAATCTTAAAGTACAAATCCAGCAATGAAAACAAAATATGGGTTGGCTTTTTTTGGCATAGCAGATTCATATATATAAATTGAAAGTCAAGGCCAAGCCGCTTTTGAACCTTACAGCTGCTTAAGTATTTAAAACAGAAGCAATAAGTCTGTAATTAACAACTGCAAAATATTAGTTTACCAAAAATTAGCTTCACAGGTGAAAAGATTCATAAATTGAAAAAACTGCCAATGTTAGACAAGGAGATAATTCAGAAAATGAGTTAGCCAAGGCTGCCATTCCTGTTTGCAACATACCTGCCCAAGGAAACAAACATTACAATAAAGCCTCAGTGAAATATTGCTAATGGTAAGAGATACACAAGGTCAGATAATTCAGAACTACGTAAGCCAGTGTTGATGTTCGCAACATATCACCTTGCCAATCTACACAGTACTATAGAAAGTTTAGTTTAGGCCATCCTTAGAAATATTCTTGTTTCCCCTTACCCGACCCTTTTTCTCAATGGTGGATAGGTCGGTCGGGATTTTATTATTTTTTTTCCCGGAAAAGTCAGAGCTCCAGATAATCTTTATAAGCGGGGACATGCTGACGCCCCACTCGAGCCGCTTCATCTGATAGTTTTTCCATCCCAAATTAAGACGTAGGAGTGTTTTTAAAAGAACTTGCATATAAGTCCTATAAAAATAGAAGAAGCAGTTTTTATAATCAAATAGGGACGGGTGAATGGCGCCCCGTTACTGCGACTACGGATAAGTTCCGCTGAGGTGCGTGGGGCATGAAAGTATAAGACACACACGTACAAAACACGCACACACTCATATGATAATTAAGTGTAAGTGTGAACGTGCCATATCGGGGACATGTGTAATGCGCATTCTGATCATGGTCTATTCTGGTTACTTACGTAGTTGTTTAATCAAGCAGTGTAGATATGAGGTGACAGACCAAACTGGTACACAGATTTTTTATTAAGTCCGTCGCATTCCTTCTTTAATGTTGGCCATATAGCCAAGAACAGTATATAACACGTTCATTCGAGTTTTACGATAAGAACAGTGTGACCCCGACGAGGCTGCATTGTTAGCAAATATGTGATCGGATGCACCGGAGATAAACACATTCTCGTTGCATCGTCGTCTATACACTTTTGTCACATACATTGTACCCTGTTTTAGATATTGGAACAACCCAAATCTGAAGGTCTATCTCCGTAAGATGAGTTTATTAGGGTGAACGGGTTAATCTTGCAAACATTAATTATGGTCATTTCGAGTTACGCATTCTCATCAGGGAATACGCTATAACGGAGTGTAAAGACGGTAGTAGTTTTTTCAAATACGGTAACAACCTGCACGTGGTTATGTTGATCAGACATCAAAGAACGCCGCATTGAACTGGACACGTGTCATATAAAACCGTGAGACAGGCAAAGGTACCTTTTACCATATGCCTCGATCAGCCTGCGCAGTAATGCAATGCGACTGGTGTTTCCTTTTCACAACTTTGATCTTTGGATTATGAAAACTTTACCATAAATTAGAAAAGCGAATATTTTCTGCGCGTTCGCGTTCCGTTGGACGCATTTGGCACCACTGGAGACGTTTTGATTAGCGTCGGCCAAATGAGATTTCAGCCATGTGCGTTTCCTAATAATCGAAATAGTTTTCAACCTAATACTAGATGAATTGTTTGTCCAGACAGGGATGACTCTGATCAGACTTAGCCAATACACATGCTTATCTGGGTTTTCCCTATATGGACACGTCGTAAAGTACCCTAAAAATGTAGCCTTTAAAGCATAATTTTATGCGATTTTCGCTAGTCTAATAGCTTCAAATCCGATTTTACTTTTTTGAACAGTCTCCGTGTATTTGAGAAAAAGACAAATTGAAAATAACAATACCCGGAATGCAATTTCATTGCTCAACAATTGTCGCATGCCGCTCTGTATCAAAGAATGACCCTTTGTTTTTGCCCGACACCGAAATTTTCAGCTCCAGGTTACTCTACATAAAACCTATCGGCACGTGCGTTGAGCGGCAGCCTCTGACTTCAAAAGATGACTGAAATCCTTTGATCTTTTGCCAGTCTTATCTAAGGTGGTTGAGCGCATTTTTGTTTGGCAATTCCGCTCTGCTTCTTTTGTCTCCAAACATAGTTAAAAAGACGATGCCGTTCGTTTTTATGATGGATAATCCTGTTTTGGTGGGAGTAGCATATTCTTGACTCATTAGTTTGGGACTGCAAGCGTTTTTCGTCAGAAACATCTTTATCTAGAGCTCTGAAGACCCAGATTTTTTGTACTCGGCACAACGGTAGAAAAAAAAATATTTTTTTTTTGAAATCGGAAAAAAATATTTCCGGTCGCTACGATTTTTTACGGTCGGTCGCGTAAGGGGAAACATTAAATATTTTATTTTTGGCCTTAAACAATATTTTATTTTCATCTAGACATATAATAATATAACACATGAATTTATTGGGATGAGGCAGCAAGCTGGAGCTTATAAACCCCTTTTCCCAAAAAAGAAAGATATAGAAAGTTTCATTAACATATGTTAAATGGTTAAAGTTATAAGGCAAACAAGACTTCCTGTTGGCTTCTCTGGATGGTGAAGCCCTTTTAAGATGGTGTTTACTCTTAAGGAAAAGAATTTGTTCCTAGGGCAGCTAATTCTTTAACAGTTGGCCGCCATTGAAAAGGGAGACAAAAATATAAATAGCAGAGTTGCTTCCCCTGAAAGCATATCCATTTAGCTTAAGAATCTATTTTTCAAATTTAAGGATAATTTCATTATATGGTGAGGATTTCCTATTATTCACTCAGAGCTCTAGTTGATGATAATTAAGGATAATTTTTCTCATTGAAACCATTATGTTGTGACAGTGAGACGGTTCAGTTTAGGGGTCATAAGTTCATAACGTATGTTTTTATGCTGAAGAAACAAAAATTATCCCTAAGTATCACCAAATACTCCCTCTTATCTACAGCTCAGTCACTCTTTAAATTGCAGGGGACACAGACAGACTTTCACCAGGAAATGCATGCTTTGGATTTTTCTCTTGAGCCTCCTCAGCCACATCTTTATAAGATTTTATTTTTTGTCAGTGTTTAGAATGGTTTTTTCATATTTTCTCTTGTAGAACGTCAACAGAAACCAGTCCAGGTAAATCCACTTATGCCAATGGTCTTGTGGCATACCTGAGTTATAACTCCTCCACCAAGGCACTGCTGCGAGAAAGTCTTTACAGAGATAGGGATGAATGTCTGGAGATTTGGCAGAAGAAACAAGATATATTGAACAGTAAGTAATAGTTGTTACACATATATTCAGATCATGTATGCTGACATGGGGTTTAGTGTTCTTGCACACCAGGTAAGGATATCTGCACCTGTGCCACCAGTTCTTATCTCAGCCATGTTATCTCAACTAGGACTGGATAGAAATCACGTGTTTTCAATGCATTGGTTGTATAAGAGCTCAGTTATATATGTCGGGCATTAATGTATAGAACTGGACGTTGGTCGTGAAATGCTCTGACTTCTTTCAAAATTGAACAGAAACCTCTAAAACATGAAAATTATACATTTTAAGAAGTTCTGTGTTTACAATCAAACATTGTAATTAGAAAGATATGCAAGAAAAATATTTCTTGCACACCAGATACGGATATCCGCGTGCTTCATCTGTACCTACACTTCTTATCTCACCCATGTTATCTCACCCAGGACTGGATAAAAATCACGAGCATTCAATGCATTGGTTGTATCAGAGGTCATGTATCTGTGTCGTCAAGTGACGTTGGCGTTTTAGATGATGACGTCATGAAGACGGCAAAAATGACGTCAGTTTGTGCACGCCAGTCATTGACGTAAAGAGCTTAATGGCGGTCGTTGAAAGCGGTGCCTTCTTTCAAAATCAAATAGAAATCTGTCAAGCACTAAAATTACGCATTTTAACAAGTTCTAAAGTTAAAAAAAAAAGTGGTGTGCAAGAAAAAGTACCTATCATGGGTGTGAGATGCAAATAGAAAAGTCTGTCACTCTGGATCACTGTTTGGCATAACTCAGCAAGCCTCGTGATGCCGACAGTAACCCTCGTCACAGATTTTTCTATCCACACCTTATATTCATGAAAGATAATTATAGTGTAAACAGGGTTAACAACATAAAATGCAACGAAAATTTATCTTCATTTTCATTTTGAATCAGTAAACTAAAGCCAGTTTTACATAAAGCTTTTAGCCCTGAAAGTGCTTCTCTTGCTTCTTTTGCTGTGCATTTACGATGGACACAGACTTAACTATGGCAGTTTCAGTTCCAAAATTGTCCCAAAAATATCTACCATAGAAAACAGTCTTAAGCATATCGAAGGTTCAGGACCAGTAACTGTTGTTATTTTTGTATTCTAAATGATCATAAAAATTTGGACAGATACACCTGAGCAAAACTGTAGACTCAGATCCAACTGCTGCTGAAGGTGTAACAGTTGCCATATAAGGGTCTTCGCGGGTTGCCATTAAGTTGACATGCTTTTGGGTTAGTCTTGGACAGTAAAAGAAACTAATTCAAATTCAGGAGATGACTGTATGTACAGTAAACAGTACAAAATAATCACCATAATGGTTCTGGAAATGAAAGTGGCTAACAGTGTAGATAAATGGAATGGCAAACAATGTAGATAAAGATCAGACTGCTCCTTTGGGAGCAGTCTGATCTTGATCTGCACTGTTTGCTCAGACCTATCTGTCCCAATATATGAAATTTTCACTGTATATACTATATTGACAGGTCTTAATGAGAAACACAAGCAACTGGAGTCTTGTAATAATGAACTGGAGGCTGAGATCAATTCATACATGGAGAAGATTAATGAGCTGAAAACCAGACTATCTCACAACAAAACCCAGGAACTAGAACTTCAATCAGAGATACAGTCTGAGAGGATAAAAATAGAACAGGTCAAGGTGAAAGTTCAGACCTGTGAAAAGGCTTTGGAAGAGCTTAATCAGTGAGCTGAAAGCAAGACTTCCCTAAAACAAAACCCCAGTTACTAGAATTTCAAATGCAGATACAGTTAGTGATGTTCAAATAGAAATTCAAGTTAAAATTCAACTTGTGATGGTTCAAACAGAAAAAGGTCAAGGTCAAAATTCAGTCATACTTGTGATAGGGCTTTGGAAGAAATTGATAGTGAAGACTGATTTCTTATTTCGACCTGTAAAAAATAATTGAGCCACGACAAAGCCAACAAAGTGGCATGTGTGCCCAGTGAAGAAAGATCAGCCTGAGCATCCACTCAGTCTGATCAGACTTTTTGCTGTGGGCTAAAGGGTAACTAAGGGTCTAAGCAAGCCCCATGCCGACAGTGAAGATTCTGATCAGACTGGGCGAATGCCCAGGCTGATCTGAGTCTTCACTGGGAGCTCCTGCTACTTTGTTGTGTCCCCACTCATATTGTACATCTCATCAGAGCTGCCTCATTGAGACAGTTCTGATAAGATGGTGCAAGATGTTTAGACAAGAAATAAGAAAAGGTATCTTAAGACATGACTTTGAGCGCTGTAGTGCTTAAGAATTAGGTACAGTATTATATGAGCCACGACACGACAGAACCAGCAATGTGGTTGTGCGCCCAGCGCAGACTCTGATCAGTCGGGGCATCTGCCTAGTTTGACCAGACTCTTCGTTAAGTTCTCAGAGGGTAGCTAAGGGTCTAAGCTACCTCCATGCAGACAGCGAAGACTCTGATCAGACGGCTGATGCCCAGGCTGATCTGAGTTTGAGCTGGGCCCACAACCTTATTGTTGGTTTTCTCGTGTCGTGGCTCAAATCATGCTGAAGGAGGCAGTTCTAGTGATATTCAATAACACGCTTTACACATGTAGTAAAAAAGGAAATATTCCAAGAATTATCATCAGGCTTTAGTGACACTGAGCTCAAAAGAGCTTCAAATTTAAATACAGTATGAGCGAGCAAAAATAGAATAGGTCGTGAACAAAGTCAGACTTGTGGAATGGCCTTGAAAGAACTTGGTCTGAAAAAAAAAAGCAGAACAAGACTGACTGCTGACTGTTGAGATACATCTTTAGAATACGTTGCCATTGGTGTTACACCTCCGTAGCTTGACTGCTAGTTTTTCAAGGGTGACAACATTGAATGAAACGGCACATGCTTTCATGGTAGATGAATCCTTAAGTCAGGACCTTCATTACACAGCCCATACACTTAACATTAAGGTCAGGGCCTCTGTTACAGCTCATACTCTTTACACTAAAGTCCTGACCTTTGTTACACAGCTCATACACTGTACATCAAAGTCAGAATCTTCATTACACAGCTTATACACTTAATATAAAAGACTGGACCTTCGTTAAAAAGCTGTTATACATTACATGAAAGTCAGGACTTTTATTACACAGCTTAAATCAGGACTTTCATTACACAGCTCAAACACTTTACATCAAAGGCAGGACCTTCATAACACAGCTTGTACACTTTACATCAAGGCCAGGACCTTTGTTACACAGCTCATTGACTTTACATCAAAGTCAGGACCTTCATTTTACAGCCTATACACTTAACATCAAAGTCAGGACCTTCATTACACAGCTTATACACTTTACATCAAAATCAGGACCTTCATTACACAGCTCATACACATTACATTAAAGTCTGAACCTTCATAGTTCTCCATCGAAGGCAGGATCTTCATAACACAGTTCATACACATTACATCAAAATCAGGACCTTCATTGCACAGTTCATTCACTTAACATCAAAATCAGACCTTCATTACACAGTTCATACACATTACATCAAAATCACGACCTTCATTACACAGTTCATACTCTTAACATCAAAATCAGGACCTTCATAACACAGCTCATACACTTTACATCACAATCAGGACCTTCATTACACATTTCATACACATTACATTAAAGTCAGGACCTTTATTACACAGCTCATACACATTACCCTTCATTACACAGTTCATACACATTATGTCAGAGTCAGGACCTTTATTACACAGCTCATACACATTACATGAAAGTCAGAACCTTCATAACACAGCTCATACACTTTACATCAAAGTTAGGACCTTCATAACACGTCATACACTTTACATCAAAGGAAGGACCTACATTACAAAGCTCATACACTTTACATCCAAGTCAGACCCTTTGTTGCAGAAATGTTTGGAAACAGCAAAACTTTGTTGATAGAAGGAGCTGCTCACCAGCAATTTGTTGTCACAGGGTTGTGGCAAAGCAAAACCTGTGTTAACACTTAAAGAAAGTTTTTAGACCTCATCCATCGCTGCAGTTTGGCTGTTTTTAAACATTTCTGATAGATAGCCATAGCAGAAATATTAATTTTGGGCTTTTTTTTACTGGACTTAAAATTACACTGACCAGTCCCTCATATACATATTAATGGTGGGTATATTATAATAGCCAAGTGATGCTTACTACTTTCGAGCACCTGATCACCTCTGTGTGGGATATTTTCAGATTTGGAAATGTTTATGTTTAAATAGTTCATTCTTCTGATTAGAGCTCCAAATAAGGTGGGGTTTTGAGGATGATTCGAAGGTAATTATACATATTTCCTGAATGAAATCATATGTTGTGATCCCTCATTAGAACAATCTCAGCAAGAAGTTTCTGATGAAGGGTCACAACATAGGTTTTGTGGGGAAATACGGAAAATTATCACTAAATTATCCCTCATACCATTCTTATCGGGAGCAGGGCTCCCGATAAGAAGGGGTAAAAGAGATAATTCAGAGATATTTTTTCTTATTTTCAATGGAAATATATGTTGTGACCCCTCATTAGAACAGTCTCGCCAAGAGGGTTCTAATGAGGGGTTATAATATATGTTTTTATGGAGAAATACGGAAAATTATCACTAAATTGATTATCCCTGTTTCCTCTTCTTATCTGCAGCACAGGGGAGTACTGTCTGATTTTATTACTTTGACTGCTTTTACTTTCTGTTCTCCCAGCAAGATTTGAGAGAGTCAAACCTCACAATAGTTGCCTCACAAAGATGTTTTTCTGAGGGCCTGCAGTGTTTTTTTGCAGAAATATTTTCGCTAAGCAGTGCTTCAGATAAGAAGGGGTTACTGGGATAGTTGGGAGATAATTTTCCTTATTTCTCAATAAAAACATGTTGTGACCCCTCATTAGAATGTCTCACCAAGGATGGTTTTTATCAGTGGACACAACATAGGTTTTTGTTGAGAAATAAGAAAAATTGTCTATAAGTTATCCTCAATATACCCTCTTATCTGGAGCCCTGCTAAGTTTGGCTAAAGTATATTAAGAAAAAGGGTAGGGCTGATTGTTAAGATAAGTGGGTACCCCTCCATGTTTTTTCACTATTTTTACAGAGTGGAACAACTTTTGTGATGTGGTGTTTGCTTCCTGGAGGGAAAATGCCTTTCCGCAAGGGGGTCTACTCTTAAAGCTAAGAATTAGCTCCAAGGATACTACCCAAACATGCTTAAGTTTTGGGACACCTAAACACCATTAATTTTCCATTTGTCCCAAATGGAAAATGAATGGTTTTTAGGTTTCCCAATATTCAATCATTTTATTGAGAAGGGAGGCAAAATTGAAAATAACTTGAGATAATTTTCCTTATTTCTCAATAAAAACATGTTGTGACCCCTCATTAGAATGTCTCACCAAGGATGGTTTTTATCAGTGGACACAACATAGGTTTTTGTTGAGAAATAAGAAAAATTGTCTATAAGTTATCCTCAATATACCCTCTTATCTGGAGCCCTGCTAAGTTTGGCTAAAGTATATTAAGAAAAAGGGTAGGGCTGATTGTTAAGATAAGTGGGTACCCCTCCATGTTTTTTCACTATTTTTACAGAGTGGAACAACTTTTGTGATGTGGTGTTTGCTTCCTGGAGGGAAAATGCCTTTCCGCAAGGGGGTCTACTCTTAAAGCTAAGATTAGCTCCAAGGATACTACCCAAACATGCTTAAGTTTTGGGACACCTAAACACCATTAATTTTCCATTTGTCCCAAATGGAAAATGAATGGTTTTTAGGTTTCCCAATATTCAATCATTTTATTGAGAAGGGAGGCAAAATTGAAAATAACTTCCCCTGCAGTGTATCCATGACAATTGGCCATCAGCAACTAAATCATGTGCTAATGTATCATTTGTTAGTTATTGTTCAGTGTTAAATTTTTACCATTACATATTCAACAGTTCATTAGATTATATAGTCATTCTGTAATTATGGTTTGTCTTTTCTTGCGTAAATCCTTGCAAGTACATTGTTATCATTGATTTAGTAAGGCAAAGCTGAATGTGAATTCTTGTCATGAAATTTTGTGTGATGTGTGTAACTGGGCCCAGTTCAAAACTAAAAGCGTAGTTAGTTAATGCGATGTTAAATTTTCAAACATACTGTATGTAAAAAGACAGCATTTTTAAGATTTCCTTTTTTTTTCCCAAAAAATGTAAGGGGTGCAAAAGCTCCTCAGAATTTTTCAGGAAAAAATATGACCGCCATTGATTTTGAGAGTAATGTAAGACTTAACCAATCCTCGACTATCCATATCATTAACCTATTCCATTCGGGATTTAGGGGTATCCGGGCAAACAGTTTCAATCCACATTAGGCCCCACAAACGTGGGGCCTGATCTGAAATCCAAACTGTTTGCTGCCTTGACATCATTTCTACGAGAGTTAGTTAGACCAATATTGTCAAAATATTCTTGATTTTTGATGCAGACGACAATTTCAGCAGACGACAAAAAATACCCAGAATGCAATGGGTTAAGCTAACAATCAGCGTCATCACTTAGCTATATTTAAGGTGCATGGATTCATGCTTTGCTGCAGCATATTTTGGAAGGGAAAACATTTAACAGGAAAGTCTTCCTCACCAGATGAATGCCTCCTCTAATGGGGGCTACTCTGAAAGGGAAGTGTTCTGAGCAAATTCTTGTTCAATGCTGTTTGTATTGTTGTGCAACTTTCCTCAAAATGTTTTCATGTTCATAATTGTTTACTTGTTTGTGACTTGTACCCCAGCTAGGGGTTTTGGTCAAAAATAAAACTCAAACTCTCAAACTTCTCTCTAAAAGTAGCACTCAGGGAGAAGGGAGACAAAAATTTCTAAGTCAGTGATCTCCCTTGATATATCCTTACACATTAGTCCTAAAAGACAGGACACTTCAGAACCCAAATTACATCTACCTTTAAACTGCTTACATGGATTAAATGAATGACTTACAATCTTTTGTCCTTTTCAACAGTATTTCAGTCATATCAGGATGATGGGAGGGTGATAATGAAAGAATGTGTGCAATGGAACCCAATCACATTTGAAAAGATTTCCACCTCCAGCAGGGATTGAACTTGGGACCACAAGATCAGCAGGACAGTGCTTAACCCACTGAGCTAACCCAGCAGACACATGACATCATAATGACGTCGTAATGACGTCAGTAAGACGTCATGTGCCAGCTGGGAATGGGGCTCCCTGTAAACTGCTTACAGCCTGGAGGTTTATACTGTCATGTTTCTATCTGGGATTCCCCTGAAATGTGGCAAAAGACAAGGACAGAAACTACTCCAATTCTTTGTTTTATTAACAAAATAACACTTCATATACATAATATATTATACATTCTGTTTGAAAACAATAGTTAGCATTTCTCAAAACTGAGCAGATGTGTAGTGCAGCTCCACACAAGAGTTGTATGATTCTGAAATGACACTTCCTACTTCTCTAGAAATCCATATCTTAGGCAATTCTAGTCAGAAATCGCATGCTGTGGCAAAATAAAAATTGTCTAAAAAGTTAGATGAGATTGTATACTCAACAGCGAAAGAAACCCATATTTTTTAGTGTCTTGTTTTGCCTCATTAAATGTAATGATATTTTACTTTCAACTTAGTACTGGGATTTGCCTATACGTGGCCTTAAGTTCTGTAGCATTTTCTTGTCACAGTGCAATTCTTCGAAGTAGCTATGAAGATTTTTGTCAAAAAGGCAAAAATCACAAAATTCTGGCTCACAATGGCAAAAAATAAATTATCAATACGATTTTGCTGCACGTGAGTTCAGCATGATGTAAACAACCGGAAAACGGTACAGTTAAATCGCACATGCAAAAATCTGCAGTTTTCCAATTTTTTTTCGAAGTTTTTGAAATTCGTCTGAATTATCAAATTATAAGAAAAATCTGGTAATTTGGGATTCAAAGTGACTAAGGCTATGGGTAAAGGGCCCGTTTAAAACAAATTTTGGTTTGAAATAGGCACGTATTTTGCTCACTTCCAGTTTGAATTACGAAATTTAAAAGCCGATAAAAATGTTTCCTGGAAAAATTCCTGTCTTCGGATTCGCTTACCGTAGACTGCCCTTTATGGTAAAGATGCTGTAAGATTTTCATTTAATTTTGCCCAGTGATATCAAGGATCTAGCGCCCAAAAGTTCAATCTGTGGTTGCATTATTGGAAGAACGTACAGAATTACTTCCCTTCGTTACATACTCCATTTGATTGTGACCACTTACCCTTTTATTTAACCCGAATTGGAATCCATTTCCAATTCGGTTTGCTGAAAAATTCTGAAAATTTTCTTTTTCTATCACAAAGCTTGCCTACTTTACAGGATTTGCATAAGGGGGTATAACTTTCTTTGTAACGAGTAACCAATCCTGAAAATTCTTGATGATGTTTCTGAGACATTGTAGCGTTCTAGATAAAGAGGGCATCAGTTTGGGAGCCAGGTACAACTCAGTTCAAGACACTGAGTTAACTAGTCAGTATTTGTGAATTTTGATTTCGACCCCTTGATTGTTTACGCTTTCGTTACCCATGAATAAACAAATAAAATTTCAACAAATTTGCGACGAAGTGTACTCCATGCGTTGATAATATCTTCCCTGTTTTGCCAATTTCAGAAGATTTTTATTATGACTTAAAAACACCCAAAAGAAAAATATGCGTTATTTTTGCTTTTGAGTATACAACATATATGGATTAATGAAGAAATTGGAATATAATATAGTAACCCCCCCCCCCCCCCCCCCATAACTAGAGCTGTAAATTATTATTATTTAATTTTTCTTTTTACAAAGAAATATTAAGGCTTTACGGTACACAGCCATGTTTGTTTTCTGCAATTCTTTATCCAAAGGAAAACAACTTTTGTGACGTCTGTTTCCCTGGACTACAAAGCCCTCATAAAAGGGGGTCAACACTTAAAGGAAAGAATTTGCTCCTAGAGGAGGAAATTCTTTCCTGTAAGTGCTGACCCTAATTGAGAAGGGAGGCAAAAAATAAAAATGGCAGAGTTGCTACCCTTGAAAGTGTACCCATTTGCCTAAACTTTTCAGTCAGTGCAGCACAAATGTTGGAATGAGGCACTCATTCACTATATAAATTAACAGAATTGCTTTAAATGGTTCAATATTTTAGAATAACTCTACCAAATTTGGCACAAATCAGTCAACAACAAACAACACAAATATTAGACAACAAGCACTAGTAGCTAAGACAGATTACTGACGTGAAGTTTGCCCATCTTTGAAAACAGAGGTAATATATCAAGACTATATGAGCCGCGACACGACAAAACCAACAATGTGGTTGTGCGCCCAGCGCAGACTCAGATCAGCCTGGGCATCCGCCCAGTCTGATCAGAGTCTTCGCTGTCCGCATTAAACTAGCTTAAACCCTTAGGTACCTTTTAAACCCGCCGGAAAGACTTTGGTCTGACTGAGTGGATACCCATACTGAACTGAGTCTGTGTTGGGCGCACAACCAAATTGTTGGTTTTCTCGTGTCGTGGCTCATATTTGTATGCCTCTATTCAGCTAATTAAAGTAGAGAAGTTTGTGAGTATCATGCATGCTTTAAGGTGATGATTGGTGGTTAATACAAATATTTGAATAAAAGGCCATCGGCCAAGTGTCACCCGACGATTGAAATGTGTCACAAACTGCAGCCCTTTATTCTGTTTTAAAGTAACTGGGCATATATGTGTAAAATCAGGTTGATTGGTTGGTTGATTTGATGCTTAACGTCCACGGTAAACAACTAAGGTCATGTCGGGACGGTCAGTTAACCTAACCACACTATTCCTGGGCAGGCTTAGACCTCCTAAGCGGTTAACCAGTACTAAGTGCACATACTTTCGCCGGTAACTGACAACTGCCCTTCTTGAATCAGCGGAAGGAGAAACGAAAGTATGTGGCCAGACCGGGATTCGAACCCAGGACCTCTGACTTACGAGTCAGGTGCCCTACCGATTGCGCTACCCGGTCCGGCTTGTAAAATCAGGTAACTGAAACTTTAGGCCCTTACAGAATGCCCAAAACATCAAGACTGTATACCCAATAACAAAGTAACAAAGGCCATAATCCTCCTAATATGAATCTGATGAAAAATGAACGATGCATTTATGAAAATTCAGCCCAATAATATGAATAGTTGTTGAGTTATCCCTTTACCTTTAGGTAAAAGTCTATTATCTATGAAAGGGGAATACCAAATTTCTATTATCTCGGTCAGACGGTTCAAAAGTTGGAAAAATGCCAAAAACGAAAAAGGGCCATAACTTTGTAAAATATAGGACAATTGAAATTGCAAAATCACATGCACATCTTCAGATCATACTTTCTGCACAATTTCAAGTCAATCTGATAAAAGATGTGGCAGGAGTTGCGGGGACAAGGTCTGAGTCAGCAAGGGCCATAACTCCATCAAAAATTGCCGAAACAAAAAACAAAAACCACATGCATATCTTCATATCATAAGAATACAATCTGTAAAATTTCAAATCAATCCGATGAAAGACGTAGGAGGAGTTGCGGGGACAAGATTTCAGACGGAAGGACGGACGGAATGCCAAAAACGAAAAAGGGCCATAACTTTGTAAAATATAGGACAACTGAAATTGCAAAATCACATGCACATCTTCAGAACATGATGAAACATTCTGCACAATTTCAAGTCAATCTGATAAAAGATGTGGCAGGAGTTGCGGGGACAAGGTCTGAGTCAGCAAGGGCCATAACTCCATCAAAAATGGCCGAAACAAAAATCAAAAACCACATGTACATCTTCATATCATAAGAATACAATCTGTAAAATTTCAAATCAATCCGATGAAAGACGTAGGAGGAGTTGCGGGGACAAGATTTTGGACGGAAGGACGGACAGACGGACGGACTGACACACGGACGGACGAGGGTCATTTCTATAGTCCCCCTCCGCCTACGTCGGGTGACAATAAAACCTTAAAAATTTAAGGTATCACCCCGAAAATTAGCAGACTTCTTTGTTTTGTTGTTCTCTACAGTTTAGAATACAAAATACAAGAAAGTCTACCAGGCTCATTACAAAGAGTGTTTATTTACAAGTATTCTTTAATAATGGCATTGACTATGAAAACATAAATATCATTTTGTTTTTTGACACCACTCATAAGCATATTTTCTACTGAGATCACAGTTTAGTTTAAACATATTTTATTGCTCAAATAGTAGCAATGGGGTCGGGCTACAAGTTCTCACAACATTAGTTACACAGCATATTTTCTACTGAGATCACAGTTTAGTTTTAACATATTTTATTGCTCAAATAGTAGCAATGGAGTCGGGCTACAAGTTCTCACAACATTAGATCACAGTTTGCATATATCACAGTTCAACATATTTTTAATTATGCATATTGGGTATGAGCTGCGACATGTTAAAAACAAGTGGCATGTACACCCAGCTAACACCTAGTCTGCATGTAGCTAGTGGAGATCCTAAGCTACCTGTTAAGTGCACAGCAAAGACTCTGATCAGACTGGGCGGCTGCCCAGGCTGATCTGAGTCGCTCGGTGCACCTGCCACTTTGTTGGTTTTATAGTGTCCCAGCTCATATACTACGAAACCACAAGAATTATGTTATTTCAAATGGTGAAATAATAACTTCCTGCTCAATACTGTTATTATAACACTACTCAGGGCTGCCACGGTCAGAGAAAACATCTGGGCCAAGTTGTTCAAAGCATCGTTAGCCTAACGAGCTTGTTAAGAGGTTAACTCGTTAAGTGTTTTACGTTTTTTATTACCAAATACGCTGATATTTTATGTTGAAAAAATGTGAGAAGCTTTTGCAATGCAAAAGCTTCTCACATGTTTGCAACAAGAAATATTGGCATATTTGTGATATTAATGTTTGAAATTTTAATGTCACGTTAACTTACGACGTCGTTAGTTTTGAACAACCGGGCCCTGGAAAATAAATTTTTTTGCCAGGTCAGTGAAAAGTCGGAGTATTTTGTGGTTGGTCAGGGAAATTTGAAAATGACTTTGAAAGTCAGGGAAAAGTCGCGGAATTGGAAATTTAGTAGCTACCACAGTCTTTAGAAATAAGGCATTTTTTTTTAAGGGAAATCAATGTTCTTTCTAGTGAGATAGTCCGATAGTCCAGACACATCTCCTAGTCTGATAGTCCAGACACATCTCCCTCCTCACTGGGGGCATCTCTTAAAAGAAAGAATTTATTCCCTACTCTTAAAGGAATTCACTCCCTTGGCCACATCTGCAAAAGTCAACCAACTCGCAAGCTTTTCATTGCTGAGTATGACTATAACCCTGTTTACATTTTGGCAACACAAACTCTGATCCTTTTAATTGTTGTTTGTAACACTTCATCTTCATGTTGACTCTCCAGGATGTTATCTAGATTTGGATTGGGTGAATGGCAAAAAGTGTAGACCCTGATCAGACTGCTCCTCTAGGTGCTGTCTGATCAGGGTCTACACTGTTTGCTAGAGCACTTCTGTCCAAATATTTCGGCTCTTAAAATGTTTCTCTAAAGATTAAGATTAAGATGTGGACCCCCTTCAGGCATTTTAAACTTATACAGCTCATTAGGATCTACGTGTTGTCCATAGAACTTTGATGCCATGTCTCTATCTGGTTTCACTTTTCTTGGAGCTTCCTTCAGTCGGCGAGCTTCATGTCTAGCTAAGTTCTGTTGGAGCTGTGTAGGAATTCTCCTGAAAGAACAGAAAATTCAGAATTCTAATGCACTTACAAATATAACGCGACGTCTGATTGGATAACGTCAGAAATTTGTGACAGTATATTCTGCGATATACTGTCGCAAACCCGACGTCATTAAGTAACGTCGCTTCTCATTGGCTGACGTTTAATTTTACGTTGCTGACAGCGCTTGAAATGGGTGCAAACTAGTACATTATGAAAGGAACAAAGTAGAAAGTGCATTAGAATGGGGATAACTGTACTGAAAATTGTCATTTGTGGAGGTAAATCATCGGTTTTATGGTCGCAAATTGCGTTTTACGGCTCCGCTGGCCTATCGCCATAAAACGAAATTTCCGACCATAAAACCGATGATTTACCTCCCCAAATGACAATTTTCAAGACAGTTATCCCCTAAATGAATGGATGACTTGGCAGTTTATCAGCCTTTTCAACAGTATTTCAGTCATATCAGGACAATGGGAGGTAGGGCTGGGACGGGGGACGGGTAGAGATTTTGTACCCGGGTACCCCTGTCCCTATCACCCCCGGGTACCCGTTACCACAGCATTTTGAGCATGCCTACAGTTAGAAAATTTAGATTTAGATGAAATCATAAGTAAGATGTATGTAATTTGCACTCGTGTGCATGAGAAGATTATGAAAATGTGGAAATCTCTGCTACGAAATGCAAAAATGGTTGGCAATATATGATGGTAATTCATACAAGACAGTCATATTAAACTTTGCTCTATTTGCTTGGAATTTTCTTGATTATATAGTGTTTATGCATTACATAATAATAAGCATTCGGGTAACAGGTAGTAAATATGTACCCGGGTAATTAGTCTACCAGACCCGAACTCGGGTACCCGGGTACTCGTCCATCCCTGATCATCCCTAGAATTACTGTCTTTAACAGACCTCACCATCCCTGAAACAACTCTATTAACATAATTACGACAACCTGACCAATTGCTCTGTGTATCCTGAAATTTAATTAACTATCGAGTGACATGTCAAAAATGTGAAATTCAAATTAACATATAAAATTTAGTGATGTGCCAAAAATGTGAAATTCAACAAAATGATGGTACACCTACTTATGTGCCAAAATGCGGGCAGAAAGACAAACATTGCAGACCCTTATCAGAGTGCTCCAAAAAGAGGTAGTTCTGTCTCATTTAGCATCATTAAGGTACAAGAACTTAAAGACAGAACTTCTCTGCCGGGGGATCTGGTTCCCATCTCACCTGTACAGGTAAAAAGTGAAAATTTATTCAACCAATCAGTGGACCAGAATTACCAGTTATGATCATTTTATTGGCTGACTGGCGGTGTTGACACTATGTGATCAAGAGACAGAATGACACTGTTACATTCTTTAAGTTCTGGTGTTTTTCGTCTCCACGGTCGCAGGGACTTGCTCAATAGTGCCACTGCAAGACGTGGCTGCAATGACACTGTTAAAGTTAATCCTCCTTATATAGTACCACCCCTGTCTTTAACTGACAAGACCTATTGTCAAATCACACTATTTTGGTCCAAGAGACTTCAGAAAGGTGGCTCCCCTTTAATAGCATGACCCCTTAAGTCAGAGTGGACTATATTGAGGCTCGACATGACAAAACCAACAAGGGCATGTGCGCCCAGCTGAGACTCAAATCAGCCTGGGCATCCACCCAGTCTGATTAGAGTTTTTGCCGTGCGCATTAAGCTAACTTAGACACTTAGCTACCCTTTAAGCACACAGCAAAACTTCTGATCACACTGAGTGGCTGTCCAGGCTGATCTGAGTCTTCTCCGGCCGCTCATGCCATTTTGTTGTCACCCGACGTAGGCGGAGGGGGACTATAGAAATGACCCTCGTCCGTCCGTGTGTCAGTCCGTCCGTCTTTCCGTCCTTCCGTCCGAAATCTTGTCCCCGCAACTCCTCCTACGCCTTTCATCGGATTGATTTGAAATTTTACAGATTGTATTCTTATGATATGAAGATGTGCATGTGGTTTTTGATTTTTGTTTCGGCCATTTTTGATGGAGTTACGACCCTTGCTGACTCAGACCTTGTCCCCGCAACTCCTGTCACATCTTTTATCAGATTGACTTGAAATTGTGCAGAATGTTTCATCATGATCTGAAGATGTGCATGTGATTTTGGAATTTCAATTGTCCTATATTTTACAAAGTTATGGCCCTTTGTCGTTTTTGGTATTTTTCCAACTTTTGAACCGTTTGACCGAGAGAGCTGAAATTCGGTATGCTATTTGGTAAATTGAGTATTCTGATTATTGTTAGGATATTCTAAATTTATTAGTGACAGAGTTATTCCCCTTTCATAGATAATAGACATTCACTTAAAGGTAAAGGGATAACTCAAGAACTATTCATATTAATGGGCTGAATTTTCATAAATGCATTGTTTATTTTTATCAGTTTCATATTAGGATGATTATGGCCCTTGTTATTTTGTTATTGGTTATACAGTCTTATGTTTTGGGCATTCTGTAAGGGCCTAAAGTTTCAGTAGCCTGATTTTACACATATACGCCCAGTTCTGAACTTAAGTATTTTATAACCTCATAGAGGCCCAGTAATTGGACTACATGTCTCTGCTTATGCTTCAATCATTATTTGCTTACCAGGTTCTGTTATACACATACTTTCTGGTTTTACACATAAATGCCCCTTTCTAAACTTAAGTATTTTATAACTTCATAGAGGCCCAGTAATTGTGCTTCAGTTATTATTTGCTGACCAGGTTCTGTAACACACATATTTTCTGTTTTTGGCCATATAGTTACTCTGAAACTGAATAAAGGGCTGCAGTTTGTGACACATTTCAAACGTCGGGTGACACTTGGCCGATGGCCTTTTATAGGTTTTTATGTGTAGAGGCTCATATACTGTCTCATTTAAGCAAAGCTTTGAAAATGAAAGCAAGTTCTTGCTGGAATGCCATAAGGTACATGGTTCACATTTAAGGGAGATCTCTCTGCCATGGAAATATACTTAAGGACAAAAGTTCTTGCTGGTATGCCATAAGGTACATGGTTCACATTCAAGGGAGATCTCTCTGCCATGGAAATATACTTAAGGACAAAAGTTCTTGCTGGTATGCCATAAGGTACATGGTTCACATTCAAGGGAGATCTCTCTGCCATGGAAATATACTTAAGGACAAAAGTTCTTGCTGGTATGCCATAAGGTACATGGTTCACATTTAAGGGAGATCTCTCTGCCATGGAAATATACTTAAGGACAAAAGTTCTTGCTGGTATGCCATAAGGTACATGGTTCACATTCAAGGGAGATCTCTCTGCCATGGAAATATACTTAAGGACAAAAGTTCTTGCTGGTATGCCATAAGGTACATGGTTCACATTCAAGGGAGATCTCTCTGCCATGGAAATATACTTAAGGACAAAAGTTCTGCACGGATGTTAAATTAACATCCGTGCAGAACTTTTGTCCTTAAGTATATTTGCGTCCCTTCTCAATGGAGCTTTTCTAAAAGGAAAGAATTTGCTCTCTTCAGGGTGCAAATTCTTTAAGAGTAGCCCATTTTGCAGAAGGGGGAGCAAATACTGTGCTAGTTGGTTGCCTTCTTCGGAAAAATGTCACGCAAATCATGTATCAATCGATACACCTGAAGATTATTCTAGTTCTTTAGCTTCAGAACAAAAGTTCAGGAAAAAATTTCACCCACTAAATTTCGAGAAACCGTAAGTTCTGATTTTAAGTTTAGCTGACAGCCACTGAGTACTGAACCAACTTGTGATCTGAACAAATATTAACTGTCGAGAGTCGGACCAGTGGAAACTGAAAATTGTGAACTGTCTAACTGAAATATATATAATAAATTTAATAAAGTAGAAAAAGACAATAGTGACAATATGTGCTGTGATTCTTGTGAAATTTGCACAGATAAAAACTAAAATGAAATATACACATCAAAACTTTATACAGTACGAAAAGACAAAAGTGACAAATACGTGATGTGATTTTTGTGAAATTTTCACAACTGAAAAGTAAAAGAAGAGCATAAGTGAGTATACTGCAATCCAAGAACTATCATATATAATACTCTTGTTATCTGTAATTCCTAGACCTGGTACCACCTTAGCTCTAAGTGCAAGGTCAGCTCAAAGTGTAAGGTCCCAGGTACCTCTATCTCAATGTACAAGTTCCCTGGCACCTTCTTTTGCGCGAAGTGCAAAGTCCCTGGTACCTCTTTAGCTCAAAGTGCAATGTGTCTTTGCACTTTGAGCTAAACAGGTATAATACCAGGGGCCGTATTCATAAAACAACTTAAGTCGTTGCTATGCTGTTGCTAAGGCTAAATTTCTTAGAAGGAGATTGCCTACAACTATGAAATTTGCTCTGGAGGAACAGTCTTACAAAGACTGTTCCTCCAGAACAAATTTCATAGTTGTATGGAATCTCCTTTATAGATATTTAGCCTTAGCAACAGCGGTGCTCGGACATTTCGGCCACGGACATTTCGGCCTTGGGACGTTTCGGCCTAGGACAGTTCGGCCATGGACATTTCGGCCACAGAAATTGTCAAGGGTGGACGTTTCGGCCTTTATCCATAAATTCCTTTTTATAATTAAATTAAGTAGTCATATGAGTAATTTAAAGCTAATGTGAATGAACTCCAATAATTTGTTGTATTTGTCTGGATGTTTTATGGACCTTCAACATCTTTAAAGTCATTGTGAACATTTCAAGGTGAAAAACACAGTGAACATTTATTTTAACTATTTGAACTATGGTCTTATATGATATTTGGTTAAGTGTTTTGTTAGGTTTATAGCCCTTAAACACTTTTTAAGTCATTTTCAGCATAATCTGGTACAACTGTCATCCCAACCCATGGGCCAGTGTGCCTTTTATCAGTCATGTGATGCCTATAAATCTTAATATGCAAACATGGCTGATTAATCTGTGGTGCACCCATTTTTGGCTTTAAGAGATATGGTAGAAGTTATTTTTACCTCAGTCACACATTTTTGAGCCCTGAGTGCAGAAAACCATATATGTCATTTTAAATTGCTAACAGTAGAATATTTTCATTTCCCCATTTTTTTCAGATTTGGCCGAAACGTCCATTGGCCGAAATGTCCTAGGCCGAAATGTCCGTGGCCGAACTGTCCTAGGCCGAAATGTCCTTGGCCGAAACGTCCGTGGCCGAAATGTCCCACATTCGCAACAGCATAGCAACGACTTAAGTTGTTTTATGAATACGGCCCCAGAAGATTAGATATATGCCTTGTAACAACTGGGTTCTCATTGTTGTAGTTCAGATATAGCTTGCATCATATGTGAGAAAGCACAAGCTGCATATAGCGGACTGGCCATTCTTTCCTGCTTTTTTCCACTATGATTACCTTACTGGCATGATACGAGTGAATTTTTCTTGACAGGCCGTGAGACCACAAAACAAAAGCTGTGACTTGGTGAGGTAATATACAATTATTGACCTTTGTTGAGGTGAATATGCAGTTTTATTGACCTGCAAACAACATATTGACCGACGCGAAGCGGAGGTCAATATGTTATGTTTGCAGGTCAATACAACTGCATATTCAACGAAATAAAGGTCAACAATTGTTTTATTATATGACTGTTCTAAATGCTGTTTCCTTTTATATGACGGTACTACATGGTATAATCTCGCAACGTTACGCCATTAACATTAACGTACATCAGACGTTACGTCACGAAAATACGATGACGTCAGCGTAAAAGTAATATTCACTGACTTGCCGGTGAATATCGCAAAATATTGACCGGCACGTGACGTCGAATCAGCCAATGAAATTGTGTGTTACATCTTGGTCATATAATAATACAATTTATATGTACGTAAACAAATACCGGTATACAGCATTTAACGGAACATTTATTATGACTTGCAAAGGGGAATTTTGTGAATGGTCAGGATGTTAGAAATTCTTGGGAAGTTAATTACATTAACTCTGAATTTACCACAGCTGAGGGTTCTTGTTATAGAATACAGGCAATGGTTTACTGGAAAAGACATACAACAGGGAATATATAGTAATGATGATGGAGAAAGAATTTGCTGACGGCGGTGTCTCAACTGTCAGCATTAAAAGAGCTAAATCAGATAACTTGACAGAAGCTAATGATGCAGACGCTGGAAAAAGTAGTATACATGTCTTGATTCTGTGAGTCACAGGTGGAACAACTAGAAGGTTGTCCAGGGACAACTGGTCGAGCCAGCTGTTTGCTATAGTGACCTATAAGTATGTCAAGACTAAGTAACTGCTTCACTCTGGAAAGAAGCCAAACATCATGCTTAGTCAGCATATTTCTTTTTTTTTTCAAATTTTCACAAAGGAAAATAAGTAGAAGTGATGACCCAGACAAGCTCAATTTATGACAATTAAAATATCTGACCTTCAAGTGTGACCTTGACCTTGGACCTACCCAAACATGTATGTCACTTGACACTTCCACTCATCAAGAAGAACAATTGTGCCACATTATTTTGAAATCCATGCATAAATGTAGATGTAATGGCTTGGACAAGCTCAATTTATGGCCATTTTGTCATCTGACCTTCAAGTGTGACCTTGACCTTGGACCTACCTCAACAAATGTTCCAAATGGTACTTCTACTCATCATAAAGAACAATTGTGCCAAATTATTTTGAAATCCATTTGTAAATATTGAAGTTATGGCTCGGACAAGCTCAAATTATGGCCATTTTGTCATTTGACCTTCAAGTGCGACCTTGACCTTCGACCTACCTGAACAAATGCTCCAAATGGCACTTCTACTCATCAAGGAAAACAATTGTGCCAAATTATTTTGAAATCCATCCACAAATGTAGAAGTAATGGCTCGGACAAGCTCAAATTATGGCCATTTTGTCATTTGACCTTCAAGTGTGACCTTGACCTTGGACCTACCTGAACAAATGCTCCAAATGGCACTTCTACTCATCAAGGAAAACAATTGTGCCAAATTGATTTGAAATCCATCCACAAATGTAGAAGTAATGGCTCGGACAAGCTCAATTTATGGCCATTTAATCATTTGACCTTCAAGTGTGACCTTGACCTTGGACCTACCTGAACAAATGTTTCAAATGGCACTTCTACTCATCAAAGAGAATAATTGTGCCAAATTATTTTGAAATCTATCTGTCAATGTAGAAGTTATGGCTCGGACAAGCTCAATTTATGGCCATTTTATCATTTGACCTTCAAGTGTGACCTTGACCTTGGACCTACCTGATCAAATGTTTCAAATGGCACTTCTACTCATTAAGGAGAACAAATGTGCCAAATTATTTTGAAATCCATCCATAAAGGTAGAAGTTATGGCCCAGACAAATCCGGACGGACGGACGCATGTTCGCACGCATGCACGCACTAACGCACGGACATACACCGAACTGGAATTGTAACAACTATGTCTCGCTCACCGCAAGCGGGCTTGACAAAAATGAAATAAATGTCCTTTTCAGTGTGGCATTCTGAAGAAATGGTCTGAATATAGCATGTCAAGCAAAAATAAAAGGCCTGAACGGGACAGGAAAAATAATTTCCAAACGGTCTAGTAAAGATTGGTCTAGAAGTGAATGCCAGATTTTCATAAATTTTAGACCTAGTCTCTTGTGTACATAAAAAAATTGTATGAAGACTCGAGGCTTGCCACTTGGCAAACCTACACAAGCATTAATGGAAAACTGTGTGTTTAAAGCTGTAGACAACAGTTTTGACAATACAAACACCACATAAACCTGTTATTTGTTCCTGGTGTCAATTTTCACTTATTTTAAGCACAGTGTAACTGAATATGCCTCAGATTTGTATTTTCACATTTGCACTTGTTATCTCTGTCTAAAAGACCAGAAATTTACATTTAAGACAGACTATTAGTTTGAGATCTAACTGGGGACAGAAATGTAAAATATGTATCAGAAATGTGTCAAAACTTTTCATAAATACCTTGACATGAGACTATTTTGAGCTATCAGTGTTTATGATAACTGTGGTCAACTACAGATATGTGGAAAATTTACTTTATTGATTCAGCTATAAAACGTGGGCCCTCTCACCCCCTCCAAAAATGAACACAAATATGTAAATAAATTGTATTTATCTGCAATGGGTTTTTCCCACCTGAACAATTTTTAAAAAAATTAGATTTCAAAGTTTTGTCAGGCAGGTCTAGATTTTTTGGTTGTTTTGTAAAGGAAAACAAATAAACATGGTGTTCAAATGATTAAATGCTCATGGCAGTTGCCACTAACAATAAATAACAATAATTTGTTTACCAAATAAAACTTGTGACCATCCATCTACAAGAAACTAGCATACTTATAAAAGGCAAAAATATTCAGGTATAGTGCGGACACGATAAGTTGGCAATGTTATTATTTTGTGTTTATTTTGATTTGGTGACTGATTGGCTATATAGCAGAGTTCAGTTTATCCAACTCAAGGGAATAAAAGAATAAATTTTGAATAATTTTATTCTTATCACTATTGTTATCGATGATATTTCTTAAATTAGAAGCAGATCCTGAATTTAAGCTTTCAAACATTGTCATTTGGATAAATTAGAACTGCCAGTAGACCGTAAATTTTCTTCATCACAGTTACATGAACTGCACCGTAAGGGTAGTACAGGTGATGTTGACATTAAAAATGTAAACAAAACATTGCCACTTTAGCGCGACTCACCTATACTTGGAATGTTTCCATGTTTCAAAAACAGTGTAGTAAAATGTTACTGTTTCAATTTTGTCACAACTGAGCATCCTGTTAGGTTTTGGTGAACAAGTTCATATCAGGCACCACCTACCATTAGAGTAAAAACCGTAACTGTAGGGCCAAGCTCCAGGCACTAACCCACTAATTTTTCTTTTCTAGGCCCTTTGGAAAGTATATTTAGGGGATAACTGTACTCAAAATTGTCATTTGGGGAGGTAAATCGTCAGTTTCATGGTCGGAAATTTTGTTTTACGCCGACACATTACTGGAGACATAAAACGCAATTTGAGACCATATAACCGATGATTTACCTCCCCAAATGACAATTTTTGGTACAGTTATCCCCATTCTAATGCACTTTATGGTATTGTGCCTTTCAAAGTCTACTGCTTTAGACTCACAGCAGCCTTCAGCAGCGTAAAACCATATGTTTGCCAATGAGAAGCGACGTTTCTTAATGACATCGGGTTTGCGACCGTATATCACAGAATGTACTGTCGCAAATTTTTTGACGTTATCCAGACGTCAAGTTATATTTGTAAGTGCATTAGAATTCTTACTAAACTGAAAAAGTAGGCGGGAATAAAATAGGTTTTCATAAAAAGGGTGTTTGATGTGGAAAAGAAAACATTGGTATAACTTTAATCCATTAATGCCTAGCATCCCATAAAAAGGACATACACAAACAGTGCAGATCCAGATCAGATGCCGCAGAATTAAGAATCTGATCAGGATCTACACTATTTGCTTAAAATTTACAGCAATTTCAATAAAAAATAATGATATAACTAAATGACTAAACCAGACACCCCTAAAACACTGAATGGAACCATCCATATTGAAAAGATAGAAGGGTCTATGAGGCATAAATGGAATAGTAAAGACTTTCCTGTGGTACTTACGGATGAGGTGGAACAGGGTTCTTGTAGGCACTGCCACCGGCAAGACTGATATTTCTCTCCACAGGAGCTGGGGGGTGGAGGGTGTCCCACTGTACTTTCTTGTACTTCTCCCAGCACTGAGGACATGGTTGCTCATTGGTCACTGAAAACATTATCAAGCAAAAATGTGCCTTGTGGAGTGTGTAAATAGCAAAGTTTCAGATATAGGCCTGGTAAACTTGCAACTTAATTCCCATACATGGAGAGAGAGAACTTGCAACTTAATTCCCATATGGAGAGAGAGGCACGGTGGTTGAGTGGTTAGAGACACTCAGTTATGGTGCAGAAAGTCGCCAGAAGGTCACGAGAACGCGCTCGAGTTCCACCATCCGACAACTGGAAAACTCTCTCTGTCAACCCAGCAGTAAATGGGTATCTGCTTCCAATTAGGGAAGGACAAGGCAGCGAAGAAGAGAGATGGACTCCGCCTTTCATATACTGTGCCCAAGACACAGTGGGCCTCTAACCCCCACTGCCCCTACAGCTACTAGGCTATGGGAAACCTTTACCTTTTATATGCAATTGAAACAAACAGCCAAAATGTAGTAATGCTATTCAACTCATATATGTTAAGCATATATATGCATATTTGTGGCTTTGAAATAAAATCATTGACTGGTGAAGTTATTATGAAATCCCTGAAAGTGGCCCAAACAAACTTTCAGTTTGACAAGTTTCACAAATTTTGTGAAACTCAACAAAGTCATCTTTTACAAAGCTGATTACCCTAATGTTTCCTCCTAACACTGTACTGACAGAATCCTGCTGACTATAAGAGGTACATACTTTTGATACTTACAGCATCTTTGTTAGCTTCTCTACATAACCTATAGATATATTGTCAGAAACTGTTCAACTACTCTGTTGCATCTACTTTGGATATGTCAAGTCAATTGCAGAAATGAACATTCAAAATCATGTTAGATTTTAATGGACACTGTGCTGAACTATTGACAACCTTTATAATTCCACATGACTAGCACGCTTTCCATATTGAGATCGGAGAACTTAAAAAACTATTGTTGGTTTACCTCCCTTTTCCATGAGAAGTGGGTGTCCAAATTTTCTAGCAGTGTCTAGTGGAGTATCTCCTTTAATATTCTGTATATCTATCTCTCCATCGTGTTGTAGAAAACAGTTTAAACATTCTGGCTTTCCACCTTCTGATGCATAGTGACCAGGTGTGTTTCCAAAATCTGTAAATGATATTTTGACATGACAGATCTAACTCTTTTTTGTGACACCCAACTATTCCCTTGAATATGGACAACATCAGACATATCATGAGCATAAAGTGTGAGTGATATCTTTAGAATGCCGAGCAAAGTGTAAATTATTACACTGTAGTTCACCACTAGAGATGAATGATGTCGATTCTAACACTCAAAAATGCTGAAAAATAATTCTTTTCCTTTGAATTTTCCCAACCTTCTTGTCTGTGTGTGCAGGATCAGGCCAATATTCTTTACTATAACACAAATATACCTTTTTCTGATGACTTTTTAGCAAAAAAGAGATGATACATGATTTAACATCATGGAATGTCATCAAAACATAAAATTGTTGGTAGTTGCCAATTAGACTCACATGCTCCAAATCAGTGAACTGTTGCAGAATAAACCTCAAAGATTTCCAATGGGACATATAAGCGCACTGTGTCACTAATTGTAGTTTAATCAATGACTAGTATACTTACAATCCTGACTGTTAGGGTCAGCTCCCTTGTCCAGAAGCCAGTGTAATACTTCAATACTTCCTGTTAATGCAGCCTGAAATTACAAGTGTTTGAATAAAAAAAAATCATATTAAATCATATTCTCACCACATACTTATACATGTAGCTGTAAGGCCACATTCAAATGGAACAAAATCCATGCTTCAATCACGAAAATCTTGAGCTGGCACACATCTTTTTACACCTCCTTTTTTCACAGTTTGGAATTTAATTTTTCTTCTAAAGATGTTATCTGTCAGATGTTACATTGCTGCATGGGCTAAGCATTTTTGTTTTCAATTTTTTTAGCAACAAAGCCCTTCTGTTTTTCATGGAATGACATGGTCATGATACATATGGCAATATGTATGATATTTTTATGATTTTCCAACCATTTTCAACGAGTCTCTATAGAATCATATAAAAAAAGATACTAGCTATCATACGTTTGTTTTACTGCAGTAACATTTTCCAGGTCCTGAAGAAGAAGTTTAAACACCTCAGCAAATGCCTTGTGTTCAAACAACTTCCTCTGAGCCTGGCAAATGTTAATGAATGTGAACCATATCATACAAGGTAAGAAATCATACCACTGGATAAGCAACGTTCCTTTCCAAAAGGTACACCTGAATTCTGAATTCCAGGCACATTGTTAATTTGTTAGAATTGTTAATATTTTTCTTAACTTTTACACTCAATGACTTAAAAAAGCTTAATTCACCTTCACAGTCAGCAGCAAAAAGAACTAAACCAGGCCCCGAGGTTATAAAAATGTTTTCATGTGCAACTCAGCTGAACATGAAATTCTCTGTTGATAAATACGAAAATGCCAATTATTGTTGGCATTTTCATATTCATAAGCAGAGACAATTTCATATTCAGCTACACTGAGCAAGAAAACAACCGTACTTATCAGTAATTAGCTATTTTTCAGCAGGTAAAATTTCATGCTCAGCTGAGTTGAGCATGAAAAAAAGTTTTATAACCTTGGGGCCAGGCCCAGAGGCAATAAAACTTGAGTACATTCTCAAACTCAAAATAAAGCACACTGATTGGCTGCTTCTGACAGTTCTGACAGTTGTGCAGGAAACAGTTTGTTACTCAAAGCATGCTCTTACTTTCATGGTCTGTAATTATCTCCCCAAGATTTATTTTATTGCATATAATGTCCACCATACCTTTATTTTGGAACTATTTTGTGACTAAAATATGGTGGATATTTCAGATTTTTTTTTTCAGGCAGTGGGTGTCTGTAGAATTGATTTTTGTATTTGTTATTTGTTTCTGTGCAATTTCATTTTGGAAGATTGTAGAAGGGTATTTGGAGATTTTATCAGGGTAATTATTTTGGGGTAGAATTTCATCCACATGGACTTCTGGCATCCTTGGGATAGCTAAGTCTCAGATATGCTAATTTTCTTCATAACTGCTTTTATTATACATGTTATACCATAGAATGGTGTTCAGGTGGTATGTAACATTGAAGGCTTGAAAGCTTTGTGACAGACCCAGTTATTTTTAAAAAAATTGTAACTAACATTTTTCAACCTACCCCACCCACTACATATTGTGATGAACCCGTAAATATACATACCACATGAGCTGGCGTTTTTCTATCAGCTTGTGTTGCCTCTAGAGAGGTGCCCTGTTTTATGAGAAACCTGAGACAGTCTAATTTGTTATTTTTGGCCGCATGGTGAGCTGCTAAGTTACCATTGTTGTCGCCGAGGGTGATGTCACAATCCCTCTGGACCAAGATAATCAAACAATCCAATGCTGTAACAGCGAAATTTTATTGTTAGATCAGTTGTTCAGATAAGAAGGGGTAACAGGGATAATTTACGGAAAGTTTTCCATATTTCTGAATAAAAACATAAATTATGGATGTGACCCCAAACTAGAATGTCTGAAGTAGATGCTTCTAATGAATGGTGACAATGTATGTTTTCAATACCAAATAAGAAAAAACAACTGTTTTCAAAACCCCATCTTATCTGAAGCCCTGGACGATAATCAAATAATCCAATATTATTGCATAAATATCAGTGTCACACTCTATTAACAGGCATGTTTTAACAAACACAAAACCATGTATTAATCAGGCGATCTATATGCTATAATGACTGACTTTGCCACTTTTTGTATGCAAGTTACAGGGCAACTAGAAATGTTTTTCAGAGAAAAACTGATGTCCCCCCACCAGCCCATTTCCCATCCCCTCTAATGAATAAAAAGCCTGTACAAATAAAATATCTATGCAAGTTCGACAAAATCCATCCGCTGGTTCTAAAGATATCCTACATAGAAGACTATGTCCTTCAAAAATGGGTCAAGGCCTCCAACTACTAAACATGTCTTAAACCTGTCACAACGATACATTCATGCAAGTCTGATGAATATCCATCCACTGGTTCAAAATATCTAATTTTTTAGAAAGAAAAATACGCATTTGTAAGATAGCTTTTGACCTTGAAAATTGGGTCAAGGTCATCAAAACACAGTACACTCTTGAGACTGTCCTATAGGTATATCTATGAAAGTAAAGTGGAAATCAAGCCAAAGGCTTAAGAGATACATCAATTTTAGTGAAATTTTCACATATCTAAATCCTCCTGTGACCTTGAAAATGAAGTCAAGGTCACCAAAATTTTGTTCAGCTCTTAAACTTGTCCAAATCATGTATCCACGAAAGTTTGGCGAAATTCCATCCATTGGTTCAGGAGATATTGTGGGTACAAGAAACTGCCATGTTAGTCCTCCAGTGACCTTTAAAATAAGGTCAAGGTCACCAAAATCTAAACAGCTCATAAACTTGTCCAAATCATGTATCCAGGAAAGTTTGGTTGAATTCCATCCATTGGTTCAGGAGATATAGTGGGTACAAGAAATTGTCATCCAAGTCCTCCAGTGACCTTGAAAATGAGATCAAGGTCACCAAAATCTAATCAGCTCATAAACTTGTCCCAATAATGTATCCATGCAAGTTTTGTGAAATTCCATCCATTGGTTCATGAGATGTAGTGGGTACAAGAAATTGTCATCGATGTCCTCCAGTGACCTTGAAAATGAGGTCAAGGTCACCAAAATCTAATCAGCTCAAAAACTTGTCCCAATAATGTATCCATGCAAGTTTTGTGAAATTCCATCCATTGGTTCATGAGATGTAGTGGGTACAAGAAATTGTCATCGATGTCCTCCAGTGACCTTGAAAATGAGGTCAAGGACACCAAAATCTAATCAGCTCTTCCACTTGTCCCAATGATATATCCATGCAAGTTTGGTGAAATTCCATCCATTGGTTCATGAGATATCGGGCATACAAGAAATTGGTTACAAGAAATTGTCATCTAAGTTATCCAGTGACCTTGAAAATGAGGTCAAGGTCACCAAAATCTAATCAGCTCTTACACTTGTCCCAGTGATGTATCCATGCAAGTTTGGTGAAATTCCATCCATTGGTTCAAGAGATATCGCACATACAAGAAATTGTCATCTAAGTCCTCCTGTGACCTTGAAAATGAGGTCAAGGTCACCAAAATCTAATCAACTCATAAGCTTGTCCCAATGATATATCCATGCAAGTTTGGTGAAATTCCATCCATTGGTTCAAGAGATATCGCGCATACAAGAATCTGTCACGCCGACGGGATCCGCACTGAAAACAATATGTCCCCCCTCACCTTTGGTGGGGGGACATAATTCTACGTCAGTACAGAACTCAGCGGCAAGATTGCAGATCAAGTTATCGATAAAAGACTTGTATGCAAGAGTCATGCAGATTCAGATATTGTAAGAAATGGAAAAGCAGGTGACATTTGAGTGAAAGTTTTAGCGTACATGATTATGACTTGTCAACTGCTGCTAAAGATAGGCCAAAAGTTCATGATTGCTGGCCATGGCCTAAAAAGAGGATTTTTATAGAAATGCATAGTGCATGTGGGAATCAGAAAGGTAATAATGATGAAGCCTCTACTCATCGGTCACCTTCAAGTTTAATGTAGCTGAAAACTCTTGCTCTAGGTGCCAAATGGTAAAATTTGAAAGGTGAAAATGTTAAAAGTGCATTAGAATGAGGATAACTATATTTAAAATTGTCATTTGGGGAGGTAAATTGTCAGTTTTATGGTCGGAAATTTCGTTTGACGGCTCTGCTGGTCTGTTGCTGTAAAATGCAATTTCTAGCCATAAAACCGATGATATACCTCCCACAATGACAATTTTGAGTACAGTTATCCCTTTAACATATACACTGTAACATTATCTGCTTTCTCTGTGTCTATTATGGTGATTGCATAAATATCAGCGTCACACACTATTAATAGGCATGTTTTAACGGACACAAAACCATGTATTAACTCGGGTTTTCACATGCTGATAATGACCACCTTAGCAACTTTTTGTATGCAAGTTGCAGGGCAATACTCTGTCAGTAAAGAAACTAGTGGCAAGAGTGCAGCTGAAGATATTGATTAAAGACTTTAACGGAAGAGTTATACAAATTTGGATATTGTAAAAATGAAACTGCAGACAACATCGAGGGAAAACTTTGACGAACATGATTATGACTTGTGAAATGCTGCTAAAAGTAGCACAAAAATTCACGGTAGCATGGCCTGAAACAAGAATTTTTATAGACATGCATAGTGCGAGTAGGAATCAGGAAAGGTAATGGCTATGAGGCTGAAAACTAGTGCACCAACATTTTTGTTATTTTTGTAGCATTGTAGTTGAATTTATGCAATAATAGCAATCAACCATTTTTTTCCAATGCATTAATGCTTGCAAGGTCCCTCGGGAGATGTTGAAAACCTTGGTCTTGGTTTTCAACATCTCTCTCGGGACCTTGCAAACGTTAATGCATGAAAAAGCATGTTTGATCCCTAAATTGGTACACCTCAATCTTTTTCTGCTACTTGACCATAGAAAACAATTCTTGTGAATTGCTGTTTGCTTCTCCAGATGATATAGCCCTTTAAACCTGGGGGAGCAAATTCTTTCATTTAAGGGTTGACCCTCCCTGAGAATGCCTGGGAGGAAAAGGAATTTGACAAAGTTACTTCCCTTGGAAGTGTACATATTCATCTTGAAAACTTGTCTGATTATCACAGGCACTACAGTATTTAGACAAATGAGTGGTGACACAACAAAACCACTAAGTGTTATGTGTGCCCAGTGAAGACTCAGATCAGCCTGGGCATTCGCCCAGTCTTATCAGATTCTTTGCTGTGCACTTAAATGTGCACTTAAAGAGTAGTTAAGGGACTAAGCTAGCTCCACGTGGACTGCAAAGACTCTGATCAGACTGGCTGGATGCACAGGCTGAGCTGAGTCTTCACTAGGCCAACATGTCAACTTGGTTTTGTTGTGTCACATTTAATATGCGATTTCATTATAATACTATCTGGAGTTACTCTATATACCTCCATGTTGTGCTGCATAATGTATTGGAGTTTTGCCAGCTTCACATCGACAGTCAAGGTCTACACCATGATCAAACAATAGTTGTAATATCTTTTTCTTGTTTCGCATGGCGGCTAGGTGAGCACACTGTCTTCCCTTAGCATCTTCTGATACTAAATTGGCACCTGTAGACATATGAAGAGTTAAACAATAACATTACAGTAGGTGCTTACTGTAGGGATGGCAAAGCTCCAGATAATTAGGGGTTTTGAGGATAATTCTGAGATAATTTTTCTCATTTCTCAACAAAACCATATGTTTAGACCCTCAGTAGAACCGTCTCAGCTAGACGGTTCTAATGAGGGGTCACAATATATGTTTTGATGCAGAAATGTAGAAAATTATCCCAAATCATCCCTCTTAATCCTTTTCATCTGGAGCAATGGGGATTAAGGGCTATACCTATAGGCTGACAATTGTCAAATGATTATACTCTGTGGCTACCAAGAATGTCTGCTGCTAACATTTAGCAAACTGGGATACCTCATGACAAAACCTGTCTTCAGGCACATAAGAACAGCACATATCAAGATATAATGCTGTCCATTTGTGCAGTCTTGTCAAGATTTTCACAGTTAGCACATGTTTTCGTCAGCTCACATGATACCAAAGTTTTCTTTTCCCACAGCCAAATGGAAACTCATCATGCAATTTAACTAAAATCTGGTATATAAATTACTTTCACTTAAAGCCCCCAAAAAAGCAAACAACCCATTTTACATCTGCAAAATTTGAAAAATGTTTCTTCTGAGCTGTATCATACTTAGAGGGCAAACCATATATAGTCAGATGAGGTGGAAGTTTGCAAATTTAACTATTTTTGTTCTTAAGCACTTAAAAAGGTTAATATGATTATAAAACATACCTGGTGTCCACTGTCCTGGAGGCTAAATTAGATTTCTTGGAATTTTTGTAGACTGAGTAACTCCACAATATTTGGTGCTGACAGAACCAGAGAAAATTTTATGCCAAACTTTCATAACATACGAGGGTTGATTCAGAAGTAATGTCACTGCAGCTATAAAATCGTGCAGAATAAAGAGAGAGTAACAAAATTTCGCATCCAAGTACCTTAATCTATTTTCATTAAGGTCTTAAAAAGTCATAAAAATACAGTGCACAGTAACTGAGATATCGAGATAGACAGAAGGCATGGTAACGAAACGCGCCGCACGTCAATGACGTCGTTGACGAACCAGACGAAGTTTCGATATTGTTTCATGTCCAAAGTAGCATATTCGTTGTTCCAGCAAAGCTCTAATGCCTGTTCACTCATGTTTTTCTCATCTTTTAATATTACTTGAACAGCTCAGCAGCTCAAGTTTAAGAATTTACACAATATTCGAATTGTAGAACATCGATCTTCATATATGGGATCCGAACAAGAGTGACGTTATTGTCTGACATTGTACATAAAGGTCTTCCGGCTTTCGGACTAGCCTCTAGCGACTCATCTGCACCCGTATCGCACCGATTGCACCTTTACACAAGCCTCATACTAACTGTTATATCAGATGTCTAACTAAACAGCACCAGAGTCTCCATTGGGGATATTTCAAATTCGAGGTAAAAAGCGCACACATCCGCTGTCGCGCGTTTGTCGGAAATCAACATTTTTACTCGTGGCAGTTATAAAATATTAACACTAGCTAGCGAACTTCAAACTGCAGTGACGATATTAAAATTTCAACAGTGGGCGGCAGAAATATATTTCGTCATCGTACCAAATTTTCATCTGATTTGGCGCTTTAGTTTGAGTTTAATTTGTGATTGTCTTTGAAATTTATGTTCATAAAATTAACGTTATTATAACGTGCGGCGCGATGGCGTCGGTGACACACTTTAAACGTCTATATAATTGGAAAGGAAAAAGATTGCAACTATATATTTATTCTGTAAATCAGAATTGAATTACAGTGTAGCTTGATATAATTTTTGTTATGATGCTACGATGAGTAAGCGCGCAGTGGACGCAGTGACATTACTTCTGGATTAACCCTTGTATAAAAAAAGTTTATGCAAATGTCAAGGATGTCATATTTAGCAACAGTGGTGGCAATGTCCAGGCTTGATTCAATGGATCATAAAGTCTAATGGTGAAAGCTTACTGCCCAGATAGGCAATATGATAGTTTGCAAGATTATATACCTGTCATAAAACAATTGTTGATTACTGATTCATTACACATGATGTGATGTTAACCGGAGGATACCCATATTGACCTCAACTACTGGGTCAGTCAATATTAAATAGGTATTCTCTAATTGACATCATATCATGTCCAATGCCTCAATAGTCAACAATAACAGCTGAGTAGTATACCTATAAATTAAGAAGTTTACCGTGTTCTGAGAGTAATTTGATACATCGAGATTCTCCATTGAAAGCTGCTAGGTGAGCTGGAGTTTGGCCATCTTTGTCTTTGATGTTCACTTGATCTGTGTACTGTAGAAGCAGTTTCAAACATTCCACATGGCCTCCGACACAAACCTCATGAAGCGTTGTTCTACCATTTGACATTTTGGACAGGGGTTCTGATCCAGCCTAAATATTCAAATCAAATGTATCAGATTCAGAGCTCCAAATAAGAAGGGATAACAGAGATAATTTAGGGTTAATTTAGGGATTATTTTCCTTATTTTTCCTTAAAACATACGTTCTGACCCTTCATCAGAATCGTCTCACTAAGACGGTTCTAATGAGGGGTCACAACATGTTTTCCTTGGGAAATAAGAAAAATTATCTCAGATTTATAGTCAAAACCCCATCTTATCTGGAGCTCTGATATTTAATCAATTATATGACAGAGAATTTTTCATCTCTAAAATGACCTCAACTTGTATAAATTCTTCTATAAGATGTTTATTGCTTCCAAAACAACCCAAAGTCTCAAGATCTCGATCCATCTTCTGGAAGACTGATCTAGATTTGTGGGATTATTTTGGAAGAGAAAACCCATCTTATATCAGAATTACCGGTACACAAGACTGATTTATATATGTGGGGCAGCCCCTATCTTATAGCAATATAAATAAATTTGCTATAAGACATTTTTTACCTTCCATGATAATCCCAAAAGTCTAGATCGGACTTCTGGATGAGGGATCTAGAATTTTTTTTTAGTTGTTTTGAGGGGAAAAACCTATCCTATAGCAGGTTAAATAAGGTAGTGAATTTACTTCAATATTGGGACCAAAATGCTTGAATGAAGTTGAAACAATATAGACCCCAATCAGACTGCTTATTCTGGGCAGATTGACCTGATTCTGAACTTTTTGCCATTCTTTGCAATTTTTTGAATGATTACCAAATACTTTAAGAATTCTAAGTCTTGGGACTTATTGGTCTGAACAAACAGTGCATACCCAGATCAGGGTCTACACAGTTTGTCATTCCTTCTGCATTCTGCCCTAATGGCCACTAGATAAGTTACAGGAAACCTTTACCTTTTTCTGACAAACATCATTTCAAAATTTACATCAGTTACTGTAAAAGTTCTAAATGTCTGACCCAATACTTAGAACTTTTATGGTGTTCCCCTTATCTACATCTGAGACCCTGAAACTTTTTACCTGTATCCAGACATACTTACCTGTAGTAACTCTTCTACAATAGGTGTCTGTCCATATGTGCAAGCTAGTAGTAAGGGACTCTTTCCCATCCCCTCTCTTTTTATTTTCACATCAGTGGTAATTGTGACTTTTTCTAGAATTTGCTTCACTTTCTCGATGTCACCTTTCTCTGTGGCTTCTCCAAGTTCTGCTTTTAGTCCTGAAAACAAATAACCAGAAGGCATCTTGACCCTGAATATGGCCCTGAATAGCTCACCTGGGTTGATGTATGCTATCAAGATTCACCATTTACTTCAATAGTTTCTGGGAACTCTGTTTTAAAATTTTGGTATTAAAGAAGAGTTTATGAAAGTCTGTGATAATGTATGGGACTGAGTTTGGTATAATATGATTAAGATAAATTGAGCCGTGACACGAGAAAACCAACAAAGTGGTTGTGTGCCCAGCACAGACCCAGATCAGCTTGGGCTTTTACTCAGTCTGATCAGACTCTTCGCTAAGTGCTTAAAGGATAGCTTAGGGTCTAAGCTACATCCAATGATCCATGCGGATAGCGAAGACTCTGATCAGACTGGGTGAATGCCCAGGCTGATCTGAGTCTGCGCTGGGTGCACAACAACTTTGTTGGTTTGCTAGTGTAGGGCTCAATTATGCTTGAAAATTTTAAATATTTTTGTCAGACCCAATGCATTATGCCAATGAATTTTTATCAGATACAGTGATCATTAATTTGACAGTGGTCATTAATTTGACCTGCATGTTATTGCTCATACATGAATTTATTCCACTTGTGCCATGTGTTTGACTGAACTGCACTGCATCATGTTTATTCATGTTGCTCAACAAACCAGACAAAGTTTCTGCTCAGTCAAACAATGACGACCAACTTCACTTGGGACTATTAGCTTCTAAGGGTAACTGTTGCGATAAGTGGAAATCTCCCACCTATAAAGAACTGGCCAATCAGATTCAATTCTGATTGTTGGCCATTACACACTTCGAGGAGTAGCTGGAAACCAGCTAGAGCTAATGTTATGTTACTGTGGTTTGGGCCAACTTTGGGGAACAGCAACTTTTGCATGGTCACGTGATATTACTTTAGTCCACACTACTGGTGTTTATTTTCAAATGTACAATAGGACGTGCTATAGTTTGAGGTGAGGTCAATCAGTAACTATTGAGTGAGTTCAATCATCAATCATGGTTACAATCAAAGTTGATCAAAATTACTCTAGTTTGGTTTCACTAGTTCACAATCGGAACTCCTCAGAACGACTAGACAAACCACCAACTCATTTTGGCTGAACAGAGACATTTGGACCAACGCTCGGCAAATTCTGTGAATTAACCTCCAACATAATATTGTGGGACTACTTAGATCACAACTGTTGTAAGGAACAACGACATAAACAAAGATGGCCACCACGTCACACCAAGTAAATAATAATAAAAAAAGAATCAAATCTATTTTCTATCTTGGCATCAATAACTGGCTATTTTGTTTTGCCAACAGCCAAGCAATGAATGAATGTTCGTGCATTAGCTGAAAAGGTCACAGTCTATGAATTAATTATTGTTCATAGATGTACAGAGCTATGTCTTCAGCCTATGCTTGTTCTGGCAAAATGTTGCATTTTGCAACAAACATGTACGCCATTCATACATCCAAGATCTCATTCATGGAATAGGCTGAGGAGTTCTGATTGTAACAGAGTTTGTGACCGGTTTCTCCCACTTGGAAAATTTTTTAAAATGAAACAACCAGTATTTTTTTTTACCTTTTTGATTGGCTAATGATTAACCCTGGGGGTAACAAGCGATAAAAAAGGAACAACGACTGAACCAGATCAGACAACAAAGTTGAAAACGATGGAGAGATAGGGATGATGAACCGAAAGGGTTCAATGGTTCCCTAAGACACAGTAAAGATTAGATGATCAAACTCTTTCTTTCTTTCTTTCTATCTATACTGCACTCGGTCAAACTATGACCATAATGGCAGGTTTGTGGTGTGGCACATAAGTTATCACAAAAAATAAATAAATGAATTTGTGACAAAGACACAACTCGCACATTGTGATTCCTGGAATTGGGCCTGCAAATTGCAATTTGAGTGGAAGAAAGCAAAATGAATTTCTGGTTTCAGCAAGTAAATTATTTGACACAAGGATCCCTAGATTTTGTATTTTGTTTACATTTAAAGCACAGGAATCGTTAAGTTGCACCTGACCGGCGACACATACTTTCTTTTTCGGATTTCTTGCTTGTGGTAGTGCTTGCAGACTCCATGTTGTTTACTCTGATCTAAGGAGACTCGTTTTTGGTATTCACGACAATGCCTAGACTGTCTGCATGATTGTCGTGCCGATAATTTGTGGATCGCCTTCTTGTGAAGAAGGGCTGCAGGTGCTTGTCGATGAGGGAAGTGACTATAGCAGGATGGAGCGTTACCTTCTGCAGCTAGTCAAGAGTGTGGTTATGCCGGTTCCAGGGAAAGTAAGAAAATCTATTGATCTAGCTGAGCCGATGCCTATTGTTCAAGAAACAACGCACATGGGTATAAAGCGTTCAGCCATCTCTAATGAACCTACGGTAGAAGAAAACATAAAGAAAGCCAGGAAAACTATGTACAGTTTGATGGGCCCAGGGTTGCATGGATATAATGGCCTTGACCCCGAGACGTCGGTTCAGCTTTACCAAGTGTATGTGTTACCAATATTAGTTTACGGTCTAGAAGTTGTCCTTCCAGAACAGAAACTGGTGGATATGTTAGAACGTATGAATAAAAAGTTTCTTAAGCATATTCTGAGTCTTCCGAATACAACAGCGGATTCAGCAGTATATATTCTAACTGGGACTATACCGATTGAAGGAGTGATCCATAAGCGTGCCCTTTCCCTGTTCGGCAACGTTTGTCGGCTAGAAGAGAGTTCTACAGAGCGGCAGCTGGCGATAAGGCAATTGACAGTCAAGAGCCACACTAGTCGTAGCTGGTTTATTGCCCTTACGAAACTCCTGGTGAAATACGAGCTTCCGGATCCACTGGAACTGCTGGAACATCCCCCTACTAAGTATTCGTGGAAGCGCAGAGTAAACAAACAGATAAACGTGTACTGGACTAACCTTATTAAAGATCGTGCCAGTCTTTATCCCAGCCTGAAGTTTCTAGTAGTGGATAACTACGCATACGGGAAAGTACATCATTTGTTGAAGTCTTCTGGGAGTGCTAGAGAGATCCATCGTATACATACAAAACTCGAGGTTGCTACAGGGACCTACATATTGCAGACAAACAGGGCGCCATTCAACCAGAATAAGGTAGACCCAACGTGTATGTTGTGCAAGGATGGCGAAGAATCCCTACAGCATTTCCTGCTTGACTGTACAGTGCTCTCCCCGGTACGAAACCCTATTATGAACTGTATAATCGAAGCTTGTAGTGGCTTATGTAATCCTGCTTGTGACATTAATACCCTGCTGAAGCTAGTTATAGACTGTAGTGCGCTAATAGACACTAACAATCACAACTATGAACTGTCAAACATTGAATTTCAAACACGAAGATTGTGCTTTGCTCTGGACTGTGAACGGTTTAAGAGGCTGGCATTGATACCCCGACGTAACAGAATGGTGAAACCTAAGAGGTAGCTCCGTGGCATATCCTAGCAGGGTTGGTCTAATGATTAGTTTTTATAAGAAGTTTTAGAGACTGATAGCCAGAGACTTTTACGTCCTTTTTAATACCTACAAACTGTTTTTAACTCTGTGAGAGAACTGTACATATTCATAAACTGTAAATAGGGTGATGGGAGAGTTCATCATTTTAGAATAATAATATTACGCGACAGACAGCTATATCAACTACAACGATTTGTTCAACTCGTCAACGAGGTGTCCCAACACTGGGAGAACTTATGTCAACAACAACAACAACAACATGGCTGGAATACCAGAGTCGTAGACTGTGTTACCTGTTACAAGGAGCCAGGCAGCGGTTTTAAAGTACTGCAAAAGGAAATAGTCTGAAAGGCAGTACAAACTTGTATTGAAGTGCAAGTGTATTTTAAAATGATGCACTGGATTATTGGTTATATTGCTCATAGATACTTGATCATACTTAAGGACATAAGAGAAGACCTAGACTTTTACATTTTATGGTGAAAGTGTGTGTGTCTTAGATTGAGCCGCAATACTCAAAAGGGGTGCCCTAAAGAAAATGCAAACAACAAAAATCAAATCAGTTTCTAAATCTGTCTCAAGGAGGTTCAGCTGCAGACAGGTTAAACAGCTTAACACTGATGATAATAACAATAAAAAGGTCTAGAAGTCAAATCTCCTAGATGAGCAAGTCCAATCATTTTTCACCACTAAATCACAATCTTAACCCTCGTACAGTCATGCTCATAGAAATTACAAGACCTTCAAGAATCAGACCACTATATGCACAGACTATTGAAGCCACCAATACTTTCGACATAAACATCTTAAATAGATGTTTTTCATGAAATTGCTACAGGGTTTGAAACCAGACGAGGCACTGGTCCGAGCAGGCACATGACGTCGTAATGACGTCGCACTGACGTCAGTGCGACGTCGTTTCGACGTCATGTGCCCGCTGGGCAGGACCTGGGTGTATCTAACCCTTGCTCTTCAATAATGAAAGTGACCTACTCTCAGGCACTTCTGGAGGGATCATTACCCTTTGATTGGTTAAAAGCCAACATCTCTTACATCTACAAGAAGGGAGATGTCACATGTCAGGCTCAATATTAGACCAACTTTTCTCATATGCATCCTATGTTTTTCCTTAGAGCACGTTGTAACTTCAAAGGTGATGAAGCATTTATATCAAAACAAGACCCTTTTTGACCTTTGGCATGGTTTCGGCTTCAAACGTTAAGCCATTCTGGGAAATTGCTGGCAGACAGCACACTCTATATATATTATCACATATATTCATTGCACGAGGTTATAAGAACTGTCCAGAGTTACTGTACCCAGATTTTATATAATTTGGGTGTCTGTAGTGTCTTGCACGTAGAATAGCGAACTCACAAATATGTATATAAAAATATCATGGTGATGGACTAACTTGTGCTGTGGAATATTATAATACCCTTAGGATTTCCAGCACACATGCTTAGTTATTTTAGTATACATTTATACTCACGTTTATTCACGTTTACTGATGTAGTCGACTCCATAGAAGTCATCTGACTTTTATATACTCATTTGAATTCTCAATGCAGTTTTTGTATCAGTCTCATAACATGCAGGGTTAACTTTTTGTGGTTAGGGCAATACAGTCAATCTAAAGTCATCCTGATGGTTCTCCTGGAAGAGGAGGAATTTAGTCAGAACACCAGTTTACCCGAAATAATACGCGCCTATTCGGAACACGACCTTGCGCACAGATAAACACAATCGATTCGACCTATTGAGGCTATTTTACGTGGATGTTTACATGAGAAACATCACCATTTCACTTTTTAAACTAAAACGGCCGAAACTAGAAATAAATTTCAGCAAAAATTCGCAAGAATACAAACGTCTCTGAAGTTGTGTCATAATAAAACCTCTCCCGTAATCTCATAAGTTCTGTACCGTGGTGCTTAACGGCCTGAAGTGTTGAAGTGTAAACAACAGCACCTGTCTGACCTTTTGAGTGACAGTTTTAGTTGTTGATTGGTAGCCTTATCAGTCGAACGTCGAGCGAAGAAACAGGCTCAGGTGTCATTGTACAACTTATTCAAAATATTTATTAAGCAACATGGATAGATTTGTACTTATATTCATGGCAATAACTGTGGTAGCTAAATCTGTAACTGCACAAAATGCAGCCTTTAATCCAAATGAGATTCGAAAAATTTACCTTGATAAGTTATTAGTAACAATTAGTAATGAGACAACAGTTTCAGTGGAAAATTTAGAACATTATTTTGAAACACATTTGCTGCACAAAGATGACAAAACAAACATCACCAGGTGTATTAAAAATGGAACAAATGATGCATTTGAACTGGATGAAGAATGTTTGCTTAACAGTGTAAGTATCTTTGAACAATACTTCATTTAATATTTTCTTAGCTGTGTGATACACAATCAATCCTTACAGACGGGCTAAGTGCGAAAGTGTATCATGTTGCTAAGCATACCATAATTATTAATCCTAATAAACACGCCTGCTTTAAATAGTCGAATAACCCCCAGCCCCAACCCATCCCTCCCCTGCCTCTTTTCCTAAAATAATATATTAACTAGCATGATTCCCTGTTTGCTGTTTGCTTCTCTGTGATAGCTCTTTGACATGGGGTCTACTCTCAAAGAAAAGAATTTGCTCCTTGAGTAGACCCTGCTGAAAAGGGGCCAGTATGCCTATTTACCTGAGTACTGTTTATTTGAGGTATTTGGCAGTGGTTGATATACTACACTTAGAGGCCCCTCCCTCCTCATCCCCGGTTTGTTTAATGGGATTAATATAGTATTTGAAATATTGATTGTAATTAAAAAATTTTTATTCATTTTTATCAAAATACATTTCTTATTGTGAAAATATTTGCAAATCAAGGCTATTGGGACATTTTTCTTTTTTTCAAGATATTGGATAAAGATTTCAGTATTAAACTCCAATAAATGTAGCCAACATTTGCATTATAAGTTGATGTCAGAATTCTTCAGTTATGACTGCTTAAAACTAAGTAAATATTCGTCTGCAGGGTTTGAAATTAACTTTTTTTCTCACTTGCTAAATTTAGCAAGTGCTCAATTTTTCTACTTGCTAAAACAGGAAGTCCACTTGCTTTTTCTCTGAATGCCATAATTTTATGTAATTATACGATTAAATACCCTGTATTGTTAGTTTATGCATTTAGTAATGTATCCCAGCTGGGTGGGCTGTCTTTTTAGCTTTAAAAAAAAGGAAGTGTCTCCTGCCAGCCGGCTGGCAGGAGACATTTTGGTCTCCTGCCAGCCGGCTGTCACTAGACCTAAAAGTCTCCTGCCAGCCGGCTACTGCAATACTGATAAAGAAATGATATTTTGCATGGCATTTAGATAAGACAGCTATATTTTATTGAACATTAAACAGATAGATATTTGCTTTCACTTTGATCAAGTTTGAAGTTAATTGTGGTAATAGTATGAAACTATTAGACAAGAGGCCCAAATGGGCCTGATATCGCTCACCTGGCTATTGTGCAACGGGACCATTCTGATACAAAATTGGTCCAATTCCACTGAGAATTTCTAATTTTCACATTTTGCTACTTTTAGTAACAGAGGCCAACTTGCCTGGTCTTTATATATTTACTTTTGAAACACCTCAATGCAAGAATCATTTTGCCACAAATTTCATCAAAATCCATTCAGGGGTTACTGAGATATTGCCAGTTTCATGTTTTGTGCTATTTTTAGTAACGGCAGATGGCGGCCATCTTGGATTGCTAAAATGCAAAAAATTGAAAAGCCTTCATGCAAGGACCATTTTGACACAAATTTGGTCCAGTTCCATTGAGATTTTCTGATTTTCACATTTTTCTATTTTTAGTAACAGAGGCCAATATGACTGGTCTACAGTTAGATATTTTTGAAACATCTCAATGCAAGAATCATTTTGACACAAATTTCGTCAAAATCCATTCAGCGGTTACTGAGATATTGTCATTTTCATGTTTTGTGCTATTTTTAGTAACGGCAAATGGTGGCCATCTTGAAATGCCAAAATGCAAAAAATCGAAAAAGCTTAATTAAAGGACCATTCTGACACAAAATTAATCCAACTCCATTGAGATTTTCTAATTTTCACAATTTTCTATTTTTAGTAACAGAGGCCAATATGAAGGGTCTACAGTTAGATATTTTTGAAACATCTCAATGCAAGAATCATTTTGACACAAATTTCGTCAAAATCCATTCAGCGGCTACTGAGATATTGTCATTTTCATGTTTTGTGCTATTTTTAGTAACGGCAGATGGCAGCCATCTTGGAATGCCAAATTGCAATTAATCAAAACGACTTCATGCAAGGAACATTCTGACACAAAATTGGTCCAATTCCATTAAAGGGTTCTGAGTAATTGTCATTTTTATGTTTGTGCTATTTTTAGTAAAACAAGATGGCGGCCATCTTGGAATGCCAAATCACAATTAATCGAAACGGCTTCATGCAAGGAACATTCTGACACAAAATTGGTCCAATTCCATTCAAGGGTTCTTGAGTAATTGTCATTTTTATGTTGTGCTATTTTTAGTAACGACCCCCATGGTGGCCATCTTGGATAGTCAACTGGCACAAAATTGAAATAATTCCATTCAAGAACCATTTCTGACCAAATCTGGTCAGAATTGGTTGCATTTTCTTTAGATATTGACATATGAGCAAAATCGGCCTTGTAAACGCTAAGTAGGTCACTGTGACCTAATTCTGCTATAGATTTTTTTTATTTTTACAATGTTTAATACCAAGGTCCTACTTATGTTCCATGCAAATATACTGACTGGTTCTGGAGAAGAAGTTGATTTTGTTGTTTTTGCTATTTTTAGTAACGGCGGCCATCTTGGATTTTCAACCTGACCCAATTTTACAATTCTGAGACCCTGGAGTCAGGTCATGCTCCATGTTAAATTTGAGAACCATGGGACCAGTAGTTTTAGAGAAGAAGTTGTTTGAAGTTGTTTAAATAGGTCATTTTTTGACATTGGCATTTGAGCAAAATTACACACGTAAACAGAAAGTAGGTCACTGTGACAAAACTCCGCTACAGATTTTTTTCATTTTTACAATTTTGAATACCAAGGTTTCACTGATGTTCCATGCCAAAATTCAGACAAATATACCCAGTGGTTCTGGAGAAGAAGTTTATTTTGTTGTTTTTGCTATTTTTAGTAACGGCGGCCATCTTGGATTTTCAACCTGACCCAATTTTACAATTCTGAGACCCTGGAGTCAGGTCATGCTCCATGTGAAATTTGAAAACCATGGGACCAGTAGTTTTACAGAAGAAGATGTTTGAATATTTGTTTTTAGGTGTTGACGGACACATTCCGTGACGACGCACGACGCACGCCGGACGCATTGGTATGACAATAGCTCACTATGGCCCTTCGGGCCAGGTGAGCTAAAAACCATCAAGCAAATCAGATGTAAATTTTTGCTTTTTTTTTTTTTTTTTTGGTTCTTTATCCCTGTTTTTATTGTCTGGAAGTCATTTAATCATTAACACAAACAGCTCAAAGAATACATTTACATCATATATACACATAATACATATACGTTGAAAGAAAAAAATTTACACAAAATTTAATACTGGTTACCATCACAAGCTATTCGCTATAATTGTTGTATTTTTACTGTTCAGTCAGGTAAAATTGTTTATTTACTAATTCTTCCCACTAGGAAAAATATACTATAGAATTATAAGATGAAACTACCATTTATCCTACATGCAGTTGTGCTAACAGAATTCCAATATAAAATTTCAGTGAAAATTGCTAAGTAGTATTTTTAGTTAGTTCCCTTGCAAAGTATAATTTGTGTTAGTTCCCTTGAAAAACTATTTGTAGAATGTTCCTCTTATTTGTGTTTTTTCTCGTTTGATTGCAGTTATTTTGTTATGGTAATTATAATATGTCATATCAACTTTTAAAAGACACATTTAACTCTAGAATTCCATGGGATGTGATGACACTATTTATTTATCAGCATTTTAATAGCTGGCTGGCAGGAGACCAAAAAGTCTCCTGCCAGCCGGCTGGCAGGAGAATTTTAGGTCTAGTGCCAGCCGGCTGGCAGGAGACCAAAACGTCTCCTGCCAGCCGGCTGGCAGGAGACCTCGCCTAAAAAAAATCGGGCATATGGGCCCCTAGCTCAGCTATTTTCTAAGTTCAAATCTATGGGCCGTTAAAGTTGGGGAAAGACAGAAAAAAGAAGGAAAAAGGCTGGGATGAACACACTGATATTGACCTAGTAGTTCTCATTCATTATACTTCCCTTTTCCCTATCTGACAGACAATATAAAGTATCTTACCAATGAGGCTTTACCTCACAAGGGCCATGCCTACACACCCTACCAGGTTCTCTTCACAGCTACTAGTTTCATATTTCAAAGCAACTCTGAGCTCTTTCTCCCACTTCTGTGCAGTTTTTATAGGGACAGTTTGGGGTTTTGGGCCCATAGAGTCAGTCTTGATGGGTTTATTTTCAGAAGTTTTTTCTTCCTGATCCCCCGTTTTGCCCCTTTTCCAGTTCACAATTAATATCTGTCCATGTTTATTGATTTGAGAACATGTGCTTTTTGATCAAACTGAAAACAGACGCTTGCAGATGCGGGTTGTCACAGACGCTTGACGAGGGGCACCTTATGGTATCGGGACGTTTCGCGCCAGGGACGTTTCGTCCCAGGACCTTTCGTCCCAAACAGGCCTAAAATCCGGGACGATTCGTCCCAGGACGTTTCGTCCCATTATTATTTTATTAAAGATGTGAAAAATATTAATTGACAATCAAAATATTTTGGAATTATACAAAATTTTGATATATTTAAACCATCAGTTACACGGAACATATAATTAGATTCTTGCAATGGAGACTAGAGGTACAGTACCATATCCCTTTTAACCTTCCTCAATAGGATAGGGTCTTTTTGCCGTCTCTCTGTGTCTTTTTGCTATCACAAAGAATATAAAAAAGACTGATATTGATAAATATTTGGCGGATTCATAAAACTTTTTCTTCACTTTAACATAATTTGGTTAGTATTTTTTTCTAACTTGATGGGTCTCTTTGTTGTGTCTATGCGACTTTTTTTGTTCTTTTGTCTTATGGGTCTGTTTGCCTCTTCTCTACATCTTCCTGCTGCCACACAATTGCTGCATAGCCTATCAAAGGCCTTCGTCATAGAAAAATTAAATCGATCTTTTTTGCAGACTTTTATTTTAAAAAAATACATGGAATAAAAAGCACAACATACGTTAAATGCGCTTTCTTTCTTATAACAGATTTGTAACAACTTCTTGATACTAAATATACATAAAATAATAGTAAGGACTGAGGAAAGCTAATATTCCTTTCAGAAATGAAAAAAATGTAACTTTTTTTTGATGCTACATATACATCATATACATCAAATAATACCAAATATTTTAATTTTAGGGATTTTTATGCACCCTGATTAATGGGGCTTCAAGAAAATATGGGACGAATCGTCCCTGAATTATGGGACGAAACGTCCCAAGAAGGAAAATGGGACGAAACGTCCGGGACGAAACGTCCTGGGACGAAACGTCTCTGGCGCGAAACGTCCCGCAGCCCACCTTATTGGGGAATCAATATAAGGCAAGCACCTGGGTGATGACGAGTTGCGACTGCACATCTTGTTCTGCACATAAACAAAAACTTTACACTTCCGGATTAGTTCTTTGCACCGAGAAAACTACACTCGCAAAAAAAGGCAAGTGGTGGTTTCTTGGACTCGCAGTCTGTAAATTTTAGTCGCATTTTGCGAGTATGCGAGTCTAAATTCGAACCCTGGTCTGACTTCCAGGCATTTGCCTTCAATTTGTAATCCCTAACAAAATATATTTTAAAATGTCAAAGTTTGGCCTTCCCAGCACTGCAGCTAGCAGCATGATACATTATTGGCAACCAGTGCAGACAAGGGTCTACACAGATCGTTTGTCCATCTGTTGTTTTTTTTATGCGTTGTGGCATTGTAAAACCAATATTTTTCTCTTTTTTGGGGGGGGGGGGGGGGGGGGGAGGGGGCAGTTATGGTACTATTTTAGGTGTTCCAAATGTTTTATTGTTCAAATTATGGTATCTGCATAAAACACAGCATATCTTCTGGGGCAATCTGACAGATAGTTGAGTTGGAAATACAAGTCTTGGAAGTTTTCAGAACTTGATAATACATGTATGTAAATATGTCATCCCATTCTTCTGTATAAATGTGTTAAGGTTAAGATTTATTTTTTATTCAGGAATTAAGATCATTTAACAAAGTAACTTATACTATCTAAAAGCGACTTTTGAAATTAAAATTTAAAAATAAATCAACAAGTGAGGTATTTAAGAGCACACTTAAATGATATTTATGTATATATCTATATGGATTTAGTTTAAGAAAAATAAAATTATCACAGTGAATTTGACTAGAACTTAAGGAGTTTTGGAATGAGCTAGGCTGCTAGAAGTAAAAAACTAACACCCACACCCATTTTCTCTGATTCGAAAGATTCGATCTTAATACCCATGGATAGCCCATAAAGCCTAAATGGCTTATTTCCAATGGGATCCATTCAGGTACGAACAAGACTTGGGCACGGAAGAGTATGAAGTATTGCACAGGTTAACACTGAAAGCTCTATAAAAGGGAAGATTTTTATCACCGAAGAGTGCTCGAAGAGGAAAGACAAAACCAAAGGTCATATCTGTCACACACACAAGTGGACCAAGGGAGCGAACCCGCAGGCCATCACATACTGACCCGTCAGGGAACTGGAACCGGAGTGTCACTTTAAGCTTCTCCACGAACCACCCCCGTATCTCGAGGAACAGTGTGCCCAGAGCATACGGTGGGCCAAGTGTGTGTGCTACAGGCATGATAGCACTGTGAGTGATTAACTCGGCTGTTAAGAGAGAAATGAGAGGAAAAAAAATCTCAGAAGTTTTTTTTTTTTTTAATTTTATTAATTTCTTAACAGTGTTTCTTTAAACAGAGCTATACAACAGGGTACTTCTGTCTCAGGTACTTACAATTCTGTATTGTATTATGCAGCTACCTTATAATGCAGGGCACCACAACCATAGCAACTTTTCATCTTGGATCTAAAGCAAAAGGGGAGACATTTTGGAAATTGAACAATATGCCATTGAAGTTCACATTTGTATGTCCTCTCAGGAGAAAGTTTCATGCAATTATATAATAATACACAGTTCCGAGAATAGCCGCTAAGCTCCGCCTGCTTAGTTACTGTTACTACGTCTCACAAGCTTACACAAAGATGGCAAATGTTGGCGATCTATGGCAAGAACCAGCCTCCTCGTGGCCTACACATTGCAGTTGGCGCATCATGCATTTCCGATGCGTTCTGTTCTTGCAAAGCAGGGTAAAATTTATTAAAAGTGGTGTTCGTTTGTTTTCTTTCTACAGGTGTACATCCCTTCATTAACTAAAAGGTAAAATCACGGACTTATATTGGTATTGACCACGTGCGATTTGTTTGTGAGACTATGTCACACGCTAAGTTGTCGTTGCATTGGCCAGATATACGATATCATGTGATTTTGTGTGACATTCTGGGTGTGGCTCGGAACTATGTATTATCAAATACAGTCGACTCCCGATATCTCGAACATTGATATCTCAAAGTATATTATTGTTATATCAAAGAGAATGTATTTCCTATTTTTATTTACATTCCAGCTCCTGTTATCTCAAACTAATGCTATCTCAAAGTAAATTTTCTGGTACCAGAAAATTTACTTTAAGATATCAGTAGTTTGGGCTTAAGTTTGACTTTGAGATATCAAGAGTTGACTGTAGCAGAAACCAGGGTCTAGGACAGCTCTGTTCTTAAGTTCTGTCCCAGTGTTTGGTGTATTTTCATGTACAGTATCAGATCTCTTAGCCTCGAGTCCAAAAATAAGGGCATACATAACCGTTCTTTTACAATCTTAAAATATTTCAGGCCGTTTATCATTGTACCATGCAGGGCCCCAGATAAGATAGATTTTAAAGATAATTCCAAGATTATTTTTCTTATTTCTCAACAAAAGATATTTTGTGACCCTCTCATTAGAACCATATTAATAAGACAGTTCTAATGACTCAGTAATGAGGGAACAAAACATATTTTATTGGAGTAAAATGCAGAGTTCACGAAAGTTTGCGAGAGTTTACAGGACCGAATCTGGTAAAATGATTAAAATGTACTTAAAGATTCTGAATATTTTTACCAGACCGAACAAAGTTTTACCAGATATGTCAGGCCGTCAGACAGACTTTCATGGAGCCTGAAAATGGAAAAATTATCCATAGATTATCTTCAAAACTCAACATTACCTGGAGAACTTAGAAGAAACCAGGATCAGTCAGTAAAATGGAAAAATTATCCTCAAAACTTAACATTACTTCGGGAACTGAGTAGAAACCAGGATCAGTCAGGCTGTCTGATCTAGGATTGCTCTGTTTCTAAGTTCTGTCTCAGTATATAGTGTATCTTCATGCAGGCAATCGGATCTCTTAAGCCTGGAGTCCAAAAATAAGGGCATAATGCCATATAAGCGGTCCTATTACAATCTAATCATGTTTAAGGCAGTTTTCATTTTTTTATTGGCAGCTTTCTCAAGCCATCTGTTGCTTTCTGTCTAGATAAAGACTCTTTGAATTCAAATTCACCTAAAAATAATCTGCACTGTTTAGCAATTTAAAAGGCAGAGTTTCTCAGAGAGTTTCAGACACAGGCACTGGACACTGCTATCAGAAATATGCCCTTCAGTTCTCACATTCTATTCAACGCTTACATGACACAAAAAAATTAACCCATTTATGCCTAGTGGACTTTTCTATCCTTATAAATTGGACGAGTCCATTCATTATTTTAGGGGTGCTGCTGCTGATTGTAGGACAGGGTTAGAGACTTTTGCATTTGTTTTAAAGTTTGCATTAAAGTTTATTAGTTTAGCAGCTAAAATTATCAAAAGTTTCCTTTAAAGCATATTAGAATTGTAAGCTAATAGCTTACAATTCTAATATGTTTAAATAACCAAACTTTTTGATATGTGACTAGGTTGACATGTACATCTTTGATTAGTTGACATCGTCTGTATGTAAACCATTTCAGTACAAAATATCTGCTTGTGAAAAAATACACTGATGAAGTTAAGACAAACCTCCAGAAAGTGACTTAACTGAAACTTCAGTTTGGCCACTAAAAGTTTGTGACCCTTTCCTATAGGTGGAATCATCATTATGTATAATTATCATATATATTCAAAAGTCTATTAAAAAGAGCAAAATATGATGTATATATAGGTTATTGAATTTATATTGGGAAATATTCGGCGCAAGTTCATATAGCGAAGGATGCCAAGCTTGCGAGTGCCTCTCCGCCATATGAACGAGTGACGAATATTTCACAATATAAATTCAACAACCTTTTTATTATATACCTTTAATTTAATCTGCTAGTTTCATCAGTACTCTCAGCATAAGAAATTAAAATATAATTTCGGCATAACAACACCAAAATTTCTTTAAATTTGAAATTACATTATTCCATTTGGTGTCTTCATACATCCGAAAACCATGCCCAACGCCACGAAAGTGAAAATGATGTTTTGGTATCGGACATGAGGTCAGTAAACAAATGCTGAAGTTAACAAAAACTCACTGCCATTTTCCTGTCTTACTCTCTGCATCTCTTACGAAAGTATCATTATTATCCGCAGAGTTTGTTTTGTAAAAGTGACAGATCGAAGGTAAATCATATTTGATTCTTTTTTTATGCAATTTATACGGTGAAAAAAACACTAGTGTGAACATTTTACTCATTTATCAACTGCAGTCAGTGACAGAATGGCTGCCAAAGTGTTCTCCTTTCAAAGAGAAAGTAGTTCTGGAGAACATGACTCCGTGCAATATGCACTTGACTCCGTGCTATATGCAGAAAATATTGCACGGTTACTCCAATGCAAAGTGAATGGGTGTCTTTTTCAGGTATATAATAAATACAATATATATATATAATCAGTTCCTTGGACTCAACTATTTTATTAAATTACCAGAAATGAAAGCAGGGCTCTGAATTTTCAAACAACATAGTTTTCAGACATGTCAGATGAGGTTCATATAATGAGCCACCTCATCTGGATTTGCAGTGTTTGCCCTCTCAATATTATATATTATAAACAAAAACATTTCTTGAAATTTTGCAGACTTTATTTGATCTTTTTGCACTCCAAATACCAAGGCTAAAACCCCCCTAAAACCAATTTACTAGTGGAACTGGGGAACACACAATAAAAAAAATGACATTGAACATGTTTTGTGGATATGCATACATACGAAAAGTATAAACTCAAGTCCCCAATATTTTGGCATCCCCATCTGATGCTGAGATTGTTGTGTATTAAGGTTTTATCTAAGTAATAATGCTGTAGTGTACTGTATACAGGCAGTATTTAACCCATTGCATTCTGGGCATTTTTTGTCGTCTGCTGAAATTGTCGTCTGCATAAAAAATCTAGAATATTTTGACAATATTGGTCTAACTAACTCTTGTAGAAATGATGTCTAGGCAGCAAACAGTTTGGATCTCAGATCAGGCCCCACGTTTGTGGGGCCTGATCTGCATCCAAACTGTTTGCCCAGATACCCCTAGAGGGGTATCGTGAATGGAATGGGTTAAAGTCATCTGTTGCTTCACATGTGAAAAGGGCAGAATGCTCTATATGACAGGGTGAAGTTGATATATACCGGTACATTGTATCATCAAAATGAGGAATGAGCTTGTCTGTGCAGAAAATGTTAATGAATTAATATTGTCCTGTGAAAGGTTCAACCTTTAACCTGATATTTAGCCCACCTAGTTAGCTATTGTCACACCAAAACCTTACTTGTTCAGTATCATTCTTCAGCTGAAGTAAATTATTGAAATGACTTGGTATCCAAATCAGTGCACACACAGTTCTCACATATATTTCATCTAGAGCATGAACAGACTATCTGGTCCTGGTTGTGCGAAACTAACAACATTGTTAGTTAACGGGACATTATATTTTCAAACATTCAGTATGCAAAAACACTGGCATTTTATTTTTGCAGAAAACATGTGTGAGGAGTTTTCACACTCGTCGTTTTCCTTTTAGCAATCAATATTAGCTCACTTTATTTTATGTGTTTTATAAGACTTAATGAATCCTTATCGATCAACTTAATTAAGCTAATGATACTTAGAAAAAACTGGGCAGTAGTTTTAGAACTTAGCCACACCAAATCTAAGTTGGCTGCCTTACTAAACATAGCAATAAAACAACAAAAACAATTTTTTATTCAAAACTGCTATATACATTTGGATGAAATTTGATACAGACCTTCATTGGGGCCCAGCTTTTTGAAATTACATGTATAAAAATGATGGAAATCTATATTGCAGAATCAGGACACAATGACCTACTTTGTGTTGGCAATTATGTTTGTCTTTCACAGACATATTCAGAACTGGGGTATCACTGGAACTCATGGGGTAACCAGTGTCACTTGGATTGATTTTCAAAATCATAAAAAAGGATTGATATCTACAGCTGGATTCAATCAGTCACTCTGTCACAGTGACTTACTTAAATCTGTTTGTTTTTGTGGTTACTTTTTTCTTTGAATGACATTGTATGAAAAAATTCTGAATGAATTTTGACCAGACTTGGTCAGCAGGAGCTCTGCATTATAATTTTAGCAGCTCTTTATCAATATTTAGGGTCAGTGGCAGCCGTAAAAAGTCCCCCAATGCATCATCATAGTGCAGATTATATATTTTCTGGTCCATCAGGATCATTGGGCTCATTTTGAGTCATAAGAATGCTGCTGAAGCTGGTGCTATGGGGCATAGGAAGTGTCGCAACATTAGGTTAGTGCTCGTAAACAGGCTGAAATAAACCAAGACTGCTATTCTCTTTCCTTGTGCTGCAGCTGGTGTTGTGCCATGTGACAGGGGTAAAAAATCCAACTGTACATCACCATAGTTCAGATTTTATACATGTATTTTCTGGTCTTTTGGATCATTAGGCATCAAAGTTTTAAACCTGAGTTCACTCACTCTAAATTTATTTTATTCTGTTTATTTTTCAGTGTCTCTCACCATCAGATGTATTAGAGTTGTCTGGGCTCATTAATTCCCAACCTGCTACTCCAGCAGAGTTATCTTCCTTGTCAGCCATACTTGTTCACATGTACGAGAACAGCTCATGCATGACACATAAAGAAGATTCACATGTGGGTCACCATAAACATCGTACACCATCATCTGCTGAAGGTTGGTATGACATAGGGAAAAAGTCCATAACATAGAATTCTAAATATTGGGACAGGGAGGTCTGAGCAAACAGAGCAGACCCAGATCATGAGGTGTTTAAATTTGTGATAAATCAGGTTTCTGAAGTTGCAGCAAAGTCCATGCTTTGATGCCATCAGAATATAAACATTTACTTCTGTTGAATTCCACTTTAAAATTACCCTAATGTGCCTAAATATTGGGACAGCTAAAAACCATAAATTTTCCATTTGGGACAAATGGAAAATTGATGGTTTTAGGTGTTCCAATACTTTAGCAAACCCTGCAGTTTCCTTGCATGTTCATGTTAGATTGAAATAAATTTCCTTACTGATAAATTATGGCTAATTAACACCTGTGTTGTGGGGCAGATGCGAATGATAGTTCACTTTGGTTTTGCCATTGTGAATTAATATCTTGCAATCGGACCTCCAACATCATGCATTCACTCGTTATAAAAAATTATATCTGAACTAGATTTCTTCAGAATTTAGTTTATCAAGGTCTCTTTGTTTTCAGCATGGGGCTATGGTTTCCTGCTTGTTACTGCAATTAACCTGTGTTCTCTCGGTGGGCTAGTAGTGTTGCCTTTTATACACCACTCGTTATACAAGAAGATCCTCATATACATGATAGCTTTGGCTGTGGGCACTTTAGCTGGTAGCAGTTTGTTGTTCCTTATACCTGAGGTATGTCATTCATTTTAGTTTCTTTTCCTCGTTAATTGTACTGGTTTGGCCTACTTTTAGTTTGTTTATAAACAGGTAATTAAACTATTTTAGGAAATTATTTGTCAGACAAAACTTCAGTTTTTTTTTTCAGTTTCACTATCAATTTGGTATGTTGTTGCCCCGCAATAAGTACCTTATTTTGGCTATAAGATGGAGGTGTCTCCCCTTGAAAATGACACCAAATATGTAAATCCTTTGAGCCACGACACGACAAAACCAGCAAAGTGGCATGTGCGCCCAGCTAAGACTCAGATCAGCCTGGGCATCCACCCAGTCTGATCAGAGTCTTTGCTGTGCATTTAAAGGGTAGCTAAAGTTCTAAGCTAGCTCCTTGCAGACAGCAAAGACTCTGATCAGACTGGGCGGATGCCTAGGCTGATCAGAGACTTTGATAGGTGTACATGCCACTTTGTTGGTTTTGTCATGTTGCGGCTCATTTCTGCTGTACGATGAGTTTTCCCTTTCAAAATAATCCTAGAAATTTAGATCCATTTTATCTAGATATGATACAGAGAAAATTAGAATTATTTTGAAAGGGACAAATCCCTGTCTTATAACTGAGTGAATACAGTAGGTAATGAGGGGCCACAGCACAATATTTCTGAAGAAAAGGAACAGAAATTATCAAACAGAATCTACATGTTCCTTGTCCAAGCTCTGATTTCAGAAAAATAGTGCCCCAGAAAACGTTAGTTTCTTTTAGGAGGGGAAGGTGGTTGGACAGTGTTGCTTGTTATAACTTCCAGTGCAGGGCATCCTACTTTATGGGTAAAAGTAGGGCAAGGGCTTACTGTGCTTGAAGCAGATGTGCAGGCGGTGCTACTTTTCTTGTACCGGGGCTACTTTTCTTTATTTTATTCAGAGGTAAACCATACTTACCGCAAAGTTACCATAAAAAATTCAGTTGGTTGGTTGGTTGTTTTGGGTATAACAGCCCTTTGAGACAGTATTTCAGTCTATATCGGGCAGTCTCCCAGAGAGAGGGAGAAAGAAAAGAGAAATGATAGATAAGAGAAAAAATTTCCAAACAACCCATGGAATTAGACACAAAAGTCAGCCTTTTCGGGACCTTCCAACAATCATCAGATTTAGAACATACATGGTTCCAAAGATGGCCTGTAATGATGGGGTGACACTTTATGGCCTTGACCTGTAGTTTGGTTAAAGCATGGACAGGTGTGACAGAGCATCCATTAAATTTCTTAACCCTTAAAGCATCAAAAATTAAAATTGTTGAATTGGCAAACAGTGTAGATCCAGATGAGGTGGCTCATGATGAGCCACCTCATCTGAATCTACACTGTTTACTCTCTAGTGTTCGAATGTCAACACGATATTGCTTGGACAAGACATTTTTTGAAATTCTGCAGACGTAAATTTTGTCGTCTGCTTTTTGGCGCATTAAGGGTTAATGTTGATACCACAAATTCCATCGATATTATCTATGATATATGTTCCTCTTGCAGGCCCTGGAGTTAGTAGATGATGATGTTGACTCAGAAAGTTTTATTTGGAAATCAATGACCATTATCCTAGGAATATATGTCTTCTTCAACATTGAAAGAGTGTTAAAAATGATTATGGAATATAGAAAGGTAATGTGTTCTCTTAATTTTTTATCTAATAAATTTCAGAGCTCCAGATAAGGTGTGATTTTGAGGATAATTTGGAAATAATTAGCCTTATTTCTCAATGAAAATGTCTGTTGTAATCCCCCATTAGAACTGTCTTAACAAGACAACAGTTTTAATGAAGTGTCACACAATACGTTTCTATGGAGAAATATGAAAAATCATTTCTTAATTATCCCTCCTGGAGCACTGCTGATAATATATAGAAATTTATATAAAAGATAAAAGGATGGATGACTGGTGATTTTACATCCTTTTCAACAGTATTTCAGTCATATCAGGATGATAGGAGGGTGATGTCGAAAGGCTGTGTGCGATGGAACCCCGTTTATGATTGATCTCTGCCTCTGGCCATTGGAACTTGGGACCACTAGAACAGCAGGCCAGGGATTAACCCACTTAGCTACTGGGACTTTCATATTTTGAAGTATGGCTAAACAGGCAAACAATCTGGTTCATATCAATCAGTGATATGAAGTTTTACTATGTTGGTCTTGTGCTGTTTTCTTAAGGTGTTTTAGTACATTTCTATGTTTTTCAATCATTTTTCAAAGGGGGACAATTTTGTGACTTCCTTTTAGCTTCTCCGGCAGACAATGCTTACTCTGAAGGGGGTCTGCTCTTACTTAAAGAAAAGAATTTGCTCCTCTAAGAATTTGCTCCTAGAGGAGCAAATTCTTCCCTTCAAGAGTTGACCCCCATTGAGAAGGGAGGCAAAAATGATAATGGCAGAGTTGTGTCCCTTGAAAATGTGCCAACTCACCTTAATGAACTTTAAGGTTAAGATTCTTTAAAAGCAGATGGATTTTTTCTTCTAAAAAGATCGGTCTTAACAGGAATGGGATTCACAAATGCCACAGCAAGTCAGAAGTACTTTTGCATCATCATTTTTATTCAGTTATAAGACATGAGTTTTTTCCTTCCAAAATTACTGCAAATATGTAAATCAGTCTTGTGTAATTCAGCTGTACCATGGGCAATGGAGTTTTCTCTTCCATAACAATCTAGTATTGTAACATGGATCTAGGTCTTTGAGACTGTTTTAGAAGGGAAAAATCCTGTCTTATAACTGAAGAAATATGGTAATAAATTCTTTTGTATTTTAAAATAGTCATTGCTGAAGCTTTGTTAACATAGCTGATTTCAATGCTGCATGTGAAAGGTCATTGCTATTGCTGATGCATGTGTTAGCTGTTACATTCTGATCATGACAAATCCTGCTTTAACAGGGTGGATGATCATGTGGTTTTCAGGTCACAGGAAATACTGGAAATTCCAGTACAAAGATTGTGTTGTATTTAATTGTTTTTTTTTTTTTTTCAAGATAACTTCTTTGTTTCAGTCTCATAGAATATAGCACAGTGAATGTGTGCTCGAAAGTACTTTTAACTGGTGTTCTTGTGTTTACTGAGAGTTTACTTGTTTTCACGTTTAAACCTCCTCCAATTTTGGAGCAACAACACCATTCACATGCCACAGCCTACTTTCGGTTTCGGATGTTGGGGGATGATTAAAAACTATGAAACGCACGATAAGAACTCAAATATCGTCTGAAAGTACTAATGACTACGCATTCACTGCACTCTATAATTATTAACTAAAACATGAAGAATTTCCAGGGTTTCCTTGTTCAGAATGACGTAAGAACATGACACAAGAAAGCACGTGATCATCCACCCTGTTTAAGGGATAAAGTAAATAAAGTTATAGCAGATCAAGGCAGAGCTCCAGATAAGGAGTAACAGGGATAATTTAGGGATAATTTTCCATATTTTTGCATAAAAACATCCATTGTGACCCCTCAGAACCATCGGCGAGATAGTTCTAATGAGGGGTCACAATATATGTTTTCATTGAGCAATAAGAAAAATGATCTCAGAATTATCCTTAAAACCCCACCTTATCTTGAGCTCTGAGTCAAGGTAATGTGATTCTTATCCAAAGACAGCACTCAGCAGCAGCATGAATGTTGGCTTTGACATATCCCCTTTCAAAATGTGAAAACTTGAGCAGGTCCAAGTTTCAGAGAGCTATCCTGTATGAAAACAGCTCTTGTTAAGTCCAAAGGGAATCACGTGTACTATAGGAAGGTCTGTTGCACTCGTCCTGGTGTTGCTATCAAGTTTTGCTTAAAGTTTTCTATGTGATAGGCAAGGTGCTGTCAAGCGAGTTATCTCTAAGCAGATAGATCTTGTTTTAGGGGGAATTTAGCGAAGGTACTTGTTGTATATCCAGAATTTTAACTTCTTTTGAAATTTTCTTTAAAACCCTGGATTTTCATAATATGAAAATGACTTTAAATTTACTCTGACATAAAATTCCTATAATCCAGATTTTGGCAGTTTGGGGAAATACTGAATGTTTAATGGCAAAGAGAGTTTCAGTAGATTATTTCAGAAACTTAAAGCTTTGTGAAGGTATGCATTGCACAGGTTTAATATGGGATCACAATGGGTAGGTGGCAATCGAAAAGCCTCTTAACAATCGATTAAGGGCGCGTTTACACGAGCAAAGTTTCTATGTCACAGAAACTTTAACAAAGAAAGTATGACAAACATTTTGCGTTTACACGGAGCAAATTATTTTTTAAAGAAAATGTGCTATAGAATCTTTGTCACATAAACTTTGGCAATGAAATATTTGCTGCAGTGTTCACACGACCAAATATTATTCGTCAAAATTACCTGCAGCAATGAAACAAAATCTTTGTCACATTTTCCACGCTTATAGCAAAGTTCATTGTTACATAATCTTTAACAAAGTTCTCCGTTTACATGGACAAATTTAATTGATCGAAGTAACTTTATCATACATATTTGTCAAAGAAACATTGTCATATTTTGGCATTTACACGAGCAATTTTTTCTGTGACAAACCTACTTTGTCATAGAAACTTTGCTCGTGTAAACGCGCCCTAACGCGGTTAAAAACATTTTAAAAAAGCGTTTTCGATTGCAAATTTTTGCTGTTTCTAATGTTTTTTTATCCGGGTTTGTAGATTGCACGAGCGTTTTCCATTGCCGCCTACCCAGTACGGGGATCTTACATGTTCTTTTCATGCATTCACATTTACTGGGTCCTGAGGAAGTTGTTTGAACATGCAGAATCCACTGAGTCGTCAAACCCCTTCTGAGGGAACTCGGTAAATTTATATGGAATGAAACAAACAGACAAGATTGCAATTCATTCTTTTTTTGTACAGTTTCTTCGAAAAAATAAAAAACACCTGGAAAATCATGAAATTGTGGCTCTAGTGCATTGTGCATCATGATGTCATCCATTGAAAAACTGAATGTTTGATGCTTATAAAAGAGAAAAACAAAATGCATATTCCAGAGAGGCAGAGTAACATAAGGCCTTGGTTGTGAATAAGCAAGCCTAAAAGATATTAAATAGCATAAAAATTCCGTAGTATGAACTTCGATTTTGTTTCAGTTGGACATAGTTTCAAACAACTATGCTCATAGCTATCAATGCAAGAATGGAGATTTATCGTTAAACTTGTGCAACACAAAACCTTTTGAATAATATTTTTTAGATAAACAATAAGAGTGGGAAATATCTAAACTGTGAAGGCTGATCTGATTTATTCTGGGTTTTTACTTTCATTTTATGGAGGTAGACATAAATATAGACAGATTTATTTTCAGCGTGGTGGTAGTGATGTTATTCATCAGGTAAAGTATTGAATAGGGGCTAGTGTACATTTTAGTTGTGTGTTGTAGCTTACAGCTTTGTCAAAATAGATGTCAATTCCATCACATCTAGCTTTTTTTCACCTTTTATAAATTTTAAGCACTTATATCCTTGTTATTGGAAGAAGATATTACAAAATGAGCCACAAACAACAAAACCAACAAAGTGGAATGTGCTCCCATAGACACCTAACATGCCCAGATCAGCCTAGGCATCCGCCCGGTATGGTCAGAGTCTTTCCTTTGCACATACCTTTGACTTAGACCTTTAGCTACCCTTTAAGCACACAGTAAAGACCCTGATCAGACTGGGCAGCTGCCCAGTCTGATCTGAGTTTTGGCTGGGTGCACACGTCACTTTGTTGGTTCTGTCATGTCAGCGATAATTATTGTTGGAAGGGAATGGTTTGCAATTCAACCTTTAAAGCACCAAAAACAAAAATGATTGAAGTTGCTAACAGAGAAGATCCAGATGCAAACAGGGTAGATCCAGTTGAGAGAAGCCTCTGTGGCATAGTGACTGAGAACCCAACTTTGCTTAAGGATCAACTTGGCATTAGTGACATATTCTTAAAAGGGTCATTAAACCCTTATCGAAAAAAAAGAAAAGATCCAGGTGAGGCGGCTGGAACATCACATCTAGATTTACAATGTTTGCCATCTATTCTTACAATTCTCAATTTGATTTAGCCTGCCCTAGATGAAACATTGAAGTTTTGCGGACATAAATTTTGATTTTGTCATTTGTGTTTTTTTGGCGCTTTAACCCGGGGTTAACCCGTTGTTTGCCCAAAAAGTGTTGGGGTTTTACCTGTATCCTGCTTTAACACCTGAGTATTAATCAAGATTTGTGTTGAATATGTTTCTTCCTCACAATAACATTAAAACAGTTGAGTCATTCGAGAGATGGAGAAACACTGAACACTGTATTAAGGCCCCCCCCCCCCCCCCCCCCAAACAAAAAAAAAAAAATAAATAAATAAAAGGTTAATTTCATTATATCCATGGTTACAGATCATTAAGTGATTCTTTACACTAACTGTTGATCGATTTAGGCACCTCACCCAGTCCCAGTATGATCATGTTTCAGGTTACATTTAGTAAAATTTTATTTTCTGATTCCTGTATAATATCTTTTCTTCTGTCACTGATTAGTCCAGTTTTTGTCTGGTTTGTGACTAGCAGAAGCAAGACATAGGTATTGCTTTTTCAGTGTTGTCAGCGGCAGTGGCAATGTAAATTTTGCTTCGTTTCTGGTTTAGCTCTGTTTTGTTACAATGGGCTGATAGGGGAGACACCATATTCCACAAAATTCTTCTTACATTTTTTGCAAAGCTTAACTTGTATTTTAACTAATTTTTGAAGCCTATGTTATAGTAAAGCTATGAATATTAAGTATTTACCTGATCAATATTACTATATACCCTTTCCTAGATCATTTAGAATAACGATATATTTAAACATAGTCAGGGTTTGTGTACATGTATACTAATAACTCTTTCTTATATCATTTATAATAACAATATACCATAATTAGATATAAGCAGGGTCTAGGTGTACAATATACTCTTTCCTTAGAACATTTAGAATAATAATATATTACGATAGTAATCTGCTAGGAAAGTTACTAACACTCAACTGCGCACATGAAAAACATGCAAAAACAAGTAAATTTAGCAAAAAATTGGATTTTCAAGTTAGTTGAGTGGGAAATAAGTGCACATGATGCACATATTCAACAGCAACAACTGACATATATCATATGTCTGATTTATCCAAATCCAAGAAATGACACAGACAGCAAAATGAAAAAATGTCAAGTTTCTGTTTTTTTTGCTAAGTACATGTACATAGTTTTGTGACCATTCAGCAGAAGAGTCTCTATATTTTGGAACAAGGAACATAATGTCTTCTTTAAAATATTTTTGGAACAAATATTTGTTTATCTCATAGCAATCACTGTTTATGGATTGTTACAAAAATAGGTCAGAGAACCAGATTAATATCTTTTATAAGTAGTTTGACAGGGACCATATTGAGGTCTAAGCTTCAAAAGATGTTATCAGAAACACTAGAAATGCCTGAACAAAAATTGGACTTAGAATAGCCTGCTCCAAAAAGGAGGAGCGGTCTGATCAGGCTCTGCTTTATATATACTTTAGTCGGCATTTTTTATGCTTTATGGGTTGATGATATTACTTTTATATTAAATTGATTTTACGGCATTAAATACATGTACATGTATATCTGCGTGAAAGAATATTCAATAGATTGATAACAATGAAGACAATCTTTTTTAGGCATTAGATCAGTTTAGCATGCCAAGTTGGCAACTGTCAGATAAATTGTAACTTCCCAGTAACAGAATACTGTGTTTCTGGTAATCAGTGAAACAGAAGGATTTTGGCATTTCTGAAACAAAGTCTCCAGTTGTACTTGTTAGATTTAAGCCATTTGGCCTGACTGGAAAAAAAACGAAAGAAGGAAAATTATTGGTGGTTATATATTTGCATTGTGCATACAAGTCAAATGTTCATTAACCCATTCCATTCGGGATACTCCTTTAGGGGTATCTGGGCAAACAGTTTGGATCCAGATCAGGCCACACAAATGTCCAAACTGTTTACTGCCTAGACATGACTTATACAAGAGTTAGCTAGACCAATATTGTCAAAATATTCTTGATTTTTGATGCAGACGACAATTTCAGCAGACGACAAAAAAATACCCAGAATGCAATGGGTTAACTTAAATCTGAATGGAAACACTTTCAGGGGAAGCAACTCTTACCATCTGCTTCATTTCTCTAAAATGATCAGCTCTTAGAAGAAGGAATTTGTCTTTGCTCTGAGGATAGACCAAAATTCAGAAGAGCTATGCTAGATATCTAGGGAAGCAACCAAGAAATCACAAAAAGTTTTCTCTTTTCATAAAAATGACATAAAACCATAGAGGTGCATCCATGCACCTTAAACTTACTTGACAAGTTTTGATTTGAGCCGAAAATGGGCTGAAATTAGATTGCTGAGAACTTTTAGAAAATTCCATATGTTCAACTGCTGTGACTGTTATGTGCTAAATGATTTTTGCTGCACAACAAAAAATAGTTGAATTTGCAAACAGCGTAGATCTAGACGAGGTGGCTCATAAGGAGCCACCTTATCTGAATCTAGGCTGTTTGCAAATTTTGTGGTAGTAAATTTAGGGAACTTGGTCATGTCCCCTGGGAACCTGGTCTGGCGTGGTTCGGACTGAGCGTTTATGAGGGGGGACAGTGTCTGGAGCTGCTGATATTGGATGCACTGCTCTAGACACTGCCCTGACTTCCTTTCTTTCTCATCTATCCTGACCGACCAGGGTATATGGCCAGAACATCCCAGCCCATAAATCCAGCCGGCACAGGGCGTCTCGGTAGCCTCGCACTGGCGTCAGAGGGGAGTCAGTGGGATGTCACTGTGACGTCATGTGCCTGCTGGGAAGGTAAATGTGATTAGATCATTGTCTTGTTTCTATGATGTGTTGTAGATGTGCTAAAATGTATTTGGCAATCTGAATAAAGAATTGAATTGAATTGTTTGCCATCTCAATATTAGCTGGGACCCAGTATATATTTTTTTTTTAAATTTTGCAGATGTAGATTTTTTCATCTGCTTTTTTTGGCCATTGAAGTTTAATTATAATTTCTTATTCTTCACAGGCTCAGTATGGAAAGCTTAATAGACAAAAGTCGGAAGATCCTGCTGCGGACTTCTCCACATTTCACGATGCACCACCAGCCCCAAACGCAGATTACAAAGACGTGGACAAACTTCCAAAATATACCACACCTTGCGGTGACAATAAAGTAAAGGACTCGGCTTCAAACAGTTCCTTGAGTGATATTTCTGCAGATATAATTGAAAATGGAAAAGATAGTACTAACGAAAATGTAAGTATTAAAAGTAAAAAGTATAAAGATAGGCAGTGATCAGGAATTCTAATGCACTTATGTATCTAACACAATGTCTGATTGGATAACATCAAAAATTTGCGACAGTATATCGAGCCATATACTTTGTTGGTTTTCTCATGTGGCAGCTCATATGTAGAAAAAAAAAAAAAAGAATATAACCCTGAAGCTGTGGATAATGCTTGTAAATTTGTTATAATTACTATCTAAAGGCTATTTAAACTACATTTAGGTCAAGAGAAAAGATTTCTTATGACATGAACATGTCTGAGCTCTGTTTATAAAGTGAGAGAAATTATCATTATTTATCACCAAAATACTCCCTTTTATCTTGAGATCTGTGAATGAATCTTTTTCTTTTCAAACTGCTCAGAGTACTTCATCTGATAGTTGTCTTATCAGTTGAAAAGTATGTCAAGAGAAATTTATTTTTGCTGCTGGCGAGCATAATTTTGACCTTGTTTTAAAATTAGTAAAATGTTTATTGATCTACAGTAATGGATGGATGAATGGATTATGGTTTTCTGGCCCTTTCAACGGTACTTTTGTCAAATCAAGCTGGCAGAAACGTGGTTATGAAAGCTGTGTGTGTTATATTAGAGCTAAGAAAACTATTTAATTGTAGTTTGCAGTTTGTTTTGTTTGGAGTTGTTGGCCTGTTTTTGAATTGGCAACGGAGTATTCGTAAGTGTCTCTTTTTCAGCAAATATTGGCAAGATCCTTGAATTCTTGAGCAAATAAATTTGTGTAGAAATTAAAAAAATAAATCCTTGTAAATATTATGTCATTACAGTAATCTGACATAAGTATTTCCTTTTAATTGCAGGGTGGTCCGAATGGACTTACAAATGGGCTTATAAAACGAACCAGACACTCATCACACACGGCCCATGAACACAAACCAGTGGCTCCTGTGGCTTGGATGATTATATTTGGAGATGGTCTCCACAATTTTATAGATGGGGTATCTATAGGTGCTGCTTTTACAGAGAGTATATTAGCAGGGGTATCTGTGTCCTTGGCCATATTTTGTGAGGAGTTGCCTCATGAACTAGGTAAGAATGATATGATTGGCTTTGCAGGAAAGGTAACTTATGGAATGTGCAAAAAAGGAAGACTAATCAGACTGCATGGATATGTGCCAACAGGGAAGACTCAACTCAGCCTGCACATCTGTACAGTCTGATCAGGGTCTTCCCTTTTTAGCTAGCCTGAACAAAGTTCAGGAAGAGCTATTGTACTATCCCTAGCGTTAGCGTTGGCAGCGGCAGGGTTGGCAAAATGTTAAAGTTTTACGTTTAAGTTTTTAAGAACTTATAGTTTCTAAACCCTTTGATCGATTTGAATTATATTTGGTATGATGATAGAATTTGGTCCAAAATTTTATTCTGCACCATCCCCACCCCTGGTCATGACCTATAGGTCAAGGTCACAAACTTAGAAATTTTGTTAAAGTTTTACGTTAAAGTTTTAAGATATCATTGTTCCTTAACCCTTTGATTGTTTTGAATTATTTTTGGTCTGATGATAGATATTGGACCAACTTTTATTCAGCACTATCCCCACCCCTGGTCATGACCCATAGGTCAAGGTCACAGACTTAGAAATTTTATGTTGAAGTTTTATGTTAAAGTTTTTAAGATCTCATAGTTTCTTTACCCTATTATCTATTAGAATTATATTTGGTGTGATGATAGATACTGGTCTAAAATTTTATTCAGCACCATCCGCACCCCTGGACATGACACATAGGTCAAGGTCAAAGACTTAAGAAATTTTACATTGAAATTAGACATGTTTTTGGTTAAATCTCCTTAACCCTTTGATAGATTTCCTTAATACTTCCACAGATGTTAGGTAGTAGTCTGAATTTATACACAGTACCACCCCAACCCCCTTGATGACTAAGGTCAAGGTCATGGACTTATAAATGTTTTGTTAAAATTTTGGTTAAAGTTCTCTAAAGACACAGTTTTTTCTTAGTGTTTGGATGGATTCATGTGATACTTAGAATTCCATTAGATGCTGGTTCAGAGTTTTACACAGTACTACATACCCCACCTCTCATTGACCTTTAGGTCAAGGTCACAGGCTGATGGTATATAGTTCCACAAGGCCTAGGTGAAAAGTTATACGGAGACTGATGACAGATGCTGCTCCAGAGTTTACATGGTAGCAGCATCACCTTCCTAATTGATTGTGGTTGAGATCACATTCTTACAATTTTGTGTTCATGATGGGCAAGCACCAATTTAGGCGAGCTGTGCTGTCTGGTGACAGCTCTTGTTGCATTGTGCAGTCTATGAATCCAGGAGAATTCAAAGAGCAAAATGTGAAGACGGATCAGTTTGTGAATATGCTCAGTGTGATTTGAGTGTTTAATGTACGAACATGGCTTAAGGTCCCTTTTCCAAGTAATGCCAGTCATTTCATGTTTGACTTCTAGGCCCAATTGTTCAAAGCATCGTTAGCCTAACCAGCTTGTTGAAAGGTCAACTTGTTAAGAGTTTTATGACCTTATAATCAAATACACTGATATATTTTGTTGAAAAAATGTGAGAAGCTTTTGCAGTGCAAAAGCTTCTCACATTTTTTCAACAAAATACTGGCATATTTGAGCTATTAATGTTTGAAATTTTAACCAAATGTTAACTAACAACAACGTTAGTTTTGAACAACTGGCCCCTCTAATATAAGAAAAAAAAAAGTGGAATGAATGACACTTGTGCCTCACTAATGTTGTAAGAAGCTTTGAAATGTCATTACATAAAATCTCATTATCACAGGTGTCCATGACATCCATTATGTTTATTTTTGAATGAAGATTCTTCAGTTTTTCTGTGAGAAAAATGCAAGAAAAAAATGGTCATAAAATAAACAGAATTTCATACTTATGATGTGACCATGTCATATAAAATTCTTGAAACAAGTTGAATTTTTGTTTCATAAATAAGTGAGCAACGACATGAGAAAACCAACAAAGTGGTTGTATGCCCAGCAAAGACTCAGATCAGCCTGGGCATCCACCCAGTTTGATCAGGCTCTTCACTAAGTGCTCAAAGGGTAGTTAAGGGTCTAAGCTACCTCCATGCATGCAGCGAAGACTGATCAGACTGGGCAGATGCCCAAGCTGATCTAAGTCTTTGCTGGGAGCACATGCCACTTTGTTGGTATTGTTGTGTCAAGGCTCAAATTTGTTTGAAATATCCATGAGAGTGAGATTGTTTTCAATAATCCTCTAACCCATTAAACCCTTGCAATAAAGTCATAACCAGTTGGGATATGAGGGGTTTCTGATAGGAACTTGATTATACACTTTATTTTCAGAAATTCATGTATTAGATACTGACAGTGTTGACCTTGATCAGATTCATCAGATCACGGCTTTGTTGTCTGTGTATGTCCTTTTTGTCCTGCCTTCAATGAGCAGAAGTGAGATCTATATATTATTTTTTCTTCATGTTTAGCTGTGTTTTGTGACAACGGGCTGCAGCGCCGAATCCAGAGGGGTGGGCTTTGGGGTTCAGCCCTGCCATCTGGGCCACAGTGTTATGTATAAGGCCTCCAGATAGTAAGGAGTATCTGATGATAGTTTGAGATAATTCATCCATGTCCTAAGATTAAAATATATGCTGTGACATCTCATTAGAATCCCCTTGGGGAGGCGATTCTAATGAGATATCACAACATATATTTGAAGGCATTAAGAGACATTATCAGAAATTCTCATCAAATTGATCCCTAATTATGCCATATACTTTTGAACTCCCCCTCCCCTCCACACACATACACACATCTCAGCACCTCCCAGCCCCACCAGTTATCCAGAGCCCCACCAGTACATGGTGGTCTGGATCTAGGCCTCGGCTGACAGGTGAGACACTGCATTTCAGGGAATTCATATTATGCAATTAAAGGGTTGACCATTCTCATTTCAGGTGATTTTGCTGTATTACTCAATGCTGGTATGAAACTAAAGCGAGCTGTGATGTATAATTTCTTGTCTGCGTGTATGTGTTATGTTGGTATGGTGATTGGTATTGTCCTGGGAGAGAATACTGCTGCGCATACTTGGGTGTTCGCCTTTGCCGGAGGAATGTTTCTGTATATTTCATTGGTTGACATGGTAAGTGGAGAAATGTAAAATTAGAAGTAGATTTGGATGGGTGGATGGATGACTTGCAATTTTTACAACCTTTATAAAAGTATTTTAGCCATATAAGGATGATTGTCAGTTTGAAGGGTGCTAATGAAAGGTTGTGTGCAATGGAAACCCCATTTACAATTGGAAAGATTTCCACCTCCAGCAGTTGTTAAACCTGGGACTGCTCGGTGCTGGATCATCAGGTCAGCACATAACCTACCGAGCTACCAGGGTTCCTATAGAAGTAGGTAAGTGGGAGTTATGTGCTCGTGGCTATAGTTAATTCAAGGCTTACAAATGCAGAGCTCTGAATAAGATGTGCATCAATTTTACAAGGTGGACACATTTTTGTGACTTCCTGATTCCTAAGAGAGCAAATTCTGAAATTTTAGAATGGACCCCATTGAGGTGGTGTACCCATTTATTTTTAGCTCACCTGAGCCAGAGGCTTCGGGCCGGGCCGGGTAGCGCAATCGGTAGGGCACCTGACTCGTAAGTCAGAGGTCCTGGGTTCGAATCCCGGTCTGGCCACATACTTTCGTTTCTCCTTCCGCTGATTCAAGAAGGGCAGTTGTCAGTTACTGGCGAAAGTATGTGCACTTAGTACTGGTTAACCGCTTAGGAGGTCTAAGCCTGCCCAGGAATAGTGTGGTTAGGTTAACTGACCGTCCCGACATGACCTTAGTTGTTTACCGTGTACGTTAAGCATCAAATCAACCAACCAACCAACCAGAGGCTTCGGGGGAGCTTATAGTATGGGCAGGCTCCGTCGTCGTCCGTCCGTCAACAATTTCAAACGACTTCTCCTCTGAAACCACTGGGCTAATTGTAACCAAATTTCATATGTAGCCTCCAGGGCTCATGCGAACGAAAAGTTGTTCAAACAGTCCTGGTCACATGGCTACCATGCCCATATATGGTAAAAAACAAAAAAAAATCTTCTTCTCCAGAACCAGTAGGCTGATAGCCTTGAAACTTGGTATGTATCATCGGGTACGCGAGTACTACCAAGATTGTTCAAATTATGACCTTGGGTTGACCTTGAACTTTTTACAGTAAAGTCAAATTTGCGTCCTTGTGCTTTTATATGGGAAAATGCTAGAACATAAGATATCTTGGAAACTGTTGAAAATTTTGGGCTAAAAATTGGTATCTACAGTCATCTTAATGAGTACATGAAGATTTATGAGTACAAGAGGTCAAGGTTATTCTTTGACCTTTGACCCAGAACTCTCATATTTTGCCTATTCCAAACAATCTCCTCAAAAGCCCCTAGGCCAATTGAAACCAAATTTCATATAGAGCCTCCAGGAGTTGAGAGAACAAAAACTTATTCATACAGTCCAGGTCACATGACCAACATGGCCACCAGGCCCATATATGGTAAAAACCTTTGAAAATCTTCTCCAGAACCAATTGACCAATGGCCTTGAAACCTGCTATGTAGCTTTGGGTACTCGAGTACTATCAAGATTGTTCAAATTATGACCTTTGGTTGACCTTGATCGTTTATACGGCATGGTCAAATATGGGAAAATGCTAGAACATAAGATTTTATGGAAAGTTTTGAAGATTTATGCCATAAAATTGGTATATACAGTTATCTTAATGAGTACATGAAGATTTGTGAGTACAAGAGGTCAAGGTCATTCTTTGACCTTTTACCCAGAACTCTCATATTTTGACAATATCAAACAATCTCCTCAAAAACAACTGGGCCAATTGTAACCAAATTTCATATAGAGCCTTCAGGAGTTGAGGGAATGAAAATTGTTCAAACGGTCCAGGTCACATGACCAACATGGCCACCAGGCCCATATATGGTAAACACCTTTAAAAATCTTCTTCTCCAGAACCAATTGACTGATGGCCTTGAAGCTTGGTATGTAGCATTGGGAACTCCAGTACTATCAAGAGTGTTCAAAATGATGACCTTGGGTTGACCTTGACTATTTTACAGCAAGGTCAAATGTGGGAAAATGCTAGAACATAAGATTTCATGGAAAGTTTTGAAGATTTATGCCTAAAAATTGGTATCTACAGTCATCTTAATGAGTACATGAAGATTTGTGAGTACAAGAGGTCATGGTCATTCTTTGACTTTTGATCCAGAACTCTGTCATTTCAACAATATCAAACCATCTCCTCAAAAGCCCCTGGGCCAATTTTGAAACCAAATTTCATATAGAGCCTCCAGGGGGTTGAGGGAATGAAATTTTTTTCAAATGACCAGGTCACATGACCAACATGTCCTCCATGCCCATATATGGTTAAAACCTTTAAAAATCTTTTTCACCAGAACCAATTGACCGATGGCCTTAGAATAACTTACCCTAGAGTACTGAGGCTAAATGGACTCAGGTGAGCTACAGGACCAATGGTCCTCTTGTTATGATATTTCTGAGATAAATTTTCTTTGTTTTCTTCAAAAAGTAGTGCCTGAAAAACATATAGTAGTATCTCATAAGAACTGAAAGTCTTATTAGAGTAATAAGAAAGATTGTTCTTGAGATAGCACTTCTTGACAGCCCGGCCGCATAGCGCAATCGGTAGGGCACCTGAACGGCTGAACCAGAGGTCCTGGGTTTGATACCCAGTCGGGCCACTTACTTTCATTTCTCCTTCCTCTGATTCAAGAAGGGCAGTAGTCAATTACTGGTGAAAGTACGTGCACTTAGTACTGTTTAAAGGCTTAGGAGGTCTAAGCCTGCTCAGGAATAGTGTGGTTAGGTTAACTGACTGTCCCAATATGACCATAGCTGTTTACCGTGGAGGTTAAACAATAACACAACAACAGATAAACCTGTTGAAATGTACTAACATACAGAGGATTAGTCTTACCAGAGTCTACAGTATTTCAAATAAAAAAGGAAAAAAAAATGTCAGTGATAATTCAGACCAGATAAAGAGTACATGTGAAATGGTTTGTCACATACATTTGATTTGCACTTTTATCTGTAAGGCATAAAATCATGCAAATCTTATCTATAAACTTTATTGAACTTTATTGAACTTGCAGCATGACAAATCGAAATGACTGATAACCATAAAAGTCCTGGTTATAATTGGGTCAGATGGGCCTGAGCAAATAGTGTAGAGTCTGATCAGACTGCTTCAGGAGCAGTCTGACCAGGATCTGCACTATTTGCCAGAGTTTTATACAGTATTCCTGGATGGGAATAAGATTGAGCCAAATTTGAAGGTTCTAATGAGTCACTAAAGGGGAAAATGAAATTTGGTTGCCTAAGACAGGTGACTTCTAAATTTTACAGATTCGTTTGCGATATTGTATTGGTCCAAGGGACCCCAAAAAAGATGGCTGTTAAAAACTGGGTTTACCTAAATAGAGGTGACTGCATTATGCAGGTTTCAGCGTATAGAAATTGATATCAAAGCTGTCTTAGGGCCCCTTTATAGGGATGACCACATAAAGCTGATGTAAATATATAGAAATTGATATCACAGCTGTCTGAAGATTTAGGGTAGATACGGCAAATTGCAGGTGCATCTCTAATTGCTTTAGGCTGCTTTAATTTGCATAAATTATAATATCAAAATTCATATCTTGTGCAGTGCACTGACCTGGCTACATCTTGCAGTCATTTACACCCTTCATATCAGTTTGGATTTGTTATGACAAAGTGTTTTAACCTTTCAGCCCATAGGTTCATTACATTTGAAAAAGTTGAATTTACAGTCCAACCTTTCCTAATGGCCACCTCCCACCGACGGTCACCTCTTAACAACGACCACTTTCAATTCCCCCCGTTTTATTTTCTATATTTTTCAACTCTGACAAGCAGTCACCTCTTTTTTCTGGTCAGCGATTGCAATTGCTGATGATAAACGGTCAGAAATACCTCTGTAACGGCCAGTTTTTATGTTGGAATCTGGTATTTTTTCAATTACCCAGGACTGTTTATTAACTCTTGTCTTATTTGATAGGTATTGGCTTACAGGAATCATGTTTATTCATGGTAAATGTAAAGATTACACAAAATTATTATATTTGCAGACATATACATTATCAAAACTTTTGCTGTACTGGTAATCAGTGGTGAGATAACAACTAATACCCCTGAGTTAAACCCTCCGAACAACAGCCACCTCTATACAATGGCCAATTTGGGCTGTTCCGGCTGCTGGCTGTTGTAGAGCGTTTGCACTGCACTACCTGACGAAGTGATTGAATGTTGCTGTGTGGAGTGGCAAATATTTGCCACTCCATAAGGCAACTTTCAAGCACAGCATCAGATAGTTAAGTCAACTTGTTTAAATTTTATGAAAAAAAAAAAAATCATATCGCTAGTTTTTAGCAGATTGGTTAGCATGCTTCAAAACCATTATCTTGTTGATATTGGTGGTAGAATCACATATGTAAAGCCAGGGCAAACCCTGATCAGACAGCTCATAAAGTTTCAGTTTGATCTGGGTGTACACTGATTAGTCAGGAATTCCTGTCAGAATTTCAATGGTAAATATGATATTATTTATTTTCAGATGCCTGAGATGAACAGTTGCGCAGAGTCAGAGGAAAACAGAAAAGCTATTGGGGAAAAGTTTATTTATTTTATCCAAAATCTTGGGCTTCTAACAGGGTTTGGCATCATGCTGCTGATGGCAGTGTATGGAGGCAATATAAACTTTGAATAATAATGGGTAGATCATAGTGTATTCGAGCGGCGACATGATAAAACCAACAAAGTGGCATGTGCGACCAGTGAAGACTCGGATCAGCCTGGGCATCAGCCCAGTCTGATCAGTCTTCAATATCCGTAGGTGGCTGGCTTAGAGCTTTAGCTACCTTTGAAGTGCACTGCAAAGACTCTGATCAGACTGGGTAGCTGCCCAAACTGATCTGAGTATTGGCTGGGTGCACATCCCACTTTGTTGGTTTAGTTGTGTCATAGCTCAATTTAGTTTTATAAGAGTTAAAGCGTAGAACTGCCATATTTTCTTGTGATTATTAGGATATTATTTGAGAAGACACAGTCTAGTTATGATTAACTTTTACATGTAGTTTTAAGTTTGTATTTTATTTGTTTGTTTAGTTCAGTTAAGATCATTTTAGAGTAGAAGACTGAAAATTATTTTATTTTCACCCATAGTTTATTCAAGAGAGAATTATGGGTGTTAATATGGCATTAATATGCATACTAGTATAAAAAAAGTAACAACCATTGTTGTAGGCTTGATAGAATGAGATATTCAGAGGTTGAAGTCTTTTCTTTTGCTCTTAATGACGGTAAAAAGAAGTGAATGTCATTGATGTAGATCTCTCCACAGAGGCTACTCATAGTTCAGGGTCATTTGATGTTGTCTACAAGAAGTAGACAGGGAAAGTTCTAGGTCATTTGAAGTATATTTCAATAAATAAGTGTAGGAGAGATAAGGAATACTCAGTGTTGTTTCCTGTACAGTTCTCTCCATGAGATATATGCATAAAACAAGAAAATCTCTTTGTAGTCATGCTTGAGATTTTACTGTCTCACACTCAGTTTCTGCTGTTCTTAGGCCATGCTTTATAATTATGGAGTATAACTCATGAGGCAAGACAAATGCATACAAAAAGACAATCTCTTTATAGTTCTGTCTGAGTTTTACTGTCTCAAACTCTGTTTCTGTCATTCCTAGGTCAAATAAGCACATAACAAGGTGATCTCTGTATAGTCTTAGATTTTACTGTTCCAAATTGTGTCTTTGCCACTCTTATGTCAAGGTCATGGGGAGTATAGATTCCAGGACAAGTCATATGCAAACTAGAAGACAATCTTTTTCTATTCTTATCAGGGATTTTACTTTTTCGCGCTCTGTCTCTGCCATTCATAGGTCAAGGTCATATGGAGTAAGACATATGACAACAAGAGTCTGTCAGATTTTACTGTCTCACACGTGGGATAAGAATATCCCAATGTAGAGTTATACAAGATTTTCATGTCCATTACCCCTTGTCTCACTGTTTTTTAGCTGTCTGAGCCATCTCATTTGGATTTGCTTTGTTTGCTAAGAGTTTGCTAAGTGTTTTTGGTTTGGTCTTCCAAGATAAAAGGGTTTTACAATGTTGGTAAAAGAATTTGGGGTTATACTTAATTGAAAGTCAGTTTATGGAAACTACTTTCAGTTTGTATTGGTATCAATTTCTCGATGGCATGTGTGAATTTGAGGTTTCACTGAATTAAAAATGAGTTTATGGGAACTGCTTTTGTCAGCATTGATGTTTTTTCTTCAGATAAAATACCATATGGCGTATTGAATATGGGCTTATACTGAAATAAAAGTGAGTTCTTGGGAACTACTTTTTGTCAGTATTTATCTGGGAACTACTTTTCATCAGTATTGATCTTACTTTCTTCAGATAAGACACCAAGTGCCATACCGTATACAAGGTAATTTTCGCGTGATCAAATTTTGGCGGTTAAGGTTCAAAATCATAAACATTAATTTTCGCGATTTTTAATTTTCCCGGTTAGCAACATGCGTGAAAAGCAAAACTACTTCTTTTTCACTTGAACCAGTTTGTTCACTAACCTGCGGCAGGGCTGCCGCAGGTTAGTGAACAAAGTGTCTCCATTGAAAAGTACCAGCAATTACCGAAGCAAACAGAAACCAGATATATGAACACTGTGTCCACAGAAGATACTTTGTAAAAAACAGGAAATTAATATGTGATTTTAATATTCGCGGTTTCTCAGTGACCGCAAAATACTGCGAAAAATGGAACACCGCGAAAATTATATTGTATACGGTATTAAGTTTGGGGTTATACTGAATAAAAAGTGAGTTCACAGGAACTACTTTTCATCAGTATTGGTCTTATTTTCATGAGATAAAATACCAAAAGGTAAATTGGAAGTGGGATTAAACTGAATTGAAAGTCAGTTAATGAAAACTACTTTCAACTGGTCTTAGTCTTCTTAACCTATAAATTGCCAAAAAAGCGGACAACAAAATTTTCATCTGCAAAATTTCAAAAAATGTTAGTCCAAGCTGTATCATGTTAATAAAGTAAAGACGTGAGGGCAGACAATGTAGATCCTGATGAGATGGCTCATTATGAACAGCCTCATCTATGTTGTTTACAATTCAACTGTTTTTATTTCTGACGATCTGGTCGGAGATGTTAAAAAAATACGACGTCATTAATTAACAAAACGTTAAAATTTCAAATGTTAATATCTCAAACACTCCAACATTTTTTTGTTGAAAAAATGTGAGAAGCTTTTGCATTGCAAAAGTTTCTCACAGTATTTCAACAAAAATATCAGTGTATTTGATTATAAAGTCAAAACATTGAGTCAACCTCTTAACAAGCTCGTTAGTCTAACAATGCTTTGAAGAAATAGGCCCTGAGTGCTAATTTCATGAGACACTATAACATATTGCAGACAGCATGCATATCTGTGCAGTCTAATCAGATATATTACATCTCTGATGAGCATAATTAGCTGAGTATTTACTGTTGCTGATGTTTACAGTACTGCTTTTATACTATTTGAGGATTATCGTTAATCTCATTTCTAAGTGACGGACACAATCCAACATAATGATATGAGCCATTTGCTTCCCAACAATGCATCATTTCTTCATGCTTGACAGTTTTTCATTAGAGCACTATATGGTATGCTAGATTATACACTGCTCAAAATATTTAAAGGAGCAGCAGCTATTTTCCCATTGACATTACTACAACACATACCCAGTTCAATTGCTCATAAATCCGACAGCCAATAAGCAAGAATTCCTATCCTTTTGCAGCATTTTGAAGAAGGATTGAAGTTTGAGACAACAAGAATTTCAATACAAATAATGTTCTGCTCATTTCCATGGAACAAATTTTGCAATTTTCGAAATTTCTGAAATTGAGGCATTTTGATGGAAGTGTATAAACTCCCATGCGCTTCATTTCAAAGGGTCTCTTTCAAACGGGCCACCTTTTAAGACATCTAGGTTCATAGATAAAATGAACGCTTTGATTTTGGTTGAAATTTACAGACTTTTCACCTGTTCTGAAAATTTACAAATTTTTACCAAAATTCCAATTCTACAAAAATTTCTCCATTGACATGGGCAGGACAAATATTGAATCAAAACTTGTGCTATCAGTAACATTGACCTTCTTTGAAAATTGGCAAAATAAATGGTAATTTTGTGTCTTTGGTGATTGAAAGTAAATGATATCGAAGTGAAGATGCATTGCACTGTCATCTATGGAAAAATATTAGGTGCTCCTTTAAATAATTTGAGCAGTGTATTATGCTTGGCAATTTTTATGAGCAAATTATTTGTCAGCTCATATCATGCTGGACAGTATTTCATTTGCACATGTGATCTCATACTGTGTGTACATGTATATTATGCTTGAAAGTATTTCATCAGCACATGATTTCATATGTCAGCTTAAATCACATTTGATAGTATTATATTGAACACATCATTGTTTGTCAGCGTAAAGCATCATTGAAACTATTTTATTTAGCACATAATTGTGATGTCATATATCAGCTTATATTATGTTTGATAGCATAGCAGATGTTATATGTCATTGAATGTCATCCTCTAAACTATTTCATTAGCACATGCTTCTCATGTCTCTCGTCACAATTATATCAATTTAAACATGTATCATGCATTACAGTGTTTCATCAGCACTCATGATATCACATATAGGCTTGTGTCATGTTTGACAGAATTTCAGTGAACACATGATTTTCATATGTCGGCTACTGTATCATGACAGTATTTCACTTTAATAGCATGTGACAGTATTTCACTTGAATAGCATGTGATATCTTATGCTTGTGTATATCATGCTTCACACTATTTCTTTAGTGCAAATCATGTTGGACAGATTTTCATTACACAATCATGTGATATCATTTGTATGGATTATCAGCCACTGTATCATGACAGTATTTCATTTTAATAGCATGTGATATCATATGGTGGCATATGTCATGCTTCACGGTATTTCATTAGTGCATATCATGTTTGACAGATTCATTACACAAGCGATATCATTTGTTTGCATATGTATGTAAAATATAGGAAAGAAAGAATTTTCCAAGATGAAAGGGTTCCACTTTTGGGAAGGGTTAAGCGCATCTCTGCCATTTTCATTTATGTCTCCTTTCTCAGTAGGAGTCATCTCTCAAAGCACGGTGCATAACCATATCGGACGCTATCTGTGAAAACTGGATTCTATCTGTGTATTTCGGAGTCTATTTGCGTTAGTTTAGGATTCTATATGTCCCAAAATGGAAAACGAGGTAAGGGTGGGTGTTAATAAACTCTAATATAATTGTAAACAACACATTTTCTTATGGGGCATAAGGTGCACGGAACATCAGACATCTGTGTCTTCCAGTATCTTTTGCTGTTATGCCTAATTTGTATTTACTTTTGAGTCTACAAGCTGGAATGAAGGTCAAGATTTGACAATTTTGAAGAGTGTGTCCACTTTGAACGCGGATCAGTTGCAAACGCAATGGAAAGAAAACAGATCGGTTTGATAAGTTTGACCCTAATGAATGAATTTAAAATTTTGTAAGGCTCTGAGTTGAAAGAATATCTCCTTTTTGAAGAAAATCAGACTTTTTTACCTTTTACAGTGGCACCGGATGCTATATGCGCCTGGCACAAGACTCTATCAGCGGCTAATCGTGCTTCACACAGGACTCTATCTACCAATATCATCGGAAACTATCTGTGCTTCAGAAGCATGGGCCTACATTTGTCTAGTGATCCGAAAATGGTATCAACACGAGGCAGATTTCTATTTAGATATCGTTCATCATTGATTGATTCCTCTTCTTGCACACATTTTTAAACTTTTCAGAGGGTTTTGGTCACCTCAAGGCCAAAGAAATGAATCAACGTTTCAATACGCGGGCATACATATTTTTTGCAGTTGCAGTTAAATCATGCTGTAAGCCATCTTGGACAGGCTTAATTTGATGTTGGGGATAGGATTTGGGATCTGATTCAGTCAGTTCCTGAAGTGTAGTTACTCTTTAAATTTAAACCACAAGCCAAAGAGATAATCGCTGAGGAACAGGCTGGATTCCGAGCGGGAAGGAGCACCACAGAACGGATCTTCAGCCTTAGAGTCCTGTGTGAAAAGTATCTCCAACATCAGCAGAATCTATGCCGTGTCTTCATTGATGTCAAAAAAGCCTATGACAGGGTATGGCATGCAGCCTTATGGGCCACCATGCGGAGGTGCAATGTCGGTGCAGGTCTAGTTCGCACCATTTAGGAGCTGTACGACAAGGCTACAAGTGCAGTCCTGATCAATGGCAGCCAAGGAGAATCGTTCAGAACAACAGTTGGAGTAAGACAAGGATGTCTTCTGTCACCCACCCTCTTCAACATTTTTCTCGAACGGATCATGTCTGATACTCTGGAAGAATGTGGGGGGGGGGGGGGCATGGGCAGCAGAGACATTGCCAGTCTGCGGTTTGCCGATGACATAGACGCTCTAGGTGAAGAAGAGCAGGAACTAGAGGCTCTAGTTGAAAGTCTCCACCAAACCTGCACAAGGTGTAAGATGGAGATCAGTGCTGAGAGGACCAAACTGATGACGAACAGCACAGATCATATCCAGAGGGAGATCATGGTAAAAGGGCAGAAGCTGGATACTGTAAGCAGCTTCAAATGCCTTGGGTCAGTTGTCTCAGATGATGGCTCAAAACAGGAGGTTCTCTCAAGGATTGCACAAGCCAGTTCAGCTCTTACCAAGCTGAAACCAATTTGGAGATGGCGGCATGTCTCTTGGATCAAGGGTGAGACTTGTGCGCTCCCTTGTCATTCGCATATTTCTGTATGCCTGTGAATCATGGGCCTTGACAGCAGAGTTAGATAAAAGAACGCAGGCCTTTGAAATGAGACGCTACCCAAGGTTACTGAACATTTCGTACAAGGACCATATAACCAATGAGGAGGTTCGCAGGTAGTTCCAAGCAGCCATTGGAGAATATGATGGGCTCCTGACGCTGGTCGGGAGGCGGGGGCTGGGGTGGTTTGGCCACGTCTCAATGTCTCTTGGTTTAGCAAAGATAATTTTTCAGGGCACAGTGAAAGGGGAGGAGGGAGGGGGTGGAAGAAGGAGGAGGTGGGAAGACAATATCAAGGAGTGGACAGGAATGGGTTTTGCCAGCTCGGCTAGGGCAACTGAAGACAGGACAAGGTGGAAAGGGATTGTTTCGAAGTCATCTGTGGCGCATCAACGACCTAGTAAGGTTATGGGATAGAATAGAATGAATAGAATAGTTATAAGTACAAACGGTGGTGGACACCTAGAGTTGCGGTTTATTATTAACAACATCTATAGATTGGTGTAACTATATGCATGATATTAGGTCAAAGAAACCCATAAATGGAGAGAGCACTATCAACTTCCTTTACATCTTTTGAGTGAACCATTGTGGATGACATGGCCTCATTTTAGCAATCTACTGTGGACACTAATTGAGCGTGCGCCGCAGGACTTTTTTCAAATTCGGGACTTAGCCATCGCCGTTTTGGCGGATGCAACCACAAGTTTGATCTTTTACGACGTTTTTGGCTGAAAAAAAAGAAAACAAACATCACAAGTAAGGTCCGCTGCTCACAAGTATAGTCCGTTGCCTTGAGGACAACATCTGTCCATTGGCATAAAATTACATTATTTTGGAGACACAAATAGAATCCGGAACATTGAAAATAATGGGTGGTGTCCTTTAAACATTGATATTAACGTAAAGATTTTATTTATGCACCTAACAACATGTGTAAATTATCAAGAACATGATTATCTTCGTAAATTAAGGACAAAATTCATTACCTGCAAATAAGAACACTGAGTTTTTCCTTGTTTTCATGGGCCATGTATGCTCCTGCACTATCACGCTGCATTTGATTTCACTGATGACAAGCACTGAACATCGCTAGCTGAATAATATCGACGGAAATATTAGGAAAGATAAGGTATGTGTTCCGTGGAAACCATGAAACCCAGTACTTACACGTTTTGTCCCTTTTTCTTCGACTGAATCGCCGAAGTGTCCATGGCAAGTAACAAATAGAGTCCGTAGCACTCACAGATAGAGTCAAGTAACGCAGATTTTCACAGATAGCGTCCGATATGGTTATGCACCGTGTAAAGGATAGAATATGAGTTTACTCCCACTGGGAAGGTCAGCAGAAATGAAAATCCAGAACTGCTTCTCTTCAGTGTGTATTTGTACTCCTTAAATACTCAAATTTTAAGTTAAATCAGGAAAACCAACTTATCAAGGTGAACGAAAATAACTTTTGTGACTTTCTGATTGCTTGCCTGGGTAAAAAATTCTTCAAAAGAAGGGTCTTCTCTTAGTGGAAAGAATTTGCTCAAATACTTTTCTTTAAGAGTAGACCTCAGTGAAGAAGGGAGGCAAAAATGAAAATGGCAGAGTTGCTCCTCTTGAAAATGTACCCATTCACCTTAATTGCTCTGAATAATGAATGAAAATTATTCATATTAGCTTATACAATGTACAAAATTTTGAATGATAGATTCAAGCTGGATGCTGATGAAACTTTTCTGAAGGCAGTTATTATAGTGCATTTATAGACCAAACTGTATGTGCACAGAAGGATTTATGTATGCCTTATTGCAATTTTTCTTAATGGGATCGTGTCAGGTTTCGATTTTTGTCTTACCTGCGACTAGCAGAGGTGAGACATGTATTTCTTTTCTGATGTCATTGTTGTGATGGGGGTCCTAGGCTTTTGTCAAGTTTTCAAGTTTAGCTCTGATTTGTGACAGTGCGCAGAAAGGCGAGACACCACACTCAACAGAGTTCTTGCTTTGTGTGTATGTTTGGCCTGATACACCCTAAAATATCCAATGTTTTATTGTGGCACTATATATTTCTTTTACAATATTTACTCAGTTATAAATATTTTCCCCTTTCTGAAACAATAATAAATACAGGTCTGTCTTACAAGACAGATCTAGATTTTTTAGATTGTTTGGGAAAAAAACCCTGTCTAACAATGTTATTACACACAACTGATTTACTTACATGGGATACTTATGAATGTCCAGTTTCATAGCTGAATGTATATGGTATTGTGTGTTTGGGCTGTGTTATTCTACAAAACTGGTATGTAGCAAAAGGGAATCATGTTCAAAATTGAGCCGCGACACAACAAAACCAACAAAGTGGCATATGTGCCCAGCAAAGACTCAGATCAGCCTGGGCATTCGCCCAGTCAGATTAGAGTCTTTGCTGTGCACTTAAAGGTAGCTAAGATCCGCCCAGTCAGATTAGAGTCTTTTGGTGTCACATGGAGGTAGCTTAGACCCTTAGCTACCTTTAAGTGCACAGCAAAGACTCTGATCAGACGGCGGATGCCCAGGCTGATCTGAGTCTTAGCTGGGCCTACATGCCACTTTGTTGGTTTGGTGGTGTTGCAGCTCAAATATTTTTTCACCTATCATGATATACTTAAATTATTATGATATTTTATACTATGTATTTTGTTGTGAATTGTTTTGTATATATTGATAATATGTATAGGTACCATATCTATCTGGTTATATAACTGTTTTTCCCTCCACAGACCTTGGTTTGCGGGATTGTTTTGGAAGGGAAAAACCCTGTCTTGTATCCAAATAAGTATGATTTGTTTGTCTATTTTATTAGACTGTGATTTTAGTTTTATGTGACAGTATGATGAAATAAGTGCACCACAGGAAAAGTTTGGCATACAACTGATGTGAACAGTGCGCTCTCAGATTTGCCTGCATTAGCTATCTGATCAGAGTCTTTGGTGTTCAGATTGATAATCTGTTTTCACAGTAATTTGAAGCCTGTTTATAATATTATGATGAAAATAAAGTTATGGAAAATAATTGGTGAACTTCAGATGTATATCTGCAAAACTTAAATACCAAGACTTGTACTGTATGTATAAGTTAGCTAATCTCAGTGTTCCCTGTTTGAACATATTGTATGGCGTGTCTTTTTTTTGATGTAACTTTAAAAATGTACATTTTAACTTACACAATATGAGCCATTACAGTGGCAAAGGACTGTTAATTTTTCAGTATTTTGTAAATTGTTTGATGTTCTCGTAATGTCTCATATTGTCCACCATCTGTAAATTTAATTTACTGTACAGGGTTTGAGGATCTAATTTTATATTTGAGAATCTACAAAATTTTACAGCTAATAGTGGGAAACAGTACTCCAGAAGGGGGTGTATTTGATTATATTTCTCTAATGTTTTATTTTTTCTACATACAGAACACATATTGTGGCAACACGTTAGAATTGTCTCAAAAGAATTGTCTCTAAAGATAAATCCAGTGAGAAGCCATATTTTAACCCATTCCTTTAGGGGTATCTGGGCAAACAGTTTGGATCCAGATCAGGCCCCACAAACGTGGGGCCTGATCTGAGATTCAAACTGTTTGCTGCCTAGGCATCATTTCTACAAGAGTTTGTCAAAATATTCTTGATTTTTAATGCAGACGACAGTTTCAGCAGACGACAAAAATACCCAGAATGCAATGGGTTAAGGTGTATGTTTGTTTTCTGCCATTTTCCAAAAGCTTAAGGGAGACAACTTACTTGGAAGAGCAAATTCTTTCATTTAAGAGTTGACCTTATTGACTAGGGAGACAAAAATGAAAATAACAGAGTTTCTTTCCCTGAAATTGTACACAGTCACCTTAATAAAAAGTGATAGCAGCTGAGGAAATGCTGAGGTCATCGACTCTTTGTGCTACAATGTATATTTTATGGAGCACAAGAAGAATTCCTAATTACAGAATGATTATTAAATACTCCCCAAATTTTACCTTCTGGGAAATTAATTGTTGACGGGTATTCTTATTCATTCCTTTTAAATGTTTCCTTGTTGTATAAAACTCATCCTTAGTTTCTTTTTTTACATTTCATATGACTGAGTACACTTCTAATTACATTCAGATTGATTTGAATCAAGATTTTGAGCAATCTAATGCTCTGATACATGCACTGGCCCAGAGGTTATGAAACTTGAGTTCATTCTCAAACTCAAATAAAGCACACTGACTGGCTGCTTCCGAGCATATGCTAAGAAGCAGCAAATCAATGTGCTTTATTTTGAGTTTGAGATTATTCTCAAGTTTTATAGCCTCAAACCCTGGATAAGAAAGACTACATAACTCTAAATACATGGGGTTATTGATTATAATTCTTTTAAATCTTCTGTTGTTTCTTGATATAAAATCATATGTTGTTAGTTCTTGTTAATCTTGCCATGGATCTAATAGGCGGTCACAACATTCATTTTTGGGGAAAAATAAGAAAAAAATACATCAGGATTATTGCCAGTACCCCATCTTTTCTAGAGCATGTCAGTTGGCAATTAAACTAGATTGTCAGTGAATTGCAGTGTGTATGTTAATGAAACTTTATAAGATTGAAAGTGAATTGCAATATGTAGGCTCATCCAAAACTTACATACACATATCGTCATCCAAAATTTAGTAAAGGAGTACTAAATTTTATACATTTGTGTTCTGACAAGTACTAGCCGGGCCGTGTAGCACATTCGGTAGGGCACCTGACTCATAAGTCAGAGGTCCTGGGTTCGAAACCTGATCTGGCCACATACTTTTGTTTCTCCTTCCGCTGATTCAAGAAGGGCAGTTGTCAGTTACTGGCAGAAGTATGTGCACTTGGTACTGGGTAGCTGCTTAGGAGGTCTAAGCCTGCCCAGGAATAGTGTGGTTAGGTTAACTGACCGTCCCAACATGACCATAGCTGTTTACCGTGGACGTTAAGCATCAAATCAATCAATCTGACAAGTACTTACATGTACAGTAGATCTTCAATGGCTCAAACAGGTTTGAGACCATGAAAATTAGTTCCAGCCAAAGGTTGTTTTAGCCATCCAGGGTTATTTTCTATATACCGTAATCGACCCATTTACCGCACATGCCCCTATAACCGCACACCAAGGCCATTTCCGGACACACTGCACAAGCGCACACTGCTTTTTAGCTCACCTGTCAAGGTGAGCTTATAGTATAGACTTGGTCCGTCGTCCGTCGGCGTCGGCGTCGTCGGCGTCCACAATTTTAAACATCTTCTTCTCAGAAACCACTGGGTGGATTGAAGCCAAATTTCATATGGAGCATTAACAGGATGGGGGAACGAAAGTTTATATATTTGGTCCAGGTCACATGACCAAGATGGCCGCCACGCCCATATATGGTAAAATCCCTTCAAAAATCTTCTTCTCCAGAACCAAAAGGCCTATGACCTTGAAACTTGGTATGTAGCATCGGGCATGTGGGCCCATCATAATTATATAAATCATGACCTTGTGATGACCTTGACCTAATTTATGACATGGTCAACTTTGGTACGTTAGGCTTTTATATGGGAAAACGCTTAAACGGTGGATTTCTCAGAAACTATTTAAGTCTAAGGTACAATACTTGGTATACATGGTCGACTAAATGACCAGATGAAGATATTATGTCACTAAAGGTCAAGGTCATTCCGTCGGACCATCCGTCGTCAAGATTTTCAAACATCTTCTCCTCTGAAACCACTAGGCCAATTGAAGCCAAATTTCATATGGAGTCTCAGTGGGATGGGGGAACAAAAGTTTATATATTTGGTCCAGGTCACATGACCAAGATGGCCGCCATGCCCATATATGGTAAAAACCCTTCAAAAATCTTCTTCTCCAGAGCCAAAAGGCCTATGACCTTGAAACTTGGTGTGTAGCATCGCATGTGGGCCCATTAAAGTATATACAAATCATGACCTTGCGTTGACCTTGACCGTATTTACGGCATGGTCAACTTTGGTACGTTAGGCTTTTATATGGGAAAACGCTTAAACAGTGGATTTCTCAGAAACTATATAAGTCCAAGGTACAATACTTGGTATACATGGTCGACTAAATGACCAGATGAAGATATTATGTCACTAAAGGTCAAGGTCATTCCGTCAGACCGTCCGTCGTCAAGATTTTCAAACATCTTCTCCTCTGAAACCACTGGGCGGATTGAAGCCAAATTTCATATGGAGTCTCAGTGGGATAGGGGATCGAAATTTTATACCCGGGGTCTGGGTCACATGACCAAGATGGCCGCCATGCCCATATATGGTAAAAACCCTTCAAAAAACTTCTTCTCCAGAACAAAAAAAAACCTATGACCTTGAAACTTAGTATGTAGCATTGGGCATGCGGGCCCATCATATTTTATACAAATCATGACCTTGCGTTGACCTTGACCTAATTTACGGCATGGTCAACTTTGGTACGTTAGGCTTTTATATGGGAAAACGCTTAAACAGTGGATTTCTCAGAAACTATTTAAGTATTAGGTACAATACTTGGTATACATGGTCGACTAAATGACCAGATGAAGATATTATGTCACTAAAGGTCAAGGTCATGAAACCACTGGGCCGATTGAAGCCAAATTTCATATGGAGTCTCAGTGGGATGGGGGAACGAAAGTTTATACCCGGGGTCTTGGTCACATGACCAAGATGGCCCCCATGCCCATATATGGATCTAGTTATCTTGGCTAAAGGTGGTTTGTCTGTAATGTGTCAACATTTTTAAAGGACTTCTCCTCTGAAACTACTGGGCAGATTTCAATTTAATTTCAAATGCAGCCTTCAGGCAAAGCGGGAAACAAAGTTTATATATTCGGTCCACTCACATGACCAAGATGGCCACCATGCCCATATAATGGCAAAAACCTTGAAAAATCTTCTTCTCCAGAACCACTGGGCCAATTGCCTTGAAACTTGGTATCTAGCAACTGGGACTGTAGTACTACCAATTTTATATAAATTGAGCATATACTGACAGGTGAGCGATCGTTGCCCTTGGGCGACTTGTTCTTTGAAACTCTCACAAAACCCAATAATTAACAGGGAACTCATGAAAAGTATAAACACAAAGTATTTCCAGTACTACCCATGTTGCCTCTTTCCAGTCACCCTGCATTTCATTGTTCTAAATGTGCGGTTATTAAATACATTTTAACCATATCTTTTTGTTGCAATTTTGAAAAAGCGCACGGTGCGGTAAATGGGTCGATTACGGTATTATAAACTGACCTCTAGTGACCCAGGAATGAGTTCTAGCCAGGCAGGGTTAACGAGCCTTCAGGGTTCGAGCCATTGAAACTCTGCTGTATACTCCACTACAAATTTTTTTCATGTGCTCACCACTTCATATGATATTAGTTGTGAATCTATTTTCTTGCTTGATGCTAGTTGCGAAACATTTTTTTCTAGGCTGCATGTACAAAAGCACCATATTAATTTGATTGTAAGATTGGGATTCCCCTCCAAAATTCTAGATCTGTCTTATAAGACAGATCCAGTTTGCTGTGCTTGTTATGGCAGATAACACCCTAATGTGTTTAAGTATTGGGACACCTAAAACCATTAATTTTCCATTTGTTCACAAACATATGGAAAATCAATGGTTTTTAGGTGTCCTGATATTTAAGCACATTATGGAAACCCATCTTATTTCACAATTATTCAAGACTGATTTAAGGTGTTTGGGGTCATTCTTGAGGGGAACCTCTATCTTAAAAAGCAAATTAATTCAACATTGGAAGAGCTATTACAGTATCCCAAGTTTCCACAAATGTTAAACTTTTATGGAAAAGTTTTACCTTACTGGCATGTGAGCTGTCCTGTCTAATGACAGGTTTTGTTGCAGGTACTTGTTCGGTTAAGTTATATTGGTTAATGATATTGATTATGATTAATCATTATTATTTGTTTGTCTTTAATTTAAACTCTTGTATCATGAATTTGAATTCCTATAAATTCCAATTGTAGATATATACTTGAAATGTTGGTAAAATTAAAAGTGTAGATATTAATTTTGTATGTAGAAATTACCATTTTGTGTGTTCTTTTAGTTGCTGCCTTTTACCAGACTTATGAATGTCTCTTAAATATGTCTTGTAATGCTATACTCTGCAGCACACAATGTCAGATCAACTTTTAATCAATGCTGATTCAAGGTAAAAATTACATTGTTAAATCAATGTTAATGCTATGTTGATTAGCGTTGTGCATGTGCCCAATGGAATAGTTAAATTGAAGGCAAACACCTCCATGCTTTTCTGCCATTTTATTTTTTAAAGGGAAACAACTTATTTAACTTCCTATTTGCTTCCCCTGGATGGTGAAGCCCCTCCCTTTAAAATGGGGTCTGCTCTGACAGGAAAGAATTTTGCATCTTGGGAGAAGGGAGGTAAAATTGAAAATAGCACTGCACGCCTTGAAACTGTACCGGCTCACCTTAATCAAGTCAGGACAAATCTCTGGCTTACTTTTTAGCTCACCTGGCCCGAAGGGCCATAGTGAGCTATTGTCATACCAATGCGTCCGGCGTGCGTCGTGCGTCGTCACGCTATTTGTCCGTCAACACCTAAAAACAAATATACAAACATCTTCTTCTGTAAAACTACTAGTCCCATGGTTCTCAAATTTCACATGGAACATGACCTGACTCCAGGGTCTCAGAATTGTAAAATTGGGTCAGGTTGAAAATCCAAGATGGCCGCCGTTACTAAAAATAGCAAAAACAATAAAATCAACTTCTTCTCCAGAACCACTGGGTATATTTGTCTGAATTTTGGCATGGAACATCAATGAAACCTTGGTATTCAAAATTGTAAAAATGAAAAAAATCTGTAGCGGAGTTTTGTCACGGTGACCTACTTTCTGTTTACCAGTGTAATTTTGCTCAAATGCCAATGTCAAAAATTGACCTATTTAAACAACTTCAAACAACTTCTTCTCTAAAACTACTGAATCCATGGATCTCAAATTTCACATGGAGCATGACCAGACTGCAGGGTTTCAAAATTGTAAAATTGGGTCAGGTCAAGAATCCAAGATGGCCGCCGTTACTAAAAATAGCAAAAACAACAAAATCAGCTTCTTCTCCAGAACCATTTGGTATATTTGGTTGAAAGTTTGCATGGAACATTAGTGGGGCCTTGGTATTAAAAATTGTAAAAATAAAAAAAATCTATAGCGGAATTAGGTCACAGTGACCTACTTAGTGTTACAAGACCGATTTTGCTCATACGTCAATATCTCAAGAAAATGCAACCAATTCTGACCAGATTTGGTCAGAAATGGTTCTTGAATGGAAGTATTTCAATTTTGTGCCAGTTGACTATCCTAGATGGCCACCATGGGGGCCGTTACTAAAAATAGCACGAAGATAAAAATGACAATTACTCAAGAACCCTTGAATGGAATTGGATCAATTTTGTGTCAGAATGTTCCTTGCATGAAGCCGTTTCGATTAATTGCAATTTGGCATTCCAAGATGGCCGCCATCTGGTGTTACTAAAAATAGCACAAACATAAAAATGACAATTACTCAAGAACCCTTGAATGGAATTGGACCAATTTTGTGTCAGAATGTTTCTTGCATGAAGCCATTTCGATAAATCGCAATTTGGCATTTCAAGATGGCTGCCATCTGGTGTTACTAAAAATAGCCCAAACATAAAAATGACAATAACTCAAGAACCCTTGAATGGAATTGGACCAATTTTGTGTCAGAATGTTCCTTGCATGAAGTCATTTCGATTAATTGCAATTTGACATTCCAAGATGGCCACCATCTGCCGTTACTAAAAATAGCACAAAACATGAAAATGACAATATCTCAGTAATCGCTGAATGGATTTTGATGAAATTTGTTTCAAAATGATTCTTGGATTGAGATGTTTCAAAAATATCTAACTGTAGACCAGTCATATTGGCCCCTGTTACTAAAAATAGAAAAAATGTGAAAATTAGAAAATCTCAATGGAATTTGGCTAATTTTGTTTCAGAATGTTCCTTTCATTAAGCTTTTTCGATTTTTTGCATTTTGGCATTCCAAGATGGCCGCCATCTGCCGTTACTAAATATAGCACAAAACATGAAAATGAATATATTTCAGTAACCGCTGAATGGATTTAGATGAAATTTGTGGCAAAATGATTCTTGCTTTGAGATGTTTCAAAAATTAACAAATATAGATACGTCAAGTTGGCCTGTTACTTAAAATAGCAAAATGTGAAAATTGGAAAATTACTATGGAACTGGACCAAATTTGTGTCAAAATGGTCCTTGCATGAAGGCTTTTCGATTTTTTGCATTTTGGCAATCCAAGATGGCCGCCATCTGCCGTTACTAAAAATATCACAAAACATGAAACTGGCAATATCTCAGTAACCCCTGAATGGATTTTGATGAAATTTGTGGCAAAGTGATTCTTGCATTGAGGTGTTTCCAAAGTAAATATATAAAGACCAGGCAAGCTGGCCTATGTTACTAAAAGTAGCAAAATGTGAAAATGAGAAAATCTCAGTGGAATTGGACCAATTTTGTATCAGAATGGTCCCTTGCACAATAGCCAGGTGAGCGATATCAGGCCCATTTGGGCCTCTTGTATAACCTTAAAGCTTAGACGAGCCATTTTTGTGTTGGGCATGTGACAACATGTGCTGAAGAGTCCACTTGAGCTGTTGATGATACATCTTGAGTTTGGCATAGGAATGCTGGTCAGGATGTGTCTAGGACATACTTTTATGACCATGAACTTAGGTTACATCTTGAGGGTTACATATGAATGTAAGATGTGTCTGTTGTTAGTTTCATGGTCATAAAATGTTTAGGTTAGATCTTGAGGTTGGCATTTGAATGCAGGTCAGGATGTGTCAATGGCATACTTTCATGACCATGAAACTGTGGTTATGTCTTGAGGGTGGCGTATGAATGTCAAATGTCTCCATTCTACATGTAGTTTCATGTTCATGAAATGTTGAGGTTAATCTTGAGTTTGGTTTTGAGGATACATCTTGAGTTTGGCATAGGAATGCAGGTCAGGATGTGTCTATGGCATACTTTCATGACCATGAACTGAGGCTAAGTCTTTTGGGTTACATATGAATATAAGGTGTGTCAATTGCTAGTTTCGTGGTCATAAAAGGTTTAGGCTACATCTTGAGATTGGCATTTGAATGCAGGTCAGGATGTGTCCTGAGCATACTTTCATGATCATGAACTTAGGTTATGTCTTGAGGGTGGTGTATGAAGGTTTGTTATGTCTACTGCTATGATCATGAAATGTTGAGTTTAAACATGTTCTCCTTTGTGGAAATGTAAAATTATGGAGCCTTGTCTTCACACCTTAAATGTACATCAAGATATGAGCAGCGACATGACAAAACCAACAATGTGGAATTTGTGCCCAGTCTGATCAGAGCCCTAGCTATCAACATGGTGGTAGTTTAGGCCATTAGCTACCTTTCAGTGCACAGTGAAGACTCTGATCAGACTGGGCGGATGCCCAGGCTGATCTGAGTCTTGACTGGGCCCACATGCCACTTTGTTGGTTTTGTCGTGTCGTGGCTCATATGTCTTTTCTTCAGTTCATTAATATGAAAGTATGACATCATATTTTGATGTTGATTTTGTGATTCGTTTACTTTAGTTTTACAGACACAAAACTTGGCTTACTTGTATACTTACAATATGAGGTTAGCGTTATAAATGCACCAGTTAAAATGTGAAAGTGGTTTACTTTAATATATATACAGTAGAACCTTAATAGCTCGAACCCTAATGGCTTGTAAACTCTTTCCTTGGTCCCAAGAGGTCACTAAATATAGAAACTAGCCCTGGATGGCTAGAACTACCCTTGGCTGGAACTAGTTTTCATGGTCTCATGCCTGTTCGAGCCAATGAAGTTCTACTGTACTATCTTACATGCCTGGTCATTTCATATGAAACTTATGGAACAAACCTTTTGCAAGTTTCATAAATTTCACTTGAAATGATCATGAATGTAATTGTTTATCATGACCTTTTTAAGTGTTATTTAATTGCTTTTAAAAGTTGACATTATTTTAATTGAAAATGTATTGTTCTTGATATTGATGAAATGGTTTTAGTGAGGAGTCAAGAAATATGCAATGGATGCAAATCAGAGTACAAAATATACAGCACAAAAACATGGAATTAAATGGCTTGAGAATAATTACTTGTTTGAGAAAATCTGAAGTTTCTGTTGAAATAATTTGAGCGCGACAGGACAAAACCAACATAGTGGCATGTGCACCAGCGAAGACTCAGATCTGCCTGAGCATCTTTCCACTCTGCTCAAACACTTCACTGAGCACATGAATAGTAGACAAGGGTCAAAGCTAGCTCCTTGCTGACAGTGACAACTCTGATCAGACAAGGCAGATGCTCAGGTTGATCTGAGACTTCGCTGGGCGAATATGCCACTTTGTTGGTTTTGTCATGTTGAGGCTCATTTCAGTTTGTAATGTTATTGAAAAATTGGCAGAACATGGCATACACTGTATGTCCTTGCAGACATGGATGATGTTAAGGCTCAGTTACCATAGCAACTATGTGTTCATACTGATGTCAAAGTGATATGAGCTGCGACAAGACAAAACCAACAAAGTGGCATGTGTGCCTAGTGCCTACGCAGATCAGTCTGATCAGAGCCTTCACTGTGGGCTTAAAGGGTAGCTAAGAGTCTTAGCTAGCTCCATGTGGACAGCAAAGACTCTGATCAGACTCGGCAGATGCCCAGGCTGATCTGAGCCTTTGCTGGGCGCACATGCCACTTTGTTGGTTTTGTCCTGTCATATCATTGAGACTTGATTCTGCCGAGGTACTCAGCACAACAGTTAGTAATGTAGTTCCAAAGCTGCTATGGTAACAGGTCTTTGACATTAATGGTATCTGCTAGGGTAAACAGTGCATGCCATGCTCCGCTCGTATCATAAGTGGGATGCTGCTTGAAATTCATACAGTGGAAAAGGGTGATAGTCTCAAACGTAGTCATTTTCAAATAATTTGATTTTCCGTTAAAAGTGTAACAGTTACCGGTGAAAATATTATTATCAGTCAGTCGATAAAATTTTATTATAAACAAATGTATAATATATAATAGTGTAGTTTAGTTACTTAAAATAATTAAGATTTATCTTGAGTCTGTACTATTTGATAGCAGTTACCTTATTTATTTTGCTATTAGATTGGGTTTTTGGGTTTGTCCTTGCAAAAATGACCTCAACAGCTATTTACATCAGTCATGTTTACTCTGCTATAAGGTTTTTTGCCCGTTCCAAAATAATCCCCAAAACCTTGATTTAGATGAATTTAGATATTTTGGCTTGTTTAGGAACAGGAACCCCTCACCTCTCATCTTATATCCTAATAAATATGGTATATAAAATAGCTTATGTGAGCCAAAAGCCTTTTCCAAATTTGATGATAGAAATTTTGGCTATAAAAGTGGCTGAAATCAAACATGTAGGGCAAATATGATGTCATCTGTTCAAAGATCTACTCCCTTGCTAAACTATCAAAAAATGATTTTAGAAGTAGTTACATGACGGCTCTGAAATAGTTTAAATTGACTGTTAGCCATTAGTTTAAGGCATAATTACTAACAACATACAACAAAACATAACAAATCTGGAAGAATCCCGGTTCATGATTGGTCCACCATATGAAATTGATTGACGTAAAATCACGTGCACAAATGAGAAAATTACCTGGGTATCATCATGTGATAACAATACCTGTTTAATGATTTTCTTACTGGCTCATGATTTGGCTAATTTGCATATATAAATTTTGAAGTGATCTTTTAAATTCCTAAATGTCTTGAAATCAAAACATTTTTAGAAACTTTCACCCAGGATTTAGATATGAATATGTTATGTCAAAAGAAATTCAGTAAAAAAGATTGTATTTGAAAACGGTGAAACAGCGAGGGAGTATATGTTTAAGGTGTATGGATACACCTCCATTTTTTCTGCTATTTTTACAAGGTGGACAACTTTTGTGACTTCCTGTTTACTTCCCTTGGCAATGAAGCCTTTCCAAAATGGGTCTACTCTTAAAGGAAAGAATATGCTCCCTTTGAGCAAATTCTTTCCTTTACGAGTAGACCCTCATAGAAAAGGGAGGCAAAAATGAAATTGGCAGAGTTGCATCACCTTAACCCATTCCATTCGGGATACCCCTTTTGGGGTATCTGGGCAAACAGTTTGGATCCAGATCAGGCCACACAAACGTGTGGCCTGCTCTGAGATCCAAACTGTTTGCTGCCTATACATCATTACTACAAGAGTTGGTTAGACCAATATTGTCAAAATATTCTTGATTTTTGATGCAGACGACAATTTCAGCAGACGACAAAAAATACCCAAAATGCAATGGGTTAAATTGTCCCCATTCACCTAAAGAGTGAAGGTGATAACTGTAGGTTCATTATGGAGCATTTTAAATGTGTATATATGGGTTGTTTGAAAGTATCATATACTTGGTTGATTTTAATAATTGTATACATGGTCGTGAATGAAATAGAGGAAATTCAGCAGATACGTTGTTTGTTATTTATAGCTTGCCTGTTAGGGTTATAGCATTTCCTATGGGGATGGCATCCCACCTGGTTTTACCATATTTCTTCAGTTTTAATTTTTTTTCCTTCCAAAACACTCTCAAAATCTAGATGCATCTACAAGATGCATCTAGATTTTTGAGACTGTTTTAAAAGGAAAGATCAGGAAAACCCATCTCAAGGCAGATTTCATAAAACTGATTTAAATATTTGGGGTCATTCTAGTGATGGAAAATGTGGTTTAATAAGTCGAATAAATATGGTAAGCTTTGGTTAAAGTTTGTTGTCTGATGAACAAGTGTGAGTCAGGTGAGCTGTACGTCTTATATGCAGACTGTTTTGGTGTTTATCTGTCCATCTTCAGTCCATCCATTCATTTGTTTGTTTATTTTTTGTGTCCACCCTGTATCTTCTCAAGACATATATGCAGAACTCCTATGTTAACAATGTCAGATTAAAAGTTCAAGATAACATTCAGAGGTCTGAGTTAATGGCTAAGTTTCATGTCAGCTCCACATTTCTAAAACTGTATAAGACTGTGTATAAATATAAAGAGCACTATTAGACAATGTGCAAAGAAAAAGGAACTGCTAGCCTATTTTCAGTCTTCTTGTTTACGATTTCTTCATGAAACTTTGTACATATATAAAGCTCAGTCTATAATAAAGCATCATCAGATAATGAGCAGGGAAACAAAACCATTAACCTACTATTGGTTTTGACAGAATTATGTCCCTTTCATATTTTTGATAATGGTTTGGAGTCTCCTCCCTAGCTGCAATCCTCTAAGATTTTGTTTTGAAACTGTGCAAATACATAGCACACTATCAGAAAAGAACAGTTGTAACATTAATGATTGTGAAACTTTTATACTGACATTATATCTGCCTCTTTACTGAACATTTCAATAACTGATAAAGTTAACAAGTGTATATTGTCACATTCTGTGGAGCTTTTTAGCTCACCTGAGCAATAGGCGCAGGGTGAGCTATTGTGATCACCCAGTGTCCGTCGTGTGTCGTCAACAATTTGCTTTAAATGTTATCTTCTCTGAAACCGCTAGGCCTAGGGCTTTGATATTTGGTATGAAGCATTGTCTAGTGGTCCTCTACCAAGTTTGTTCAAATGGTGGCCCCAGGGTCCAAAATGGCCCTGGGGCAGAAATGGCCCTGGGGCAGGGGGTCTTGGATTCGAAACAAAAATACTTAAAAATCTTCTCCAGAACTGCTTTGCTCAGATGCTTGAAATTTGGTATGTAGCATTGCCTAGTGGTCCTCTACCAAGTTTGTTCAAATGGTGGCCCCAGGGTCCAAAATGGCCCTGGGGCAGGGGGTCTTGGGTTTGAATCTAAAAAATACTTAAAGATCTTCTTCTCCAGAACTGCTTGGCTCAGATAATTGAAATTTGGTATGTAGCATTGAATAGTGGTCCTCTACCAAGTTTGTTCAAATGGTGGCCCCAGGGTCCGAATGGCCCTGGGGCAGGGGGTCTTGGGTTCGAAACTGGAAAATACTTAAAAAATCTTCTTCTCCAGAACTGCTTTGCTCAGATGCTTGAAATTTGGTATGTTACATTGCCTAGTGGTCCTCTACCAAGTTTGTTCTAATGGTGGCCCCAGGGTCCAAAATGGCCCTGGGGCAGGCGGTCTTGGGTTCCAAACTAAAAAATACTTAAAAATCTTCTACTCCAGAGCTGCTTGGCTCAGATGCTTGAAATTTGGTATGTTACATTGCCTAGTGGTCCTCTACCAAGTTTGTTCAAATGGTGGCCCCAGGGTCCCAAATGGCCCTTGGGCGGGGGGACTTGGGTTCGAAGCTAAAAAAAATGCTTAAAAAATCTTCTACTCCAGAACTGCTTGGCTCAGATGCTTGAAATTCAGTATGTAGCATTGCCTAGTGGTCCTCTACCATGTTTGTTCAAATGGTGGCCCCAGGGTCCAAAATGGCCCCGGGGTAGGGAGTCCCAAGTTTGAACCATAGAAATACATAGAAAAATATTAAAAAATCTTCTACCTCAGAACCGCAAGGCTCAGATGTTTGAAATTTGGCATGTAGCATTGCCTAGTAGTCTTTTGCCAAGTTTATCCAAATCTCAGTTCCTGAGAAATGGAGCTATAACAGAAAACTTGATAAAAATTGGTCGTCAATGAAGCGTAAAATATAGGTCTTGACCTAACTATGATGGTTGCATTCAGCTTCCCTCTTCTAGATGTAAACATGAATCAAGTTTCATGAATCTAGCCCTTGTTGTTCCTGAGAAATGGAGCTTAACCAGAAAACTTGACAAAAATTTGTATAGCCATTCAAGCGTAAAATATAGGTCATGACCTAATTACATGTATGAGGGTTGTATTCAGCTTCCCTCTCCTAGATGTAAACATGAACCAAGTTTCAAAACTCTAGCCCTTATAGTTCCTGAGAAATGGAGCTTAACCAGAAAACTTGACGCAAATTTGCAAAGTCATTGAAGGGTAAAATATAGGTTATGACCTAACTATGATGGTTGTGTTCAGCTTCCCTCTTCTAGATGTTAACATGTACCAAGTTTCAAAACTCTAGCCCTTGTTGTTCCTGAGAAATGGACCTTAACCATAAAACTTGACGCAAATTTGCAAAGTCGTTGAAGCGTAGAATAAAGGTCATGACCTAATTATGATGGTTGTGTTCAGCTTCCCTCTTCTAGATGTAAACATGTACCAAGTTTCAAAACTCTAGCCCTTATAGTTCCTGAGAAACAGAGCTTAACCAGAAAACGACGCAAATTTGAAAAGTCACTAAAGCGCGTAATATAGGTCATGACCTAATTATGATGGTTGTGTTCTGCTTCCCTCTTCTTGGTGTAAACATGTACCAAGTTTCAAGACTCTAGCCCTTATAGTTCCTGAGAAACAGAGCTTAACCAGAAAACTTGACAAAAGTTTACGCCGCCAACGCCTCCGCCGCCGACGACGACACCGGAAAAGCAATACCTATGTCTTGCTTCTGCTATCGCAGGCGAGACAAAAACCAACAAAGTGGCATGTGCGCCCAGCGAAGACTCGGATCACCCTTGGCAGTCGCCCAGTCAGACCAGTCTTCACTATGCGCTTATAGGGTAGCTACGACTAGGCAGTCCTCTCCCAACCACGCACCCATAGAAAATCAATTTTTGCAACAAAAAATATCAGCTGCAGTCACAGCATTCATAAAAGTTAAGCATAAAATAGGCCCGGATCCAGCCCACCTCGTACTGGATAACTGGTGGGACTGGGAGGTGCCGATATGTGGGGGATTGGGAGGAGGTTGAAATTATAGGACATAATTAGCGATCAATTTGATGAGAATTTTTTATGATGGCTTATTTGCCTTGAAATATATGTAGCGATATCTCATTGGAATCGCCTTGCCGAGACGATTCTGATGAGATGTCACAACATATACTTTAATGTAAATGATCTAGTCACAAGGACAAATTATCTCAAACTGTCATCATACTCTTTATTATCTGGAGGCCTACCTATTCTACATGACACAGAGGCCCAGATGGCGGGGCTGACTGAAGCCCCAAAGCCCACCCCCTGGATCTGGGGCTGCAAAGTAAATGAAAACATGTATACAGATAATGCACAATTCAGAGATGATATTCCTGAATAGAGCAGACCTATCAAATACTGTATGGGAGGATAGAGAAGCTCAATTGCTAAGCATCAAGCTCAACCCTACCCTCCAGTCAATGTGAAGAGAATCCGACCCCATCCAATGCTTTACTGTTATTCACTGAAGTATATAGGAGCGGTTGTAGCGTAGTGGATAACACTCCGGTCTACCAATCCAGGGGTCGCAAGATCGATCCCCCGCGTCTCCGGTCTTTCGGAGGAGACTTTAAACCGAGGTCCCGTCTCCATATGACCCCGTTGTTGGTGGGACGTTAAACCCGAGTTCACTCACTGACTGAAGTATACACGAACGTTCAGCACAACAATAGAAGCACAAAAACAAAAGCAGCAAAAGTCCAGGTCACGTCCTAAAAATAACGAGGTCACAGTGACCTATTTTTGTGAGGATTGACACACTATTAAATTTTCAGGTCTGCCATGTGTCCCTGTATTTCCGTCGCCTCAGTCTTCGGTAGCCTATACCAAACTCCATTGCTCAGTACAGTGTTCATACCCGTCAGGGAAAAATAAAATTTTCAAGGTCAGGGAATACTTGTCAGGAAATTTTGAACAATTACAGGGTCCATAGTCCTATCAGCGGTAAAAACGTCTAAACTCAAATCATTGTAAAAGGCGGTTCAACAATCACGTTTGGTAATAAAATATGGGTTGGTGTGAATATATTGAGTCATATAACTGACAAAAAGTAGAGAATACAAGTTTTTGAAAAATAACAAATCGCTCCACAAATTAAATTTTCCTGTTCTGGTTCCCCGTCTGGCAATGCTATATAAACATAGGCGGGATAGTGATTGGGACTCCACGGCTGTACATTGTATTTTTACCATTTTTTTTTCATCTTAATGAAATCAAAGTAGGTCATTTTAATGTTCTATTTGTTTAAAGCTGGCTAATCACGGTCAGTTACACTGACGAAACTATACTGAGAAGCTTGCAGCGATACCTCATGATAAACTTTTTCTCGCTGATAGAGCAATGGGGCCTTTAAGTTTGGAATTGGCACGTTTGATAAGTAAGTCAACTTTAGTTTTCCTGCCCCTGTTTCCATGCACTTCTCAAATGCCCCGTTATATACAAATGCACAGCTCACCCCTGGTTAACTATGCATATACAAGGGCTGTTACGAAACGACAAAAACTGTTACGAAACGAAAAAGAGTCATAGTTACCAAACGACCTGACGACCAGGTCGGTTGGTAACTCTATTTCGTTTTGTAACAGCTCTTTTTCGTTCCGTAATATCCTTGAAAACATAGTTTACTGGGTGTGAACTCGTCAGGAAACATAGCACATTTCCACCGTTGTGCACTTCAATAGCATGTTCTAGCAAACCACCGTGTTTGATGTCCACCTGTTGTGTCGCTGTCCGATAGCGATTTCGGGGGGTGGGGGTGGGGTTATGGAGTATGGTAGTCTTCTTGTGTTTGCTGGTAGGCGACCGGAGAATGCACAGAGACCCGAGGAAGAGCCTAGCAGCGGACAATGCAAACGTTACACTTTTCTTCCTGCTCCGCTAAGGCCCATAGATTATGCCAGCATTTAAAAAAAAAAGACGTTCAGCTGACCAACACATTTACATGACCATGACAGAGTTTAAATACTGAATAAAACAAGCCAAACAAATTATTCAAATTGAACAATCGATAAATAATACCCATGTAAAATGACAGTGATGCTGCGAAGGGGGAGGGGGGTGGGGGTGAGGATTGATTGATTGATTTGATGCTTAACGTCCACGGTAAACAGCTATGGTCATGCTGGCACGGTCAGTTAACCTAACCTCACTCTTCCTGGGCAGGTTTAGACCTCCTAAGCGGTTAACCGGTACCAGTGCAAATACTTTCGCCAGGCTTAACTGGCAACTGCCCTTCTTGAATCAGCGGAAGGAGAAATGAAAGTATGTGGCCAGACCGGGTTTCGAAGAGGGGGAAAGGGCATATGCATATGACTGTTTTGATATTTGATATGATGACCAGCGTAAACAGTATGTCAGTGTCAAAGATGTCAGTTTTAAACATGTTAAATGTACATATTTATAACATATAAAGCCTTATCTTCTGAACAAGGTCTCGAGATAAGCAGGGTTTGTCTTCTTGCCTTGGTTATTCCAGTTTAGCAAACTTTAAACACGATGAAGCTTTTAAGTTTTTGTTGTATATTTTTATACATTATAACGCGATGCAATGCCGTTACTTCTGACCAACATATCATCGCAGAACTTAAGAGTTACTTTGAAAGAGAAGTTCAACGGGCTACGCAACAACACGAATCAAGAATTAAAGAAATGGAGCAAACCATTCGGGAACTAACATCAACACAACAAAATAAAGCTGCTGAACTACTGCTGTTGCGATCGGAAATGAAAAACATGCAGAAAGCGATGTCTGAAGAAATCAAGGAATTGAAACACAAACTCGACGAAAAAACGAGCGAAATCGATGCTCTTAAAGAACAGGTAGAAAAGCTCAAACAAGAAGAGATTGTGAAAGAAAGTAAATTAGCTCCAGAAGAGAATTTTGAAAAAGGAAAAGAAAATACAGAAGATGTATTTGTAGAAAATGAGAAGGAACTCAACAAGTTACAGTTGGAAGCCGCTGAAATGCAAGTCCACAAAGGTAACATACCATTTGCTCATTGCATAACATTTTCTGCTTGATAACTTTCTCTTAAGGGGCATGTGTTGATAGATACTGATAAATGATATGAGCCGCGACACGAGAAAACCAACAAAGTGGTTGTGCGCCCAGCGGAGACTCAGATCAACCTGGGTATCCAACCCAATCTGATCAGACTTTTTGCTAAGCGCTTAAAGGGTAGCTAAGGGTCTGAACTACCTCCATGTGGACAGCGAAGACTCTGATCAGACTGGGCGGATGCCCAGGCTGATGTGAGTCTGCGCTGGGCGCACAACCACTTTGTTGGTTTTCTCGTGTCGCGGCTCATATGAAATGTACTAGATCTTGCGTGAAAATGAAAGAATCATTGAAAACGAAAGTATTATAGATTGTACTAAGTATTATACTATATGGCGCAGTTATCATCGAGCTCGACGCAGTCAGACAATATTTCTATAGCAACTCAGTACCCATGAAGGAAATATCCACTCACAATATGATGAAAAGCAAATGTTTTACTTTCATTAAAGCCAAGGCAGCCTTTGGGTAAAGCGCGTGTAATTCGAGCATCTATGATTATGAAAAGGAAACGATGACAATTTTCCTCACTGAAAACGTTAGATTTCTGATTACCCATTCACTGAATTTTTCAACGGTTAGACAGACAGGTCCCAGAACACAATGCCGATCCAGCGCAGTCTGCTCAGTATGTGATTGCCTTCCTTTTTCGTCTTTACTGCATTGAAAAACCAAACTGAAATTTTGTGAGTACAACAGATCAAGGTCATTCTTTGATCTTTGTTCCAGGACTCTTATATTTCGACAATTTCAAACATATCCTTTAGACCCACTGGCTCAGAATTGTAACCAAATTTTATAAAGAGCCTCCAGGTATAGAGGCAACGAAAATTTGTTCAAGCGGTCCAGGTTACGTGACCAACATGGCTGCCACGCCCATATATGGCAAAAGCCCGTATAAAAATCTTCTTCTCCAGAACTAATTGACCGATGGCCTTGAAACCTGGTATGTAGATTTACCAAGATTGTTCAAATATAATTTTGGGTTTATCTTCAACTTTTTACGGCAAGGTCAAATTTGCTTTCAGATGCTTTTATATGGGAAATGCTAAAAAGTAAGATTTCATGGAAATTGTTGACGATTTCGGCCTAAAAATAGTTTATACAGTCATCTTTATAAATGCATAAAGATGTGTGAGAACAAGAGGTCAAGGTCATTCTTTGACCTTTAACCCAAGTCTCTCATAATTTGATAGTTTCAAACATCTAAAAAATCCACTTGGCCAACCGTAACCGAATTTAATATAGAGTCTTCAGGGGTGGAGAGAAAGAAAAAAATGTTCAAGCGGTCAAGGTCACATGAGTAACATGGCCGCCACGCCCATATGTGGCAAAGCCTTTAAAAATCTTCCTCTCAAGAACCAATCGACGGATGGACTTAAAACTTGGTACATTGTAGCATCGGAGACCCAAGTTCTACTAAAATTGTTCAAATGAAGAACTTTGGTTAACCTTGACTTATTTACGGCAAGGTCAAATTTGCGTTCTGTTGCTTTTATATGAGAAAATGCTTAAACATATGAGTTCGTGGAACTTGCAGATGATCTGGGAGCAAAAGTTAGTAAATACAGTATGCTAAATGAATCCATGAACATTTTTGTATAAAAGAGGTCAAGGTCATTCTTTGACCTTTAACCAACGTCTGTCGTATTTTGACTATCAGGTTTTGGCTATCAGATTTGTTCAAATGATGACCCCAGTTTGACCTATGCACCTTTTACTCAGCTAAGCGACTCAACTAGAAATTTGCTCTGGAGGAACAGTCTTTTAGACTGTTTAGACTGTTCCTCCAGAGCAAATTTCATAGTTGTAGGGAATTCCTTCATAGAAATTCAGCCCTAGCAACAGCATAGCAACCACTTAAGTCGTTTTATAAATATGGCCCCAGGGCCTTATGACCCTCTTGTTAGAATTTTAACGGTATTACGTTCATTCTACTTTTTCTCATAGGCCAAAGACGACAGGTTAACGCGCAAGGTGGACCAGCTGTAGCCTTTTTTGCTCGACTGACCAGCGATTCGCCACCGCTCAGCCCAAATCAAGGTATTGTATTTAATGACGTGGTAATTAACCTTGGCGGAGGATATCATAATGCACTTGGCGCGTTCATTGCCCCGGTACCCGGCATTTACGTCTTCACCACATCTGTGCTGTCACATCTTAGCCAAAACTATGCTGCTCACGCAAAACTGGTTAAGAATGGAACTTTACTAGCAATACTTGATGCAAGTGAGCCGGACGGTATCGCTCAGGCAAGTCAGACGGTCATCGTACAACTGGCACAAGGGGAAGACGTTGCCGTACAAAATGAACATTACAGTGGTACTACCTATTATGGTTCTTCTTATTCCACATTTTCCGGATTTCTGCTGTATGATTTATCTGATGCTGGCGCAATCGTAGGAAAATAATGCCAAAACATAACACTGTTCTAGCACGTCAATTTAACGCCACAATAAGGCGTTGATACGATGGTTGTTTCAACGTTGTGTACCAGATGAGAATATGGATTTGTTCAAATTTTCATACTTGGAAATAACATGATTTTTGTTTGTAAGATTTATTCAAGCATAATAAAATTTTACTGACCTCTCGGAGATAATGTGTATAAAACTGTCTGGTACATGTAGAAAGAGTGGACCCACTGCAAGCACACAACGTTAAATCAACAGTGAATCAAGGTTGATTCAACCTTGTGTGCCTGCAGTGGAAGCTCTTTGTGTTGAGGTTGGCGTAGTCTTTTGGAAGAAGGGACTCGCATGGTACTGAAGCAAATACTATTCTGTTAAAGTTTATTTGGCTTGTGGAAATGGAGGGCAAACCAAGCATTCTGCACAGCACTGCTGTTGAAGCAGGTTCTTTTTCTGTAAGAGTAAATCTCATTTTGGAAGAACCGCGTCATCTAGTGAAGCAAATGGGAAGTCACAAATATTGTTTCCCTTTGCTGAAATGGCGGAAAAACACTGAGTTTACTTATAGCTAATATGCGCCTTTAATTCCAGGGGTTTCATAGTTTGTTAATGACAGAAAATATTCAGATCGGTCTGTAAAATGGATCATTTTACACAGTGCCGTTCATTTATATTATATTTGATTTACGTCGCGTGAAAAAAAAGACCTTAATCCATGTGCATATTGTAACGCGCTGGACTACTAATCCAGGGGTTGCAAGATCGAATCTCCGCTTCTCCGGTCTTTCGGATGAGACTTTAAACACAGGTCCCGTCTCCGTATGACCTAGTTGTTGGTGGAACGTTAAACTCGAGTACACTCACTCACTCACTCGCATCAGCTCGGACTGATCAAGCCATCCGCTTTTCACTTTTTAGATTCCCCAGTATTCATATATTGTATATGCGAAAAGTAAATCCCCTGATCAGACTGCACGAATGCACGGGCTGATACCAGTCAGGCCGCAGGGTGCCCTTTTACGCGACGCTAATCATTTCATATGGACGATGAGGAAAACTGATTACATAAATGCCTTATCTCTAGGCACCGAGACCTTGAAAACAAAGTTCGTTTAACATACTTAGGGGTAACTGTATTGAAAATTGTCATTTGAGGAGGTAAATCGTCGGTTTTATGGTCGGAAATTTCGTTTTACGGCGACGCTCCAGCAGAAAACGTAATTTGCGACCATAAACCGACGATAGCAAACGCTTTCAGCGACGTAAAACCAGACGTCAACCAATGAGAAGCGACGTTACGTAATATTTGACGTCGGGTTTCCGACAGTATATCGCAGGACATACAGTCGCAAATTTTGACGTTATCCAATCAGACGTCGCGTTACATACGTTAGTGCATTAGAATAAATCTTTAACGTCATTTCATGACTTCCTAGCGTGAACTTACAAATCCTGTCAAACGGGCTATCCGTCTTATTGCATTATAGACACGTCTCGCTATTAGCACTACATCATAATCTTGTACTAGTAGAGGTTGGCCATCATGGAATAACCCAGTCTAGCAGGCGTGGTCCTAGTATAAATCTTTAAATCCTCTATTTGGTAATTTACTGTTGTAAAGAACACGATATTTCAAGAAAGAAAATTACCTTACCTAAGTCTTCCTGTGGATAAACATAGCCTGCTTTCATTCTCTAGGCTTAGTGTATCCAGTCACAAGTTAGAAATTAATGTCACGAGTGCTGTTATAAAGAGGGTTGACTGTACAAGTAGAGGTTGCCCATCATAGAGCAACCTAACATAGCAGGCGTGCCCCTGATATGAATGTTTCAAATAGTCTGTTAGGTAACACTAACGATTTTATTTTAGAATAGAAGACACAGAAAATGAATTGCCAACCCAAAGACGACCCCATTTTTTCCAGGACTTTTGTTTATAATTGCCGCCAACTTCTGGAATAAGATGTAGCTTTTTGTGTTTTGCCAATTTTGAAGAGACACTACGATTTATAGAAACTTTGAGAGCCAGCTAGTTCTGGAAGCACTTGCAGAAATTTGACATTTACCTGTAGTACTTGTTTACAAAGAAAAAGCCGTCGACTCAGCAAAATTAAGCTACTGTCTCCTTTGTTTCAGACAAACCGTACAGGTATGCTCCAAGTGACTGTACGGTGTACAGGTATTCTCTGCAAGTCATACCTGTGGACTGTTTTAGTACCTCAATTCATCTAAATATTATGCATGAAAAATATAGCTCTAGATCAAATAGTGTAGGCCCAGACCAGGCTGCTCCTAGGTATTCTCCGCAAGTTTTTTTTTTTTTTTTTTTTTTTTTGTACAGGCGTTTTCTGCAAGTCAAACATATGGAATGCCTTATTACCGGAATTAACCAAAATGTCAGAACAGTTGTGCCTAAGCAAACAGTGTATATTCTGATCAGACTGCTCCTCTTAGTCTAATCCGCTTCTACACTGTTTGCCATCCTGCCAACCAGTTTTACCACTAGCCGCATAGTGAATTTAACTTTGCTCAAATTTAAGAACAATTACGGCAATTGTTTATGGTGTCCCAATTTTAGGTAGTTTACGGTACCGCTTCTTTTAGCATCTTGTAATGAAGACAGGGGAATGTGACGCGGATTGATATGCACTGTAATTTCTTATGATGAAATTAACATCAACACCAATTATTCATTATACCAAGATACGTTCTAAAACGTCAGGAAAGTTTTTCATCAGCTAGAAATATGCTTTCCTGCTTATGTTTGCATTTTCTAGCAGATGAGCCATGATGAAAAGCAAAACAAATTCAGAAGTTAATCAACGTGTATGTGCAGGTGAGCCATGATGAAAAGCAAAACAAATTCAGAAGTTAATCAACGTGTATGGGTTCACCTGTGTTTTCTGCTATTTCTCCGAAGGGAAACAACTATTGTGAGTTCATGTTTGCTTCCCTGGGTCTGTTCAGACTGATCAGAGTCTTTAAGTTTTACAAGAAACATAGAGTGTAAAGAAGTAAACAGACTGTGCGCATGCACTGGCTGATTTGGGTCTTCTTTGTACCTTTTTACTCGACGCCAACATATATACTAAGGTGTGAATACTGTTGCACCTCAAGACAAAAAAAAATCTTATTTGCTCCTGAAGCACGGTTCGACTAACCCACAGAAAAAAAACAGCATTGAAATTATCTCGAGATTTTGATCACAGAAAAATGGGTATCTTCCATCAAAGAAACACCTGTTTTACAGATTACTTATCAGTAATCAAGACCGTATCTTATCTTAGGATAGTTGTTCTTATGATGTTTCCATATTTTTTGCTAAAAGCTACTTAATGGATTCAACACATTTTTCCAAAAGCCAATATGGAGATATCTGTAATTAACGGAGTACAGGCCAATGTTTTATCAAATCTGCTGCTGAAAATCTAGAATATTTGAAACTAATCATAACAGGTAAATCCAGAAGAAAAAAAGATTTTGTGTCTTTTATATTCTCCAAGGAGTTTTAAAACTCTGCCTTTCACACTCTTCTACAATCAGTTAATTAGATTGATATTTTCAGCAAAGCTCAAAATCTAACCGGCTGTACGATATGTATAAACAAGTAGCCCAAAGGGCAACAATTGCTCACCTGAGAGACATTGTAAACCTATAGGGATATTTAAGATGCTCAAGGGCAGCTAACTCCACAGTCAGTGGTCCAATCAGGCTGAAAATTAAACTAATCCAAAACATTATGCATGCCCTCATTTAATATATGCAAGTTTAAAAAGTATCCGATCAAGAGCACAATAGACAGAGCTGTCAAGGGCAGCTAACTTCGTAGTGGTTGGCCTGATCTGGCCAAAATTTGAACTTGTTTAAGATATTATGCATTTCCTCATTACCTGCAAGTTTGAAAAGCATCGGATCAGTTGAAACAAAGAAAAACTGGCGACATTGATTTTTTGGATGCTCAGGGCAGGTACTCCATAGTCAGTGGTGAGATCTAGCCGAAATGCTAACTAATCCAAGCTTTTATGCATATCCTCATTACCTGCAAGTATGAAGAGGATCCGATGACAAATGAAAATGTGATGACGTTGTTTTCTCCATTATAACACTATGGGATTTTTTTCAAACGCTCAAGGGCAGCTAACTCCATGGTCTGTGCTCGAATCGGGCCAAATTTCGAACTCATCCAAGCTCTTATGTATGTCATCATTACCTGCAAGTATGATAAGGATCTAATCAAAAACCTTGATTGCAGCACCCTGAAAGTCAAACTTGCTCGAGATATTGTCATGCCCTACATTTCTGTGAATTTATTTTAGAATCTGTTGAGAAATGTAGGTGCTAGAGTGATGACAAAGTTTTTCTAAAAATAGCTACAGTGACCTTGACCTTGGGCACAGCATTCTGAAAGTCAAACTTGCTTGAGATATTGTCACACCCTACATTTGTGTCAAGTTATTTCAAAATCCATGGAGAAATGAAGGTGCTAGGGCGATGACAAAGTTTTTCTAAAAAAAGCCACAGTGACCTTGACCTTGGGCACAGCACCCTGAAAGTCGAACTTGCTTGAGATATTGTCATGCCCTACATTTGTGTGAAGTTATTTTAAAATCCATTGAGAAATGTAGGTGCTAGAGTGCTGACAATGTTTTTCTAAAAATAGCCACAGTGACCTTGACCTTGGGCGCAGCACCCTGGAAGTCGAACTTGCTTGAGATATTGTCATACCCTACATTTGTGTCATGTTATTTCCAAATACATGGAGAAATGAAGGTGCTAGGGCGATGACAAAGTTTTTCTAAAAATAGCCACAGTGACCTTGACCTTGGGCACAGCACCCTGAAAGTCGAACTTGCTCGAGATATTGTCATGCCCTACATTTGTGTGAAGTTATTTTAAAATCCATGGAGAAATGTAGGTGCTAGAGCGCTGACAAAGATTTTCTAAAAATAGCCACAGTGACCTTGACCTTGGGCGCAACACCCTGAAAGTCAAACTTGCTCGAGATATTGTCATGCCCTACATTTGTGTGAAGTTATTTTAAAATCCATGGAGAAATGTAGGTGCTAGAGCGCTGACAAAGTTTTCCTAAAAATAGCCACTGTGACCTTGACCTTGGGCGCAGCATCCTGAAAGTCAAACTTGCTCGAGATATTGTCATGCCCTACATTTGTTTGAAGTTATTTTAAAATCCGTTGAGAAATGTAGGCAATAGAGCGATGACAAAGTTAAGTTTTTTCTAAAAATATGTGATGATATTGTTTTCTCCATTATAACACTATGGGATTTTTTTCAAACGCTCAAGGGCAGCTTACTCCGTAGTCTGTGCTCAAATCCGACCAAATTTCGAACTCATCCAAGCTTTTATGTATGTCATCATTACCTGCAAGTATGATAAGGATCTAAGCAAAAACAGTTGAGAAAATGTGATGACGCCATTTTCCCCATTATAACCCTATGGGATTTTTTTCAAACGCTCAAGGGCAGCTAACTCCGTAGTCTGTGCTCGAATCCGACCAAATTTCGAACTCATCCAACCTCTTGTGTATGTCATCATTACCTGCAAGTATGATAAGGATCTAATCAAAAACAGTCGAGAAAACGTGATGACGCCGTTTTCCCCATTATAACCCTATGGGGGCTATCTGTTGCCATGGAAACCAGAGTTCTGAGCTGATCGGCACCAAAACCTAATGCAGCCTTTCCCCCACCCAAATGATGCTTCAGATAAAATTTGATTGCGATCGGCCCACTGGTCTCTGAGATATTTATGTTTGAAAGTGTTGACGCACGCAGCACGCACGCACCCATGCACGCACGGACGGACGACGGCTCGACTCCCATCCTATAAGCTCACCTCTGAGCCTTCGGCTCAGGTGAGCTAAAAAGATTACGTGTACGGCGTACTAATAAGGTATGGTATTGATTGATTGATTTGTAAACAGCACGGTAAACAGCTGTGGTCATGTCGGGACGGTCAGTTAACCTAACCACACTATTCCTGGGCAGGCTTAGACCTCCTCAGCGGTTAACCAGTACTAAGTGCACATACTTTCGCCAGTAACTGACAACTGCCCTTCTTGAATCAGTGGAAGGTGAAACGAAAGTATGTGGCCAGACCGGGTTTCGAACCCAGGACCTCTGACTTATGAGTCAGGAGAAAATGGTATTACATGCATATAATATCAATATAGTATGGTTCTAAATGACTATATATTCATACTGATTTTGATTATATACACTAAGTTACGTAATATAACATAACACAAACGTGATTCTGTATCATTCTGTAGTCGATTATAGTATGAGATTGCGTTCACTTTAAATAGTATCAAACTACATTATATTAGCATATAAATGTATTAAATCTTTTGAGATAAATGTATACCAGAGGAAGGGTCGAAAGTTTTGGATACAGCATCATATTAAATTGAAAAAGTATCTTATATACTCGATATATAGCATCATATTTACAAACTATAGTACCATACTAGAAAATTTACTATGATACATGTACATAGCTATTTTGGAATGATACTATCTTCCAATACAGTATGATACCCATTCACACATTTTTGTTGAAGACTTCTGACCATATCAGTGCACTTATATTGTTTGAAATATCATTATGGAACTTCCAAGAACATTAAATGTACTTGAAGTTCCAAATTTCATTCAATATAAGCCACGGCCAAGAAACCAGGAAATGAAGGAGACGGTTTAAAACAGAATAGAACCTTTAATTCATCAAATATATTCAAGCATTTCGTGTCAATCATGTGCGATTTAAACAGTAATCAGTCCCAGACAAAATTGCTCTTTCAGAAGCAACGTCCGTCGGAAATTTAAACAAAAACACTTTTCTTATAATTGTTTATATATTTCAAAATGCATATGGATCCCAGTCTGGAAACTTTCAGAACTGATAGCATGAAAAGCTGTGCGGAAGCACGGCTCAAGAAAATATTTCCTCAAATATAGTCCCAGCAAAGTCATTTTCTATATTCTCTTTCCACTGTTTTGGTTTGAGAACTAGTTAACCCCAGCCTGTGTCAAGCAAAAGCACACATCTCAGATTTTCTCTGCCGCAAACTAGCTCGTCTTCAAGCACTTTTGAATATATGAATTTCATCGCTATGGTAACAGAACGTTTGTTTTCGGTTGACTAAATTCTTTTATCACGTTCAGTTAAGTCGAAGATGAGGATCCTGCAACAAGAAAAAATATATATATATGCATTAACCCTTAAAGCACCAAAAATTAAATTTGTTGAATTGGCAAACAGTGTAGATCCAGATGAGGTGGCTCATAATGAGCCACCTCATCAGAATGAGCCACCTCATCTGGATCTACACTGTTTGCCCTCTGGTGTTCGAATTTTCAATTTGATATCCCTTGGACGAAACATTTTTTGAAATTCTGCAGACGTAAATTTTGTCGTCTGCTTTTTGGCGCATTAAGGGTTAATATTAATGCCTGGTGGACTCTTCTGCATCACAGTTTAGCATTTCTATTTTAAGAAATAGTTCAGCACAAGCAGTGAGTTGTTGAGTGATAGTTACTTGTTTGGAGGTCAGTTGTAAAGTAGATTAAATCGCGACCGCGGAGCACATAAAGAGACCATCTAAAAGAAGCCAGCAAAGTTTCAAAATGATTTCTGAAAAAAAAAAACAAAAAAAAACAAAACACAAGGTACCTCGTCAACTGACAATTTGATACAGATCAATGAAAAAATTCGCAAAGCGTAAAGATTGGTTAAAAGTCAGCACTGTAATACGCTCAAGTTCGCTTGCAAATCAAAACAAATATATTCTTGTTTTATGTGGATACTCCACAAGACTGAACATGAAAACACTCTCGCATAAGATTTGCACTGTCTGGATCGAGATCCGGAACATCCTTTTTGGGAAACGGAACAGACCACCAAAGACGGCAGACCGGTTTACACACGCTAGGTAGGTGCTTCTTTTTACCAAACTTTCTGACTTTATATCTTACGCATCAGTCAAATAAGCCAAATCACCGAATGTAGAATACATATCTCCATATAAAGCACGCCGTGATGTGGCGAAAAACATGCGTATTCGCTTGTATCGGCATATTTTAAGTCTGTTATCATGCTGTTTTAATTTTTTAGTGGTGACCCAAATATGTTTTTGACTTTCCCATGAAATGTCATTTATATTTTCGTATCACTTTTATAAAATACGATGCCCAATTCAAATCGGCCCTAGACCCCGAAAACCGTGTTTAAGTCTCTTGGCTTGTTTTTGAGAAACATTCATTTTTGTTAGCCGTGTAATTTGCATTTGTCACCGGAACATACTCGCTAGTTCAGCACAAAATGTCAACGGAACATCTTGGAGTACGTTCCAGTGACAAATTCAAATTACGAATTTAATAAGAATTATTATTGAAAATTATTATCAAAAAACAGCAAAGAGATTTAAACACGGTTTTCGGGATCTGGGACTGCAAAGGATTGAGCATCGTATTTTATAAAAATAGTGGGAAAATATAAATAACATTTCATCGGAAAGTCAGGAAAATATAAGTGGCACCACTAAAAATTAAACTGCACAAATATGCCGATACAAGCGAATGTGTCTATTTTTCGCCACTCCGCCGCCTGTTTTACATGGAGACAAGTATTTTCTGTTCGTTGATATAGCTCGTTTGTATAGTCAGAATATTCGATAAAACGAAGCACCTACCTAACGTGTATAAACCGGTCTGCCAAGTACATGTATTTTCTGTTCGTTGATATAGCTCGTTTGAATGATGCAAACGCTGTAGTCAGAATATTCGATAAAACGAAGCACCTACCTAACGTGTATAAACCGGTCTGTCATCTTTGATGGTCTGTTCCGTTTCCTAAAAGGGGTGTTCCGGATCTCGATCCAGACAGTGATATTTTGCAACTGAATGAAAAGTGTAAATGCATTTTCCTTCGGGTTGAGCAAACTGAATGCGGTATAATCTTTATGTTGCCAGGCAAAGGACCTGGTATGATGGGACCTATTCGACCTGCAAAAAACTCACGACGCAAAAGACCATTTTTTGATAATATATATGCACACATAGCAACATTCACAGCTCAGACATAAAACATTTGTGATTTTCAAATATCGAAAACATTTGGATTTTTATTCTCGAACATCCCCTACTCGCAGCCGATTTGAACGAAATTTGGTTGCCTGTGCAGCTTTCAAAATAGCAGTTATATTTTATATGCAGATAGCGTTTTGGCATATTAAAACATGTTTAATGTGCTAGAGACCGAGCTCTACGTTTATTTCTAACTTTTTGTTAGCAACTTTGAATTTTTCGCACATATTTCCAGATATTTAAACTCAAAGACAAAATTAACTTATGATATGAGGTATTCATTTTCTTAGCAAGGACACAACGACTCACTTACCCTTTTTGTTTAACACTAAAATTGGGCTTGAAAACGCGAGTGGGTGGGATAATACGAAATGACAAGCAGTGCAGTGCTATTGCAATTATTCATATATTAAGTAAAGCTTATTGTCAAGTGCCTTTTATGGTTGTTTGCATTGTATAGTAGATATAGCAAGCATTCTGGCACTGATTCTTATTTATGGTAGTATACCGCGGCAGCAAAGTGCCGGGCTTCCGGACTTGTCTTTTTTCTTTCTTTTTTTATTTGTTTGTTTTATATTGTTTTTAGTTTTTTTTCTTTTTGTTTATTATAATTTATATTCGCCGCTGCATTCCCGGAAATTTTATACATTATTTCCACTCACATGCATGCACCTATATTAAAACTAATGGGACTGGAAGATCTACCTGAGTCAAGAAACAACTGATCTGGGTCCGAGGTTATAAAACTTGAGTATGTGCTCGGAAGCAGCCAATCAGTGTGCTTTATTTTGAGTTTGAGAATGCACTCAAGTTTTATAACCTCCGGACCAGGAAATTTTTGCATTGAAGTATTCATTTTAGAGTGTGTGTAAATTCTTTACATTTGAGTAGGTTTTGAAAATGGAAGTAGTGATTTCTTTGTGGACTATTTGTGCAATGTTTTACCTTGAAACGTGCTGCAGCAATGTTCGAGACCACTCTCATTTACAACTTCTCAATCGGAATAAGCCATTCTCTTGGCGCATGAACGGAAGGAGGTGCTGGAGCCTCAATCTGGAGGACGCCATCTTTGGATAGTGATGACGACAACCGTATGGGATCGATGTCGTTTGGAAGTGTGTATTCACGTGTGAACTCCCTGAAAAAGATTAACGATAATTTCGGGTCAGTATTTCATATTTACGGTTCTGCCAGTATCGTGGCAACAGAAAGTAAAACCACTCAATACAATTTGACAAAATTAGTTCGCCCATTTTAAGATGCGGCGTGTATGGGTACATTTCATATTTTCCCGCCATTTATACCAAGGGAACAGCTTTCGTGAATTCCTGTTCGGTTCCTTGGACGACCAAAAGTCCTTTTAAGGGGAGCACCTCTTACTGGAATAATATCGCTCCTATAGGAGCGAATTCTTTCCTTTTAGAGTTGACCTCATTGAGATGAAGGAAAATATTTACATTGGAAGAATTGCTTCCCCTGAAAAAAGTACCCATTCGCCTAAAGAACTATCTGTATGTTGATACTACAAAAGTTGAACTTACTTGTAGACTTTTCTGCCAGGCGATTCTTCTGTGTGTTTAGCATGAACACACAATCGTTTATCCATAGTTTTCACAGATATTTCCTCCGGCTTAAACCCGGCGACGTCAAAACGTAGCGCCAATTTCTTGTTTCCGGTTGGATCTGTAACAAACGGTTTCTCAACTTGAAGCATGTGTGAGCCGGTATCCAGTTTAAACATGTCTTTTTTAATTCTTTCCACTTCCATGTCAAACTTCTTTCTGGAAGCGTCAAAGTCAATTGATTTCCATTCATCGTCGAAATCTTTCACCCAGTTCGGAAACAGTGACCGTTGGCGGTCAAAGAATCCGAAATCCTTAAAATCGGTTGGAACTAAACTCCAAGACATTTTGGAACTTTAAATCTGGAATGCCAACTGGAAAACAGACTTAATACGACTAGCTACAACTTCCTACTAGTGTTAAGCTGATTAAGCACCGTTGGTTATATACCTGTAAATTGACTTCCCTGAAAGTTCGGGAAAATCGCCAAATTCCTGACAGATCGAGTAATACTAGACATGATGATAAACCGCGAAAAATTTAACGCTGCCTGGAATTATTCCGTGTTAACGTATCAAAGCATTTGCGGGGTATTTTCATATAGTACTATCAACCGCCATGTCATTACAAAAGTATTTTGTTGTCTGTTGAATGATGAATATGACGTAGGCCTACCTTGAAATTCTAATGCCCCAGGCACACACACATAAACATATTCTGCGGATACTACAGAAGGCCCGTCCGTATCTATTCGTATCATAAAAATTGGTCCACCTAAATAATTATCGTAATTGTCCCAACAGTAATGGATCTACGAGATGCAGATGGAATGACAATAGAGTAGAACTTGATCAGACTGCTCGTTTAGGATTAGTCTTATCTTCTTCTGCTCTGTTGGTTCAGACCTATCTGTCCCAATATTTAGAATTTTTACAGTGCCTGATGTAACCAGCTTGTTATGAAGTCAGGTGTGTTATAGATTAATGTGTACAGGTGTATAATAATAATTTCAAAATAAACAGAAAGAAACTCTGAAGAATCTGTTTTAATTGTATACGAATCGTATCTGAAAAATGGAGTCATTAAATGAAACAGTGTTATAAGACATCATCTTAAAGGGCAAATATTCGGAGATACAAAAGCCCATCGAGGAATTCATGTAAATACAAGTATTATCAATTTGACAAAATTTTACGCACCTGCACTGCTGTGCCCAAGATACATGGGCCTTTAATCCCCTCTGCCTCTATGGCCACTAAGCTATGGGAAACCTTTACCTTTGAAGGCTTTGCAGGTGAAATATTTTAGGATTACAACAGATGTATATAACCACGATTGTGCGTGTCACGACATTGCCCCCGGTTACGCCCCAACCCAACCCTGCCCAGCCCATCACAGAAAAGATCGAGATGTCCGAAACACCGTAGTACCGTACAATTCTAAAAATGGGGACACCGCAAATAATTACCGTGATTGCCCTAAAATGGAACAGTATGATTTCGCAATGCAGTAATACATCCGAAAGATGCAGATGTAATGCCAAACAACGTAGACCCTGATACGACTGCTCCTTTGGGGAGCAGTCTGATCTGGATCTGCACAGTTTGTTCAGACGCATCTGTCCTAATATCAAGAATTTGAATGACGTTCTACATTCTTAGACAAACTGTTCATTACACAATAATGCTGTAAATATGCTACGTTCCTAATTAACTTCTCAAAATTCTCTTCTGATGAGCTCTCTAATGATGAAGATAACAAGAACATAGCAATAACACATGCTGAAGTGAATAAACTCGGTTCAAAACAATTGTTAAGGCTTTTAAATACTTTATTGAATAAAACTGAGCCGCGACACGACAAACCCAACAAAGTGGCATGTGCGCCCGGCGATGACTCCGGTCAGCCTGGGCATCCACCCATTCTGACCAGAGTCTTCGCTGTCGGCTTAGGGGTAGCTTATAGACCCTTAGTTTTCCTTTAAGCGCACAGCTAAAATTCTGATCAGACTGGGTGAGTTCTCAGGCTGATCTGAGTCTTCGCTGGGCGCACATGTCAATTTGTTGGTTTTCTCGTGACGCGGCTCAAATGCAGAAGCAACCCTCTAGCATAGAAACTAAAGTCACCTGAATCACCCAGTGAATTAGACATGCAGGTGAGAATATTATACGGTTCTAAAATTATTCCAAGGTCTCCATTTGATACATATCAAACTGTCAAGAGATGCGGAATATCGCTCGTTTCAGACCACGAGCGATATTCCATCTGTAGTCCTAGTTTAATATGAGCCGCCTCATCTGGATCAATCTGGCCCCGAGGTTATAAATCTTTTTTCATGCTCAACTCAGCTGAGCATGAAATTTTACCTGCTAATAAATAGCAAATTACTGATAAGTACAGTTGTTTTCTTGCTCAGTTTACATGAGCATGAAATTTTCTCTGTTAATAAATATGAAAATGCCAACATGAGCTGGCATTTTCATATTTATCAACAGAGAAAATTTGGCATTTACAGAGAAAACTTCATGCTCAGCTGAGTTGAGCACGAAAAAAGTTTTATGACCTCGGGGCCTGTTTGCCTTCCAGTCGGCTTTGAACTCTCAATATCTCAATATGACCATATGTTTTTTTGTTTGTTTTTTTAATTTTGCATATTGTATGTGTTTTTTTCCCCCTACAGATGGTAGTTTGCATTTTTTTGGTGTGGGGGGGAGGGGGTTCAGTTTTGCATATTGTAAGTGTTTTTTTTTCCCCTACAGATGGTAGTTTGCATTTTTTTGGTGGGGCGGGGGGGGGGGGCGGGGGTTCAGTTTTGCATATTGTTTTTTTTTTCCCCCTACAGATGGTAGTTTGCATTTTTTGGTGGGGCGGGGCGCTTCGAGGTTAACGTTAAAATGCGTTCCTAGTGATGAAAATTGCCCAAGAAGTGACACAATCAGAAATAGCAGCCTAGCAATGGAACCATTTTAATCATTTTGTTGATGAAAACATGCGTTTGCATATTGGCTGGCATCTTTATTGTAGTCTTCTTGAAAATAACTCTTTTGTTCATTAGGTAATATCAATTTCCCTACGAGCCAGTTTGTTATCATACATACAAAAGTGGCTGTCGACCGAGACAATTAATCGACAGCAGTATCAGTTCGGTCGAAAGCATCATTTACCGTTACGACCGAATTCTCGTGTGGACTTAGTACCCTTGGCTAGCGAAGATGCGGGCCGGGCCGCGTAAAGCAGTCGGTAGGGCGTCTGACTTATAAGCCAGAGGTCCTGGGTTCGATACCCGGTCCGGCCACTTACTTTCGGTTCTCCTTCCGCTGATTCAAGAAAGGCAGTTGTCACTTACTGGTGAAAGTAAGTGCACTTAGTACTGGTTAACCGCTTTGGAGGTCTAGGCCTGCCCAGGAATAGTGTGGTTAGGTTAACTGACCGTCCCGACATGACCATAGCTGTTTACCGTGAACGTTAAACAATAACACAACAAAAAGCGAAGATGCGGATCGGTCGACAAAATAGGTAAAGCCCCGTGTTAAAATTTGATGCAAAATATGCAACAGCAGCATACTTTCTTTGTATCTGCACCATTATGTAGCAAAAACAAAGCAGAAACAACAATATACTCAGATGTGCCATCGTAAAACTGGCCAAGAAACTGCCAGAGATAAAGAGATAACTAGAGACAAAATAAATATCGCAGATATAACAAACAGCAGGTAACACTTGCATTTACTGTCAGTTTCATACTGTGCAAGCGGGCTAAACGATCTTTTTTTTTTGTTCAAACTAGCCAAACCATCCGCAGACGCCAACGAGGGCGCAGACGCTGATTCCCATGTGACAACGATATCTCTTTTGTATCTTCGAATGAAAATAAAGAGTGGACTGCCGCAAAAGCTGCAGCCAAGCGGCAACATGACGTCGAAATGACGCCGTACTGACGTCGATGCGACGTCATCACATCGCACTGACGTCAGTTCGTCATTATGACATGTGCCTGCTGGCTGCTGGTTAATTGTGGAAGGCGCAATGCCAAGGGTTCGACATGGGCTAAGGTCATGTCAAAGTATTACCAGCTGCTCATTTGCTTGGTGGCAAAACTGGGACTGGTCGGTATACTTGATTGGGTGGCATTTCATATAAGTGCGTGCTGTTGGGCTTGATGCTACTAACAGCCAGTAAGCCAGTACTATGGAAAGAACTAATCGGAACGCTTCGGCCAATTCCGTGATTCACGGAATTGGCCGAGCGGTGTTCCGAATGTAGAAAAGCTTGCCACATCAAGACGTCATGACATGGTAGAAAAGATAAGATAAGATTTATTTAAAGTCAGCAAGTTTCATAACAATACAACATAAGCTCTTGATGAACTTTTGAACCGACTGGTTAGCTCAACAGGTTAAGCGCTGGCCTACTGGTCTAGCGGTCCCGGGATCGAGCCCCGCTGGATGCAGTAATATTTCAAACAGAAAACGGGATTCCACTGCACACAGCATTCGTAGCATCGTCCTGATAAGAGACATTAAATCGCAAGTCATCCACCCATCCATCAGTATTGGCGCTGAGATTGCTAAAGCCTACAAAGTGCCTTGACTTATTCGATTCTACTAGGCTTTCGAATGAATTTCGGACAACTAATATGAAAATTTATAGGCACTGTCTAAAGGCATGCAAATCGCTCTTTACAATGTGTGGGTGGTGTGATACAACCTCGATATGGCTGCAACCATGTTAACTCTAGAGTTTCGGACAAAAATGCGTGGTCGAAGTGTAGACCCTGATCTGAATACTTATTGTACGATTATGGATTCAATTTGACGTCGCATCGACGTCAGATGCCCGCTGGGTAGTTTATCTGTCGGAAGACTCACAGCTGCGATAGCTTTGATCAAGCCATAATTTGTTAGACCACTTAATTTTAGGCTGCACTTTCGATTTTTTTTTTTTTTTTTGGTTTAACGGCTCTTTGAGACAGTGTTTCAGTCTGTATCGAGCCAGAGAGAAAGAGGCAACAGAAAAAAATATCCCAACAACCCCCACCTGCACCTACTGCAAGCAGAGTAGGCCCTTGCCCAACTATTATCCAAATTCATAGGATGTCCCGATACTAAAAGTTACTCAGCACATCGCCCGACCGCAACCACTACCTGCACTTTCGAGACACATGGTCATGTTTGACTCTTTTTTTCAACCATGGACTTGTCTATCTGCATCATTTGAACGAGCCCATTTCTAGTTTTAGTGATTTCTGGTGAATGTTTTTCACTTTTATTGTATTTTTAATAAAACAAGAGGCCCAAATGGGCCTGATATCGCTCACCTGGCTTTTGTGCAATGGGACCATTCTGATACAAAATTGTTCCAATTCCAGAGATTTTCTCAATTTCACATTTTGCTAATTTTAGTAACAGAGGCCAACTTGTCTGGTCTTTATATATTTTCTTTTGAAACACCTCAATGGAAGAATCATTTTGCCACAAATTTCATCAAAATCCATTCAGGGGTTACTGAGATATTGTCAGTTTCATGTTTTGTGCTATTTTTAGTAATGGCAGATGGCGGCCATCTTAGAATGCCAAAATGCAAAAAATTGAAAAGCTTTCATGCAAGGACCATTTTGACAAAAAATTGGTCCAGTTCCATTGTAATTTTCTAATTTTCATATTTTGCTATTTTAAGTAACAGTGGCCAACTAACTTGACGGGTCGATATTTGTTAATATTTGAAACACGTCAAAGCAAGAATCATTTTGCCACAAATTTCGTCTCAATCGCTTCAGTGGTTAATGAGATGTTGTCATTTTCATGTTTTGTGCTATATTTAGTAACGGCAAATGGCGGCCATCTTGGAATGCCAAAATGCAGAAAATCGAGAAAGCTTAATGAAAGGACCATTCTGACAGAAAATTAGTCGAATTCCACTGAGATTTTCTTATTTTCACATTTTTCTATTTTAAGTAACAAAGGCCATTATAACTTGTCTATATTTAGTTTCTTTTGAAACATCTCAATGCATTAATCATTTTGACACAAATTTCGTCAAATCTATTCAGCGGTTACTGAGATATTGTCATTTTCATGTTTTGTGCTATTTTTAGTAACGGGAGATGGTGGCCATCTTGGAATGACAAATTGCAATTAATCACACAAAATTGGTCCAATTCCATTCAAGGGTTCTTGAGTTATTGTCATTTTATGTTTGTGCTATTTTTAGTAACGGCAGATGTCAGCCATCTTGGAAAGCAAAATTGCAATTAATCGAAACGGCTTCATGCAAGGAACATTCTGACACAAAATTGGTCAAATTCCAATCAAGGGTTCTTGAGTAATTGTCATTTTTATGTTTGTGCTATTTTTAGTAACGGCAGATGTCGGCCATCTTGGAAAGCCAAATTGCAATTAATCGAAACGGCTTCATGCAAGGAACATTCTGACACAAAATTGGTCGAATTCCATTCAAGGGTTCTTGAGTAATTGTCATTTTTATGTATGTGCTATTTTTAGTAACGGCCCCCATGGTGGCCATCTTGGATAGTCAACTGGCACAAAATTGAAATAATTCCTTTCAAGGACCATTTCTGACCAAATCTGACCAGAATCGATTGTGTTTTCTTGGGATACTGACTTTTGAGCAAAATCGGTCTTGTAAACGCTAAGTAGGTCACTGTGACCTAATTCCGCTATAGATTTTTTTCATTTTTACATTTTTTTATCCCAAGGTCCCATTAAAGTTCCACGCAAACTTTCAACCAAATATACCAAAAGGGTCTGGAGAAGAAGTTGATTTTGTTGTTTTTGCTATTTTTAGTAACGCCGGCCATCTTGGATTCTTGACCTGATCCAATTTCACAATTTTGAAACCCTGCAGTCTGGTCATGCTCCATGTGAAATTTGAGACCCATGGGTGCAGTGGTTTTAGAGAAGTTGTTTGAAGTCGTTTGAATAAGTCGTTTTTTGACATTGGCATTTGAGCGAAATTACACTCGTAAACAGAAAGTAGGTCACTGTGACAAAACTCCACTACAGATTTATTTTATTTTTATGATTTTGAATACCAAGGTTTCACTGATGTTCCATGCCAAAATTCAGACAAATATACCCAGTGGTTCTGGAGAAGAAGTTTATTTTGTTGTTTTTCCTATTTTTAGTAACAGCGGCCATCTTGGATTTTCAACCTGACCCAATTTTACAATTCTGAGACCCTGGAGTCAGGTCATGCTCCATGTGAAATTTGAGAACCATGGGACCAGTAGTTTTACAGAAGAAAATGTTTGAATATTTGTTTTTAGGTGTTGACGGACAAATTTCGGGACGACGCATGCCGGACGCATTGGTATGACAAAAGCTCACTATGGCCCTTCGGGCCAGGTGAGCTAAAAATCCATGTAAGCACAGTGACTCTGCGTTCTGCTGCTTCTAAACTGGGTCTGCACTGTTTTGCATATTCCCTAATACGGTTTTTAGTCTGAAAAGGGTTGTAGAGCCCTGTTTGGAATACCATAAAAATCTAAGTACTGGGACAGATAGGCCATGGCAAACAGTGCAGAACCAGATCAGTCAGATCCGGGTCTACGCAGTTTCTCTTTCTATCTGCACCTTTTGGATGCATTACAGCATTGAAAAAAAATAGTTTTGGACAATTACAGTATTTTCTAAGCGTCCCAATTTTAACGGTAAGACTCGCATGTCGAATGCAATTTTGTTGTTGTTGTTGTTTAGTTGCGGTCTAACGTTCCAGTAAATATTTCAGTCATGTGGAGACGGTGCCTCCGATTTTGTAGGACTTTTATCCGACCTGAGAAAAATGTCACTCAGTCCTGCTACAATTACTAGCAGCTCTGCCGCAGAGGCACCATGCAGCCCAACTTTCGCGGGACCCGATGGGCGGGGCCGATGCCAAAGGCAAAGGTTGTAGCTTAGAAACTTTAATAGTAGATCCCTTTTAAAAGCGCTTGGTCCTTCAGGGAAGCAAACAAGCAGTCTCAAAAGTCGTTTCCCTTTGTAAAAATTGCAGGAAAAAATTTACCTTGAAATGAGCCGCGACATTAGGAAACCAACAAAGTGGTTGTGCGCCCAGCGCAGACTCAGATCAGCCTGGGCATCCACCCAGTCTGATCAGAGTCTTCGCTGTCGGCATGGAGGTAACTTAGACCCTTAGCTATCCTTTAAGTGCAAACCAAAGACTGTGATCAGACTGGGCGGATGCCCAGGTTGATCTGAGTTTGTGCTATACGTACAATCACTTTGTTGGTTTTCTCGTGTCACGGCTCAAATCCTCTGATCGATCATTGACGTTGTTTCAATGTTGATTTAAAGTAATGTGCCAGTTAAACAGCTTCATACCGACGAATCTGCTCTGACTACAGATAGTCACGACAGCTATAAAAGAACAAAAACAGCTACAATTTACAATGGCCTAAACCCTCTTTCTTTCTTTCTTTCTTTTCTCTCATCCTTTCATCAATTTGGTCCACTGAAAAAGTTTAACATTTTCACGACGAGTCTACTCTTGTGGATGACCGTGCTGACTTAAACATTAGGTTTCTAACCGTTGTGAGTTCGAGCTTCAGTGCTGCTTTGCGAAATGGCCTCACAGCCACTTTCGCTGGCTTTCGGAGCCGGAAAACAGCTCTAGGAGCCGTTTGAGAGCCATTTCTCACGACTATATAAGGCCTGATTTTGATCAGTCAAAATTATACTTGGACTTGGACTCTTCAAGTCCATTTTAGACAAGATTCCCCTGAAGAATCCATATAATGGACAAAATCTAGGTCTCCTCAATATAAAGCTGGAGACATGATTGGAAAGTATTTCAGTCCAGGCTATTCAGTCATTTTTGAACAAAGTACTGAATCAACTGACATGAAAACTGAACTTATTGTTCCCCGTTCCTATGGGTGCAACTTATGAAATTTGGTCACAAAGGGCCTGGTAGTTTCAGAGAAGATCTCATTTGAAATGTTAAAGATGGATGCTGGACAGATGGTAGTTTCAGAGAAGATCTCATTTGAAAATGTTTAAGATGGATGCTGGACAGATGGTAGTTTCAGAGAAGATCTCATTTGAAAATGTTTAAGATGGATGCTGGACAGACGGTAGTTTCAGAGAAGGTCTCAGTTGAAAATGTTTAAGATGGATGCTGGACAAATGGTAGTTTCAGAGAAGGTTTCATCTGAAAATGTTTAAGATGGATGCTGTACAGATGGTAGCTTCAGAGAAGATCTCATTTGAAAACATTTAAGATGGATGCTGGACAGATGGTAGTTTCAGAAGATCTCATTTGAAAACATTTAAGATGGATGCTGGACAGATGGTAGTTTCAGAGAAGGTCTCATTTGAAGATGTTTAAGATGGATGCTGAACAAATGGTAGTTTCAGAGAAGGTCTCATTTGAAAATGTTAAGATGGATGCTGGGCAGATGGTAGTTTCAGAGAATGTCTCATGTGAAAAGATTTAAGATGGATGCTGGACCGATAGTAGTTTCAAAGAAGATCTCATTTTAAAATGTTTAAGATGGATGCTGGACAGATGGACGACTGGACAGAAGGACGACAGAGCACAACCTATACTATAAGCTCCTCCAGAATCTTCGGCTCAATGGAGCTAAAATATAAAGAGTGCTCAGCTGTGTTTTCCATATAGAACTGTAATTCACAGTGATAATAAATTTTATTTTGTACTGTCTGAAAATAAATTCAAGAAAATAATATTCAGTAAAAATAGAATAAAATAAAAAAAAGTATATGAAAAGCACATACAAGCTAACTGAAATAGTTGCAGGCTCAATTTCCCGCTTCTCTGATCTTTAAGGTTAGACTTTAAACTGAGGTCCAATCTCTGTAAGACCTAGTTGTTGGTTGGATGTTAACCGAGTTCGCTCACTCACCCAATTGAAATAACTGTCTCCAAAAGTAATGAGACCTCTCAGTGTACAAGGACTGCTTCAGTTGTGCTTGCCAATCATATAAAAAACATTAAGTATAATATTTATGCACATACATAGATGCTAACACTGATCCCAGGTGATAACAATAGCTGAGCCATAACACAACAAAACCAACAAAGTGGCATGTGCATCCAGTGAAGACTCAGATCAGCCTGGGCATCCCCTAGTCTGATCAGAGTCTTAGCTGTCTGCATGGAGCTACCCTAGACCCTTAGCTAAGCACACAGCAAAGACTGATCAGACTGGGCTGATGCCCAAGCTGATCTGAGGCTTCATTGGGCACATATGCCACTTTGTTGTTTTTTCGTGTTGACTCTCAACTGTTGTAAGTATCACACAGGTTAGCTAAATATGAACCCTGTGTCCTACAGATGGTAGTCTTAGAGCTGATGTGTCAAGACATATATTTTTACTTAATTGACACAAAATGGTAAATTCATATAAACTTAGAAATTATTGACAATTTAACCTCCTGCGTAAACAGTCCGTTGTTGGTTGTTTATTCTGTTTATTTTCTCCAATGGTTTAAACTTAGAAATTATCAAGTGCAGAAATACCCTGTCAGGGTGACTTTAATCCTTGTTATACCAACAGTTGGTTGGTTGGTTGATTTGATGCTTAACGTCCACGGTAAACAACTAAGGTCATGTCGGGACGGTCAGTTAACCTAACCACACTATTCCTGGGCAGGCTTAGACCTCCTAAGCGGTTAACCAGTACTAAGTGCACATACTTTCGCCAGTAACTGACAACTGCCCTTCTTGAATCAGCGGAAGGAGAAACGAAAGTATGTGGCCAGACCGGGATTCGAACCCAGGACCTCTGACTTACGAGTCAGGTGCCCTACCGATTGCGCTACCCGGCCTGGCCTACACCAACAATATCTTTTATATGAAAATCTTTGCACACACTAAATGTAATTATTGCTAAGAATTACCATATTTCCTTCAGCTTTAACAAAAATTGTGCACTCTTTTTAACAAGATATGTACTTTTACCACATATATATAAACTAGTTTCTACGGTTCTACCTTTTTAAATGTCAGAACGGGTATGTCTGTATGTAAGTTTACTTTTTCACCATTTTTACAAAGGAAAACAACTTTTATGATTTTCCGTCTGCTTCCCTGAACAATAAGCTCTTTCATAACAGGATCTTCTCTGACAGAAAAGAATTTGCTCCTTTAGGAGCAAATTGCTTCCTGTAAGAGTTGATCCTCATTTAGAATGGAAGCATACATGAATATAGTGGCGTCGCCTCTCCTGAAAAGTATCTGTTTACCTAAATAAACAAACATGAAATCCATCTTTAGCATTAATACATGCATGGCTTCTCTTTTGTGATATATGTGACAAGCAAAGACAATCCTATCCACATTCCTTTGCTTAAAATGATATAGATTTCTTTGTCCACAAAAATTAGAATTTAGCTATGCACATAAAGTGACATTGCAATCCGCTACCTAGATAGCTCCTCATGAGCTATCTTATCCTGATCTTCACGAAATACCATTTTATTTCTGTTTTATCTGCTAAATTACTAAAAATATCCTTGAATCCCTATTTCCATGTTCAGTGTCAGATGGAACAAACAATTATAAAATACATGTATCATTATAAATATACATTATCAATATGTATGTCAAAAATGCACACTTTCACATGATAATGTTTACAATAACAGCCACTCACACATTATTATCACAAGTATACACAAGTGCACACCCCTCATAACACGTACACTCTTATCCATGATCATGAACATAAAATCACTCTTTCTTAAATTCAACAAAATAGCTGTGTAATGCATTTCAAATTTCCATTCCTTCATTGTCAATTTAGGAGTGAAATGCCTTTCAAATATGTGCAAGTCAAAATTATGCATTTGGATTTCACTGCAAAGGCTAAATTCTATGCAACTTGACCTAGTTGTCCAATATTCATGATGTCATTATGAAATGGGAAATAACACTTTCAAATGCATTGTATGCAAAAACTAGAAAATTGCGTCTGTAAGACACTAATGATGCCCCCGTGCAGTGCCTGTCACATGATATGTGTACATCCCTAAAGCACCTTTATGCTACATGTATTTACAAAGAATCCAGTGGAAACATTTCACAAACTTTACACCCTATCATGCAAAATGTAGCCCAAAATGGCTAAGTTTACCAGGCCATAATTCCTTTAATTATTTTCACTTATCAAAACCCAACATGCACATCTTCATTATGTCCACAAGTCTCCAATGTCTGAAAAACATCCACTGAAAATTGTTGGAGGAGTTGATTACACAAAGTACTTACCCTACAATGCAAACATATGCCTAAAATGACTACATGTATGTTCAAAAGGCTATAATTCTGTCAAAATTAATTCTAGCTTAAGGAAAAACCCACATGCACATTTCCAATATGTTCAAAACATGTATGCAAATTTTGAAAAAGACCGATTGAAAGCTGAGGAAGAAGTTGATTACACAAACTACATACCTTACAATGTATAAATTTGCATAAAATGACTAAGTTCAAAAGGCTGTAATTCCTTCAAAATTAATTCTAGCTCCAACAAAAAAAACACACACACATTTTTGATATGAGCACAACATGTATGCAAAGTTTGAAAAAGATCTATTGAAAACTGTGGGAGGAGTTGATTACACAAAATTACATACCCTAAAATGCAAAAATTTGCCTAAAATGACTACGTTCAAAAGGCCGTAATTCTGTCATAATTTATTCTATCTCCAACAAAAACCCATATGAACATCTTCAATATGTCCACAACATGTATGCAAAGTTTGAAAAAGATCAATTGAAAACTGTGGGAGGAATTGATTACACAAACTCTGTACCATAAAGTTTGACAAACATATGGACAGACAGACAGGAGCAAATCTTAATGCCCCCCTGACTATCGTCACAGAGGCATAAAAAACAATGCCACTTTTGCTGAAAAAATGATAGTAACTTTTGCACTGCAATAGCTTCTCACACTTTTTCAGCAAAAAAATAATAGGAACATTTGATTTTGTTTACTAGAAGACTTAACTAATCCTTAACTAACAACTTGGTGAAGGTAAGGATGCCTTGAACAGTTTGAACCAGATGTTTCGTAAAGTACTAAGAACACAGTTCATCTGAAGATGAATGTAGGCACAGCTGCATTTTAACTTCAGGACTTCTTCATATTTTCAGAGCTGTCAAACAGCACTGCAGTTTACCTCAAAGAAATATGAACACTGTTACATGAATGCTCCCAGGACAGCTAAGCTAACCTAATACACTCTTTATGAAAATATTTGAGTTGTGAAAAAACAAAACCAACAGAGTGGCATGTGCGCTATGCAAAGACCCAGATCATCCTGGGCATCAAGCCAGTATATTCACAATCTTTGCTATGAAATTAAAGGGTAGCAAAGGGTCTAGGCTACCTCCATGCTGACAGTGAAGACACTGATCAGGCTGGGTAGATGCCCAGGCTGATGTGAGTTCACATGAGGCACATGCTACTTTGCTAGTTTTGTCGTGCTGCTGCTCATTTAAGAAAAACAACCCAATGAGCCACATCAAAAACCCTGGTGTCCTAAGAATTAAACAGTTTGTTTTTCAATGTAGAAACAGATGCAGATGGAATGATAAACAGTGTAGGCTGTGGTAGTGTAGACTCTGATCAGACTGCTCCTTCCTTCAGGGGCAATCTGATCTGTGTCTGCCCTGTTTGCTTATAACAATATGAGCCGCAACACAAGAACACCAACAAAATGGTTGTGCGCCCAGTGCAGACTCAGATCAGCATGGGCATCCTCCCACTTTGACCAGACTCTTCGTTAAGTGCCCAAAGGGTAGCTTAGGGTCTAAGCTACCGCCATGCGGACAGCGAAGACTCTGATCAGACTGGGCGGATGCCCAGGCTGATCTGAGTCTTGCTGGGCGCACAACCACACTGTTGGTTTTGTCGTGTCGCGGCTCATATGTCCTTATACTTAGAAGTTTTATTGTATCTGTGGTCAGAGAAGACTCAAACCAATCTGTGCAGTCTTGCTAGAGCCATTATTTTTTGCCTGCAGATTTCTCAGGAACCATACAGACCCTGTTCAAACAGCACAGGCTCTGATCTGACAGCACAGGCTGGTCTGAGCCTTTCATTTTGCATGTGCTTTAAGCACACTTTGTGGGGTGGCTAAAATATGGATGCTAACTTAAACTTGCATGTTCTCTTGTGGAACTCAGGACTAGTAAGAGAACCTGAGCAAAGCCAAGTGGCAAGCCAGCCTCATGGTGCCCAACACCCTCAGAAGGTGTGGCCCTGAAAAGAGTTGTTCAGGAATAAGATCCAAGGTGATTTTCCCTGCCTCTCCAATGGTGTTTACTCGAAGGGACTAAAGACAGAGATGGTGCCCTGGAGTGTAGCCATGGTTTGGTACCATTGACCTCCAGGAATAAACATCGCTCATATGAAAATTGAAATAATTACAATAACAACAAATGAGCATGCTGATTCTGGCAATGACGCTCCAGTGACAACAAAAACTCTGACTCTGTTTTTGTACAGTAATCACGATATTGCTCATCATAAAGTCGGTATACAGACATTAAGTTAACTCTCCCTTTGTGCACAGATATCACTAGGTGGTCCAAACATAGAAATACATCTTCTGCCAGGTTGGTAGGTAAGCCACGAGTGGTCCTGAAAAATACATTTATCATAAACATTCTAAAAATTTGTACACCTAAAAATTATTACTGTCCTGAAATGAATCAATTTGTTGTTACAATGCTGTAATGTGTCAAAAGATGCCGACAGAATGGCAAACAGTATAGACCCAGATCAGACTACTCCTGCAGGAGCAGTCTGATCTGGATTTGCACTGTTTGTTCAGACATATCTGACCCCATTTTTACAAAGTTTACAGAGCCAATGAAAAAGCCATATGAAAAAGGTGTTAAGAGTCATATACATAGGAGTCATATACATATGAGATCTTGTATCCTTGCATTACCACTGAAGACTTGGGTGCTACGATTGATTCATTCTGTCTAACAAATATTTTCACCATCTTCTTTAACAGTAATATAAATCTGCGATAATCTACTCTGGCATATTAAACACAGCGTCCATGACACCAATTTTCAATCCCGATAAGTTAGGTAGTCTTTACAATTTAATACAATATCAATACATGTATCTAATTTCAGAACAAAAAATTTAGTCAAGGGTTGAGTCTAACAATAGTGTGGCAGGGTGTAAAAAGTTATCTAATGGGCAAAAACAACGGTGATTCATTGCATCCCAGATAGTCTTTTACAAGACCCATACTTACGCAGTATTATTCCTGTTAAAGGCACATGGTTGGCAATAAAACTCAGGAATGCTATTATTTTTGTTCTGAAAATGAAAAAAATAAAACAAAATTTGAGAATATTTATGTATACCTAAAAATGAGATTTTCACACACCCAAATTATTATTTTATCCCATGTTAATTTTGATAAAATACTCATCTTCGACAATAACAAAGTGTACTGCATGTTCTCAACTACAACTATTATTTATCATCTATGTAAATGACTACACTATGGTTATTTAAGGAATGAATTTCAATTTTCTGATGTTTATCGAAGTATAAACTACGTGCAAAGTAAGTGAACCCGAAGGGGTTCATGTAAACTTTGCTAGCGACTCAATGTAGTTTATACTTCGATAAACACCAGAAAAATTAAGTTCATTGCTTATATTTACGTTCTTTTCTATCTATTATTTGACCACTAATTTGCATTAGGGGCTACAGTTGAAGCAGAAAAACATATATATGCAGTTTTTCTACCAAAAGCAGAACAGCGTCAACAATGTAACAACAGCGTCATCAACGTCCAATCAGATTGGAAAACCGGCAAGGTTTGTTTTGATGTCACTGAACGTCATGTAATGTCGTGTGAACAGATGTAGTTATTGAAGTATAAACTACATCACTTTCTAATGGTTTCCATAGAGCTTTTCAGTAAATGCACGTATATTGTAAATATTTTAAAATAAATAAATTATTTTTAGGTAGCCAATACTGAGTATATCAACAAAAATTAAAATCTGGCAAATGAAATCCATTTAATAGTTTAATCCTTGGACAAAAACATATACAGTAAATTACTACAGATAAAGTAGTTATTTGTACCACTGTGTTTTATAAAGAAACGGTATAAATTCCCGTACTTTCCTACTTACTTGGAATAACTGTCATAAAATGGTGATCTAAGAAAATAAAACATCAGCATTAAGCTCCTCCGTCTAAGCTCTGCTTTCTCTTTGGAATTTAATGTGTCTGGATCACCCATTAACATCATGCTGCGGAGAATAGCACAGAATATAGTTCAAGATAACAGATAATACCTATAATTTGAAGTAATAGTTAAATGTAGATTACTCACACATGCATAATTTATTTCTTAGACAGTGAATTTCCAGGTTGTATCCCCTACTGGCAAATACAGGGAAACCAGTAAATACTGCTTAGCATAATATTCTACATCGTTTAAGGTGTGGATGTGTATAGCCATAATTTTCCAATGTTTTTTCAAACCATAATTTTGTACGAGACATATCAAATTGCCAATTCAAAGACTAGAGAGCAAACAGTGTATAACTAGATGAAGTGGCTCACTATGCAAAACCTCATAGAAGTGTAAAACCAAACGTCAGCCAATGAGAAGCGAGGTTTCATAATGATGTAGGGTTTGCGACAGTATATCGCAGAATTTACTGTCGCAAATTTTTGACGTTATCCAATCAGACGTCGCCTAACATTCGTAAGTGCATTAGAATTTGCTTTTATTGCAGCTTCAGAATAAAATTTTATTTTCTTACCTAGAAACATCCATCCCACTAGCTATCAACCATGGTTTAAAAGAATCGAGACCAAATATATACATACTTAATACTGGCATCCAATTAAGGAATATAATAAATATTGTAGTATGTTTGTTTATGATAGAATTCACTCTTAATATTCAGAGCCCGAGCAAACAGTCTAGCTGGTGTCCATTTCACTAACATCTGTGTCCTGTTGTTCAAAACTAATGAAATTGTTAGTTAACATTTTGTTAAACTTTCAAACGTTAATACATGTATCTCAAACATGCCAATATTTTTTGTTGAAAAAATGTGGGAAGCTTTTGCACTGCAAAAACTTCTCATATTTTTTCAACAAAAAATATCAGTGTATTTGGTTATAAAGTTATCGAACACTTAAGGAGTTGACCTCTTAATGAGCTCCTCAGGCAAACGATGCTTTGAACAACTGGGCCCAGAAGCTTAAGAATTTTTGTAGGTTCAATGCTGTTTGTATTGGAACTAACAAAAATCTTTGACTTAAGATGCTTAGAAAAATGGGTGCCAGAGCATGACTGGTTAGTTTTGCTGACTTTTGACAAAGGTCCCCTGAAAGTCCAAATGAAGTCCGTATTCCAAATAGAAAGAGTCCATATTCATACTACTCGTATCCGAGTAGATCTCGTCAGCTAGTAGTTCTCGTCATTCTGCTTAAAACGAATTTTTCCGCGTATTTTTCTTCACTTCAGCTGCCTTAATCCTAAGTTTATGATACATTTGGTCAAACTAGTGCAAAAATTCTTCAAGATATCGAGCTGAGTATATATAAATGCCGTTTTTTCTCTTTTGGATTCGCAAAGTCGCGTGATTACGTCAGGGGCATTCACGTGAGCACGTTCAAGCCACGTGCTGACCTCTCTTAATTGGGTCGGGTTTGTCCAATATTGTGTCTACTTTGCAAACAAAGTCCGAATGTAAGTCAACGTTGCAGGAAAATACACAAAAATATTAAAATAGAAAACCTGACCCAGTCATCATTTATCGTTTTCAGCAGCCTTGTGAACAAGACAAACTCTTCGTCTCAGTTTTGTGTTTGTTTTCGTCTGCTGTGACCTCATTAAAAAATTGAGCGCATTCGGCATACAAACGGACTTTGTAACATGAATAAGATGTCAAAAATCATTATATAGGAACAACAGCAAAATGGGTTTTATATTTATTTTAAAATCGAGCTCAAAAGCAACATGACGAAAACTGCTTCTGGACGTGACGTTGTCTGTGCTTGATAGCATATCAAATAATGATCGCTCATTGAGGTTCGTTTCTATAAATAAATTCATGACGTGTGTGTCGAAACCAGACTTATTAGGTACACAATACATAACTACCGCAAACTGAAAGAAAACCTGCTTGTTTGGGAGAAAACAGGAAACTTTTAGAAAAAATGACGAGAACTACTCGGATACGAGTACATGTATTTCTAAAATTGGTTCACTTGCAATAAATACTGTTGCTGTCATAAAATGGAACAGTTTTTTTTTTTTTAAAGTGGTAATGCATCCAATAGATACAAATGGAATAGCAAACAGTAAAGGCCCTGATCAGACTGCTCTTTAAGGATGCATGTTCCCTATCACCTTTGGAGCAGAGACATGATAATCATTAATTACACTAAAGATACAATGAGCCATAGGTCTTCCAACATGTAGACACTCTGCCCACAATCTTTTTCTGTCTAGTTTTGTGGGAGTGGAAAACATCTGTTGTCTTTTCCTGTCTCTCAGCCTCTTCTCCAACTGACCTTGACCTTGACCTGGCAGACTCCATTTTCTAAAGCTGGATGTTGGGGCTGAAATATGCGTAGTTTTTGAACAATCTAAAACACCACAGAAATTCTATGAAGTCTTTAACCCTTAAAGCGCCAAAAATTAAAATAATTAAATGCAAACAGTGTAGATCCAAATGAGGTGGCTCATAATGAGCCACCTCATCAGAATCTACACTGTTTGCCCTCTAGTGTTCGAACATTTTTTGAAATTCTGCAGATGTAAATTTTGTCGTCTGCTTTTTGGCGCATTAAGGGTTAATATCTCTCCAAGATACATAAAATATCTCTGTCAAACCAGCACAACCTGAAAGGGAACAGTCAACTTTGAATGCTCCCTAATGCATCCAGCTGGAGTGGAACTTGTGTGGCAGAGGTATAAAACTAGTAATGAGCAGACCTTGCTACCAACTGTGCTATCCATGCACCCTGACAAGCTTCACTCCTGACTCAGCTATCTAGGTGCCTTTTACCATGAGCAAAGATATGAGTCGTGACACGAGAAAACCAACAAAGTGGTTGTGAGCTCAGCAGAGACTAACATCAGCCTGGGCGGAGGGCATCCCCCAAGTCTAGTCAGACTCTTTGCTAAGTGCTTAAAGAGTAGCTAAGGGTCTAAGCTACCTCCATGCGGACAGCGAAGACTCTGATCAGACTGGGCGGATGCCCAGGCTGATCTGAGTCTGTGCTGGGCGCACAGCCACTTTGTTGGTTTTCTCATGTAGTGGCTCAACTAATATGAAAAGATGTTGCTTAGCATGTGCAAACAGCAAAAACTCAGATCAGTTTGTTCATCTGCTCAGTGTGATAACAGTTCATGAATTTGTTGTTAACTAAAACATTTCTCACTTTTATACAGGGGTCATTTGTCATATGCAGCCAGCTTCTCAGGTCTTAAGGAGCCCTGACAGCTCAGTTGGTGAAGTGCTGGCCTGCTGACCTAAAAGTCTTGGGTTTGATTTCTATTGTAGAGAGAACCCTTTTCAACTGTAAACAGGCTTCCACTGCACACCACCTTTCATATTATCAACTTCCCATCATCCATTTATAACTGAAATACTCCATTCATCCATTTCAAGGTCTTCCAAACCAAGACACAGTGCAAAGCCTGTTTTAAAGTATTCGTCATAACCAACCACTTTTATGTTCCCCTTGGGTAAACCTTTAATAAAGGTTGACTGTACCTGTCACTGACTGGATTTTCAATTTCGCACTTTCACAAGGTGGAATATTTATCTACTTACTACAGTCTAGTTTCCTCACTTGTCGACCAGAGCTCTTCAATGTGAAGGTAGTTTCTTTTGCACTTGCTTCCTCAGTTTCATCAAAAGCTTCCTCAATTGGCTGTAAAAATATTGCATGTCCTTTTAGCAGTATTTCAGTCATAGCAGGATGCCGGGAGAGTTATAAAGAAAGTCTGTGTGCAATGGAACCACATTTACTGCTGAAATGATTTATGACTCCAGTGGGTCTGGAACTTGGTACCACTAGATCAGCAGGTCAGCACTTAACCTACTAAGCTACCAAGGCAGGCTCCCATTTGCAGTGACTCTCATATAAAAACTCAATCTCATGTAAAAACTCATAACATTTAATTCAAAACACAGTATTTTCTTTCTTTTTTTTTTTCAGGAGAAATAAGTAAACAAGACCTGTTGCCAGACAGGACAGCATGCCTAAACATTTCTTCGCACTTACATAAGAAAACTTCAATCAAAAGTGCAAAAAAGGATGCTAAAGCGAACACCATCAGGATGACTGTAATAGTTCTTCATGTACTTTTCTATAGGTGAGCTTTAAGTCAAAATACATAATTTTTCTATATATACTATGGAATGAAGATTACCCAGATTATATGACTGAATGTAATATCTGAAACAATTACTGTGGTGCAGACCCTAATGAGACTGATCCTCTAGGAGCAGTCTGATCTGGAGCTCAACTGTTTGAGCTAACTCTGTTCCAATTTTATGGGTCAATAAACAACTCACATCATGTGTGTCCTCTTCTTTATCACTGAGCAGCTCTCTATCAGCAGGTGACACTGGCGGAGTGGGCTGGATACCAGCTTGAAACTTGAACAACAGCACAAATCTTAAAACTGTCCTATATAGATTAAAAACATAAATTGCTTTTATTATGTGTGATATGCCTCACTCTCCAATATTATTATGTACATTATTATTTTCCCTGCATGTAGAGCTTGAGATGTGTAAAAAGAGCCATCTGAAACATACATTATCCAGATAAGGATCTGCATAGCTTGTAAATAGTTTTATAAGTAACAGTGCTGATTTGTAAGATTCTAAAAATTGAGAGACCTTAAATAATTACCATAACTGTCCTAAAAATGGAACAGTTTGGTTTTACAACTAAGTACAACAACTATAAGATGCCAATGGAATGGCAAATAGTGTAGGCCCTGATCAATCTGCTCCTAAAGGAGCAGTCTGGTCTAGGTCTGCAGTGTTTGCTGAGAGCTATCTGTCCCAATATTTAAAACTTTTACAGTGCATACTAGAATCTGGCACTTATGACAAATAGTATTGAAATCAGTTCCAAATTATCCAAAATGAAATGTACTTTCGAAATGATGTTCTGCTGCAAATCAATATCATTCAAATTTATTGAGACATAAGAAGATATTATCCATGCAATATTCCTCAAACATCCAGCCTCCCCTGGTTCCACTGGCATGTGTAATATTTTTCTTACTTGAGTATCTGTATTATGACAATGATGATCCAAGCTCCCTTCCTGCCCCATTTCTTCTGTGCTGCCATCTCCAGGAACACCTCCACATATTCAAGCACAGTGAGAACTCGCATCACTTTTTCTTTCGATACATCCTAGGTAAAGAGTTCACAAAAGATGTGGATTTTGAAATTAACAAGCTCTGCCAGCAGCAAAGATAGCTCACCTGACTCACTCTTACCAATCACATAAATATTTAATCAGGGCCCAGTTGTTCAAAGCATTGTTAGCCTTACGAGCTGGTTAAGAATTTAACTTGTTAAGTGTTTTATGACTTTATGACCAAATACATGTATACTGGAATTTTTTGTTTAAAAAATGTAAGAAGCTTTTGCAATGCAAACGCTTCTTACAATTTTTCATAAAAAAATATTGGTGTATTTGAAATAAAAACATTGGAAATTTTAATGAAACATTAATTAACGATGTTAGTTTAGAACAACTGGCTCCTGGAGGTCAGTGTTGAAGCCAATGTGGATGCCAAGACAACATCTCTTAAAACCTTCATACAGACAAGTTAAAAAAACTCAGAACAAGACATGTCTGCCGTACAGGATAGCTTGCCTGACAGCACCTTGCCCATCACATAAAAACTTCAACATAAGACTTTAACATTTTGCTAATGCCAACCCCGCTGCCGCTGACACCGGGGGTAGTGCAACAGCTCTTCCTGTGCATTCCTACAGGCGGGCTAAAAATTGACTGATTAACTATGGCAACTACCCAGATTACTTGGACACTTTAAGCTGAATTGGTACACTTTCAGGGGAAGGAAATTTACCACTTTCAGGCTTGTCTCCCTTCTCAATGGGGGAAATTCTTAATAGAGAATTTTGCTCCCCATGGTATTAATTTTTTCCTTTAAACAGTGGACACCATCATTTTCCAGTGATGCAACAGTAATAAAAGTTGTTCCCCATTGTATAAATAGCTGAAAAAACAGATGTACCCATACACCTTAATAAAGTTTGTTTTTACTATCCACGAATGTGCAAAACAACTGCTAGCAGACTGGTTAACTGCCTACTCTTTGACTCCCACAGGACATCCAGTCAGCTGCTGCTGCAAGCAACACCTTAATAAATTACAGTAAATATCTCAAACTTTATACAAGAGATTTTATTTTTAATGTCTGGCAAAGTTTTAGAAATGCTTGGCTGGAGGGCAAACAGTGCAGACCCTGATCAGAGCAGTCTGATCAGGGTCTACATTGTTTGCTAGGGCACTCTCATCCCAACATTCAAGGCCATGACAGTACTCACCAGTTTAGGAATTGACTGTGCTGCTGCTTTAAACACATTATCATTGATGAACACAAGAAGATTTGAGGCTGAGTAGATAAGCTCTGAAATAATCTGTCCATTTTCAAATCGACCTGAAAATAGAGAAATTCTGAAAAGTTATAGTCTTTAGAAACAAGAAATAAACTGAATTATAAGGCCATAAAAGCCACATGTCACCCAATGTCTGGCTAAAGTCGAAACAGGGGATAACTCTCTTAAAAAAAGCATAACGAAATATCTGAAATCTCATGCTCATCGTCAAGTCATAGTAAAACAACTATCATTAATTATTTAAAATTCAATCTGATAAAAAACGTGGAAGAAGTTGCAAACACAATGTTTAAATCAGCAAGGGTCATACCTCTGTCAAAAATAAAGCAATCAAACATCCAAAACGACATGCACATCTCCTTTTCATACAAAAACAATCTGAATTACTTCAGATAATTTAAGGGAACAATGCAGACAGAGTTGCAGACACAGACATGAATTATTACCACCATAAAGGGCAATAAATATGTAAATAATGGACACTGTACAGTATCTGTTCTAGAGAGGGGGATGGGGGGATTCACCCACATTTCTGACAATTCCCCCCTATTTCTTAGCAGATGGGGGAATTATTTTCTTTATTTTATTCATAAAAATAGATTTAAATGATATCTAAAAGCATTGTGTGTACTCATTGATACTAAATTATAGCTAAAAAACTAGGTACAATGTTTTTATGTAGTTTAAGCCAAATTTTAGAGTTACAAGTGTGAGTGATACCTTTCGTAGATGTCAAAAATCCCCCCTATTTTTTCAATCCTAGAATAGACACTGGACACAGCATTAGCCAACCATCATTATTATATCCCACATATCAAATACTCATAGTGTACCAAAACTAGTCTCTCTATGTCAGAAGGTTCATAAGTTGGAAAAATGCCAAAGTCGAAAAAGGGGCATAACTCTCTTCAAAATACATTTGTATTACAATCAAAATTCCAAAATCATATGCACATCTTCTAAACATGGCAAACCCCGCTGTTCCTGCCCCACTCAGTCACCACAGTAGTAAACTATTATATATAATTATATAGTATATATAATTACACCTAATCTACCTGTAACACTCTATAAAGTCACGGATGGGTGATTTATCAGCGCATTAGAACAACATGTACTGTACTTGTTTTTTTTTTTTTTTTTTTTTTTTAGTAACCGATGCTCTCTCCGTGAAACCTCAACCCACCTCTTTTTGCCATTAATTTATTACAGGAATTCTCCCCCCCTGTGTGCTTCCGCAACTACGCCTTTGTACCAATTTTACAGGTGATTGGAACATTATAAGAACCTTATATATCCTTATATATCATATTTCTGTTTCTGAATGTTTCAGATATAACCATATATTGTGACGTCACTATTTGTTATGGTATCTTTTTGTTAACAGCCCTCATGCCATCTGCGTATGGCCTGGGTCTTGTCTGACTTTAATAAAGGTTTGTTCTGTTCTGTTCTGTTCAGAAAATCAGATGAGGTGTCCAGGGCCCACTTCGCTTGGGGCTAAATCTGCGGCTATAGCCGCTGTTCCAATAATTAGCCAGTTCCCACGTAAAGCATCTTCCAATCAAATGTAAGCGACCATTTGCGTGATCTTCCGACAAGGTTTGATACCTATTCACTGATTGGTCAAAATTTCTCATACGGGTATTTATTGGCTATAGCCGCGGCCATTCTCAGATGTATGGTCCGAGCTATAGCCCCAACCGAACATCAGTAGCTCGGCTATAGCCGCGGAATTAGCCCCAAGCGAAGTAGGCCCAGGTGGAGTTGCAGACAGAAGATAACCTGTTCTCATTCTACTTTCGTTTTCAATTACATGCTATTTTAAGGATGTATTCGAGAGCAAAACTCGTACCTGCGACTAAAAAGGAAAGAATTCGTAACGAAGACTCGAGCTGACTGACTGTCTGGGGATTATTTCTCACGGTTTTGCAGTAAAATTCTTTTAAATCTTGTAAAAATTTGTCGACTTTGTTCGGTAAGGGAGCCGCCATCTTTGATAAAGAACTCCCACTTTTGAAAGAAACCCTATCTTCCAAAATAAGCCGCAACGGCCGTTTAACATGTGAAATAAGCATTTGTTTGATCACAGGCGCTTAAAGTTCTGTCAAAAAACGTCCAAAAAAGAACAAAATTACTGACCTATAATATAGCCATTACCATTATATGGCTTTATCATGATGGGTAGGGTTATTTGTTTATAACGGGGATTTTGACATTTTTGTGTACAGAACTTCAGAATCAGAATCAGAATCAGAATTGTTTACTGGTGATACGTCCAAAGACAATCATTCACCAGGACCTGTGAATCAGGGAAGCTAGTCCCTAGCCCTTATAAGAGAAGTAAACTTAGTAACTGAATCCTCTGCACACTCAGCAGCAGAAATAAGTGAATCTTCCAGGGAATTCCAATCTCTAATAGTCTGGGGGAAGAAACTGGACTTCAAGCGCCTATGGTTTGATGTCATTGAAAATTGGATGAGCTTGACGTCAGTGAACTGATAGATATATGTAACCATAGTAACTTTTGAATTATTAACTGTTGTGCTAAATACCTCGACAGAATGATGTCTGGATGACGTCACTTTGACATCAATATAAAGTTGTATTCTAGTTGCTATGGTAACAGATTTATGGCGCTATTGGTATAGAGTAAAGAGATAACACGGTGACGTCATTGATAAGAATTACCAGGGGATTTTTTTACGCTGGTTGGCAAGAAGTTGATAGTCAATCAGGCTATATTGAACGTTTATTGGGTGCTGTTAAACTATGTAACTAATCATGCCGTGTATTTTTCGCATTATGATGCATATCTTTATATAGTATTAATGACGCTGAGAAATGTAGATATTTAAGTGTGAAATATCGTTCTGTCTCTTCGAATTCATTTAAATTGATTCCACATGAAGTGCTTTAAGATGTACGTTTTAGATGGATACTCTGAATAAAGATTATACTGTATTTGGTGTACATTTTCTGAAATTAAACCGGTTATTTATTGCTTATAAATGAATGTATCCGTATTCAGCGGGTCTTTTGATAAGGGTATCCTTAGTGATCATATTTCAAAGAACGCCGCCGGTGTCCTACAGTGACAATTTCATCAATATTAACTTGTGTGTATAATAAACCAACTGTGTTCTGCGGTGCGGCTAATTTACATATCAAATAAAACTCGATTATAATTATAATCTATGATATTTTGATATTATGTTCTTTACCCTTCATAAAATGTGACAGTGGTGATTTTATCCGTTTTAACTGGTTTTAAAATCCTTTTCCTTTGACCATATGTTTTGTACATATATTCAGATTTAATAGCTTATATTAGCTATTAAGAACTATATTCTTATTCTTTGATTGGTATTGTCCGGGTCTACATTGAACAGACTCGGTGGGAAATGGGTTTCTCTTTAAACAGTTTACCTACTGTGTTGTTTTGGCTTGAACAGTTTACTGTTAAAAGGTGAGAAAGAAAGCTGCCACTTTCTTTTGTGTTGAACTGATTATTCTATTCACCTGATTGGTCAGTTATTATGTAAATATGAAAAGATCACAAACTAAATCAGTTTTTGGTCAGCTGTAAAGAGAGATAGATGAAATGAAGGATGTTGTTTAACTTTTAATATTTCTCCTTGGAATAACTTTTGTGGAACTTTTTGGATAAAAGAAAGATACTTTGGCTCTAGTGAGTATTCAGTTTATTGGGTTTTGAATGCTGTTATTTTGGTAAGGCTTTCCATGCTATTTTTGGTTTTGAAATTGAGCAAGCGATAAATAGAATCTTATTTCAGTCTGAACATTTATTGTCATGGTCAGTAACACAATTTCACAAGAATTCATTTGCTTTTGTAGTCATTCTTAAAATGGTTATTATTTATCATTTGCCTAGAACAAGTTGCGTGTTTTAAAAAAGAAGTCAAAGGTGTGGGCAGCATGCTTAAGTGTAAAATGACTACCTAACATTATTTGCATAAGTATTTAGTATAGAAGGACTCATATTTGGCTGAAGTTTATAGTACAAGGAATTTTGATAAATTTATGAATGCGAGTAAACTGTATTTCTTTCTATCTCTCTATAATTACTAACATCTAATTCACATTGTTTTGTGCATGTTTCTTTTGGTGATTGCAGTTTGTAACTTCACGGTCGAGAATGCAGTGTGGAGATGAAGATGGCTGTTTCTGATGGTTCAAGCCCACAGTTTGGTGAGTCAAATATTGTTTTATTATTTTGATAAAGATGCTATTATGAAATGATGGAGGTCAGAGGGTCACATCATTATATGTCACCATAATAGGAATGGTGCAGTGTATGAGTCAAGTCTCTGGCATTCTAAAGCATATGAAATGTTTGTTTGATGTGTTTTAAATATTTATCTTGATACAAAATGGTCCTGCAGTGATGAGAATATGTGATAATACGATTTATTGATTTTGAGGCATAATTTTACCAAATGGTAGAATTATCTCCCTTTATACATATGAATATTCAAGAATGCTACTTCCAGTATTCTCAGACACATACTGAATTAGTAAATAGTATATACAGTGACTACTGGTCTGCTTTATTTACTATTTACACCCTTCAGTTTCATAGTTTACAATATACATATACATGTACACCAAAAGACTATGAACCAAGAATTTGTAGTTATGATATTTTATGTTTAATTACAGGACCATTGTTGCTGTGGTTATTATCCTAAATGATGCTATGTGATGTAACTGTTTACTGTGGTTTTGATGATGCCCATGATGAATAAATAGTGAAAATGAGAACTTAAATTCTAATTCATTTACTTTGAAATATCACATCAACTTAATGCGGTTACATATTTTGGCGCCCAACATAAAAGAACCCAGTGGACTTTGTGGATTATATTCACGTTTCTTCCTGATGCTAGCTGTGTTTCTTCAGGACAGTGCTGCTTGTGAACTAGAACTTTTTAGCTGTGATTGAAGGACTGTGATAAAATTCAAAATGAACTCAATGGACATGTCATTTTCTGAGTTTTTTCTATGATGTGACCCACTTATCTCAAAGACCAGTCTACAGAGTGGTAAGAACCAGTGAGAAAGATGTGTGAATGCTCTGGTTAAATATCTGTTTTCAAATTTAAAATAAAAAAGTGTAAGAAATTGTGTATGAATGTGTTGCATGTCACATCTTAATTTCACATTGCATGCTTACTAATTTCTAATATGAAATAGTGACAGAAAGATAATCTACCTCAATATTTAAATAAATTAAGTTCGTGAACAACTAGGTTAATAAATTAAATAAGTTCGTGAACAACTAGGTTAATAAATTAAATTAATTCGTGAACAACTAGATTAATACATAAAAATAGTTCGTGAACATTATTAAAAAAAATTGTGAACGTTTTGACTAATCATGTAAAATTAGTGGACAGATTTGTTAATATTCAAAACAATTCGTGAAATATGTGACTATTACAATTAGTAATCGTGAATGAAATCATTAATACTCAGAAAATAAATTTGTGTTTGCATTTCTAATTCAAATTCAACATTTTGATACTGAAGGAGTTAAGATTTTTGCAATATGCATTGTACATAAAACAAGATTATTTTTTTTTTAGTGGTGACATAGTTTGTGTTGTCTTAGTGTTGACTAGTGTACCTAGACTTATACGATCAAAAACTGGAAGTACTCTGTGTGAAAGTATTCTAGGTGAAAGTAATTTGTCTAAACTAAATGTGAAAATTTTCACATTCTGGTTTAACTTTATATACTAGTAGCACAGAAAATTCCCAGTTGATCATTATATAGTATAGTGTTTGTGTATTGTGTTCAAATGCGTGCAAAAGAATTACAAGATTATTTAAATGAGAATCCAGTTATAGAGCCAAGTACCCCTAGATCTAGAACACTAATAGTAGTTGGTGATAGTAAAGGTTGCAGGTTGCAAAATATTGTGCAAAGCATTGAACCAGAAAGAAGTATTGTTTGGCGATGCAAAGGTGGCAGAAACTCAGTTCAAGCTGCTAATTACATTATTGACAATTTGGACTATTTTGTTGAAACTTACGGTCAGATTTTACTTCTTGTTTGGACAGGGACTTGTGACTTGACAAAATTTCAGTCAGTATCAAGGTCAAATTGTGAAAACCAGTCAAAGCCTAGAAGGTGCATTGATTTAAGTCATAATACAGTTGAAGATATTCTCGTGCAGTACAGACGAATTCTGGTTTCAGTACAAAAATATGGGTGTAAAGTGCAGTTAGCGTTTCTTGAGGTACCCCAATATTCTATCTGTATTTGGAACAAAAGCAAAGGTGATCCACACTTTGAAAATTATAAAGCAAATACAGACATACTGAATTCACAGATTGAGCAATTAAATGAATCAATTAGAGATATTAATAAGACATCTGGAATAAAAGTACCATTATTTGGTATTGATTTATATAAAAGCAAAAAGAGCAACCCAGGACACAAATCATACAAATTTTCGTGGAGTTTGCTGTCAGATGGGATTCATGCAATACCATTGCTATCACAGTACTGGCTTAGAAGAATAGTTCTTACATTATGTCCTCCCTGTTATAAGTGAGTGAATTTTTCTATCACTGCCTTGCATAGTTTGCGCTGTGTGGACATTGGTTTCCGACACGTATTTCATTGTTTGGCCGTGGTAAAGTAGTATTTCACTCATTTATGATAGGGAGAGGAACTTATTCTTATTCAGTGTAATTAAGGTGTAGAGAAAATCAGTTCTGTTTTATTGAATTTCATTTCCCAAACATATTAATAGCTATGGCAGAATTAACAGATGAGGAAGGAAAGAAACTAATTGAAGCTTTTAATAAGCTCAAACTTAAACCTAAGGCTGACACACCTGAAGATTTAGCGTTGTGGTTGAAAGCTTTCAGTGAAGTTAAGGATGAGCCTGGTGTATCTAAAGATGGCACCGCAAGTGGCACTGCAAGTGGCACCTCCGGTGGCAAATCAAAAGAAACTGTTGTTACTCCTCAACAGCCACGCATATCTTGCTTCTATGGAGATAAAGTCAAAGGAGAAGCATCATATGCTCAGTGGGTTTATGAGGTAAAATGTTTGTTGCAAGAAAAAACACATAAACCTGAGTATATTGCCCAAGCTGTAAGACGTTCTCTTAGAGGAGAAGCAAGTAGTATTGTAAGAAGGCTAGGTATTGGGGCAACCATTGAGGAAATCTTACATAAATTTGACAGTGTTTACGGAGAAGTAGATACAAAAGAACATCTCCTAGCTAAATTTTATAGCGCAAAGCAAGCAGAGGGAGAAGATGTAACAAAATGGTCTTGTCGTTTAGAAGACATATTATCATCAGCAGTTGAAAGAAAATTAATAGATCCAAAAAATGTAAATGAAATGCTTCGAAACATGTTTTGGCAAGGCCTGAAACCATCACTTAAAGATATTTCAGGATACAAATTTGAAAAGATAACAGATTTTGACCAGCTAAGGGTAGAAATTAGAAAATTAGAACAAGATCATTTACATCCTGAGGCCAAGATCCCGGACTGCCCTGAATCAAAAACATCAAATAAGGACACTAGTGATTTAAAAGAAGTGAAAACAATGATACAGTCTTTGTCAAATACAGTACAGCAATTAGAGAAAAAAGTAAATACTAATCAAGCAAGTAATCAGTCATTTAATTCAAACAGAGGTAGAGGTAAAAGTAAAGGAAGGGGTAATTACTCAGGTTCACAAGAAACATTTTACCAAAACACAGATTCAAATGTGCAATACAGAAATGATGGTTTTAATAAAAGGAGAGGTGGTCAGAAAAGTTATTCCCAACCACAACAAACACCAAGGCAATATTTTAACCCAAGAAATCAGTACAGTAGTTATTCTAATGCTGGAAATAGTAATTATCCAGCAACAGATCAAAGGCAGGGACAGGGGCCTGAACATACAAGTCATCAAAACAGTAATTCCCAAAATATGCCTCAAGGAGTAAACTATAGCCAAGAACAAACAGAAGGGGTTGAAGAAAGTTTTAATACCGGCCCACTTTGTTTCCGCTGTCGGCAGTATGGCCATTTTCAATGGAGATGTCCAGTGAGAATGGACCATAGCAGAAAATATTTAAACTGACTGAGGCCTATGGACAGGGGCTGTCTATAGGCGGTATCACGGGCAAACAATTAGAGAGAGAGAGAGAGAGAAAGAGAGAGAGAGAGAGAGAGAGAGAATTTGGAGAGAATTTGGAGAGAATTTGTTGTTCAGATGTCATGAGCTCGGACTTAATAGTGTGGTAATTACTAATAGTAATTTCAAAACATATAAGGTTCTCTGTTATATATTATTCTTTACCGTTTTATGTCCTCTTTTGAATCGCAATCATGAAAAAATTAAAAGGTTAAAATACTGATCTTTATTACTTCCGATTTGTTTTCATATTTCATTGATTTATTTTCCTTTTTCAGTCAAAGTTATTAAGAGAAACAGTTCGATTCCAGAGCGAGTCAATGTATGTCGAGACCGAGTAATTAAATGACTTTAAATAATATTAGACAACCCTCTTTTTTCGCGCAACAAGCGATTAAGACAATATTTTCACGGTTTAACAGTTGCTATTTATTCGCAGCTTTCCAAACTACATTTTATGCATTTCAGAGATTAATTTTCTGTAAAATCCCATAGAAGCCCACTGTCTGTCGTTACCTTTTTGCCAACCAATCCACCCATTTGATCACCCGTTTACGTCACTCCGGTTATCTGCTATAGACATTACAAACTGAAATTATCATCAAGTTAAACAGAATTTTCATATTTTCTCACGGACTAGTTAACGTAAAACACGGACCTACGAACAAACCACAGACTACAGATTTTACTACGGACCATGCAGCGTCGTGCAAGGGCCGTACCACTAAAACTTAGTGAACCACATGTTCTCTGAGAGATCCAAGCAGCCATTGGAGAATATTTCGTACTCCTGTAAATCAATGCCAACCTTATGGGCATCAAGAAAAGTCGGACTACGCCATATCATGCTTCAGGGAATGGTATGACAGAAAGGTTCAACAGAACACTTATTTCTATGCTTGGTACTCTAGAGCCAGAAAAGAAGAAAAACTGGAAACAGTTTCTCCCTTCTCTTGTACATGCCTACAATTGTATACGACATGAAAGCACTGGATACTCCCCATACTTATTATTGTTTGGGAGAGAACCCAGATTGCCAGTTGATTTGGCTTTTAGCTTAAAAAGTGAAAGTGCTGAAGAAAGGTCGTATGATGATTATGTCAGTGATTTAAGAGATAAAATCACAAATGCATTTGAAAAGGTACAGAAAAATGCAGATATAGCAAGAGAAAAACAGAAACGCAATTATGATTTGAAAGCAAAGGCTGCTAAACTCTTTGCTGGAGACAGAGTGCTGGTAAAAATTCTAGCACATGAAGGGAAACATAAACTTGCTGATAAGTGGACAGCAGATGTTTATGTTGTTGTAGATCAACCTAATGTTGATATACCAGTCTATAGGGTGAAAAGAGAAGATGGACAGGGTTCAGTCAGGACTTTACATCGAAATAATCTCTTCCATTTAGGAAGTAGTTTATTAGATGAAAGTCAGAATATAAAGAATCCAGAACTGGCCTCTAGAGAAAAAGCTGATGACAAACCTAAGGTTCCAATCCCTTTGCCAAGGAAGAAACCCTCTGTCCCAAAAAGGTGTCGGACTAAACAAGAAACTCAAACAGAAAATAAAAGAGATATTGAATATATGTCAGACAGTGAAGAGGAGATGGTTATTACAGAAATAGCCAAAGAACCTCCTAATTTAAATAAAGATGCAGATGAAAAAGAAAGAAGTATGATTGTAGATGACACAACAATTCATACTCATTCAGATCAAGAAGAAGAAGAAACTAGAGGAGAAGTTTCTCGATCAGCTGTGGACACTGCTGATCAGAGTGATAGAGATATAGTAGACATGAGTACTCATGGTTCTGCAGATCCGATGGATTATGGGGACGCCCATACTCCAGATCAGCATGATATTTTAGAGTTAAGTGAAGATATAGCTGTCACTGTTCCTAATGTTTCAGCCGACAATGAAGGTGCTTCTTGTTTAGAGACCGAAAGCAGTCATGATGAGCATACACAGTTAAAAGATGTGGTTCAGGAAAATAAACCTAAACCGGAATTAAGAAGATCCGCCAGAAGTAGGAAAAAACCAACTTGGCAAGAAAGTGGTGATTATTGCATGTCAGTTTCAACTAAAGGCAATATGCTAAAGAATCTGTTTAGTCTGAGCACACTTGTACAGCTGCACCCAGATGCAATATATGCTGTTGTTAAAGGTCTTAGTGACGTTAATTAAATGACGGGACGTCATTTGACAGAAGGGGGGAGGGTGTGACAGTGGTGATTTTATCCGTTTTAACTGGTTTTAAAATCCTTTTCCTTTGACCATATGTTTTGTACATATATTCAGATTTAATAGCTTATATTAGCTATTAAGAACTATATTCTTATTCTTTGATTGGTATTGTCCGGGTCTACATTGAACAGACTCGGTGGGAAATGGGTTTCTCTTTAAACAGTTTACCTACTGTGTTGTTTTGGCTTGAACAGTTTACTGTTAAAAGGTGAGAAAGAAAGCTGCCACTTTCTTTTGTGTTGAACTGATTATTCTATTCACCTGATTGGTCAGTTATTATGTAAATATGAAAAGATCACAAACTAAATCAGTTTTTGGTCAGCTGTAAAGAGAGATAGATGAAATGAAGGATGTTGTTTAACTTTTAATATTTCTCCTTGGAATAACTTTTGTGGAACTTTTTGGATAAAAGAAAGATACTTTGGCTCTAGTGAGTATTCAGTTTATTGGGTTTTGAATGCTGTTATTTTGGTAAGGCTTTCCATGCTATTTTTGGTTTTGAAATTGAGCAAGCGATAAATAGAATCTTATTTCAGTCTGAACATTTATTGTCATGGTCAGTAACACAATTTCACAAGAATTCATTTGCTTTTGTAGTCATTCTTAAAATGGTTATTATTTATCATTTGCCTAGAACAAGTTGCGTGTTTTAAAAAAGAAGTCAAAGGTGTGGGCAGCATGCTTAAGTGTAAAATGACTACCTAACATTATTTGCATAAGTATTTAGTATAGAAGGACTCATATTTGGCTGAAGTTTATAGTACAAGGAATTTTGATAAATTTATGAATGCGAGTAAACTGTATTTCTTTCTATCTCTCTATAATTACTAACATCTAATTCACATTGTTTTGTGCATGTTTCTTTTGGTGATTGCAGTTTGTAACTTCACGGTCGAGAATGCAGTGTGGAGATGAAGATGGCTGTTTCTGATGGTTCAAGCCCACAGTTTGGTGAGTCAAATATTGTTTTATTATTTTGATAAAGATGCTATTATGAAATGATGGAGGTCAGAGGGTCACATCATTATATGTCACCATAATAGGAATGGTGCAGTGTATGAGTCAAGTCTCTGGCATTCTAAAGCATATGAAATGTTTGTTTGATGTGTTTTAAATATTTATCTTGATACAAAATGGTCCTGCAGTGATGAGAATATGTGATAATACGATTTATTGATTTTGAGGCATAATTTTACCAAATGGTAGAATTATCTCCCTTTATACATATGAATATTCAAGAATGCTACTTCCAGTATTCTCAGACACATACTGAATTAGTAAATAGTATATACAGTGACTACTGGTCTGCTTTATTTACTATTTACACCCTTCAGTTTCATAGTTTACAATATACATATACATGTACACCAAAAGACTATGAACCAAGAATTTGTAGTTATGATATTTTATGTTTAATTACAGGACCATTGTTGCTGTGGTTATTATCCTAAATGATGCTATGTGATGTAACTGTTTACTGTGGTTTTGATGATGCCCATGATGAATAAATAGTGAAAATGAGAACTTAAATTCTAATTCATTTACTTTGAAATATCACATCAACTTAATGCGGTTACATATTTTGGCGCCCAACATAAAAGAACCCAGTGGACTTTGTGGATTATATTCACGTTTCTTCCTGATGCTAGCTGTGTTTCTTCAGGACAGTGCTGCTTGTGAACTAGAACTTTTTAGCTGTGATTGAAGGACTGTGATAAAATTCAAAATGAACTCAATGGACATGTCATTTTCTGAGTTTTTTCTATGATGTGACCCACTTATCTCAAAGACCAGTCTACAGAGTGGTAAGAACCAGTGAGAAAGATGTGTGAATGCTCTGGTTAAATATCTGTTTTCAAATTTAAAATAAAAAAGTGTAAGAAATTGTGTATGAATGTGTTGCATGTCACATCTTAATTTCACATTGCATGCTTACTAATTTCTAATATGAAATAGTGACAGAAAGATAATCTACCTCAATATTTAAATAAATTAAGTTCGTGAACAACTAGGTTAATAAATTAAATAAGTTCGTGAACAACTAGGTTAATAAATTAAAATAATTCGTGAACAACTAGATTAATACATAAAAATAGTTCGTGAACATTATTAAAAAAAATTGTGAACGTTTTGACTAATCATGTAAAATTAGTGGACAGATTTGTTAATATTCAAAACAATTCGTGAAATATGTGACTATTACAATTAGTAATCGTGAATGAAATCATTAATACTCAGAAAATAAATTTGTGTTTGCATTTCTAATTCAAATTCAACATTTTGATACTGAAGGAGTTAAGATTTTTGCAATATGCATTGTACATAAAACAAGATTATTTTTTTTTTAGTGGTGACATAGTTTGTGTTGTCTTAGTGTTGACTAGTGTACCTAGACTTATACGATCAAAAACTGGAAGTACTCTGTGTGAAAGTATTCTAGGTGAAAGTAATTTGTCTAAACTAAATGTGAAAATTTTCACATTCTGGTTTAACTTTATATACTAGTAGCACAGAAAATTCCCAGTTGATCATTATATAGTATAGTGTTTGTGTATTGTGTTCAAATGCGTGCAAAAGAATTACAAGATTATTTAAATGAGAATCCAGTTATAGAGCCAAGTACCCCTAGATCTAGAACACTAATAGTAGTTGGTGATAGTAAAGGTTGCAGGTTGCAAAATATTGTGCAAAGCATTGAACCAGAAAGAAGTATTGTTTGGCGATGCAAAGGTGGCAGAAACTCAGTTCAAGCTGCTAATTACATTATTGACAATTTGGACTATTTTGTTGAAACTTACGGTCAGATTTTACTTCTTGTTTGGACAGGGACTTGTGACTTGACAAAATTTCAGTCAGTATCAAGGTCAAATTGTGAAAACCAGTCAAAGCCTAGAAGGTGCATTGATTTAAGTCATAATACAGTTGAAGATATTCTCGTGCAGTACAGACGAATTCTGGTTTCAGTACAAAAATATGGGTGTAAAGTGCAGTTAGCGTTTCTTGAGGTACCCCAATATTCTATCTGTATTTGGAACAAAAGCAAAGGTGATCCACACTTTGAAAATTATAAAGCAAATACAGACATACTGAATTCACAGATTGAGCAATTAAATGAATCAATTAGAGATATTAATAAGACATCTGGAATAAAAGTACCATTATTTGGTATTGATTTATATAAAAGCAAAAAGAGCAACCCAGGACACAAATCATACAAATTTTCGTGGAGTTTGCTGTCAGATGGGATTCATGCAATACCATTGCTATCACAGTACTGGCTTAGAAGAATAGTTCTTACATTATGTCCTCCCTGTTATAAGTGAGTGAATTTTTCTATCACTGCCTTGCATAGTTTGCGCTGTGTGGACATTGGTTTCCGACACGTATTTCATTGTTTGGCCGTGGTAAAGTAGTATTTCACTCATTTATGATAGGGAGAGGAACTTATTCTTATTCAGTGTAATTAAGGTGTAGAGAAAATCAGTTCTGTTTTATTGAATTTCATTTCCCAAACATATTAATAGCTATGGCAGAATTAACAGATGAGGAAGGAAAGAAACTAATTGAAGCTTTTAATAAGCTCAAACTTAAACCTAAGGCTGACACACCTGAAGATTTAGCGTTGTGGTTGAAAGCTTTCAGTGAAGTTAAGGATGAGCCTGGTGTATCTAAAGATGGCACCGCAAGTGGCACTGCAAGTGGCACCTCCGGTGGCAAATCAAAAGAAACTGTTGTTACTCCTCAACAGCCACGCATATCTTGCTTCTATGGAGATAAAGTCAAAGGAGAAGCATCATATGCTCAGTGGGTTTATGAGGTAAAATGTTTGTTGCAAGAAAAAACACATAAACCTGAGTATATTGCCCAAGCTGTAAGACGTTCTCTTAGAGGAGAAGCAAGTAGTATTGTAAGAAGGCTAGGTATTGGGGCAACCATTGAGGAAATCTTACATAAATTTGACAGTGTTTACGGAGAAGTAGATACAAAAGAACATCTCCTAGCTAAATTTTATAGCGCAAAGCAAGCAGAGGGAGAAGATGTAACAAAATGGTCTTGTCGTTTAGAAGACATATTATCATCAGCAGTTGAAAGAAAATTAATAGATCCAAAATGAGGAATGTACTTCGCTATTACAACTTGACAGCTGAAGGCAGGACTGGGTGGATTGGAACCGTCGTAAAGTCATCTATGGTACCCAAAGGACCTTCGCTTGCAGGGTTCTGAGCTAAAGTAGAGTAGGCTGGACATTCGAAGCGCTACGGCGCGGGTGTATTGTCAGACTTTTTGACATTTCTAGTTTTACAGTAATTGTATAATGGGTTCGGATTTTGTCATTTGCTTATGCTCTAGTTCTTGTTACGGACTAACGTCACCTAAGAGGATAGTGAACCGCATTTCAACATAGGTTGAATTGATTTGTAGAGTTTAACATCCACAATCTAAGTTGAATTGATTGGTAGAGTTTAATGTCATTGCTGACCGTCCCAAGGCGGCACTTCTGTTTTGGTTCTTCTTTGTTGTTTTATATGTTGTTTGTTGCCTTTTCTGTTATTGATATATTGTTTGTGATGCTGAGGCTATCCCGATTGCCACCTACACGGGAAATGCCTGTTCACCTGGTTGCCGCTGATGATATCTTTGGTGGTGACTAAAATTGTCGGAAACTGCAAAGAAAAATTCAAAAGGGTTGAAAAGAAATGAAAAATTTGAATTTCAATTAGCTGAAATTATGCAAGGGCTTTATGACGACATTTGAGTAATTCATATTATTAAAACTTAATGTTGTATTGTTATGTAATTTTCCGACTTCAAATAAATCTTATCTTAACAAAATCTACAAATATAGTTTTTCGCAATTCCTTCTCCTGCAATGGCTTAAGTGTGATAAATTAAATCATCTTATGAAAAAAATTCTAATATTTTGCATCAGAATATGGTAATAGTTATTGATATCAAAATTACATTAATAATCTATGCAAGTAAAGCTCTAGGGACAAACAAACGGAATGATAACCATGAGGAAGCGGATGCTCTCTTACATGATACAACTAGTCATACCCATATTATTATTATTATTATTATTATTAAACAAATTTATTTAAATTATATGTAACGGAATCAGATTTTGGAGCAGGTTCAGTCCGTCAAATACTTAGGTATCACTATTACAGATAACTAAGACTGGGGTCAACATATATCTGAACATCGATCAAAGCAACACAAACCCTTGATTTTTTTCGCTGAAACCTGGGACTGGCAACCAGAGAAACCAAGGGAGCTGCAAATACAACGCTCGTGCGTCCAAAACTGGAATATGCAACACCAAAACTCACTCCTGGCAGAGAAGGTTAAGAAGGTTCAAAGGACGGCAGCCCGCTGGACTTGAGGCTGTAGCAATTGATAAATAAAAAAGAAACCCTGACCCTGCACCTAGGCTGAGACAAACAAAAGACCGCATAACTCGCAATCACTCCATAATTTTACTCCACTAAACTCCCATCAGACTTGAAGGTATTTTCCAATAAATCCACCGAGCCTGGGATTTCTGCTACTTGAGAAAACTGACAAGGTACTTGTCATAATTATTCTGACGCCTTCAAGCTTTTTTCCACACACCATATCCCTGTGGAATGGTCTCCCCACTTCTGTGGTCTCCGCAGAGACCGCAAAGCAGTTTAAAGTGCTTATTTAAGCCCCATATCCAAGGTAAGTTTTTTAAGCATGCCTCTGATTTACTTCTTGTAAATAGTTATATATATTATTATTATTATTAATTTTCTATTTGTTAATGCTTAAATTTAGTACCGCACAAACGCATAGTGGTCAAATATGATTTAGTTGTTATAGATAGATAGATAGATAGATAGATAGATTCTCCTGACCTAATGTGGACGGGATTTAAAATCTATTTTGCATAAACTTTAATTGTCAGTTATTACAGTTTGGGTAAGTATTCTTTGGTGGGGCTTTCAATACGCCGATTCTCTTGTGAATACACTGTTAATTATATCATTTCTGGAATAAGTGAAGAAAATAGACATCAGTCAAGTCAGTGAAATGAAAAAAAAATACAGAAACTTGACTTGAGTTCATTCAACCGGAGCCGAAATACAGCGATGGAGCCGTTGCTCGAAGATTGAATAAACCCTCGTACTGGAGTTAACTTGGTTCATCAAAAACAGAACCACAGATCAACAACAAAAGGGTCGAGAAGTAGCAGCTAAACTGATGCAAGATGGCCCAGAGCAATTTATCTTGTGTTTCACCGACGGTTCATGTGTTCCAAATCCATGACCTAGCTGTGGGGCTGGGCAGGACCTTATATCACAGGATCGCAAGGATACACAAAGAGGCCAGTGGCAGCTCATGGTTCTATCCTGGCAGAGCTGGTGGTCATTCTCGCAGTGCTAGAACATTTGTGCAACATTCAAATCACAGTAAATGCTTACGACTGTTCAGTGACATCTAAACAGCTATTACCCTCAATTGGACATCCAAACATTACTGTTTTGATATAAGGATAATAAAGAACCTCATAAATCAACTTATATCCTATGATGGTCGTGGACGCCTGACCATACTGATATTAAAGGGAAAGAGTGGCCGACAAGCTTGTTAAACAAGCAGAAGCTCAAGAACTTGACAAAAGTACCAGTGTCATCAGGCCATAAAGAAACTCGCGGCTGCACAAGACAGTATCTTGGATGAATGGCGGAACAAATGGGACATTTCTACCAGAGGGTTGAGAATACCACCAATACAGACCGAAGATAAGTCTCAAACATGACTTCCCCATTTATTTCAAATACACTGTTCTTCTACAGCTTAGGACAGGTAATTCTCAACTAAATCAATACAGAAACGAGTTAGGACAAGTTGATTCAGCTTTGCGTGAGTGTGATGAAATGGAATCCACAGAACGCTTTTTTAGTGCCATCTTTATAAAGCCCAAAGGCTTGAACCTCTTCACAATCTTCACACTCAGCTGGGAATAGCTAGCTTTGACCTGTGTGACCTACTTTCCGGCATATGAAGAGAAAAAATAAACTTCCCGGAATAGAGAGATACAGTGATCCTAAATGTTGTATCTTTATAGAGAAGACTGGTAGATTCAGTTCGGCAATTACAACGGATAGTGATACAATAATCTACTGATTTCATCAAATTTTATATACAAAATTTCACTTAAATTACACCTTTGTGCTAGACAATCTATCTATCTATCTATCTAGTTATACTGCAACACCCCCTCGCGAGGATTACGTGCAGGATGATTGGGCGCCGTGAAGAAAAAAGTGAGATGAATAGGTGAGCCAAAAAAGTGCAAAAGTGAGGTAGAGAAAGATGAAAGGGTTAAAACTGTTAACAGCAGTGAGATATTAAAATCAGGTTAAAAACAGGTCTGTTGTATTCAAAACAACATCAGCCGGTAGTCGATTCCATTGCACGACAGCCAGGGGGGGGGGGGGGGGAAGAACGAGTATTTACAGAAATTTGCTTGAGTGTGAATTTGCAGTAATGTGAGGGGGTGGCTGTGACGTGTCATTCTTGTGGGATGTGTAAAATACGATGGGAGAGACACGGCAACAATATTGTGCAGAATTTTGTAAAACATACAAAGACGAGCATCTGCTCTCCTCTGCTCCAGAGACCCCCAACCAAGGTTAGACTGCATAGCAGTGACACTGTCATAGGGTGAATAATTATTCAAAGTCCAGCGGATCGCTCTACGCTGTATCATTTCGATTATGTGAATATTTGACTGTGTATATGGACTCCACACTGTAGAGGGATATTCTAGCTGAGGGCGCACTATGGTTTTGTATGCCGCTTCGCGGACACCGGGGTGTTTGGTTTTAATGTTACGTTTGATAAAGCCGAGTGATTTATTGGCATTTGAGCAAGTTCTATTAATGTGACTGTTAAAGTTGAGATTGGTGGACAAGTCGACACCAAGATACCTGGCAGAAGTGACACTTTCCAAAAGCTGGTTATGCATTATGTATGGGGTCTTTGTGGGAGTTCTTGCCCTTGTTATGTGCAAAACCTGGCACTTACTAGGATTGAGCTCCATGTCCCACTGATGTCCCCATTGCTGGAGTTTATTGAGGTCCTTCTGGAGGAAAGCTGTGTCTTCAGGATGGTTTATGGTCAGGTATACCGCAGTGTCATCTGCAAACAGGCGTACTTGGGACTGCACATTATCGGGCAGGTCATTTATATATAATAAAATAAAATTGGGCTTAAGACAGACCGATGCGGTACACCTGATGAGACTGGAACCTCGTCTGAACACTCATCTTCCAAGACGACTCTCTGGCTTCTACCAACAAGGAAGGACTGGATCCAGTGGAGAGTTTTACCATTAACCCCGTGTATTTGCAATTTATGGAGTAACTTCAGATGATTTACCTTGTCAAACGCCTTACTAAAATCAAGCAGAATAAGATCTATCTGTTTTCCCTCTGTCATGGATTTAGTAAGGTCTTCAACAAGCTGAATCAACTGAGTTTCACAGGATCTGCGCTCTCGAAAGCCATGTTGCAAGTCGTACAGAATGTTGTGGTTTTCAATGTGTCTGGTTATGTTGGAAGCAATAATATGCTCCATTGATTTGCATAAAATGCAGGTCAGAGAGATAGGTGGGTAGTTGGCCGGGTTACCTTTATCTCCTTTCTTAAAGAGTGGGGTGACTAGTGCCTGCTTCCATTGGTACAGTACCAGTATTTAGAAATAACTGGAAGATAGCTGTAACTTTAGGAGTTATTTCATTTGCCAGTTCCTTAAGAGTGAGTGAGTGAACTCGGGTTTAACGTCCCACCAACAACGAGGTCATATGGAGACGGGACCTCGGTTTAAAGTCTCATCCGAAAGACCGGAGAAGCGGGGGATCGATCTTGCGACCCCTGGATTGGTAGTCTGGAGTGTTATCCACTACGCTACAGCCGCTCCTAGTTCCTTAAGAACTACAGGCTTTATGGCATCCGGGAGGAAAACACTGATTTAAATTGCCGATTAAGTGAGTTGGCCTTGTCAACATTAGAACTAAATACGGACTCACCTTCTTTAAGAGGACCAATGCCCTGGGAGTCTTGTTTTGAGTTTTTCAGGAGGCTGAAAAATCTTTTACAATACATAGAGAAAAATTACCACTGTGCAAAAGCATACAAAAAGCCTATATACAGAAGTGTTCAGTAGTGCCTATAACGGCTGAAGATTGATGAAAACAATTATTCAAAAGCCCGCTTAGTTGATACAAGAAAAATCTTTAAAAAAAGATAATCGGCGCAGATTAAATGGAAGTGTGCGTTGTTATATGTCTCTAGTTGAAGATTTGACAATAACTTTCATGAATAAGTAGGTTATGTCGGTAGGCACCCACAACCGTAATTTTGACACTGGGAAGCGACAATGACCTATCTACGATGGCCCAATGGGCTCACTTTTCGTTTCCATACTACTTCACAATTCCGAATTCCGAATTCTGAATTTCGAATTTTGAATTCCGAATTCTGAATTCGAAATTCGCAGAACATACTTAAAGGTAGGTTCCTGTACTAGCGATAACAATTATGTCCACAAAATAATTTCGTCTTTTTCTGAGCAGTATTGAATTCTCTTATTTTTCTGAATTTGTTGCTACTGAGAAACTCGTCAGATGTTGAAGAAAATAGTCGTTTTCCCTTTTGGTTTATTTTCTTTCGTTGGAATTCCAGTTCTAAAAATAACTATGTTTATTATGTCTATAAGTGCGTAATTTCTGATGCCATTCTCCAAAGGTCAGTTTTCCCTTGTCGTGAGCTCTCCTAGAGGTCCTGCCATAGTGGATGGGTTAAAACTATCCCAAAATACAATGCAGCATGACCTCAGCTGCGTTGTCTATTTTTGGCGCGAACTAAAAATAGCGCTAACTGGTGTGCGAAGCAGAGTTAGGAAATCCCTTGCAAAACAACTTTTCTAATATTTTTTTGATTTACACTTTTTAGTGAAACTTATTCATTCCCTTTTATAAGTGCTTTCCAACAACTTGGATGAAAGATCATCAAACTTATGATGCATTCCAAGGAACAGGAATCTACCTTTAACGCTTGATTATAATGACTCTTTACACTTTGTCAAACCACTTTTTTGGTTTTCTCATGTCACGGCTCATATTAAAGCAATCATCCATATCATGCAGAGGTTTGACAAAGTGTAAAGAGTCATTATAATCAAGCGTTAAGTATGTTCTACGAATTTCAGAATTCGGAATTCAGAATTCAGAATTCGGAATTGTGAAGTAGTATGGAAATTAAAAGTGAGCCAATTGGGCCATCGTACGTATCTCTAAACCGACCTGACCAATTTACAATTCCAAAATGGACCGCGGTCAATCTTGAAATGAACCTGATTTCAAAATAGTTATCAACATGTTGCTTGTTTATTTGTGTGTATTGAACCGAAAGTAGAAATCGAAAGTAGATCTAGGACAGAAAAAAAAAGTTTTAAATATCTGCGTCTGTTTTCGATAACATTTGTAATTGTAAAATTACAAACAAGAGAAACATTTTGAATTAATATAAGACAGAGTACTAGTATTCACGCAATGCAGTACGACGGGAGAAAACAAATATTAAATAGTCATTGACCTTTGATATTATTGACATACTTTTGACATACGCGTTATTTGACCAATGGAATCTTGTGAAATGTGGAACAACATCTAAATTATACGAGGCTGCGCCTCGAAAAAATGCCTATGTCCTTCTTCTTCTTCTTGTATATGTATTAACGTCCAATAAGGAACACCAGACTTCAGTCTGTAATCTTCTTAGGTAAAAGTAAAATGTATGCAAAGACCAGGAACTGAAACAATCAAAATCCAAATCCAGCCCTCAAACCATAGTTGGAAACAACTAAGATTACAAATAGTCAAGATACAGAGAGCATATGGCCAACCGAGTGAGCAGCTTGTTCCCGAAAGGTGGCCACTCAGCAACCCAAACCGAACCAAAAATAATAAGAACATACATAAGGTAAAACATCACAGAAACTCTGACACCAAAAACAGGCAACAGAGAACCACAACAGAACTACCGCCTTGGAACGGTCAGCAATGAATTACTGGGGGGAGGGGGGGGGGGGGGCTTAAATCGATTTTACGGGCCCAACCTCACCCTCAGTTTCTGAAGTGGTACAAAACATTTAGTTGGTTGTTCGGTTCGCATGATAACCCTCTAACTCGTCAATGAATCATCACGGTAACACACATAAATCAAATTTCAACACCATGAAGAAGCAAAGACGAGGACTCAATAGATACAACGGGCTGCCTGACAGGTGGAGATCCCTGGCCTGCCAAACAACCCCACTGGAAATCTGAAGCAAAAGAAGGTCACCAGTTGAGCCCCGGTGGACCAAGCAACAGACAAAAAGGCTCCGGTCCCAACCAACTAAAATATATAGCTTTAGGTCGGGGCCATCATAGAGTCTGACGCCCGATCCCCCGGTGTGCAATTAAAGAGTGCAGCAAAGTTTCCAACCGTGATTGGGTTAATCACTAAGCATGCAGACTCTCGCAAAACATTTAAATTATAGCCAATACGTTTGTGACGTATTATTATTTTTCTGAATTGATCAGAAAAATCAGTCCTACCCATAATCTTTTTGAATTTGTATACTAAGTCACCATAAAATTCTGGTTCCGATAGGCCTTGGTGTAAAAGAAATTTTAATCCGACATCAAATTTTGAAACCAATTCATGGTGTCTGCGATAGAATTTAGAAAAAGCCTTTCTAAGCTTATGATACCGATAGCCCGGTTGAAGAAGTTTAGCAGTTAAACATTTATTACGAGCATTAAAGTCCTCTACATGACTACACACTCTAGCAAATCTTATAAGTTGAGAAATATACACTCCATAAGAGGGACGACGTGGAACGTCACCATCCAAAAATGGAAAATTAACTATATCAAAGTCAAAGTCATCACGTTTATCATAAATTTTAGAAGATACAAAACCGTTAGAAATAGACAGATGTAAATCCAAAAAGGGGGCCTCGGTATCTGAAGTATTAGCTTTATTCAATTTAAGTTCAGGTGGGTAAATTTGGTTGACCATGCTTTCAAAATAAGGATTATCAATATTCAGAAGATCGTCTAAATATCTAGAGGTAGAGTTAAATGCCTCAATGATATCAGCTTGATTATCAACAGAAAGAGATCTCATGAAATCTCTTTCATAACAAAATAAAAACAAATCGGCCACAAGAGGAGCACAATTTGTACCCATCGGAATACCAACAATTTGTCTGTATAACTTATTACCCAATCTGATGTAAATATTATCTAAGAAATATGATAAGGCGTCACATACATTCTGACATGACCAACGTTCATATTCTCTATATATTTTACGGTCAGTAGAAGTGAAAAACGCTTTCTTATCGTTACAGGCAATATAAAGGGTATCTTCATTTTTGGAGAACTTTTTGAAGGCCCTTTCAATCAAATCAACAAGTTTTTCCTTTATTAAATTATGGGGTAATGTGGTATAAAGAGTAGAAAAATCATAAGTGGACAAACTAGTCGCACGGAACCCTCTTGACTTCAGTTTACTAAGTACCTCACCAGAATTTTTTATAGACCAAAACATATTTTTCCCTGACCTCTCATACACTGTCTCATAGTACCAAATGACACGAGATTTCACAGCAGTGAGGCAAGAAGTTAATAATTTAGATAATTCTGTAGTAGTACAAGAGCTAGAGTTGGCAATGAATCTAGCTTTATACGGTTTTTTGTGAAGCTTAGGTAACCAATACATCGTAGGAAGTTTGTCTTGGCGTTCCTTAACGTTTACAGCAAACCTATAAGGCAAATCATTTGAGTGGCTATTAACGACAGTCTTCTCATCTGTAAAAGTCTCTTCGTAAGCCGTGGTGCCATTAAGTTCCTGCTGCAAAGTATTAATATAGTGCAACCGACAAACAACAACAATGTTGTTTGCGGCCTTGTCAGCAGGAACCAAAACATACTTCCTATGAAAATCCTGGATACCCTGCTTCAAATGTCTAAAGGAAGATTTAGGCTTAGGAGGTAAAAGATTAGTATTGTGTGAATAAAACTTTATACGTTTATCCACAATATTAAAGATACTTAGTTTCCATTTCTTTAAAGCGTTACTTTCAACACCCTCTCGTTTACACCAACGATTACCAAGATCATTTAATGCAGATGCAATTTCTTCCCTACATCTGTTGAAATCGATATGGGAAGGGAATCTATACTTAGGACCCTTAGAAACAATATTACGAATTCTAGAATTCGGGATGATCTTCAAATTTCCAGTCACAACATGACCTGCTGATGGGTAAATAAATTTGGAATCTTTACAATCTCATGAATCAGGAGTATTAGCATCGATGTCAAGATCAGACACAAGTTTATTGAAATTAAATATGATACTTCTAATCGGTTTGTTATACTTATAACAAATAATAGGTGGTTCAGAATTTTGGAAATAATCAGGTATGGAAGATGTAACAGATTTATCCTGAAATATACTAGGTAAATCTATAAAGTCAATACCTTTGTTAATGAAAGGGATTTTAATGAAATTTCTTTTGTGATTGATTTCAGAATCAATTAGTGGACGGAGAGCGTGTTGAGTATAACATCTAGTTAGAAGTGCCGCTTCGTACAATTGGTGATTTCCATCGTAAAACCTATTAGCCTCTGTATCCAATATGCGTAAAACTGGAATGGGTAGGGAACTAAGAATTGAAAGCATAGCATGTCGGCCATGTTCCAATAATTTTGTTGATAAATAATTAAGAGAAGTGTTAGATTTTTTGGCAGCACATCTTTTACGTTTATCATTTCCTTTTTGTCATATAACTTTATCATTTCCTTTTTGTCATATAAAGTTCATATAACTTTTTGTTTAACTATTTACACTTAATCCGTGAGGGCGTGTGCTGAATGATTATTTACACAATTTTCCAACAATAATATTGGCTATGTACATCTCTGGGACGTTGTGATTCACAAACGCGGCGTTTCCTAAATATTCCTTTCACTGGTTTAGCTTCTGCAGTCGCGCGTGGTGGAGTCTGTGGCACAGCTCAGTAGTCGCTTTCACTATTGTTTGAAACTCCATTTTCCCAGTTTGACATGCAAAGCTTGAACAGTCTAGAATTAACCTTACTAGTTTCTCTTTAGTATCAAGGACTGATTCCCACTGTTTCACTCCTATACAGTTAACTACTAAGGATCTCAGATGGTTAAAATACTGTTTTCTTTGGACATACAAAGCAGGACAGTCTAGCAACATGTGTACTATATCTTCTATTTCAAGGCCACAACATTTACAAATTGAACTTTCAGTTGAGTTTATGAATTTGTATTTGTTTGACTGTAACAGGTAGGTACCCGTGAGCATTCTACTCTTCGTGATGCCCTTTCTGACGTCCGATATAGTAGATTCAAGTGATGACCCAGCTATGTGCACCTGACCAATTTTCATAGATTCAAAGTTCATATATTTCAGTGTTGATTTTTCTGAAGCTTCCTTTTGTAATAGTTCAGTCCAATGTTTGTTCACCGCTTTTTTAACTTGGAGTCTGCAGTTTTCCTTGGAGGTGAGATTTTCACTGAGATATTGCAGGTTTGGCAGGTTATACTAACTAAGAATGTCCTGCACTCTACTGAAGTAACTTTGACTATTGTCCAGGTTAATGGCTATTTGTCGGGTTGACAGTTCTATGATGGTTTTATTCGTAGTTGTTAGGACATTATACAATAGACTTAGGTGACGTTTATGGAGTTCTGCTTCTAATGGAAGTGCGCCTATAACTAGGTAGACTGCACATGTGGCCGTTCTAATGGGTAATGTCTGGAATCTACGTAGATTGCCGATATGAAACTTGGACAGTATATTGATCTGAGTCTTTGTTAATGGTAACACTTCTAGACCGAATAAAAGTCTTGGGAGAACATAGCACTGATATATCTTGTAAGAGCAGCCAGGGTTTGACCCGTTGGACCCGTGAACACCTGTACTTATCAATGAATATAGAGTCCTTCTTGCCAAGCTTAGACGATCTTCAATGTTGATTGTGTCCATTCCTATAATTCGGGATTAGTTTGGTTCATTACCACCCGTTTCGGCTTCTCAGGAAATGATTAGTTGTTACAAGAATTTTCATTGGGTCAAATATATTACAAGCAGCCAATGAAAAAGGGCCTATTAGTATATGTCAGTCTACAGAGTTGCCTACCTTTACCTCTGAAAGAAAAAAAAATGAACAAGCTGATGCTGCAAAATATCTGGGTTAGAATGACAATTCCTGAAAAACTCCTGTAAATTTGATAAAGCATTATTGATCCAGCGTACTGCAGGTCTAAATGTGTTGTCGAAAGAGTGGAGGAGTTGTAAGTTTAGGACCTGTCTATCTTATTTTTTAACAAGTTTTATCTAAGTTTTATCTTTTGATAAGAGGCAGAAGAAATGACGGGTGACATAGGGGTTGCAAGTCAGTCTGATGTCAAATCAGCAGCAAGAGAGTCAGTTAGCATCAAATGGCAACGAAGGTGGGAAGTGTCAGAAAAAGGAAGGCAACTGTTTACACACAGACCTGCTGTAAAGCTCAACAGAATTGAGTTTGACAAGCTCAAGAATCAGAGAGTTGTACTGCAGCTCCAAAGTGGGTACTGTAAATTGAAAGAATACCTAAATAAAGTTGGGATATCTGATAGCCCAACATGTGAATGTGGAGCTATAGAAGATGTGCAACATTTTCTACTTGAATGCCCAAACTATAGTGTGCCAAGGAAGACATTGAGACAATCTCTGCTCCTAAGCTGTGGTATTGCAGACTTTGGCACGGAAATACTTCTATCAGTAACAGATGATGAAGATTTAAAAGACATACGTCCACTGATATGGGATCAGCTGGACATATACATTTCCCAAACAAAGAGGTTTTAGTGCAGAATTGGGCTGTATTGAATGGAGAAAATACTTCATACTCATGTCATTAATCTTGTTAGATTACATGTGTTTTGTTGACTTTATTCTGGCCGGTGGGAGGCACAAACGCATCTAACCGAGGAATGAAGCAACAATCGTAGGATGATTATTTTACAGTCAGTTAGGACATGATAGCCTAACTGTAACAAAATAAACAGTTCACCATGACGTTGTTGCTCTTCCCTGCGAGTGTGGACTGTCCGTACAGCGGGAAGGGCGGCAGCATTGTTGCTGGAGCATGAGGTTGTGTTATTCCAACCAAGGTTGCTTGCAACATTTAAATTCTAAGAATGTAAGGTCTGTGGTTGGCCATAACCATTGATTATAGGCATGAAACCAATTGCGATTCAATGCTGTCAACGTAAGGTTGGGCCTGCGAAGAGCTTTTTGGTTCTCATCATTCACGGGTATCACAGACTTTACTCTCACTTATAGGAAAAGCAAATTCATCTGATTGAGGAATATGAATGCGTATCATGTTTGCTCCATGTTGAATAAAAGCTTGTTGATTTTCATGAAATATATTAGAAGTGGCTGTTTCGGCTACACTTGATATATTGGTATGATGTACAAGTTTCCATGTTGAAAAATCCATCTTTTTTACATTGTATGAGTGTGCCATGTTATGTTTATTTTTTGATTTTGTCATGTTTTGCCAATCTTAATGCAATGTGCTGAGTAATGGTCGTACCGGCCACACTTAGGATTTTGATATGGATGGTTTCATGTTGTTAAGGGAAAACTGAGTACTCCAGACGAATAAATGGGCCCATACAGCAAATTTCATATAAATGTGTATAAAAATTGAAATATTGAAAAAAAAAAAAAAAATTAAAAAAAAAAAAAAAAAAATTACTGACTGCGGGCTATTCTTTACAGGATTTATATGCATGCTTATGCATGTTTTATTATCTGTGACTAAATTAATATATATGCGTTCTGTTACAGGATTATACTGTGAGTCATTAATTTGACTTTACTTATAGTACCGTAATCGCCCCATTTACCACACATGCCCCTATAACCGCACACTAAGGCCATTTCCGGAAAAAAATTCACAAGCGCACACTGCTTTTTCCTTTTGAAACTCACAAAACGCTACAAGTTCAACTTACCATTACTGTTTCAACAGCGACAGTGTTTTCAGTTTTGTTTTCCCAACGCAATGTGCGAAGAGAGCAACTCTATCTGTCAAAATGCCAATCGGGCAAACTCGCCGATATTTACGGAGTTGGCTGAAGTGTTATGATGTGTACGAGCGCGAACAGCGGACCCGGATCAGCTTACACATCTGCGCCGTCTGATTAGCGTATTCTCTATCTGCATTAACAATGGGAATGTACATGTTGATCCGAGAAGGATCGAGCTTACGAAGTTATGAGGTTGCGGGGGTGCGCAGGCTGAACTGAGTCTTTGCCTTTCGTTCATGCGAAAAGGCGCCATTTTTCAGAGCAATTCTTGTCGTATATAGCGATAATGTGCACGTGCGCCAAAGTGCGTTTGGGAAAAATACACGAACGACAGATGAGAAACCCGGGTTGCAAAAGAAATAAATTGTCATAACGACAAACTCTTGTTTCCTTACAAAATCAGTCTGAATACATGTGCAAACTGAACGAAGCGACCAGCCTGTGCATATGCATGGTCTGTGCATTTAAACAAAGTTCCCGGTAGCCATAGGATAGTCTTTTCATTGGCATAGCTGGCCCGTGGGCCTCAAAAGGGCCTCAGGACACATCCGATCAGCAAACACCCGCATCATACAGTGCATTTGCGAACATTGACCAGTCTAACAAATCTCCAGGATTCGCCGATAGTTTGCAAAATAACTGTTTGAAGATGCGCAGACTGGTCTAAGGCTTTGCTGTTTGCACATATAATAAGGTACCTTTCTCATGACACGTTGCCAATATTTCTGCACCCTTGGACGTAATATAGGACAGACAGAAATAGGGAAGATCAAAAGGACCGCATCTTCCAGAATTAGACTGTGTGTGTTATTAATAGAAGCCCGTGAATTTAAAGCAGACCCCTTGCGGTGAATGAATAGCCAGGGCACTGACAAACTTACCTGACGTGTTTAATAAACAATCACATATTAGGTCATCGTAAATGTGTTGAAATACTTTTTCTTTTGGAATATTGAAGACGGATGAAGAGAATGAAATACATGCATAATGAGGACATATTTAATACTGAGAGGTATGAGATATAATTTGTGACTTGACACGAGATTGTTTTTTCTCCCGGAAATTGGCAGTTCAAATAGTTCGAACACTAAATATTTTCATGACACTTCGAACACCCCGATTAACTGTTCGAACTAAATGAGAATTTACCGTATCGATTTTTCCTTGACATCTTTAAAGTAGACAATGGCCGTTTGTTGTTTTTTCGTTCTGAGCGTGCGGTTATTAGAAACGTTTTTTAACCACACCTTTTGTTGCAATTTTGAAAAAGTTTAGCTCACCCTGCGGTAAATGGGGCGATTACGGTAGTTTATACAAGTGAGACAGCACGGCTAATTATGGCCTTGAAACAAACCAAACCAAAAAGCCTGGAAGAGACTGGACGCTTCAAAAGTGTTGTACTCGCCTCGTTCCCAGGCGACTAAATAGACGCCTAGTGTAAACGATGTTGGTTTACCTATAAACAGTTCAGATATTCCCATACTGACGTACTGCATATCTATTTATATCTCGGCCATGTGTATTAGTTAGTTAAGGCTCTCCTTGAATGTTTATGTTGAGATTATTTTTCTCACCAGCTTCCAAGAAAATAATTGGGCCTTGCTTTTGTTTTAATTGCTTGTTAGTGTGCCTACAAGATACATGAAGGTTATTACGAATTACTTGATTTACTGGTTTGGTTTGTTTCTTATGCACCAGTCATTTGCAACCACAGCCCCCCTGGGGCCGGGGAATAGCGGAGATATTGACTTTTCACTCTGCAAAGCCCTGGTATATGCCCTGCACTGTGGGGACATTATTTATGTCAAATCCCTGGTAAAGGTTTCCCCCCCCCCCCCCCCCCCCCCCCCCCCCCCCCCCCATAAGTTTAACAAGAGTTGTCAGAAGACAACAAAGCACGCCTTATGGGTGTCTGACTGTCACAGTCACAAAGACCTACAAATATATCAGGTCATCTGCAGTGTCAGACTGAGCCATTATCCCAGATATATGATGAATACATGTCTGAGTGACCTCAAATTCCCAAAGAAGATGTTAATCTATAATAGTTTTGGAGACACAAGGCAAAATCAATGAACCATGAAATATAGGTCACTGTGATCTATAAATAATATAAGGTTATTCTCCATGTCAGACTGATCCACTATGCTTGAAATATAAGACAAAATCACTGGACCATGAACAAAGGTCAGGGGCACAGGAGTCTGCATGGTAGCTTTGCAGCTGCTGCAATTATAGGGATATGCTATTTGACCAAGTATCAAGTCTCTTCTGTCAAAGGTTTCATCAAAACTAAAAAATTTTGCCTTAAAAACAGTGCCAAACAGCAAAGTCAGTCAACCGTAACATATAGGTCAAGGACATACAATTGTGTCATGCAGCTGCTGCAGTCATATGGATGTATATATGTGCCAAGTATGATGATTGTAGCTGCTGTAGTTTGTAAAATACAGTGTTGAACATCGAGTTAAACGCAATTGTTAACATTGGTTAACCTGATCACGGACGCCAACGAGGACGCTGACGCTAACGCAGAGGCTAACGCATACTCGGACTATGACGCCGGGGGTGTAGCATAAGCTCTCCTTTGCTTCGCAAAGGCGCGCTAAAAATCAATATTCTGACAATTTCATTAAAAACACTCACCATTTTTCTCGCCATTTTGGCGGGAATCAAAAGCCCGGCGTATCCACGGCACTGCCGGGACACCTCTTAGGTAAAAACACTGTACTTAAGCCCCGCCATGCCCCCGCTATCCCAGGCCCCATGGGGGGCGTGGTTGCAAATGACTGGTGCATTAGCCTTCTGGCCGCAGTAACTCTCTGGTAAATGACTTCTCTGGTAGGTAGTTCTTCTGAAGTAAAATCTCCCAGGTATTTTTTAAAAACTTTGTGAGCGTGCTTTGGTTCGGTGTTGTATATTAATATTAATTTTGGGATGCCTTTTTGAATCTCTTAGAATCTTGGATAAACTCTTCAAGTATTGTAACTATCTGGTCATTCTGGTATACTTCTTCCTTATCCTTTTGAATCCCCAAAAACATCTTTGCTGAAAACTCACAGATTCCAATTTCTTTAACCATCCTTACTCTTAGTCTTTCTCTTAATTCTTGGTATTGGTCACACTCTTCAAGATAATGCTTTACTGTTTCAACTTCTCCACAATCACAACATGGTGAATCTTTAAGTCCTAGTTTGTACTGATATTCATTCAGATACCCATAACCAGTCCGTAGTTGGGAAATTATTCTTTGAGTAGCTATGTTTTTTGCATGATGACTGCTTTGACTTACCAATGGTTTAAATTCAAAAAGATGTCGACCAGTGGTTCCTGCTTCCCATCGTTCCTGCCATTTGAAACTACAGGACTCTTGAACTGCCTTCTTTATATCCCCCAGAGTGATTACTCTACTTACATCTGGCATGCCTTCTGCCTCTTGTGTCGCTTCTTTGGCAAGACGATCAGCCACTTCATTTCCTTTGATGTTTGCATGACCCGGCGTCCACTTAAGATCAACCTGTATTTTCTGGCTCTGTAAGTAACCTAAGTTTGACATGGTCTCCTTAATTTCAGCTATAACTGCAAGGTGACTTTTATTCTCCCATCCAAGGGACAAAATGCCTACTGCTGATTGAGAATCTGAAAACAGAATAATTCGTTCCAGTGACCTTTTCTTTGCTTCCCCATTTATGAACTCCAGTGTCATCTTGATAGCAATCAACTCACCAAGAAGAATTGAAGCTCTTTTTGGGACTGGTTGTTTCAGCTCAATCTGCTCCTGACTAGGTAGAAAAATACAAGCTCCTGCCCCACATGGTCCAGGGTTTCCTCTACACGATCCATCAGTAAAGGCATACACAACATTGATTCCATTTTCTGTAATGATCCCCTCTATTAACTGTTTAGCTTCCTCCTGTTGTACTGTACTTCTGGACTTTGAGGATCCCAGGTTATTCCAGTATTCTGGAGTATGCTTGGTTGGCTGGAGATGTTCCATGTAAGAGAACTCTGGTTCCACTTTTGTAATGTCTATTCCAGTATTGGACACCATATCCATGAGCTGCATGTATGCCTTTCCAAAAGGTGAGAGAATTTTCTCTGGCTTAACTTCTACCTCATTCTTCCATATGTCAAAACATTCTGCTACCTTCTGACGTTTATCCTTGGCTATGATTTTCGTTACTTCCCGAACTGCCAAATCTTCTCTTCGCAAATCCAGTGGCAACACCCCTGCCTCCACTTCCATTGCGTCTAGACCACTAGAACTCGGCAACCCTAAACACACTGCTAAACACTTCCTCTGTACCTTATCTAGTTGTTCGCAATTTCCTATTTGCCACACACATGATGAATATTCTATACTGGGAAGTACCACACTTTTGTATAATTTTAACATATTTGTAACACTTATCTGATCTGTCTTACCCACCATTACTAATGCTGCTGCTGCTGTTAAAGCTTTCCTTTCAATGTTATCAATATGTTTCTGGAAGTTTAATTTAGGGTCTAAAGTCACCCCCAAAAGCTTTGGGAAATATGTTCTCTTTACATCTACATGATCATTCATTTTTACTGTAACATTTGCAAACTCCTGTTCACTTTTCCTACTGAACACACAGAATTCTGTCTTATCAATATTTAACTTCATTCTCCACTTGTAAGTCCACTCCATTATCTTCATAAGGTCTGTCTCTAAACTCACAACTATTTCATCCACATTTTCTCCTGTCCTCCAGATTGTGCCGTCATCCGCAAATTTAACTTTCTTACTTTGAACCTCCTGGTAAATATCTTTAATAAACAAATTGAATAGGAGTGGGGAAGGACAGATCCTTGGGGAATTCCCAATTCAGTAGTGAAAACAGACTTATCCGCCCCCTTGAGGTGACAATAAGCAGTTCTGGAAAACAAACAAAACAGAAAAATACCATGCGATGAAGAAGCAGTGTTTACACTAAGGCAAGAATCAAAACTGGTCCACAGGGTGCTGTTTGCCCTGCCTGCTTAACTTGTGGTCTTCAGTATTCAGAAAAATAACTGGTTTTGAGGACAAGCTACATGCAAACTCAACTAGTCCAGCACAAAATCAACTGGTTCCGGACCAACAGATTAATGATTATTTTCATCCCTGAAAAGAACATAGAGAAAATCACCAGCAGAGACTAGTGCTGCCTGTAAGGGCCTAGAACAGAACAGAAGCTTGTGAGGTTATGCCTTTAAGGCTTAGCATTACATCTGTAGGATATAAGTTGCAGGGAAGTGTAATGCCTTTGTGAGGCTATGCGTTTAGGGAATTAATAAAATTCAAACTCTGTTTCTGGTTAATCAGTTAAACTCAAATACTGAACCAAATCTAGAAGCGTAACTCATAATATGGTACAGGTGGACAATATCCGCAACTGCAATCTTACTCAACTATGCTTCTATGCAAGATTGAACCCAAATACATGGCAATTTTTACATTTACAGGATATGCCAGAACTGATGTAGGTAACCAGCCTTTCGGTGAACATCAGGAATAATGATTCGGATGAAGAGAAAGGTTTTGACGTTCCTCATTGTCATTGGAGCATTTCCTGTCACGTTTTTGATCCTGCTTGCTATTAGTTCAGAAAGTAAGTCATCTTTCTTATACATGAAAGCAACTGACAACGTTGGGTTCAAAGTTACTGTCAGACATTTATTGTCAATATTCTGAGTATTGAGACAGATAAATCTGAACAAACAATGCAGACCCATATCAGACTGCTCCTTAAGGAGCAGTCTGATCAGGGTCAGCACTGTTTTTCATCTTGTCTGCATCTTAGAGTGTCACGTTTTAGCTGGCCATTTCAAATGTATGTAGGAATTGCTATTGCACTACCCCACGAGTCGGTGTTGGCTGTGGCATTGGTGTTAGCAAAACCTTAAAATTTTAAGTTTTTATGTGATGGGCAAAGCGCTCTCAGGCAAGCTATTCTATATACAGACATCTTATTTTACAATTGGTTCCTTAAGGTGTATGGATACACCATTTCTACAAAGGGAAACAATTTTCTTGACTTATTTGCTTCCACAGATGACTTTGCCCTTCCCATATGGGGTCTACTCTTCAAGGAAAAATTTGTTCATAGGGGAGCAAATTCTTTCCTTTAAGAGTTCACAAGTTTTAAGTTTGGGCAATAAATGACGAGCCGCGAGAAAACCAACAAAGTGGCATGTGGGCCCAGTGCAGAATCAGATCAGCCTGGGCATCCGCCCAGTCTGATCATAGTCTTCGTTTTGCGCTTCAAGGGTAGCAATGGGTCTAAGGTACCTCCATGCAGACAGTGAAGACTGATCAGACTAGGCGGATGCCCGGGCTGATCCTAGTCTTCACTGGGTGCCATGCCACTTTGTTAGTTTTGTTGTGTCGTGGCTAACAAATTTTGGTTGTCTAAAGGCACATTCGATAGAAATGAAAATGTTAAAGAGGGGGCTTTCTTGAGAAGAAATATGGTAGGTTAAAGGTTATGGTATAAGAAGATTTAGGATAGATACTAGATACAGCTTTATGCCAGTCTTGTTACGGTGTCAGAATGGATACACCTTCATATTTTCTGCAATGTTTTCAAGGGAAGACAACTTTTTGTGAGGTTACCCTAATGTGCTTAAGTATTGGGACACTTAAAATAACAAATTTTCCATTTGTTCCAAATGGAAACTTCATTATTTTTAGGTGTCCTAATATATACACACATTACGGTATGTGTAAGTACTTCCCATTGAACAAAGGTCCATGCTCAAGACATAAAGGGGTCTATTTTTAAAGGAACAAATTTGCTAATTCACCTAAGGGAGCAATTCTGTCTTTTAAAAGTTGAGCCCTTAAAAGGGAGGAAAACGTAAATCTGGGGAGTTTTTTTTCCTTGATTATGTATACAATCACCTTTATTGTAAGAAATAATTTTGCACTTTGTTTTATAGGTTCAGTGAATGAGTTTAGCTCCACAGATGGCTTGGGAAGACTCGAAACAAAGCTAGCCAGCAGAATAAGAGAATTGGAGAGACAAAACCTTCAGCTTCAGAAGAAGTTATGGTAGGATTTAGATGGCAGATCACATAAAATTGGCCTTTTGAATGCAGTCATTATTCTCTCTTTCGAATATGTTTGAGTACATTTTACAAAAGAAACTGTTGTCACAAAAATGCATGTGAGCCACAACACGAGAAAACCAACAGAGTGGTTTTGTGCCCAGCGCACACTTAGATCAGCCTGGGCGTCTGCCCAGTCTGATCAGAGTCTTCGCTGTTCGCATATAGGTACCTTTAAGCACTTAGTGAAGTCTGATCAGTCTGGGTGGATGCCCAGGCTGATCTGAGTCTGCGCTGGGCGCACATCCACTTTGTTGGCTTTGTTGTGTCATGGCTCAGATATCTCATTTGACATATTTAATATCTTATATAAGATTTAAGTTATCTAATATGGCATATAAGATATCTTATATTGCATATAAGATAGCAGATATCTTATATACATCTTATGAAACATATAAGATATCTTATATGCCCTATAAGATATCTGAAATTTTTACTTGGTTTGACCTGTCAGTGCATATTTTGACTTCAGTTTAGGCAGTGAGTGTCAAATAAGGTAAATGAGTACACTTTCAGACAAAGCAAATCTGCCATTTTCATTTTTGCCTCTTGTCTCAGTGGGGTCAACTCTTAAAGAAAAGAATTTGCTCCTCTTGGAGCAAATTCTTTCCTTTAAGAACAGACCCCCATATAAAAGAGTAGTCATTAAGGGAGGCAAACGAAGGAGGGAAGCCACAAAAGTTGTTCTCCTTTACAGAAATAGTGGAAAGAAAAAACAGTTGTATAAAATAGTTGTATTAACTGACTGCATAAAAGTAATAATGGAAACAAAGCACAGCTTGTTTCAAATATGATACTTCATACATGTGCATGTACATTCACAAGTTCAATTTCATATTCTTTATATCACTGATATAATTTCATTCAAAATATGCAAAATTATAGGCAGAATTTACTCCCTTCACAGATAGAACTTGATGATTTTATTTTATGCAGTGACCAAATGGATTAAATTTTGTATACCACCTTCCTTTCTTGGCTTGAAATTTTCCGATTTGCTTTAATATGCTTGTATGAATTGAGAGAAATAAAGGTTATATATATAAAGAGAAACCAATGTGGTTTGCAGTGGTCTTGATGTTAACAAATAAGAACATCACATAATTGTTTGAGAAACTTTTGCACACAAAAGTTTCTTGTATATTAAATAAGATTTGTTCACAATATTTACTTGAATAATGGATACTTTTAGTGTATGAGTACCAGTAGTGTTTGAAAACTATCAAAGTGAAAACAGAAAAGAAGTAAACCTGTTTAAAAAAATGTACACCTTAAAATAAAAAGTTTTATTTTGACTTGCAATTTTGTGACTTACCACAGCAGTTAAGACAATACTGTATGTATTCCGCCATAAAAAAGTAAGACAAAGAAGGGTTAGGGGTGGGGGTGTTTGCTTGATTTTCCCTACAAAACTATCCCATAGATGAAGCTTTTTGGAGTTGTTTTAAAAGAGAAAATCTCATGTAGCAGAATTACACAAGACAATTTAGATATCTGGGGTCCTCTTGGAGGTGACCCCCACCCCACCCCACATCTCCCCTAGCCCCCACACTATATTACTACCAGTTCAGTGTACTTTGCTGTTTCTAATCATTTCAGTAAGAGTAAAAACCAGTACCTGGATCTAGAAGTTCCTGGGATACAAAACACTACAGAGACAACTGGTAGAAATAAGACGAGGTTGAGATGTTTAAATATTGATTCAGATGTGCCAAAATGTGAGGTATGCAACAAGTAGAGGCAAACATGCTGTAAGTGGTCCCCAAGCGCAACTGCAAAAAAAATTGGCTGCTTAAGATAAGTGACTCTTCATATTGTTTCCTTTGCACTCCAATTCGACTGGTCCGAGTTCGATTCTGGCTAGAGGCAGAACTCTTTCTAACAGTAAATGGGGTGCCATTGCACACAGCCTTTCATTATCACCCTCCCATCATCCTGATACCACTGAAGTACTGTTGAAAAGGACATAAAATCATCACAAGGCATCAATCCATTTTGGTCCAAGAACCCAAACTAACATTGTAAGCTTTGAACAGCTGGGCCCTGGTTAGTTTGAACAGCTAGGGTGTGGTCATCATAGCATTTTCATTAGTTACAGCCTGTTGCAGTTGATAATATTCTGCAAACCCTTTCAGCCCAACAGACCAAAGTAGAAATGTGTACAAATAGAGCAGGGGATGAGACAGTTAATCTTAATCCTGTTCATCTCATCTGGACTACACTGTTTTAATGGTGATGTGACCATAGACCCTAATATATGAAACAGAGATAAAATGACTTGAGAATAATTATTTGTTTGAGAAAATCTGAAGTTTCTGTTTAAAGAATTTTAGTTTGTAATGAGTTGAAAAATTGACAGAGCATGGCATACACTGTATGCCATTCTCCAATACCAATGACATCATAGATCTGTTACCTGAGCAACTAAGAGTTCATGTTGATGTCAAAGTGACATCATCGAGATGTCATTCTGCCAAGGAACTAAGCACAACAGTTAGTAATTTCATAGCTGCTATGGTAACAAATCAATGGTGTCATCTCACTTATAATTCAAGAGGAGCATGGCATACACCGAATGCCATACTCCTTGAATTATAAGGGAGGTGCTTCCTGAAATTCATACAATGGAAAAGTGAAATTTTTCTCAAACCTATCATTCATTCTCAAATAATTCAGTTCTCTGTTATTTTAAAATATAAAGATACAATGATTTGTGTTTTGATGAACTTTAATTTTTGTCTTTTCGCAGGTCATCCATGTTGCGATAGTTTGTGCCGGTCACAACTCTACTCGTGATGTGGTCACACTAATCAAGAGTGCCCTGTTTTATAGAAAGAATCCATTACACTTCCATTTTATATCAGATGATATGGCCAAACTTATTTTAGAAACTTTATTTAAAACCTGGAATTTAAATGAATGTAAGTATTAAAATTATTTGCCACATTGTTATAATTATTCTGACAGACATATTCAACTATGATAATGTTGTAATTCACTTTGCTGAAGCCACACCTGATTAAACAGGTATGCATTATGGGACATTCAATACATGGGATTTTATTTGTGGGACTATGTCTCACGCTAAGTTGTTGTTGCTTTGGTCAGTTTTCACAGTTTATCAATTTTAGGCATATTGGACATTTTGGGTAACAAAATTTGTTTATTTTTCTGTTATTCCTATATATGTGTAAAAATATTATGCTTACGAGTATTTTAGTTGACATATTTATATTGAGTGTGAAAATGGCAAGCATTAATAGAACTTGAACATTTATACAGTTGCAGTAATTATTTTGAATTTGAACAAGCCCTTTAGTCAGGTGATGTGTTTCAACCTGTCAAATAGTGAACATCCAGATTAGCTGTCTGATTTAGGTCTGCACTGGTTACTCAGACAAGGCTGTCCAGACAGACAAATGCTTCTCATGCATTAGTTTGTTTGTTTTTTTTTTTAGCACTCTGGCATTTTAAAACTGGCTATTACAGTACACAGGCTTAAGAATAAAATGAATGACAACAATTTTCTGGCCATGTTTCATACAGTATTAACACAATATATATGAATAGGAGTACCTGGACAAATAGTAGACCCGGATCAGACATTTTGTAGGAATTAGTCTGGTACGAGTTGCTATGTCTTCAGACAAGTTTACTAATTTTTCTTAAAAGGATAAAAAACCTTTACCACAAACACATAGAATTGTTGCTAGGGTTTATTAGCTGTAATGTTCTTTGTAATTTCAGTTGAGGTGACATTTTATCCTGCTTCCAGTGTAAAAGAAGATATAGAATGGATTCCTAATAAACATTACTCTGGTATTTATGGTCTAATGAAGCTAGTTTTACCAAAGATTTTACCTGAATCTCTGCAAAAGGTAGGAAAATAAACAAACTACAGTCAGCTCTCAATATCTTGAAGTAGAGGTTCATTTTAAACTATTGATATCTCAAAGTAAATTTTCTGGTCCCAGAAAATTTACTGTGAGATACCAGTAGTTTGAGATAACAGGAGTTAAGATATAATGAGAACTAGGAAATGTGTCCAAACTGTATTTTTGAATATACAGGAGTGCTTTGAGATATCAGTTTGTAAGATAACTAAAGCTAAAGTTTACTGCATATTTCTATTACTTCTTAGAAAATTCTTGAAGTCTGTCTTTTTGTCCGCTCAATAATGGTTGCTGTACAGTGAAATCAACAACTTCCCAGAAGGCGCTGCCTAGCATATCTAAACACTGTCACAAAACTGAGCTGAAGTAAGAAAATAGGCAAAAGATTTGCCGACCTCAGTGCTGGAAAAGTAGTACCATTGTCTGGCTTCTGCTAGTTGCAGGCAAGACAAATAGAGGATCTTACATGAGTGCTCATGTATTATTGAATTTATTAAACAAGTTGGGGAAAAAGATAAGATGGGAGGCTATGCCGAGCATCTTATCGGTTTTCCCTTACGAGTTTAACAAATTCAATAATATAGGAGCATGAATGCAAGATTCTATTTATTGTATGACACTAAAATTGCAATTTATCGGCAAACTTTGCACTTAAACGTCATGATTTTGCCATTAGAAAAGGCGACGTTTTTATGGACATAAATGCATAACGTTACAACTTAATATGCATATTTAATCCACTAGTGGATTATTATTTTTAGCTCGCCTTTACGAATGTACAGGAAGAGCTATTGCACTATTCCTGGCATTGGCTTTAGCAAAATGCTAAAGTTTTGCGTTAAAGAGTTTTAGGTGATGGGCAAGGCGCTTTCAGGCGAGCTATCCTGTCCAGCTGACAGGTCTTGTTAATGCATGGCTTTATTACACTCTCAGATGCGACGTCATATGATAAAAGTGATTATTGGTGCATAGGTGCTGGTCCTGGACAATTTTTTTTTTTTGAGATTCCTAGCAAGAACCCTGATTGCTGTTACCGCTTCTTTAATATCTGGAGCACAGTCACTGCGGCATTTCTAATGAGATGCTACCATAAGGCCACAATAAAAGTTAGGTAAAGATGTTACAAAGTTGGCAGAAAACAAGAATCTTATCTCTGTTCTCTTTCAGGTTATTGTGCTGGACACAGATATCACTTTTGCATCTGACATTGCTGAATTGTGGAAATTATTTCATGTTTTATCAAAAGAGGTAAGTTACCATAAATATTGATAAAATTTGGACACCTTAAATAATTACCATAGCTTTCTTGAAAGTTCTTTTATTGCGGTCAAGCAGCTTAAAGATACAGATGGAATGGCAAACAGTGTAAATCCTGATCAAGAGCATTCTGATCTGGGTCTGCACTGTTTGCTCAAACTGATCTGTCCCAATACTTAGAATCTTTACGGTTCTATGAATTAAAGATATAAATTGTATTACAGTCCAACCTGTATAAAGCAAGCACCTAAGGGATTATCAAAATCTGGTTGCTCAAGACAGGTGCTTGCTTAAAACAGGTACATTTCAATGTATTTGTCTGCTTTGGGAACTGAATACATGCTTGCTTAATACAGGTTGCTTGCTTAATAGAGGTGGCCACTAAGACAGGTTTTACTTTAATTGCTAAGTCTGCTTATGTTACAATAATTTATCTGGTAGTGCTCTTATAGATTGGAATTGTTTTATTGGTCTTTAGAATTTCACAGAATTAAAACTATTAAAGGCTGTTTATTTTTCAGTGTAAAATGTTTATTATGTAAGATTTGCATGGGTAAAAAACATACTTTAAACGTTAAGAATTTATGTCAAGAGCTTGACAGAGAGTGTTGAAGAAAATTATAACTTCAGTTACTTTCAGATAATTTATCCATTTAAACTAATTCTGTGGCCCTAGTTAATTTTGTCTTTTTATCATATGAGCCTTGGCACGAGAAAACCAACAAAGTGTTGTGCCCCCAGCGCAGACTCAGATCAGCCTGGCCATCCACCCAGTCTGATCAGACTCTTCGCTAGGCGCTTAAAGGGTAGCGAAGGGTCTAAGCTACATTCATGCGGACAGCGAAGACTCTGATCAGACTGGGCGGATGCCCAGGCTGATCTGAGTCTGCGCTGGGCACACAACCACTTTGTTGGTTTTCTCGTGTCAAGGCTCATATGAAAACAGACAAAATTAACTAGGGCCACAGAATTAGTTTATATGGATAAATTAGCTGGAATCATATGTCCATGGTCTTTCATGCCCTCGCAATATTGTCTTCATTTCTTTAGCAGGCTATAGGTTTGGTGGAGAACCAAAGTGACTGGTATCTAGGTAAATTATGGAAAAACCACCAGCCTTGGCCGGCACTGGTAAGATTACCATTGTTTTGATTTGGGCTACTGTGTGATAAGACTTAGTTAAAGGTGTATGTGTACACTTCAATATTTTTCTGCCACAAAGGGAGACAACGTTTGAGCCGTGTCATGTGACTTCCAACAAAGTGGCATGTGCGCCCACCGAAGACTCAGATCAGCCAGGTCATCCGCCCAGTCTGATCAGTGTCTTGGCTGTCAGCATGGAGGTAGCTTAGACACATACATACCCTTTAAGCACAATTGAAGACTGATCAGACATGGTGGATGCCCAGGCTGATCTAAAACTTCGCTGGGTGCACATGCCACTTGTTTGTTTTGTTTTGTTGTGTTGCGGCTCATTTATGACTTTATGTTTGCTTCTCAGGTGAGTAAGCTCTTGCTAAAAGGGAGTCTACTCATTAAAAAAGTTTTTGCGCTAAAACTGTTTGGTTATCAGTGAGTTATGACATTGTCTCTATTCCTTATTTGTGAATTTTAATATCTGGCTGTCCTGAAAAAAAAAGACTTCCTTCAAAATTAAACGGAAAAATTGTACTAACACTACTATGCATATAAAACTGTCATTCTGTCTTGTTATAATAGGTATCCCTTTAAGCTGTACAGAGACTCTTTCTTTTAGGAATACCTTTTAAACTATTCTTTACCGTAGTTTAAAACAAGCCTATGGTTTTATGGAAAAGACTAGAAATAACCTCTGAATTACCCACCACCCTCACCCTTGTCTGGAGGTCTGTCTTGTAGTGTACACTCAAACCTCGATAATTCGAACTGACAGGGACCTCAGTTTTTCTTTCGAATTATCCGTAGTTCGAATTTTCGAATTCGGCCTTTCCCTTTCATTTCCGTACATTTCCGGAATTCGTAATTACGGCAGTTTTCAGACAGTCCGATATTTCATTTCTCTATGCTTACTGACGTTCATGGATTTACAAATCAATCAAAGCAAAATCAGAACGTAGAATAATTAACATTACATACCGGGAACATCCTATACATCCACGATCATTTAATATCGCGAGACCACCCCTCGTGTTTGGCACATGTACATGTGTATTGTCTAAGAAAAGCACAGCTGCCGAACATTTTTCCAGCTCTGCAAATCAACTGTTTATCATGTTTATGACAATGCAGCGCAGACGAAGATTAAAGCATCACTGAACGCAAACAGGCTAGCTTGTTTCTATCTCGGACTTAACTGTACTTTCACTTTCTGTTTATGTTTCCGAGAACTGGGCTACTTTCGTTTTCAGAAAAAACGACTCAAACCGGTCATCTGAGCTGTGTCATGGAAAATGTTCCTCAGTCATTTCGAAGTCAATGTATTTGGGAACAACGAATAGTCAAACCAGCCTGTCAGTCTGCGAAGTGTAGCTAGAGACTCTGTTTAGTGCCGTGTGCAAATCGTATGATCCGTGCGCAAACCGAACGAAAGTTCGGATGCACATGCTAGTCCGAGCCTTTGCTGGTTACAAAAGCCATCACATTTAGCCTTTAAATTTACAAACTTCAAACAACATAATCCCCGTCAATTATGCAATTAGACAGACACCTTTTGCTCAACAGAAATTAATGACTTAAGCAATCAAAACGTTAGTGGTCGTGAAGCGATAATTACCGGTACAGGTGGCAGTGATGACTGGAGGCTGTAAATATTTATCTCATAGATGCGATAGGTGTTATTTTCCGACATGAAATTGGAGCATGAATTTTGATTTCGAATATTGCAGGTATTTTTATAGTGATTTTACTCGATCGGACCTAATTTTCCTTTCGAAAAATCCGATTTTTCGAATAATCGAAATTCGAATTTGCGGAAGTGTTTTTGCATAGAATTAATGGGCTTACGATCGGGACCGTGTTTCAATTTCGAAAAATCCGATAGTTTCGAAAAATCGGCGTTCGAACTACCGAGATTCGACTGTAATTCCAAAACGAGTAGGTCTGTCTTGTCTTTTAGACTGAAATAACCTGTGTTTGCAGGGCCGAGGTTTTAATACTGGTGTGATATTGATGAATCTCGCCATGCTGCGTAAATTAAACTGGATGCAGATGTGGAAACAGATAGCCGAGAAAGAACTGATGACCATGTTTGCTACCTCATTAGCTGATCAGGTAATGTAAGGTGTTTAGATATGTTGCTATGTATTTCCACAAATTTCATGAAGGGAGACATCTTTTGTGACTTTCTGCATGCTTCCCTGGACAGAAAAGTCATTCCAAATGGAATATGCTATTAAAGAAAAGAATTTGCTTCAAAAGGAGCAAATTCTTTACTTTAAAAGTTGACTTCCATTGAGAAGGGATGTTTTCCCAGTAAGTGTACCCATACACCTCAAGACTTGTTATTCTTTGTATCATGTGTTTTAGAAGTGATATTCATGTTTCAGATGTTTATCATGCTCTTGTAAACCTTACTAGTGACGAGGTGATCATACACCATCAGAGAACTTATATCAGAGGCCCTGTAGCTCAGTGGGCTGAATTATGTCTCCCCCCTTTAGGGTCGGGAGACATATTGTTTTTCCCCGGGCGTCTGTCCGTCCATCTGTCTGTCCATCTGTCTGTCACAAATCGTGTATGTTCTATAACTTGAAAATCGCTCAAGCTATATTCGTGAAACTTCATATAAATATCAATCAACATGAGACGATGTGCAGAGTGCAAGAATGGTAACTCTGGCATTTATACTTTTTGAGCTATTTCCCTTGGAACTTAGTCCATCACAAAATTGTGTTTCAATTGTGTCCGCTCTATAACTTGAAAACTGCTCAAGCTTTATTCACGAAACTTCATACAAATATCAATCAACATGAGGCGATATGCAGAGTGCACAAACGGTAACTCTGGCATTTATACTTTTTGAGTTATTTCCCTTGGAACTTTGTCCATCACAAAATTGCGTCTCAGTCGAGTCCGTCTATAACTTTAAAACCATTCAAGCTATATTCATGAAAGTTCATACAAATATCAATCAATATCAGACGACGTTCAGAATGCACTCTGGCGTTTATACTTTTTGAGTTATTTCCCTTGGAACTTTGTCCATCACAAAATTGCGTCTCAGTCGAGTCCGTCTATAACTTTAAAACTATTCAAGCTATATTCATGAAAAGTCATACAAATATCAATCAACATCAGACGACGTGCAGAATGCAAGAACCATAACTTTAGCATTTTTACTTTTTGAGTTATTTCCCTTAGAACTTTGTCAGTCACAAAATCGTGTCTCATTCGTGTCTGCTGTATAACTTGAAAACCATTCAAGCTATATTCACGAAACTTCATACAAATATCAATCAACATTAAAAGAATTGCATAGTGCAAGAACCATAACTCTTGCATTTATACTTCTTGAGTTATTTCCCTTGGACCTTTGTCAGTCACAAAATCGTGTCTCAATCGCTTTATTACTTGAAAACCGGACAAGCTATATTCACGAAACTTCATACAAATGTCAGTCAACACTAGACAACCTGCAGAGCACAGCATTTATACTATTTGAGTTATTTCCCTTGGAACTTTGTCATTCACAAAATCGTGTCTCAATCGTCTAAGCTCTATAACTTCAAAACCGTTTAAGCTATATTCATGAAACTTCATACAAATATCAGTCAACATATAAATAGACGATGTGCAGAGCACTGTAACTCTTGCATTTATATTTTTTGACAAAAACTAAATATGAATATCAGTCAACATTACGTGACATGCAGAGCATAACAACTATAACTCTTGCATTTATACTTTTTACTTATTTTGAATCCCTGCTTCAGGGTAGGGAAACATATTGTTTTTCCCTTGGCGTCTGTCTATTAGTCTATCACAAAATGCATTGGCAGGATATCTTTACTGGATACGAGCTCATTGGTTGCATGAAAAATGACCAGTATTTGCATTAGAAATTGTATTTAAAGTTTCTGTTTGAAATTGTATTTAATGACTGATCCTTTTGACATCAAAAAGGGGGGAGACATCTGTTTTTTCGTAGAAAAACAATTCTAGTGCTGGCCTGTTAAGCTAGTAGTCTGGGGTTGACTGTGGCTGGAGGTGGAAATATTTTCGATAGTAAATGGTCTATTGCACACAGCCTTTCATTAGAATCATGTGTGTGGATGGGATGGGTGGGTGGGGGGATACTATTATGGCATGTTTTAAAACTCTTCCCTGTGGGTATTCCTTCTCATTTTTTTTATCTGTTATAGTGACTATAAATGAAATCTGTTTCAATTTCTTTCAGGACATAATAAACTCAGTATTAAAGAAACATCAGTATTTAGTTCACTATTTACCTTGCCAGTGGAATGTTCAACTTAGTGATAATACAAGAAGTGAACACTGTTACACTGAAGTCTCAGATTTGAAGGTATACTTGTGTTCTTTTATATATGAGCCCCAACAAGACAAAGCCAACAAAGTGCCAGTTGGGCCAAGCAAAAATTCAGATCAGCTTGGGCATCCACCCACTCTGATCAGACACTTGGCTGTGTGCTTGAAGGGTATCTGAGGGTCTAAGCTAGTTCAATGTGGATAGTGAAGACTCTGATCAGACTGGGTGGATGCCCAGGCTGGTCTGAGTCTTTGTTGTGCGCACATGCCACTTTGTTGGTTGTGTCATGTTGCAGCTCATATATGTATATAAATTCTATTAGATAACTTGTTTGGAAGTAAGGAGCACATTAAAGAGAGGAAAGTAGCAGACTCAGCCAAAATGACAGCATTGTTTTGAAAATCTGAATACCTCAGATCACCAAGCACATCCACAGTCTGAGCAGTCATTTCTGTTTCCATAATATAATCTGTGACTCCTAGGGAAGCGAAAACATGAAATATGTGGACTGATTTTAATATTTACTAAATGCATGTGACTGAAGATTCCTTTTCACATGAAGACCGTTATATGTTTTTTGAGGAGGAGAAATTATCCCAGAAATATCAACATAGCTTTAGATGTGCGCCAGTGTACGATATTGTGTTGTTTCTCATGTCTTGTCTTGTATGTCTGTAAATGTGCAGTTGCAGTAATAGTTCATTCAGTGTGCTTAGAGTTACTTTTGCCAATTTTGTTTCTCTCTCTGTTTTGGCGGATATCCTAAGTTTGCTTATACAGTTCTCCGGCAATAAATATATTTCACCAATCAAGTTGTTATTAATTGCTGTTCCTGCTTATTGGCGTGGTGGCAGCGGTTCAGAACTCTATCCAGGAATCGATACAAAGATTCTACAAGCCTCGTAAAGTATAATCTGGTACAGCATTGACTTTCAGGTCACGTGACACAGTTTTTCACTTGAAACTGCTATTCTTGATTGGAACATTGTCGGTGTGGTTGACACAATAAACCATGGCAACTGTTCGTGCACCAAAACAGTGGTCCTTAACAAAAACTGAAACAATTACCTCCTTTGAAGCTTGGAGACAGAATCTATTATACACATTATCACTGGATTCCAACTTTGCTCCATTCCTTGTTGACGGCTTTACATGGTTAAAAAAGACAGCAGCCGTTCCTCTGCGAGGCATCACCGACGACGGAGACAACATTCCTGAGGCCACCCGACGTACTGCTGCTCAAAAAGTCTGCCATTTAGAATTAATGTTGGGACAAATCGCAAATTATTGCCCTGTTATCTCCCGTAATACTATCGTAAAAAATTCCATATCAGTTGCTGGCATATGGCAGGCCATCCGCCTGCATTATGGATTTCAATCAACTGGAGCCCATTTTTTGGATTTTAACTCGATACACCTTGAACCAGGTGAAAGACCAGAAGACCTGTTTCAAAGACTCAATAGTTTTGTTGAGGATAATCTGCTGAAAGCAGGAGGTTCTATTCGTCATCATGGTGAGGTTCCCAATGCTGATGAAGACATGAGTCCTTCTCTTGAGAACTTTGTTGTATTAACCTGGCTTAGATTAATACATAGTGATTTACCAAATTTGGTCAAACAACGATATGGAACTGAACTTCGATCACAAACGTTGGCGTCGCTTAAACCTGAAATATCACAAGCATTAGACAGCTTGTTGGATGAAATTCATACTTCAGCAGAATCAAAAGTCCTACGTACTGCTTTTAAGAAATCAACTCGTCTACAGAAAACTACGTTTCATGACTCTAAGTCAACACGTCCTTCCTGTCCGTTGTGTAAGGAGGCGGGACGCAGACATGATCATTACTTAAGTCAGTGTAAATTCTTACCAGACTCAGACAAACAGTATATGAATAAGGTTCGTCAAACTTCTGAATCTTCAGACTTACTAGACGATCTAGTTTACAGCGAGGATGACGACAATGACTTTCATGTGGATGACTCTGTTAACTTGTGCTCTAATATAAACACTTCTAGGCGTGTAACCACAAAACAATCCCCATATTTAAAAGTATTTCACAATCATCATCCCTTGCAAGTAACCCTAGATAGTGGTGCTGAGATAAGTATGATGAAAGCTTCTGTGGCCAGTCGCATAGGTGCTATTATTAAAAAAAAAGTAGTCAGAGTGCTTTGCAAGCTGATGGTGTGACACCTCTAAATATCCTAGGCGAAACACATGTAGTTCTATCTAGAAACAATCACAAACTCAAATTAGAAGCTTTTGTTGTTAATGACCTACATGTTGATGTGCTCGCAGGAATACCATTTATGACACAAAATGATATTTCTATCAGACCTGCTAAGCATCAGATTACTATTGGTGGTTCAGATGACGTGTATTATGGTCCTTCAGCACCTGATTCTCCACAAAACCGTGTACGCCGTACTCAGGCTTATATTTTAAGATCAGGAGCTTCGTCAACTGTTGTTTGGCCTGGAACTTTTATTGAATTAAGTTTACCCACTGACATTGCACCAGACAGCTGCCTCACCATTGAGCCAAGATCTAAAGTTTGGCCTCCCCCTCAGATTACTGAAGCTGTGAGCGACAAAATTCGCATCTATAATGATTCTGATGAACCTCAACTGGTTAACAAACATGATCACCTTTGTCAGGTCCGTTATACAACCGTACCTAATTGTAACCCCTCTGATATGACATCATGTCCTCCAGTATCTAGTCAGCCTATCAAGACTGGTCCCTACTCTGCAACTGTATCTGTAGACCCGGATAAAATACTTCCAGAAAGTAATCGGTCGGATTTTAAGCGTCTCTTAGATGAATATGACGAAGTATTTAACCCTCGTTTTACTGGTTACAATGGAGCAGTTGGGAAATTTGAAGCCACCGTTAACATGGGTCCCGTTTTACCCCCACAGCGTAAGGGCAGAGTTCCCCAATATTCTCGTGACAAACTGGTCGAACTACAAGACAAGTTTGATGAATTGGAAGAACAAGGCGTCTTTCGTCGTCCTGAGGATGTCAGCATTACTGCTGAGTACCTAAATCCTTCCTTCCTAGTTAAAAAGCCTAACGGAGGCTTTCGGTTAGTTACCGCGTTTAGTGATGTCGGACGTTACAGTAAGCCCCAACCATCCCTTATGCCTGACGTAGACTCTACGTTACGCACTATTGCACAATGGAAGTATATTATAAAAACTGACCTCACCAGCGCATTTTATCAAATACCCCTCTCCAAAGACTCAATGAAGTATTGTGGAGTCGCAACTCCGTTTCGCGGTGTGCGGGTTTATTCCAGGTGTGCAATGGGTATGCCTGGATCTGAAACTGCCTTAGAAGAGCTAATGTGTCGTGTAATGGGGGATTTCGTTCAAGAAGGTTCTGTGGCTAAGTTAGCCGATGATTTATATTGTGGGGGGAATACCCCAGAAGAACTGCTTTCAACCTGGAAAAAAGTTCTTCAGGCTTTACAGAAATGCAATTTACGCCTATCGCCAACAAAAACAGTTATCTGCCCATGCTCTACAACTATATTGGGATGGATATGGTCCCAAGGAAGTTTATCTGCTAGTCCCCATCGCGTAGCAGTATTAGCTAAGTCCCCACCACCCGAGACGATCCGTGGATTGCGTTCGTTCATAGGTGCGTATAAAATACTAGGACGTGTTTTACCGAAATGCTCACAGTTAATTTCACCTCTCGACCAATCCATAGCTGGCCTTCAGTCTCAAGATCGTGTTCCCTGGACTGACAAGTTACTCAAACATTTCAGTAATGCACAAGAAGCTTTATCTTCACATAAGTCCATCACTTTACCCCAACCCTCAGACCAACTCTGGATTGTTACTGATGGATCAGTGTCTAAACATGGTATTGGTGCGACCCTGTATGTTTCTCGTAACAACAAATTGTTACTTGCAGGTTTCTTTAGCGCTAAGTTACGCAAACACCAGGTTACCTGGTTGCCATGTGAAGTAGAAGCTTTGTCTATATCTGCTGCCGTTAAGCATTTCAGCCCATATATAATTCAGTCCAAACACACTGCTTGTGTACTTACTGATAGTAAGCCGTGCGTACAGGCTATAGAAAAACTTTGTAGGGGACAATTTTCCGCTAGCCCTCGTGTTACCTCCTTCTTATCTACCGTCAGTCGGTATCAGGTAAATTTAAGACACCTGAAAGGCTCAGCAAACATCCCCTCTGATTTTTCAAGTAGGAATGCACCCGAATGCAATGAACCAACCTGTCAGATTTGCTCGTTCATCGTTCAAACAGAAGACTCCGTTGTACGTTCTGTAAATGTAAAAGACATTCTAGACAATACAAAGTCCTTACCATTTACAACGCGCTCTGCTTGGTTCGATATTCAGTCCAATTGCCCTGATCTTCGACGTACACATGCTCACCTAAAGCAGGGCACACGACCATCCAAAAAGGTCACTAACGTTAAGGATGTGAAAAGGTACCTTGCAGTTGCATCTATAGCAAAGGATGGATTATTAGTAGTTCCACGAAACGATCCTTTGCAGCTTTCCTCAGAGCTCATTATCGTCCCACGTTCAGTGTTGGATGGTTTGCTAACCGCCTTACATATCCGGCTTGACCACCCGTCCAAGAACCAACTACTACTTGTCATGAAACGTCATTTCTACGCACTTGATCTGACTCAAGCGGTAGATCGCATGTATGAGTCATGTCATACGTGTTCTTCTTTACAGAAGTTTCCTGACAAATTAAACGAGCAATCATCTGAAGACCCTCCGGAAGCCGTAGGAATGTCTTTCGCAGCTGACGTATTGAAGCGTAACCGTCAACTTATTTTGATTGTTCGTGAAACAGTAACTGCTTATACTTCTGCGTGTTTAATTGACAACGAAAAACACGAAACACTGCGCAATGCTCTGGCTAGACTTGTCATGGAGCTTCATCCGTTAGATGGTCCTATTGCTGTAGTGAGAGTCGATCCGGCTCCGGGATTCGTTGCTTTGAAAGATGACAGTCTTTTGCAGAAACTGCGCATTGGTATTGATATAGGTCGCATTAAAAATATCAATAAAAACCCTGTCGCCGAAAAAGCTATCCAAGAGCTGGAAGAAGAGCTTCTTCGTCAAGAACCTGGTGGCGGTGCGGTCACTCAGTTAGACCTTTCCATTGCCATTGCCCGATTGAATGCGCGGATTCGATTTTCAGGTGTATCTTCGCGTGAGTTATGGACGCAAAGAAGTCAGTTTACCCACGAGCAAATTCCAGTATCAGACAGGGATGTCATCCTTGAACAGTTCAAATGTCGCACCCAAAACCATTTATCAAGTTCTCTTTCAAAACATAAGAGCGGCAAATTTATACCTGCGCCCTCTCTTAACGTAGGTGATTTGGTATTCCTCTACTCGGATAAGGATAAATCACGTGCACGTAGTCGATACTTAATAGTGGCAGTTGACGGTGAATGGTGTTTTGTAAAAAAATTCACCGGCAGCCAGCTTCGCGCAAACTCGTACAAAGTTAAACTCAAAGAATGTTACAAAGTTCCATCTGACTTTGTCACCTCCCCTACTCATCAGTATTTAAGAGGCCATGATGATGATGATGATGATGATCCTGTTGATATCCCTGAAACTCCAAAAGCATTAACTCAGCCTATGACTCCCCAAGACTCTAGGTCAGAACCTGAGATTTTGATTGGAATACCTCAGGAGGCGACCCCTGATCCTGTGCAAAGCCCGATCTCCCCTGTCAGTGATCATGAATCACCTGTATCACAAACTACCATTCAAGAAGAATCTAGGCCTAAACGTACATCTAAACCACCAAAGTACCTAGAAGATTATATTCGGTATTAGCGTCATAAGTGGCAGTCTTGGTTATATACTTCAGTTCAACTTACGGTGATCATCTTGATCTTTCTATTATATGCAGATAGTATTTAGTCACTATATTGTTTTCTAAGACTGATCATGCATATTTGTTGTAACTCTTTATCCTTTTACTGGCTGAATAAGGAAGAAAGAAAGAAAGAAAGAAAGAGTGGTAGCGCCAGTGTACGATATTGTGTTGTTTCTCATGTCTTGTCTTGTATGTCTGTAAATGTGCAGTTGCAGTAATAGTTCATTCAGTGCGCTTAGAGTTACTTTTGCCAATTTTGTTTCTCTCTCTGTTTTGGCGGATATCCTAAGATTGCTGATACAGTTCTCCGGCAATAAATATATTTCACCAATCAAGTTGTTATTAATTGCTGTTCCTGCTTATTGGCGGTGCTTTATTATCAGGGCTCAGTTGTTCAAAGTCTCTTTAGCTTAACAAAGTTGTTAGTCAAAATCAGTTGCTGTAATATTCTTTTTGCAAAAACAGTGTGAGGAGCTGTTGCAGTGCAGCCCAAAAGCTCCTCATTTTTTTTGTTGCAAAAAATGGCAGTATTTTTATGTTTAATTTGAAATTTGATACTTAACTAATGACATAATTCGAACAACTGGGTCCTGCTTTGTGTAATAATTCATCTTGTTTTTACTTTTCAGATTATTCACTGGAACTCTCCTAAAAAGTTAAAAGTAAAAAATAAACATGTGGAGTTCTTCCGTAACTTATATTTAACCTTTCTGGAATATGATGGTAACTTGTTACGAAGGGAATTGTTCGGCTGTGAAAGTACCTATGTTGTTAACCCAGTACAAGAACAGGTAAGATAAGAGTTACATTTGGTTATAAACTCACTATATATTCACTTCGATTCAAGAAGATTACATGTTACCCAGACAGTATTTTAAGACCACCATATTTCTTTGGTTATACGATGGAGATTTTTCCCTTCCAGAACTATCTCAAAAATCTAGATCCATATTATATTACATATCTAGATCTTTTGATTGTTTGGATATTATTGCAGAGTTCCCTAATCAGAGCTGCAAAAAAGAGGGGTAATTGAGGATAATTGAAAGATAATTTTTTGTATTTCTCAACTAAAACATATGGTGTGACCCCTCATTAGAATCGTCTTTATGAGACGGTTCTAATGATGTGTCAAAACATGTTTACATGCAGATATGTGGGAAACTATCTCTGAACTATCCCTGTTTAGAGCACTGAAATTAAGGCTTGATTTAGATATTTTGGTTCATTCTAAAGAGGGGAAAAACCAGTCTTATAGCCAAATAAATACGGTAAATGGTTAAATTTTACTGTTAACAGTGAATTTTGGGACATGCTGAAGAACAATAACATTAGAGATAGGCAGTATCATTGTTTACACCACAGAATAATATTCACAACTGCAAAGTTATAAAATTCTATATGAAAATCAGCACTCACATAGCTATCATGTAGCTTGATCAGATTATACTATACCTAATATGCTTAAGTATTGGGACACCTAAAAACATTAATTAGTTTTAGGTGTACCAATACTTAAGCACATTAGGGCAATATGCCACTCCAAATTACTGTGATGTCTTAGAATTTTTATTGTGTTCTTTGTCATATCAAGAGATAATGTAAAATGGATGGCTTAATGGCAGTTGTTAGATTAACTTAGATTTTAATATAGCATGAGATTATTTTGGCTGAGTTATGATCTGGGCCCAGTTGTTCGAAACTAACAATGTCGTTAGTTAAGGTTTCATTAAAATTTCAAAATTTAATATCTCAAATATGCCAATATTTTTTGTTGAAAAAAATGTGAGAAGCTTTTGCACTGCAAAAGCTTCTCACATATTTTCCAACAAAAAATATCAGTGTAATTGATTATAAAGTCATAAAACACTTAATGACTTGAACTCTTAAACAGCTTGTTAGGCTAACAATGCTTTGAACAAGTGGGCCCAGGACTATGCCATTTTGGTGAAACTGTGACAGGTTGAGAGCTTTTATAAAACGGAACCTCCTACACAGAAACTTGAAAGCTGATCAGATTAACAAAATCTCTTTACTTACTTATTAATAAATTTCTTTCAGTTAAATGCTTTAAATGAAGATGATGAGTGTTATGATTTCCGTCGAGAGCGAGTTTTAACTCACAGGACACATCTGTTCTACCTTGACTACCACTACAAGCCAACAGAATTTGATGTTACTCTTGTAGCCCAGCTCAGCATGGACAGACTTCAAATGCTTGAGACAATCTGTAAACACTGGGAGGGGCCTATTAGTCTGGCACTTTACATGTCTGATGCAGAGGCCCAGCAGTTTCTACGGTATGCTCAGGCATCAGAAACTATAATGAGCAGGAAAAATATTGCATATCATATTGTTTTTAAAGATGGGGTGAGTAGATAAGATTTTTATCATTATTATAGGGATTCAAATATTAACTTGTTTTTGACATGCTTTTCATCCTTAAGATGTCATTTTAAGGTGTATTAGTACATATTCATATTTTCTGCCATTTTTGCATAGGGAAACTACTGTTGTGAGTTCCTGTTTGCTTCCCCGGACAGAGAAGCCCTTTTGAAATGGGGTCTACTCTTAAGAAAAGAATTTCTCTTATCGTTCGAGAGTAGACCCCTAAGTTGTAGAGTTTCTTACCTTGAAAGTGTACCATTCACTTAAAAGTCATATGCAAGCCTTCCAGTATGTCTGGCATGGGCCTTTTGCTAGGATAAAAAGTCTGAGCTTGAAAGTTTGTAAACAGAGCTTCTACTGATGGGATTACTTGATGGCCTATATCTCTCTCCTCACTCTGTGTTTCTAGCACCCCCCCCCCACCCCCCAACAAAAACATAACACACACAAAAGAAAAATGTGGCCTGGCAATCTCATTATTAGAACTACCACATAGATAGTAGAGGTGGTTCTGAATTGGATCCTTAACATTAGCAAGTCTTATTAGGGGCAGCTTTGTCTACGTTTTTATGGAAAATTTACAAGTGATCATCAGACGCTCTTCACATGTGTTTAATACATGTATTGTCTTTTTATTGTTTTTCAGCAATATTATCCAGTGAACTACCTCAGAAATGTTGCCCTGAAACAAGTCACAACAGACTATATGTTCTTATCAGATATAGATTTTCTACCCATGTATGGACTGTATGAATATTTAAAAGAAGCATTTAGAAAAATGAATATGGATAACCAGAAAAAGGTATGATCATTCAGTTCTATTTGCTGCAAGTTGCTAAACGTTTGTAAGAGTTTTATTTTCACTAGGGTAAAGTCGAGTAAATTCGGACAGCGGGTAAATTCGAACAGTGACATTGTTTCCTTTATATGTCAGTTGTTTGGAATTAAAACAAAATTAACTGGGCAAACAATGAAAATCCTGATGAGACGGCTCATTATGAGCTGTCTCATCTGGATTTTCACTGTTCGCAATGGTATGTCCAAATTTACCAGCTGTCTGAAGTTATCTGACTTGACCCTAATACATGAATATGTGAACTTACTGGCTTGCGGTTTATGTAATCTCACTGGTCAGTATTTGACTTTTTGACAGCCCAACAGAAAAGCTGACTGACAGTTGCTTGGCTGTGAATTAAAAAACGCCAGTAATTAAAAATCATGAAATAAAAAGAAGAAAACAAAACAAAATAAAGCAGTTCATAGTAATTGAAATTTATTCTTTCATTTTTACATACTTTCGTTTCTCCTTCCGCTGATTCAAGAAGGACAGTTGTCAGTTACTGACGAAAGTATGTGCACTTAGTACTGGTTAACCGCTTAGGAGGTCTAAGCCTGCCCAGGAATAGTGTGGTTAGGTTAACTGACCGTCCCGACATGACCTTAGCTGTTTACCGTGGACGTTAAGCATCAAATCAACCAACAAAAATCTTTCATTTTTATTGCCCACCACTCATTAGTATTCCTCGATTTCCTTTCGTTGACTGGGCGGTGCTGTTAGAGGCTTGCCATTCAATGTCAGAATCGAGCAGTCCACATGAAAATTTGGTAAAGTAGCATGCTTTTGAGTTGTTACACATAATTGGCAGATTAAAAATGCCCGGTAAACGCCATCGGTCATCGCAAATAATATACAGTTTCCATACAGGCACAGGTTGGAAACATCGATGCAACGTTATGACGCTTTATTAACGTGTATACACTGTTTTCTTTGTCTTTGTTGAAGTATTATCCTCCTCTGAGTAGGAGCACCGCTCCACATAGGAACGTGAATAAAATTCAGAATAAAAGTGTTTAAGTTAAAAAACAACAACAAAAAGTACACAACTTATAAAAGTCTAACTGACCGAGACCTAAAAGCTTCTATGAAAAGTCTATCTACACGTCCGATGACAGCAGACAACCATTACCCCCTAGGATTTTCTAACTGTAACTTGCATATATGGATTTTATAAACAGTTTCTTGATAATTGTTCTATATTATCTTGTACATCTTTCAATTCTGGCACTGTCTTTACAACAGACTCAACACAAACCAATGACTTAAGAACAAATAACCAGTCCGTACAATACTGCGCCCACGGGTTCATACCCAGGTGTGAAATAATGTCTCTCAATGAAGTTGTTTTGATGTCATAATGTTGCATCGACGTCGTCACAACTTTGTTTAGACGCTGTCTGTATGCTGGGTTGATAGAAAAAAAAAAAGAATGTTGTTGTGCGATCTCCAATCATTCCCTGCCTTTTGTAAAGGTGAGCTTTGTTCTACACGAGTGAGCATAAAAGTCATTACCGCATTATACAGGCCTCATACTTTTCAGGCTTTTGCAGGATTTCAGGCTTTCATTTCTTGAATTTTACTGGATTTCAGGCTTTGATTTTTAAGTTTTCAGTGTTTTTTCTGCTTAAAAGGGCTATTTTAGGCTTCGAAAGCAGGCATTTCAGGCTTGGAAAAGCTTTGTCAGTATGAGGCCTGATTATACCTTTTAGAAAATGTACTCATTGAAGGTAAGGTCAGAAATAAGCACCGCCCAGGCAACGAAAGGAAATCAAGGAATAGCAAGGTATTACATGTATATTTTTGTGTTGGTAGTACATATGTCTATATTTATCCACTTGTCCATCCTGCTTTTATACATCTATCTGTCCACACTTTGTTTCCATTCCGTGCAAGAATTTTTTTTTTCATACATCTCTTTAATTTGTCTTTTGCAGGCTTTAATTGTTCCAGCGTTTGAAACACAGAGATACAGACTAACTTTTCCAAGTACCAAAACTGAGCTTTTATCAATGTTAGACAGTGGTGATTTATATACATTTAGGTAAGTATTGGCATATAATATAGACCATACTTTCACCCGTTAGATAGCTAAAATTGACTCTTTGAAAGATGTAATCTGTAAATTTATCAGTCTTTGAATTTCTAGCTAGCCTGTACGAAAGTACAGTTAGCTATTGTCGCCCTGATGTCAGTGTTGGCATGGGCGTCTCACTATAAAGTTTTATGACAAAGTTTTTTATGTGATGGGCAAGGTGCTGTCTTGCGTGCTATCCTGTACACGGACAGTTCTTGTTATATTAACGGCTGTTTGGAAAAAAAGGGTACAAAATGAATGGCAAACAGTATAGATTTTATTGATATGGCACACAGCTATCTGATATGGCTCATAATAAGCTAATACAGCCATAAATAGCTGACACAACTCATAAACTGATATGGCCATAACTAGCTAATTTGGCTTATTAAAACCTGATATGGACCAGAAGCTGATATGGCTATAATTCGCTGATATGGCTTATAGTAAGCTAATATGGCCATATCTAGCTGATATGACTGATAAATAGCTGATATGGCTTATAACTAGCCTGTCTGGCTTATAAACATGTAGCTGATCTGGCTCTTGATAAGCTTATATAGCATAACTAACCGTTTTGACTCATAGTAAACTGATATGTGAAAACTAGCTGATATGACCTATTATTAGCTGATATGACTCATAATAAACAGAGATGGTTATAACTAACTGATATGGCTCTTGTGTTCCCCCCCTTTGGCATTGGCAGTGGTGTCAGCACTACCAGGCAGTCTGTCAGATGAGCTATCCTATACGACAGATCCCCCCACCACTTTTGGCATTGGCAGTGGTGTCAGCATTGCAAGGCACTCTGTCAGGTGAGCTATCCTGTACAAGGACAGGTCTTGTTCTATATATGTGATACTGGCAACACTTTCATGCACATATCAGGACTGCATATCTCAAAAGCCACAGCCAAAACCAATATTACTCCGTTGCAATTTGGGCAAGTATCACATCTGATGTGACTCATTTCATTCCCTACTGCAAAAAATTCATTTCACCAAATTCAGTGTACTATATGTTAAATAGATTATGGTAAAAAAATTTCATGTCATATCCCATATCAATCCTCAGTTGATATGGGAGTGTCTGGTAGATATGGGGTATGGCATGAAAAATGCCATTTAACAACCTCTATTAATTAGCTGGTATGGCTTATAAAAAGCTTATATCTCTATAGATAGCTGATATGGCTCTTTAAATACAGCTGATATGGCTCATATTAAGCTGATATGGCCATAACTAGCTGATATGGCTTATAATTATTCATTTCATTAGGAACTGCACTATTTGCGTAAGTTCCTATTGTGGTCTGTTTGGTTGGAAAAATTCTGTCTGCCTTAGTTATCGTTTTAGTTTGGCTTTCATTTCCTGAATTGTTATTTGATTACATTCGTTGTTGCAGATACCATGTTTGGGCCAAAGGTCATGCAGCTACAGATTATAATAAATGGAGAACAGCATTATCACCTTATACTGTAAGTGATTAAATCAAAATACAGTCAAACCTGCTTATGTGGTCACCTCTATTAAGGGGTCACCTGTCTTTAGCAGCCACCTTTTCCAGGTCCCTTGGACCAAAATACAGTGGAAATGAACCTGTATTAAGGGGTCACCTGTCTTAAGCAGCCAATTTTTGGGCTTCCCTTGAGTGACCCTTTAAGACAGGTTTGACTGTAGGTATCGAAATTGCAAAGTGTGCGTCATTTTCTTCTTAAATTTCTTGTTCAGGTTTGTCAGCACCTATCAGGTATATTAATATAATGCTATAAAGCAAACAGGAAGCCTCAAAATTTGTTTCCCTACGTAAAAATAGCTGATAAAACACGGAAATGTACCCATACACCATAAATGTTTCATACTTACCATTTGGAAAGGTGTCCTACTGCATATGAGCTTCGACACAACAAAACCAACAAAGTGGCATGTGAGCCCAGCAGAGACTTAGATCAGCCTTGACATCTGCCCTGTTTTATTAGAGTCTTTGCTGTCTGCATGGAGGTAGCTTAGATCCTAAGCTACCCTCAAAGTACAGTGAAAACTCTGATCAGACTAGGAAGTTAGTCTTCCCTGGTCACACATGCCACTTTTTTGGTTGTGTCGTGCAGTGGCTAAAGTAGACTGCATGAATGTGTATGCTTATCTGAATCTTCCCTGTTTGCCAGTACCATCAAGAACCTTTTCTTATGATATGCCTGATATGGGATTCTTTATATTTTAGGTAAATTGGGAGCAAGATTTTGAGCCATATGTAGCAGTCAGTAAAAATATACCACTGTTTGACCAGAGATTTGTAGGCTTTGGGTGGAATAAAGTTTCACATATTATGCAACTAGATGCTGAAGGGTATGTATTCCACATTTGACCTAAGGTTGCAAGGCTTTGGATTGAATAATGTCTCACTTACTATGTATTATGGTCAAGCAGTGCTAATATTTATATGTATCCTTGTTTTGAACCATTTAATAAGCATAAGTATAAAATGTAGCTGTTTAGCTCACCTGAGCAGAAGGATCACAGGTGAGCTAGGCAAGCATCTGGGGTCTGTTGGCCATCAGTGTTTTTTTATACCCCGCCACTAACGTGTGGCGGGGTATTATGTTTTTACGTTGGCCGTCCGTGTGTCCGTCCGTCCATCCATCCATCTGTCCCTCAGTAGCACGTCCATCCGTCCGTCCGCACTTTGTTTCCGTTGGATAACTTAAAAAATATTTATCAACGGATTTCATTAAAATTTTGCATATGCCTTTGCACCAACAATGTCTCGCTTGGGTTTGTTAATGGGCAAATTTTGGTGATTTCTGACAGAGTTATGGCACTTGTCAATGTACAGAAAATGGTTTTTGCCCTCTAGTTCCTCTACTATTTGGAGTATCATCATGAAACCTCACAAACATGATTGAAGTAACAAAAGCTTTGTATTAGCAAAGAAATTTAACCTCACAGGTTATCTGCTCCTGCCCTGGGGCTATATACTCATGTAAAATCATGAAAAAATCTATATAAAATCAGAGTTTGAAGCAATTTTCTAAAACTTTCAGCAAATGATCAGAGTGATGAAAGCCTCCATTGAGGCTCAAAATTTACCCCATAGAAGTTCTCACCCCCTGCCTCCAAGCTATATACAGTCATAAAAAGATGATAAAATCTATATAAAATCATAAACAGATTTTTCAGAAATTTACAACTGATGAGAGAAGTATTAAAAGTTTCTTATGGTGATCAAAATTTGACCCTTAGTGGGTTCTCTTCCGCTGCCCCATGGCCACATACATGTATAAAATCACTGAAATTGTATATGATCAGAGTGGCAAGTGATTTATTTGAAGCTTACAGAAAGTGATCATAATAATGAAGTGTCCTGTCATGACAAAAACTTTGGGGTCTGGCTGCTTATGCCCTGGGGTTTTTCGGAGAAAAAATAAATCTGGAAAATCGGTGAATGAAATAGGTTTGCAGTGGCGGTGTATCAGGCAGTCATTGGCGATGCTTTTATTAGCTCGCCTGAACGAAAGTTCAGGAAGAGCTATTGTTGTCACCACGGCGTCGGTGTCCGCGTCTGCGTACAGATTGGATGTTTTGGTTAAAGTTTTTTAAAGACCTATATCTCCTCAACCCATGGATGGATTCTTTTGATACTTGCACTGTAGTTAGATATTGGTCTAAAGTTTCACAGGGTACCACCCCCACCCCACTCAGTGACCTTGATGTCAAGGTCATGGACTTAGAAAATTAGGAGTTTTTTGGACTGGATGTTTTGGTTAAAGTTTTATAAATCCCAACTTCTCCTTAACCCATGGATGGATTCCTTTGATACTTGCACTGTAGTTAGATATTGGTCTAAAGTTTTTGAAGGTACTACTCCCACCCCCCTCAGTGACCTTGATATCAAGGTCATGGACTTAGAAATTTGTCTTTTTATTGATTGGATGTTTTGGTTAAAGTTTTTTAAAGACACATATCTCCTGAATCCATAGACAAATTCTTTTTATATTTGCACTGTAGTTAGATCTACAGAGTACTACCCCAACCCCGCTCAGTGACCTTGATGTCAAGGTCAGGGACTTAGGAAATTTTGGTCTTTATTAAAGTTTTGTAATTGCATACTGATTCATAATGCTTTTCAGAGATTTAGTTTATACTTGAACTGATGTTAGACACTTTTTTGAGTTTTCACAAAACTCCTTATACTTACCCCACTGGTTGACCTTGAAGTCAAGGTCATCGACTTAGAATTTTGTCTTAAAGATTTTGGTTAAAGTTTTATATTAATGCAGACATAATTACACAGTGCCACAATGATGGACTCAGTTGATACTAATACTTGGACTGATGTTAGATAATGGTTCAGGGTTTTGATACATCCTAGCCCCCCCCCCCCCCTGCACACACACACCACACCTCCCCCCTACCCCTCAGTTTTTTTTTACCTCATGCTCATGGACTTTGAAATTTCATTTCATTTTTTTCTATTTTTATTTTATTTTAAGACTTATTTCTGAGATAGCTTTTGTTTATAAATGTGTTTTCATTATGGACATGCTTGCCTGAAGTTTTATGCACAGTAGTCCACACCACCATAGCGGCTGTGTGATGGGCAAGCACCAATTCAGGCGAGCTATGCTGTCAGGCGACAGCTCTTGTTCTATTTCATTGTTAACTATATGCTGTAGCCCACATCAGAAGCACCTTATCTGCAAATACAGAAGTTGTAGAACCACTTTTCCAAGTTTGTTTGGAGGAAGGACAACAACACAAACACATTCTAATTTAAGATTAAAATATAACAAGTAAATTCAGTGAATTTATATCCCCTGCCGAAATGGCTGATTTGTTTATGGTGTATTTTCAGTTTCATAAAAATTTTTTCACTGGTCACTTAGTTATGACTGAAGCTGTGGACTTTAAATCAAGGGGCAATAACCCATGTATAAGCGAGGCCATTATAAACAACTTGCTTCAACATCATCTCACTGTGATGATATATATTTGTATCAAGTTTCAAGAAATTTTGTTCATTTTCAACTTAGTTATGGCTTATTTGTATATTTTAAATCAAATCAAGGACAGTAACTCATGCATTACTGATGTCCTCATGACAAAACTTGTTGTTAACTGTCATGTTATGATGATACATAATTGTTTTAAGTTTTGTGAAATTCCGTTCTTTGGTTATTTAGTCATGACTCAATTTGTCTATTTCATAGCAATTCAAGGGCTTTAACTCAGGTATTACTGAAGCAAGTCCAACAAAACTTTATATGCATCACCCTGTTATAATAATACATATTTAGTATAAGTTTCATAGCATTCCCTTCATTGATTACTTAGTTATGGCTAAATTTGTTGATTTAAAATTGTTTCAAGGTCAATAACTCATGCACTACTGATGTCATTCTGACAAAATTTTATGTGCATACCTGTTTAATAGTGATACACATTTATTTTAAGTTTCATGAAATTCTGATGATTGGTTACTCAGTTATAGCTCATTTTAACATTTTAAAAGCAATTCAAGGGCAATAACTCAGGTACTACTGAAGCCAGTGTGACGAAACTTCATATGCATCAGCGCCTTATAGTGATATACATTTATTATAAGTTTCATGAAATTCTGATAATTGGTTACTCAGTTATAGCTCATTTTAACATTTTAAAAGCAATTCAAGGGCAATAACTCAGGTACTACTGAAGCCAGTGTGAAGAAACATCATGTGCCTCAGCGCCTTATAGTGACATACATTTAATATAAGTTTCATTAAATTCTGATAATTGGTTATTTAGTTATGGCTCATTTTATCATTTTGAAAGCAATTCAAGGGCAATAACTCATGCACTACTGAAGCCAGTGTGACAAAACTTCACGTGCATCAGCGCCTTATAGTGATATACATTTATTATAAGTTTTATGAAATTCCGTTCATTGGTTACTTAGTGATGGCTCCGGACGGACGGACTGAAGAACGGACGGACATGGAGAAAACTATATCCCTCCGCCTTCGGCAGGGGATAATCAAAGGAAAAAAATCATAGAATGAACGATTTCCATTTTTTCTCAGTTACCTCCAGCTAATGTTTTGATATTGCTTTTAATTTTTGTGCACATTGGACCACAAAAAATAAAATTGTGGAAATTATTAATGGAATTTTGGACTCAGAACTGCAAAAATTTGAACCTGTGAAAATTACAACATATATGGTACATGTATATGTTCTCGAAGGTAAATTTTCTCATTTTCAGATATGAATTTGTGGTGCTACCAAATGCTTTCATGATCCATATGCCACATGCCCCAAGTTTTGATATTGTCAAATTTAGATCCAGTTCATTGTATAGAAGGTCAGTATCAAGTGTTAAACAACGATTAATGTGAAAATTAATCAAAGAGAGAAATTAAACTTACTAAGTTAATCAACATCCAAGACATGTAAAAAACATTTAAAATGTCTGGCATATCACAGTTATGCACTTTTATGAGAATGGCATATTGCCTCAATTTAATATTGGCTTTTTCACAGTTTTAGATATATATCTAGGTGTTTAAATATAATTTAAAAATTGAAATTTTACGGACTTTTATTTTGGCTTTTTTCATCTTTACCATCATTGCACCAAAATACTCGTAAAGTTTGAAGTTGAATATTGAAACTTTATTTGTTGATACAGTTTATCTATTCGGAATGGCATTTGCATTTTGCATTTTTACATTGTTTCCTGTGTACTAGTGAATATGATTTTTTTCTTGCAGGTGCCTTAAAACACTGAAGGGTGAATTTCAGCGGGATATGTCACAAAAATATGGAGTAAAAGCATTGAAATATTTATCTGTAGACTAATAAATATACAATTTTTAGAGTCTCTTGGTTTTTATACACATGTCATGAGATATGACGTATTATGTATAGGCAGTGTCTGTCAGTCTATCTGTTTCATGTCCATTCCTTATTGCACGAACCCTTAGAAACATTATCTTGAAAGTTAGGCACATGTTCAGCTTGTGGAGATGATGCGTAGATCTAACATTTTAAGAATGTTCCAAAGGCAGTGTGTCTGCTCCGTATGAGCCTCGACACTACAAAACCAACAAAGCAGCATGTGCGCCCTGCTAAGACTCGGATCAGCCTGGGCATCTGCCCAGTCTAATCAGACCCTTTGCTGTGTGCTTAAAATGTAGCTGAGGATCTAAGCTAGCTCCATCAGACGAAGACTGATCAGAAGGCTGATCTGAGTCTTCGCTGGGTGCATATGCCACTTTGTTGGTTTTGTTGTGTCGTGGCTGATATCTTAAAACTGTTTTGAAATTTCTTCTTAAAAGCCCTTACCATTATACCAATTTGAAACTTGTACTTTAAAAAGTAAAGCATTATCTGTGAGATGTACGGTATTATGTAGTGGTGTCAGTCCATCTATCTGTTTTTGCATCTGTCAGACTGTCCATTAACTTTGTGTGTCTTCTCCATGTCTCTTTACCTTCTTAAAACATTTTTTGAAACTGGTCAAATGTTATCAAGTTATCAAGATGATGTGTAGACATACACCCCCATAAAACAAAATTTGCAACAACAAAGTTGACGTTACCTCCCCAAATAATAATTCAGAAAAGTAACCACATAGCATGTGCTAACTGCAAAAGACTTAGATAAGGCATGCAAACAGATATGTGTTTATCCATACTTGAAGATTCCTCTGTTCTCATAGATTATTAATGCTCTTGGGGAAAGTATTGTGTATATGCGGGCTGATCTGAATCTTTGGTAATTTTATTTGCTTGTTAAAGGTATAGTATTTAATTAGATATAAGATAGGCTTTTTCCACTCCAAACTAATCCCAAAAACTCTAGGTCTGGATCTACATTTTTAGCTCGCCTGAACGAAGTTCAGGAAGAGCTATTGCACTACCCCCGGCGTCGGCGTCCACGTTGGCGTTGGCGGCATTCGCAAAATGTTAAAGTTTTTACGTTAAAGTTTTTTAGATCTCATAGTTTCTAAACCCTTTGATCGATTTGAATTATATTTGATATGATAATAGTTATTGGTCCAAAATTTTATTCAACACCATCCCCACCCCACAAACATGACCTATAGGTCACGGTCATGAACTTAGAAATTTCATGTTAAAGCTTTACATTAAAGTGTTTAAGATTTCATATTTTCTAAATCCTTAGATCAATTTGAATTATATTTGGAAAGATGATAGACATTGGTCTGAAATTTTATTCTACAGCATCCCGACCCCTGCACATGACCTATAGGTCAAGGTCATGGACTTAGACATTTCATGTTAAAGTTTTACGTTAAAGTTTTTAAGATCTCAGAATTTCTAAACGCTTTAATAGATTTGAATTATACTTGGTATGATGTTAGGTATTGGTCGGAAATTTTGTTTAACCACATCCCCACATCTGCATTATAGGTCAAGGTCACAGACTTTGCGATTTTATGTTAAAGTCTTATGTTAAAGTTTTCTGAAGGTGTCATATTTTTTAAACCATTTGATCTTTTTGAGTTGTATATGGTTTGATGATAGATATTAGTTCGATATTTTATCGACCACATCCTCACCCCTGGACATGACTTACAGGTCAAGGTCAGGGACTTAGCAATTTTATGTTAAAGTTTTACAATATAGTTTTTTAAGATCTCATAGTTTTTAAACCCTTTTGATCAATTTGATTTATATTTGTTTTGATAATAGATATTGGTTAGCAATTTTATTCAAGCGCATCCTCACTCCTGGACATGACCTATAGGTCAAGGTCACAGACTTAGAGAAATTTTATGTTAAAGTTTTACATCAAAGTCTTTGAAATCTTACAGCTTTTAAACCCTTGGATAGATTTGAAGTATATTTAGTATGATGATAGATATGTCGGAAATTTTATTCAGCACAATCCCCACCCCTAAGAAACAAATACTAGCAATTAAAGATGGACAAGAGCAGGTTCAGGCGAGCTATCCTGTCTGATGACAGGTCTTGTTGGGATTGTTTCTGAAGGGTAGAACCATCTTCTAGCATAAACACAATAACTTGGGGGTGGTGGTCGGGCGATGGTGCTGGTTATAACTTCCAGTGCCGGGGCGTCCTACTGACTTGGATAAAAGTACTACAAAGGCCTACTGTGCTTGAAGTAGGTGCGGGTGGAGGTTGTCTGGACTTTTTGTCTATCATTTCTCTTTTCTTTCTCCCTCTCTCTGGGAGACAGCCCGATATAGACTGAAATACTGTCGCAAAGGGCCGTTAAACCCAATAAACCAACCAACCGCTAAATTCTGAAGGAAGTGCCATTAAAAGCAAGGAAGGCATCAAAGAAATAAAAATAGCAGGCTCAGTCTGTTCATGTGCAGTAATGCAATGTTGCAACACTGCCTATGCCCCTCAGCACTGGCTTCTATTTTCAGTGAATCCAGTGATTCCAAGGGACCAGACAGTATATAAGTTACACTATGATTAACCCATTCCATTCGGGATACCCTTTTAGGGGTATCTGGGCAAACAGTTTGGATCCAGATCAGGCCCCACAAACGTGGGGCCTGATCTGAGATCCAAACTGTTTGCTGCCTAGACATCATTTCTACAAGAGTCAGTTAGACCAATATTGTCAAAGTATTCTTGATTTTTGATGCAGACGACAATTTCAGCAGACAACAAAAAATACCCAGAATGCAATGGGTTAAGTACAGGGAGACTTATGACCAGTACTTTACATCAGCTGCAGTAGAGATAAAATAAATTCTGAGGAAGATCCTCTAGAAGCAGAAAAATGAAAATAGCAGACCCTGTTTAATATAAACGTATCCATACCAAATTTAGTGTGACAGACGTGCATTTCCGCACCTAACATCTTCAGTGTCGCTAAGCCCCAAAAGTTTGAAAGAGATGATAGGCATCCCTCTTCGAGCCACACTGTCGTATTATGCGGGACATATTAGCTGCAGATATGCGGTAAGGGCCCCCTATGTATTAACCCCCGACATTGAGCCACCTCGAGAAAAGCGACAGAGTCTGTTCATGTATAGTAATGTTCTTTGGCAACACTGCCCTTGCCCTAGCACAGGTTTTAGCTGACCGTTATTTTCAAACTGACTTAGAATGACCCCAAAGGATCAGAATTCGCACTTTGAAGAAGTACGGGGAGACTCAGTTTTATGGCCACCACATGGCACTTAATCCAGCTGCAGTAAAGACAAATTTGGAAGATCTTTCAAAGAAACAAAATCAGCAATTAGCAGACTCGGTAAATTTGATATTTGATAAGCAAACAGTGCAGTCTCAAATCAGACTGCTCCTGAAAGAATATTCTCATCAGGGTCTTTACTGTTTGCCATTCCATATGCATCTTTTGGACCCATACAGTATTTATTTGGTCATAAGGCGGAAGTTTACCCTTTACAATTACCGCAAATATGTGAACCAATCTTGTGAAATTCAGCTAAGAGATGGGGTTTTCCGTTCAAAAAACAATGCCAAAAATCTAGATCCGTCTTATAAGACGGATCTAGATTTTTGAGATGTTTTTTCGGGAGGAGAAATCCCACATCTTACAACCGAAGAAATGCGGTAACCATGTTGTTAGACCAAACTGTTCCGTTTTTAGGACAGTTGCGGTAATTTGTTTTAGGTGTCCCGATATTTAGAACTTTTACGGTACCCTCAGCATCGCGCTTTCAGAAAATTCAGAATCAGTCGCCGGACCGCGTAACGCAATCGGTAGGGCACCTGACTCATAAGCCAGAGGCCCTGGGTTCGAAACCCGGTCTGGCCACATACTTTCGTTTCTCCTTCCGCTGATTCAAGAAGGGCAGTCGTCAGTTACTGGCGAAAGTATGTGCACTTAGTACTGGTTAACCGCTTAGGAGGTCTAAGCCTGCCCAGGAATAGTGTGGTTAGGTTAACTGACCGTGGACGTTAAGCATCAAATCAATCAATCAATCAGAATCAGTCTTGACTATGCAAACTGAGTGTCTGTGGCTGTATCAACATCTAGGTAACGTAATAAGGATAACATACCAATATGCAGATGGTTTATGTCAGTTCATGTTGAAGCTTCAGTACAGAATAGTAATATTGATTTTAGCATTCTAAATATATTATTCTGGTTGTGCAACCTATATAGACCAGAATTCTAGACACTGCAGTACTGGCATTTTTCTGGCATTTCGCCTGCTATTCCATAGATTTGTTGTCGTGTCTTGAACAGAAACACTGTGTTCAGTACATCTACTTGAGTGACTGTCCCAACTAGCAATGTTTATGGGTTCTTTTCAGAGAATGTTCTTTTGTTTTATACTTTCTTTTTATACCTCACACAGGGGTCGCGAGATCGATTCCCCGCTTCTCCGGTCTTTCGGATGAGACTTTAAACCGAGGTCCCGTCTCCATATGACCTCGTTGTCGGTGGGACGTTAAACCCGAATTCACTCACTCCATACCCCACCCCACCCCTTCTAAACTCAAACAAGAAGACCATCAGGTCCTGTATTGCTCCTTTGAGAACCAGGGGCCGTATTCATAAAGCCACTTAAGTCGTTGCTATGCTGTTGCTAAGGCTAAATATCTATAAAGGAGATTCCCTACAACTATGAAATTTGGTCTGGAGGAACAGTCTTTGTAAGACTGTTCCTCCAGAGCAGATTTCATAGTTGTAGGGAATCTCCTTCAAAGAAATTTAGCCTTAGCAACAGCATAGCAACCACTTAAGTTGTTTTGTGAATACGGCCCCTGGCTCAACAAATGATACTTTAGAAATTTGATAGGCTGATTTAAACTTAGACTTAGTGTTGGCAAATCACCAGATGTCAAATTTTCTGTAGTGCTAGCACACTGTAAAAAAAAATTGCGTAGATTTTACGGTAGAATAACTGGAAAACAGCTGCCTGTCCATTTCCCCTTTTTTGTGTTTTATTTTTTTTACAGGTGCCCGAAAAGTTTGCAGGAATTATCAAGTAGAGAAGTATAGAACAGAATGTGTGTTGTTTTGGTCATATTGCCCTTCAACACTATAAAGGTATTTTCGAGTGCGGCCAGTAAACATATATGTAACACTGCCATATCGTAATTTCCTACTGTGTTCTACAGGTAAACGCCCGTAGAAATAACGGAAAATGGACTGGCAGCTGGTTGCCAGTTATTCTACCGTAAAATCTACGGATCTTTTTTACAGTGTATCGAGATCTCAAAACATGTTCTACAGACAGATTCCCGTAAAAATAACGGAAAACGGACTGGCAGTTGATTGCCGGGTATTCTACCGTAAAACCTACGTTTTTTTGTGTAATTCTAAGTTTCAATAGCAACAAGAGCGATGGACTAACTGGCATGAAAAACTGTGTTTATAGGGCATTTCCGCTAAGAATTAGCTTTTCCACCCTGACGGCTGTACAGAAAAGTTGATGTTCAAATATTTTACAATTTTCAGCATTTTAGTTTCCATGACAACAAAGGCAATTAAGCGTCGTATGTGTGATGGTGGACAATGTAGAGGAGCAATTCTGAAAAAGGATTCATATATCTGCATTGCTTACACAGTACCCAGTGGGCACATGACGTTGAAAAGACGTCGTACTGACGTCGATGCGACGTTTGACGTCGAAATGACGTCGCACTGACGTCGATGCGACGTTGTAACGCCGCATCGACGCCAGTACGACGTCTTTTCGTACAACGTCGCATCGACGTCAGTAATCGACGTTTGACGTCGAAATGACGACATACTGGCGTGGATGCATCGACGTCAGTACGACGTCATTTCGTACAACGTCGCATCGACGTCAGTACGACGTCATTTCGACGTCATGTGCCTGCTGGGTACATGCCAATTTTCAATTATCTCATTGACAGTCAATGTCAACTTTTATGTCAACATAACATCCAAAGTACTAGACTGATTGCCACCAAAAACAGTATTTCTTTAAATGTTAATGCAGCAAACATTTCTTCATGAGGAGTTAGATTTTTATTTCTCCATTTTGGGAGTTAAGTTGCTATGGAAACCAAGTGAGTCATGCAATTGACAAAGAAAAAAAGAGTCCATTGCAGGCTTTGTGGAGCCGTAAATTTCACACTTCGTGTATGTCACACTGTGAGGAATTCGTACCAATTCCTCACAGCACAAGACAAATTGGTACCAATACGTCACAAATTTCGTACCAATATGTCACACGTATGTGATGAATATGTATGAAATCAAATTTCATATAGCATTCAGGCGAATTCTTCACACTGCTAAAAATACCCCCAAATGTTTTGCATTTTGCTTTCGATACCAATTATTCACATGTATGGCATAATGAAAGAATTATTTTAACATGTAACAGATAATATGCCTATGTTTTATGGTTGGAAGTTCTGGGACAGGAGTTACGATGCTCAAGGGCAAATCAATGAGCCACGTCGCGAGAAAACCTTTTTTCGGGATTCCCGACAAGGTCCGCCAGCCTGCGTAGCTACAGAAACAAGCTGTAGACTTAATTGGGAGATTCTTGAATCTATGCAGCGAAAACCAAAGGCGCTGATCAGCCTGAGTGGTTACGGAGCTGACTTGCACCTTTTTTTTGCATATGCAAAAATCAGATTTTCTCATGACGCGGCTACATGTAATATGTATCAGGGAGAGCGAAGCCTGTCAATACAAAAAAAGCTTTGCTCTCATTTTTGTATATAATGAATTATGTCCTCGGGAGACATATTGATTTTGCCCGCGTCGTCTGTCCGTCTGTTATAAAATCGTTTCCGCTCTGTAACTTAAAAACTATTAAGTAAAATTCATGAAATTTCATAAAAAATATTCATCAACATGAAACGACGTGCAGAGCACAAGAACTGTAGCTCTGGATTGCGTATTTTTAGAGTTATGGCCCTTTGAAATGGAAATAGTAGATTTTGCGATATGGTTGTGTCCGCTCTGTGACTCAAAAACCGTTCTAGGTACCTTCATGAAACTTAACAGAAATATTAACCAACATTAGACGACATGCAGAACGCAAGAGCAAGAACCATAACTCTTGCATTTATACCTTTTGAGTTTTGTCCCTTTGAACTTCTTAAGAAGCTGTTTGCAGAAGACGTCGGGTTTCCGACGGTATATCGCAGAATATACTGTCGCAATTCTTGACGTTGTCTAATCAGACTCATCGCTTTGTGCATACTATTGCACATGTTTATTAGTACATTGACCCACATTATGCAAACGGTTTGAATTTGAATTAATTACAAAATTATGAATGTATTCGCATAACTAATATGATGTACCTGGTACACACCTGTCAAGCATTGTAACGACTCCTACACGTCTGTGATGTGTCCCATCTGTGAAAATTCGTACTGACTCATCACAGTCGTGGACTTCTGTCACTGACATATGTAAGGATTTCGTACCAATTCTTCACATCTGTGATAATTTGGTACCGGTTCTTCTTCGCATCTGTGAGGATTTGGTGCCAATTCTTCACATCTGTGAGGATTTGGTAATGATTCTTCACATGTGCGAGGATTTGGTACCGATTCTTCACGCAAGGATTTGGTACCAATTCTTCATATGAGCCGTGACACGAGAAAATTAACAATGTGGTTGTGCGCCCAGCGCAGACTCAGATCAGCCTGAGCATCCGCCCAGTCTGATCAGACTTCACTAAGCGCTTAAAGAGTAGCTAACGGCCCAAGCTACCTCCATGCGGACAGCGAAGACTCTGATCAGACTGGGCGGATGCCCAGGCTGATCTGAGTCTGCGCTTGGCGCACAGCCACATTGTTGGTTTTTTCGTGTCGCGGCTCACATATACGAATAAATCGTACCGAATCTTCACATATGAGAAAACTTCGTACCAGTTTATCACAAATGTGTTATATAGAATTCCTCACACGTGTGAGAAAAGCGTACGCTTAAAAAATGCACGATTTCTTCACATGTGTGACGAATACGTACCAATTCTTCACACGTCAAATATTATAAAAATGTGAAAAATGAGCACATATTTTACCCCCGCAAAATTATCGATATTGACCGTGCGTATATGTCACATTTGCCAAATGTCTCGTATTGGTACCAATTCTTCACATGGGTGTGACAAATACGAAGTGTGAAATTTGCGGCCCTACAAGCTTTCTAGAAGAACATTTCTGTTAAAGATTTGTCCTATATATCTGAAATGCTTTGGCAGTTAAAGCTGATTTTCAATTTATCCGTAGACTGTCATTGGCAACAAAGTTTTCATAGTTACCAAAGTGCCGGAACACAGGTTTTCTAGAGTTTATGAAAACATTGCAAATTTTTGGCTTTTCAAGTTTTACGGCTACCGTGACGGAAGAGTTGTTTTTTAAAATTTGCCCGATGATCCTCAGCATTTCAGTTGCTTTAGCAAGAAACCCAAGGGTGTGTGTGTGTGTGGGGGGGATTAATTTCCTCTTAGTTGACTCCCATTTGCCAGGAAGGCACTGATGAAAATGACAGAATTACTTCCCCTTAAAGTGGACCGATTCACCGTGAATAAATTGTAAATTAAAGGTAGGTTCCTGGACTAGCGATAACAATTATGTCCACAAAATAATTTCGTCCTTTTCTGAGCAGTATTGATTTCTCTTATTTTTCTGAATTTGTTGCTACTGAGAAACTCGTCAGATGTTGAAGAAAATAGTCGTTTTCCCTTTTGGTTTATTTTCTTTCGTTGGAATTCCAGTTCTAAAAATAACTGTTTACTATGTCCATGTTGTCGTCAAACTTGGAATTTGAAAAATCTCGAGATTGCTCACGGTCAATCTTGGAATTCTAAGTTTACTCGAGCAATCTTGAGATTTTTCATCGATTACGGCATGGACTTTAAGATATTATAATCGTGTTTATATTGTTTGAAATAGCTAAAGACTGCATCTATTAGTTATAAATATTAAGTTTATGGGAATTTATTAAAATTATATCCATATTTCCGTTAATTAAGACAATTTCAGGCAATAGCGGACATGGCTCATTTCATCTGTAGATCTATCAGATCTATATAGACGGTTTTTGTTGTTGTTTTTTGACAAGGATGTTTTAATATGATGCTATTTTAGTTAATTGGCAGATTAATTGTTAACTGACAGGTTTATTTCACCAATGTTTTCATTTAAGATTTACCACACCACTGTTTTCATTTAAGCCAGTGACCTATATATAGATGTATCTATAGGTCACTGTTTAAGCTATCTAGAATTAATACTAAAAAAAATAATAATAATAAAACAAAAAAAACAAAAAAACAATTGGGTCCCACAGTGCAGAGGCCGTAAGGCAGTGGGGTCATAGGTCCATTATATCTTAAAAGGTGAAGCTTATCCCTCTCCTTTCACTGCCTTATCCATCCCTGATGCTGTTCACTGCTGGGTTAACAGAGTTTTCTAGTCACCATCTGGCCCATCCCGGATTCAAACCTATGACCTCCTTCATAATTAAACTGCTTTAATTAGTTGACCACGCGTGTCTATGGTGTACCAAAAGAGTCCAAACTACTGATACCAGTCCACCTATTATAAAGTATAGGTGCACCGCTAAATTTTAGCGGTGCACCTGTAAATTTTAGCGGTGGACCGATAAATTTTGTCGGTGCACCACTAATTTACAGGTCCACCGATATTTTATCGGTCCACCGATACTTAGAACTTATTGGTGCACCTGTAATTTTAGGTGCATCGATAAAATTACAGGTGCATCGATAAAATTACAGGTGCACCTGTAAAGATATCGGTGGACTGATAAATCTCAGCGGTGGACTGATATTATCGCTGCTGGTACATTTTATAAGAGCAGCAATACAGCTGGATCAATTAGGCGTTAAAATCAGCTAGAGAGGACATCTGATTGGCTGTTTTAGATGTAAGATCAGCGCCAAAACGGGTCATGAAAAATATATACGTGGACCGCTAATTTTATCAGTGGACCTATAAATTTATCGGTGGACCGATAAAATTTATCGGTCCACCGATACTTTTATAGGTGCAGCTGTAATTCTATCGCTGCACCTGTATATTTTATCGGTCCACCAATATATGCTAAAATATCGGTGGACCGATAAAATATCGGTGGACCTGTAAATTAACGGTGGACTGATAAAATTTATCGGTCCACCTCTAAAATATACAGGTGCACCGCTAAAATTTAGCGGTGCACCTGTATATTTTTACAGGTGGACCGGTATCGGTAGTTTTGACCCTTTTGGTACACCATAGTGGATGGATCAATTTTATCAGTCCATCGATAAATTTTTCAGGTCCAATGATAAAATTATTTGTCAATGATAAATTTTTCATGACCGATTTTGGCGGTGATCTTTTAAATATCAAACAGCCAATTAGATGTCTATTCCATCTGATAATAAAGCCTGGTTGGTCTAATTATGAGAGTTAAAATCTCTACTCTTATAAAATATGTGTGCTGCGATAATATCAGTCCACCCAGAGAAATATCTACAAAATTTAATAGGATATTCCAAGTTTGCTCGCGATCAAGTTTGGAAAATTTGAGATATTTGCCATTCTGTACTTCCCAAAGCCCATAGACTCATATCAATGTTGTGATACCATTTATTTCAGCCTATTTGTTCAAAAATTTTCATTGTGTATGAAATATCTACAAAATTTAATAGAACATTCCAAGTTTGCTCATAATGAATTTTAGAATTTGTGAGATATTTGGCATTTGCTACTTTTGAAAGCTGTTAACAAGTATCAACAATATCAATGCTATTGATTCTAGTCTATTTGTTAATAGTTTTACATAACATGTCATATCAGTCAACAAAATTTAACAGAAATTCCATGTTTGCTCATGATCAGTTTTGGAATATGTGAGGTATTTGGCATTGTTTACTTCCCAAAGCCCATGACTCAAACTGTTGATGTCATACCATTACTTTCAGCCTATCTGTTTAAAATTGTTCATTGTATGTCAAATAAAGTTAAAATCTATACAGACGGAAGTAAAGACCCCACAGCTAAAACAGCAGGGGCAGCCTTTGTTGTCCCCGAGATGGACCATGTCCACAAAATCAGACTTAATCCCGTCCTTGCGGTTTTTACCACTGAGCTGATAGCCATTGAACATGCCATCATCTGGATCCTGGAGAACAGGATCCCAAATTCAGTTATCCTTACTGACTCCCTTAGCTCCATACAGGCCCTGTTATCGGGCAAATCAAAGTCAAGACCCGACAAGGTATACAAAATCCTATCCCTACTCAACCTAGCCACCATTGTAAATTTCAACATTTCCATAGAATGGATCCCTGCCCATGTAGGAATTGACGGCAACGAAATGGCCGATGGGGCGGCAAAGGCAGCTATGACTACTTGTAGTTATGACCATACCAAACCCTCAAAAATGGAAGTTTACCCCCTAATAAATGAGGCAATATTTGAAAAATGGCAATCCCACTGGACCAGTAGCAGCAAGGGCCGCACCTACCATTTCATCCAACCAAAGGTAAAACTGCAATGTGACGTATATAGTCCCATTAGACGTTTTGATATCACCTACTCCCAATTAAGGTTAGGACACTGCGGCCTGGGCTGCCACCACTACGGCAACCAGACCGGCCTATGTCCCCACTGCAATGAAGCCGATGATCTCGATCACATCTTCTTTGACTGTGTAGCTCACAGCAATCAAAGGCGAGACCTTGAATCCATCATATTTAAATTAGGATATCACACAATAGACCTGAGACTCCTCCTGTCCCCCCCAAAGAAACATGCAAGTGTAATACAGAAGGCAGTCTTCGAATACCTGGACAAAACTAATATCATTGCCAGGATATAAGTAGAACCAAACACATAAAGGAAAATTCACCCCCAAAATTTCTTTATATTGGGCCCTTGCTGCTGAGGTGTATCCAAGCCCCTTAAGCCCATAAACAAGCTTGGTCACCTAGAAAATAACTGAACCATTAAAAGGCTCAAAACACTAGAACCCTAGTCGTACAAATTACCTCTGTATGACAAAATTACCAAAATTAAGGTGTATCCAATCACCTTAATCCCATAACCAAGCCTGGTCACCAGAAAAATAAGAGAATCACTACAACAGTCAACATATTTGCTCCCTAGAAACAACAGAAAGCAACATCTCCCCCAACCCAACAACTCACAATAAGAAATAAGCTACAGTCCTGTGGTTCATCAATAATCCTCCTCACCTTAGCCCCAAAATAAAGTGTTCCACAACCCCCATTAAATTTACAAACAGGCTTGGTATCCCGGAAAAGGACTGAACCATTATAAGGTTCGACACATTTTCACCCTAGAAATATCCAAAAGAAGCCCCCCTCCCCCCACAACAACTACCAGTGAGGATATAGCTACTGCTACTGTACATCTATTGCCCCAGTAAAATTTACACCTCACTTTAGCCGAAAAATAATATGCTCCACAACCCCCCTTAAATTTACAAACAGGCTTGGTTTCCTGGAAATGGACTGAACCATTATAAGGTTCGACACATTTTCACCCTAGAAATATCCAAAAGAAACCCCCCTCCCACCACAATAACTACCAGTGAGGAAATAGCTACTGTGCATCTGTTGCCCCAGAAACAAAATTTAGCTACTGTCACCCCGGCGACCAACAGGCACAGACAGCTCCTTGAAACCTAGATAAACTCAGTTACAGGTTATGGCCGCAAGGACGGAGACGGTTATGACCCAGATCAACACCAACCCCATGCTCCCCCAAATCCACGGTATTAGCACAGAAGGGAATTTGCTCCCTACCCAAGAATTTGCTCCCTACCCAAGAATTTGCTCCCGACTTCTACCTTATTTTTTTTTCTCTCTTTCTCATACCTGCCCTGGACCCAGCCAAAGGCAGGGGGCTTGGTCCATCAGACCTAGCAAAGCGAAGTCTGATGGAGGCTTACAGCCTGGGGAAGATAGAAAGCATGCTGACATCGGCCCAGAGAGAGCCCCTCATGCCATGCTCTTCTAAAAGCCCCAGGCTGTATTGCTAAAGCCAGCAGTGGGACGCGAGGGCTGTGCGCATGGGAAGTGATTTATACGGAACTGCGCACAGGCCCACTTGGGTGCGATCCCACTGCAACACGGTTTAACTCTGGGATTCACCTTTTTCTACATCTCCTAGAACTAGTATCCTGCAAATTGCATGCGGTAACAATGGAATTTGCTCCCACCAAAGAATTTGCCCCCCATTCAAGAATGTGCTCCCCAATCAAGAATTTGCTCCCCTCTCTCACAGACTTGTCCTGGACCCAGCCAGGACAGGGGGCTTGTTCTACCGGAAATAGCACAGCGAAGTCCGATGGAGGCCTACGGTTCGGGGAATTCGGAGACATATGTTGACAACGGCCCAAAGAGAGCCCCTCATGCCATGCGTTTTCAAATCCCCTGGGCTGGGTAGCTAAAGCCACCAGTGGGTCGCGAGGCCTGTGCGCATGGGAAGCGATTTATGCGGATCTGCGCACAAGACCATTTGGGTGCGACTCCGCTGCTTTTTGATCTGGGAAAATTTTCTTCCTCCCAACCAAGGAATTTGCTCCCCCTCTTTACTTTTTATTCTTTCATCTACTCCCCAAGGGTACCGTCATGGGGGCACACAATCCCATAGCATATCCTATATCCGAACTCCCATTACGAATTTGTCCCCCCAATACTTATTCAAGCGAATACTTGATGCACAAAGGCGGAAGGGCAAACATAACCATAAAAGCAGCATGCCAGTCGAACAGGGATGGACAATAATACAAAATGTTGAAATATGAACATTGGAATGTTTGGGGGCGCCAAAAGAAAAGAAACCATTAAATGACCTAATTAAAGAATTTAGAGCGCGGCCCCAAGAGAAAGCACCAAAACAAAAATAACTCCATACGCGGAGAACTAGTGTCCAAATATTCAGTCCTTATGCATATTAAGGCTGCTAGATACAGATGAATTTTTTCCATATTGTCTGTATAGGAAGATTATGGCAGGACCATAGTAGAATTCTGAATAGAAGCTAATAGGTGGGGAGAGAGATCGGTTTTGTGATTAGTATAGTGATACATATTTTGAAAACTATTGCGGTGCAGCTAGTGTCCAAATATTTCTGTCCTTATTCATGACTAAGGTTGCTAGATACACTAGATAAATTTTACCCTATTGTCCTTGTAGGGAGAATTATAGCAGTGCCATAGTAGATTTCTGATTAGAAGCTTACAGACAGAGAGAGATTGGTTTTGTGTCTAGTTTAGTGATACATGTTCTGAAGGTTATTATGGTGCAGCTAGTATCCAAATATTTCAGTCCTTATACATGATTAAGGTTGCTTGATACAGATGAAATTTTACCCTATTGTCTGTATAGGGAGAAACTAATAGACAGGGAAAGAGATTGGTTTTATGAAAGTATAGTGATACATGTTCTGAACCTAATTATTGTGCAGCTAGTGTTCAAATATTTCAGTCATTATGCATGGTTAAGGTTGCTAGATACAAAAGAATTTTACCCTATTGTCTGTATAGGGAGAATAATGGCAGGACCATAGTAGAACTTTGATTAAAAGCTAATAGTTGGAGGGAGAGATACTCTTTGGGTCTCAAATTGTGGTAAATGTTCTGACTCTTGCTATGGTTTAGTTGGTGTACATGTATTTCAGGCCTTACGCATGATTAAGGATGCTTGATATAGATAAAGTTTTACCCTATTGTCTGTAGAAGAGGAAATATTACAGGACTCTAGTGGCATATTGATCAGGAGCTGATGTAGTTGGGGAAAGTGATTCATTTTTAGTACAGAGTTTTTGTTTATTTTCTGAACCTTACTATGGTTTGGTTTGTGCCCATGTAATTGGACCTAATGTTGGATTTAGGTTAGACTTTATCTAATCTCGATGAGAAAGCTTATTGAGCAGCATACAAGTTAATTGCAGCATACAAGTTAATGATGTTACATCATATGTCAAATAACAACAAAATTCAACAGAATATTCCAAGTTTGCTTGCAATCAATTTTGGAATATGTGAGATATTTGAGATTCTGTACATTCAAAAGCTCTTTTACTTGTATTGACAATAACATGCAGTTAATTGCAGCATATTTGTTAATGATTTTACATCTTATGTCAAATGTCAACTAAATTTAACAGTATATTCCAAGTTTGCTCGCGATCAATTTTGGAATATGTGAGATATTCACCATTCTGTACTTCCTTAAGCTCAGGACTCAAATCAATGGTGTCATACCATTCATTCCAGCATGTTTGTTGAATATTTTTTTGATGTTTGGCCATATCAACAAAATTTGACAGAATATTCCAAGTTTGCTCGCGATCAATTTTGGAATATGTGAGATATTTGGTATTCTATAGTTTTCAGTGCTCTTAACTTGTATCGACAATGTCATGCCATTAATTCTGGCCTATTTGTTGATAATTTTACATTATTTGTCCAATGTTGCAATAATTTAACAGAATATTCCAAGTTTGCTAGTGATCAATTTTTGAATATGTGAGATATTTGAGATTCTATTACATTTAAAAGCTCTTTTACTTGTATTGACAATGTCTGCTGTTAATTGCAGCATATTTTTTAATAATTTTACATCATATTTCAAATGTCAACATAATTTAACAGAACATTCCTAGTTTGCTCGCGATCAATTTTGGAATATGTGAGATATTTGCCTTTATGTACTTCCCAAAGCCCATGCCTCAAATCAGTGGTGTCATACCATTTATTTCAGCAATATTCAATATTTTTTTATGTTTGACAATATTAACCAAATTGGATACAAGTAGGATATTCCAAGTTTGCTCACGATCAATTTTGAAGTATGTGTGATAGTAGGCACTGCATATTTTATAAAGGTCTTAACTTGTTTCGACTATGTCATGCCATTGATTCTGGCATATTTGTTAATAATTTTACACTGTAAATCAAATGTTGACTAATTAACAGAATATTCCAAGTTTGCCTGTGATCCATTTTGGGATATGTGAGATATTTGAGATTCTGTACATTTGAAAGCTCTTTTACTTGTATTGACAATGTCATGCTGTTAATTGCAGCATATAAGTTAATGATTTTACATCATATGTCAAATGTAACCAAAATTCAACAGAATATTCCAAGTTCGCTCGCGATCAATTTTGGAATATATGAGATATTTGAGATTCTGTACATTCTGAAAGCCCATGACTCAAATCAGTGGTGTTATACCATTTATTTCAGCATGTTTGTTCAATATTTGTTTGATGTTTGACTATATCACAAAATTTGATAGAATATTCCAAGTTTGCTTACGATCAATTTTGGAATATGTGAGATATTTGGCATTAAATAGTTTCCACTGCTCTTAACTTGTATCAACAATGTCATGCCACTGGTTCTGGCCTATTTGTTAATAATTTTACATTATTTTTCCAAAGTTGACAAAATTTAACAGAATATTCCAAGTTTGCTCGCAATCAATTTTGGAATATGTGAGATATTTGAGATTCAATGCATTTAAAAGCTCTTTAATTTGTATCAACAATGTCATGCTGTTAATTGCAGCATATTTGTCAATTACTTTACCTCATATGTCAAATGTCAACAAATTTAAGAGAATATTCCAAGTTTGCTCGCGATCAATTTTGGAATATGTGAGATATTTGGCATTACATAGTTTCCACAGCTCATAACTTGTATGACAATGTCATGCAATAGATTCTGGCCTATTTGTTAATAATTTTACACTTTATGTCAAATGTTGACAAAATTTAACAGAATATTCCAAGTTTGCTCGCGATCAATTTTGGAATATGTGAGATATTTAAGATTCTGTACATACAACAGCTCTTTTACTTGTATTTACAATGGCATGCAGTTAATTGCAGCATATTTGATAATGAGTTTACCTCATATGTCAAATGTCAGCAAAATTTAACAGTATATTCCAAGTTTGCTCGCGATCAATTTTGGAATATGTGAGATATTTGCCATTCTGTACTTCCAAAAGCCCATGATTCAAATCAATGGTGCCATACCATTTATTTCAGCATGTTTGTTCAATATTTGTTTGATGTTTGGCCATATCAACAAAATTTGATAGAATATTCCAAGTTTGCTTACGATCAATTTTGGAATATGTGAGATATTTGGCATTAAATAGTTTCCACTGCTCTTAACTTGTATCAACAATGTCATGCCAATAGTTCTGGCCTATTTGTTAATAATTTTACATTATTTGTCCAAAGTTGACAAAATTTAACAGAATATTCCAAGTTTGCTCGCGATCAATTTTGGAATATGTGAGATATTTGAGATTCAGTGCATTCAAAAGCTCTTTAATTTGTATCAACTATGTCATGCTGTTAATTGCAGCATATTTGTTAACTACTTTACCTCATAGGTCAAATGTCAACAAATTTAAGAGAATATTCCAAGTTTGCTTGCGATCAATTTTGGAATATGTGAGATATTTGGCATTCCATAGGGTCCACAGCCCATAACTTGTATGACAATGTCATGCAATAGATTCTGGCCTATTTGTTAATAATTTTACACTTTATGTCAAATGTTGACAAAATTTAACAGAATATTCCAAGTTTGCTTGCGATCAATTTTGGAATATGTGAGATATTTAAGATTCTGTACATTCAACAGCTCTTTTACTTGTATTTACAATGGCATGCAGTTAATTGCAGCATATTTGATAATGAGTTTACCTCATATGTCAAATGTCAGCAAAATTTAACAGTATATTCCAAGTTTGCTCGCGATCAATTTTGGAATATGTGAGATATTTGCCATTCTGTACTTCCAAAAGCCTATGATTCAAATCAATGGTGCCATACCATTTATTTCAGCATGTTTGTTCAATATTTGTTTGATGTTTGGCCATATCAACAAAATTTGATAGAATATTCCAAGTTTGCTTATGATCAATTTTGGAATACGTGAGATATTTGGCATTAAATAGTTTCCACTGCTCTTAACTTGTATCAACAATGTCATGCCAATAGTTCTGGCCTATTTGTTAATAATTTTACATTATTTGTCCAAAGTTGACAAAATTTAACAGAATATTCCAAGTTTGCTCGCGATCAATTTTGGAATATGTGAGATATTTGAGATTCAGTGCATTCAAAAGCTCTTAAATTTGTATCAACTATGTCATGCTGTTAATTGCAGCATATTTGTTAACTACTTTACCTCATAGGTCAAATGTCAACAAATTTGATAGAATATTCCAAGTTTGCTTGCGATCAATTTTGGAATATGTGAGATATTTGGCATTCCATAGGGTCCACAGCCCATAACTTGTATGACAATGTCATGCAATAGATTCTGGCCTATTTGTTAATAATTTTACACTTTATGTCAAATGTTGACAAAATTTAACAGAATATTCCAAGTTTGCTTGCGATCAATTTTGGAATATGTGAGATATTTAAGATTCTGTACATTCAACAGCTCTTTTACTTGTATTTACAATGGCATGCAGTTAATTGCAGCATATTTGATAATGAGTGTACCTCATATGTCAAATGTCAGCAAAATTTAACAGTATATTCCAAGTTTGCTCGCGATCAATTTTGGAATATGTGAGATATTTGCCATTCTGTACTTCCAAAAGCCCAGGATTCAAATTAATGGTGCCATACCATTTATTTCAGCATGTTTGTTCAATGTTTGTTTGATGTTTGGCCATATCAACAAAATTTGATAGAATATTCCAAGTTTGCTTACGATCAGTTTTGAAATATGTGAGATATTTGGCATTCTATAGTTTCCACAGCTCATAACTTGTATGACAATGTCATGCAATAGATTCTTGCCTATTTGTTAATAATTTTACACTTTATGTCAAATGTTGACAAAATTTAACAGAATATTCCAAGTTTGCTCGCGATCAATTTTGGAATATGTGAGATATTTAAGATTCTGTACATTCAACAGCTTTTTTACTTGTATTTACAATAGCATGCAGTTAATTGCAGCATATTTGATAATGAGTTTACCTCATATGTCAAATGTCAGCAAAATTTAACAGTATATTCCAAGTTTGCTTGCGATCAATTTTGGAATATGTGAGATATTTGCCATTCTGTACTTCCAAAAGCCCAGGATTCAAATTAATGGTGTCATACCATTTATTTCAGCATGTTTGTTCAATATTTGTTTGATGTTTGGCCATATCAACAAAATTTGATAGAATATTCCAAGTTTGCTTACGATCAATTTTGGAATATGTGAGATATTTGGCATTAAATAGTTTCCACTGCTCTTAACTTGTATCAACAATGTCATGCCAATAGTTCTGGCCTATTTGTTAATAATTTTACATTATTTGTCCAAAGTTGACAAAATTTAACAGAATATTCCAAGTTTGCTCGCGATCAATTTTGGAATATGTGAGATATTTGAGATTCAGTGCATTCAAAAGCTCTTAAATTTGTATCAACTATGTCATGCTGTTAATTGCAGCATATTTGTTAACTACTTTACCTCATATGTCAAATGTCAACAAATTTAAGAGAATATTCCAAGTTTGCTCGCGATCAATTTTGGAATATGTGAGATATTTGCCATTCTGTACTTCCAAAAGCCCATGATTCAAATCAATGGTGCCATACCATTTATTTCAGCATGTTTGTTCAATATTTGTTTGATGTTTGGCCATATCAACAAAATTTGATAGAATATTCCAAGTTTGCTTATGATCAATTTTGGAATATGTGAGATATTTGGCATTAAATAGTTTCCACTGCTCTTAACTTGTATCAACAATGTCATGCCAATAGTTCTGGCCTATTTGTTAATAATTTTACATTGTTTGTCCAAAGTTGACAAAATTTAACAGAATATTCCAAGTTTGCTCGCGATCAATTTTGGAATATGTGAGATATTTGAGATTCAGTGCATTCAAAAGCTCTTTAATTTGTATCAACTATGTCATGCTGTTAATTGCAGCATATTTGTTAACTACTTTACCTCATATGTCAAATGTCAACAAATTTAAGAGAATATTCCAAGTTTGCTAGCGATCAGTTTTGGAATATGTGAGATATTTGGCATTCCATAGGGTCCACAGCTCATAACTGGTATTGACAATGTCATGCAATTAATTTTGGCCTATTTGTTAATAAGTTTACACTTTATGTCAAGTGTTGACAAAATTTAACAGAATATTCCAAGTTTGCTTGCGATCAATTTTGGAATATGTTAGATATTTAAGATTCTGTACATTCAAAAGCTCTCTTACTTGTATTGACAATGTCATGCAGTTAATTGCAGCATATTTTATAATAATTTTACATCATACGTCAAATGTCAACAAAATTTAACTGAAGATACCAAGTTTGCTTGTGATCAATTTTGGAATATGTGAGATATTCGCCATTCTGTACTTCGCAAAGCCTGAGGCTCAAATTGATTACCGGTATGTCATACCATGGTACCAACATTATCATGCCATTTATTCTATCCTATGTGTTTATAATTTTACATTATATGTTAAATGTCGACAAAATGTACCGGTAACAGAATATTCCAAGTTTGATCGCAATAGCCCAGCACACAGTGGCCTAGTCTTAAACAGGAATAGACTATATCGAAATGTCTATTAGGGCTTTAAATGTCACATTGGATTTTACTGGTGGTTGAAAAAAATTAAACTTAATTGCAGCCTTTTACTATTAGTCCATTGTGTTTGCAATTTTTGTTTATTGCCTCATTTATTAGGGGATAAATTTCCATCTTTGAGGGTTTGGTATGGTCGTGTGTACCATGGTCATAGCTGCCTGCCTTTGCTACCATCAGTTCCTATATGGGCGGGAATCCATTTCACTGAAATATTCATATTTGCTGTAGCAGCTAGATTGAGTAAGGTTCAGGATTCTGTTTACTTAATTGGGACAAGTTTTTGATTTGCCTGACTGCAAGGCCTGTATTGAGCTAAGGGAGTCAGTAAGGATAACTGAGTTTGGGATCCTATTTTCAAGGATTCAAATTATAGCATGTTTAATAGCAATCATTTCAATTCATGCAAATACAATACAGAAGGCAGTCCTCTAATACCTGGACAAAATCAATTTCATTGCCAGGATATACATGTAGATAGATTCTAATACAATAAGGAAACCAGAGGACCATTGGTCCTGTAGCTCACCTGAGTCCATTCATCCTTAGCACTCAAGGGAAGGTAACTCTAAAGTAAATTGTACAATGTGGCCTAATTTCAACGCTGACTGAGTTGTTAGTCTATGGAAACTTTAAAATGCCATAGCAATGAAACCACGTGGGCAACAATAATAGAAAACAATATTTATGTAGTGGCTAATGTCATCAACATGTATGCAAAGAATCAGCTTCATCCCCCTATATAGTTTTTGAGGAAAAGATTTTTGAATATTTTTTCAATTTTTTTTTCCTTTATGTTGCCATCATGGCAACTAATCAAATTCGGTGATTTGGACAAAATTAATATGAATATGAATCATAGAGGACTACTCAAGAAACATTTCTGTAGGAAAAAAATCCAAATAACTGCAGTGAGATAGCAAAAATTGCGGATTTCCATTTTTCCCATTATAAGCCAATGGCAACTTTAAGTTGCCATAGCAACCAAACTGCTGGGGAAATTGCCAAGAAAAACAATATTTGTATAGAAGGTAGTACCAAGATCCTTTCTGTAAAGTTTGAGCTTTATTGGTTGCATAATTTCTGAGGAGATGATTTTTTAATATTCTTTCTATTTTTAACCATTCGGTTGCAATGGCAATCAGCCAAATAGCTCAATTTCCATAAATTTGATATGGCTGGTTGGGGACTACTCAAGGAACATTTCTATGAAAGTTTTGTCAAAATATCTGCAGTGACATAGCAATAAATGCAAATTTTCCATTTTCCCATTATAAGTCAATGGCAACTTTAAGTTGCCATTGCAACCAAACTGCTGGAGCAATTGCCAAGAAAAACAGTATTTTTATAGAGGGTAGTACCAAGATCCTTTCTGTGAAGTTTGAGCTTTATTGGTTGCATAGTTTCTGAGGAGATGATTTTTGAATATTTTTTCTATTTTTAACCATTCGGTTGCCATGGCAACCAGCCAAATTGAGCAATTAACATAAATTTCATGTGGCTGATAGAGAGCTACTCAAGGAACATTTCTGAAAAAAAAATTATCAAATTATCTGCAGAGAAATAGCAATAAATGCAAATTTTCAATTTTCCCCATACAAGTCAATGGAAACTTTAAGTTGCCATAGCAACCAAAGTTCAGAAGCGATTTGGATAAAAAACAGTATTATTGGTCCCCCCTGCCTATAGATGCTGTATATGAAATTTGGTAACAATGGGCCTTGTAGTTTCAGAGGAGATGTCGTTTGAAAATATTGACAGACGGACGACAGACGACGGACGACGGATGCCTGCCTATACTATAAGCTCACCTGTGAGCCTTCGGCTCAGGTGAGCTAAAAATCCCCAAAATTTTCTCTAATTCAAGCCCTTGTTGCTAACCACCTACCCAACCCATGTCCCAAAATCCCTGGATCCACATTAGACACCTACTAAGTACAATGCTCATGACAAAACTCCCAATCCAGTAAAAGCCCAAGAACCCATCTGTATGACCACAATCCAACTTTCCCTACTGTCGTATAAATAACATTTGTCTATTGACAATAAGGCTACAAGACATGTCAGCGGGACAGGATAGCTCGCCTGACAGCGCCTTGCCCATCAACTAAAAAACTTAAACGTAAAACTTCAACATTTTGCTAATGCTGCTGCCGCCGCTGACGCTGACACCGGGGGTAGTGCAATAGCATTAGTACAGATGAACTAAAAATTAATGTGTATCCAACCTCCTTAATCTCACACCCAGGCTTAGTTACCTGGAAACTAACTGAACCATTATAAGGTTCAACACATTTGCTCCCTAGAAACAGCCAAAAGAAACCATCCTCCCCTCCCAATAATTTGCAATAAGAAATAAGCTACAGACTTCTTGTCCATTAATAATATTCTCCATTTCCCAAAAAATTATTGTGTATCCAACCTCCTTAATCTCACACCCAGGTTTAGTAACCTGGAAACTAACTGAACCATTATAAGGTTCAACACATTTGCTCCCTAGAAACAGCCATAAGAAACCACCATCTCCTCCCAATAATTCGCAATAAGAAATAAGCTACGGACTTCTTGTCCATTAATAAAATTCTTCATTTCCCAAAAAATTAATGTGTATCCAACCTCCTTAATCTCACACCCTGGCTTAGTTAACTGGAAACTAACTGAACCATTATAAGGTTCAACACATTTGCTCCCTAGAAACAGCCAAAAGAAACCACCCTCCCCTCCCAATAATTTGCAATAAGAAATAAGCTACGGACTTCTTGTCCATTAATAATATTCTCCATTTCCCAAGAAATTAATGTGTATCCAACCTCCTTAATCTCAGACCCAGGCTAAGTTACCTAGAAACTAACTATCCATTATAAGGTTAAACACATTTGCTCCCTAGAAACAGCCAAAAGAAACCGCCCTTGCCTCCCAACAATCCGCAATAAGAAATTAGCTACAGTCCACCTGACCACAAATAATATTCTCCATTTCCCAAAATATTGGAACACTAACAAAATTCCCATGAACATAAAGACCCTTAAAACTTTAATTATGCAATATATTATGGAACCAACTAAACCAAGATAAGGTTTAGAACAAATGCTACAGTTCTAGACCCCAAAAGGAATTTTTACCCCGCCTACCTCCCTCCCAACAGAATTAAGCTACGGTCCTCTGAGACCATAAGGCGCAATTCTATGAAACCCAGGCAAGCTCAATTACACATGAGGGCCACAAAAACATGGGACAATCGCATTCCAGATCACCCTCAATCTCTTATCCCCCACTGCTCACTCCATTAGTTAATAAGGGAATTCGCTCCCCACCCAAGCATTTGCTCCCCCTTTTTTTTCCTCTAGACCTGGGCTCGAAGTGTGCCACAAATTGCCATGCATCTCCAGAAGCCCTGAATTGTATTGCTAAGACCAACCTACAGTTGGGCGTGAGGAATGTGCACATGGGATGTGATTTATGCTGAACTGTGTACAGGTCCATTTGGGTGTGGGAATTTTTTTTTTCCTTTTTTTTTTCAAGAATTTGCTCCCCCCATTTCCCCCTGAGACCTGCACTGGACCCAGCACAGGTCCACTTGGGCGCAATCACACCGTCACATGAACCTGGACAGTTTCTTTGCTCGCAACCAAAGAATTAGCACCCAAGAATTTGCTCCCCCCATTTTCTCCCCCCACTTTGTATAGTACAGACTTGGTCGAAAGCACGGGTAGCCAAGTTGGTATTACCCCCCCCCCCCCCCCCCCCATGGTTAGTGACAAAGCTAGGCTGAATGGTGTTGAGAATTTGCTCCCCCCATTTTCTCCCCCCACTTTGTATAGTACAGACTTGGTCGAAAGCACAGGTAGCCAAGTTGGTATTACCCCTGCCCCCCCCCCCCCCCCCCCACCCCCATGGTTAGTGACAAAGCTAGGCTGAATGGTGTTGAGGGGTCAACTGGAAAGTGAACAGAATATCAGGAAGTGAGAAGTCAGGTATCAAAGGGGAGTTATTAAGATATCAATAATTAGGCTAAATGTTTCCTGGAGATGCTGACTTTGTCTGGGTTGGGTGAATTAAGAAAGAGAAAAATGATGGAATAAGGAAGAGGTTTGTCTATTAGAGATGCATCCCTGAAAAGAGATAGCAAAGAAGAACCATGGTATGCTAGTGGAAGTTTACCCTTTTTTCCTGTGGAAAGGGTAATAGAAAAAAGGACCATAGTGAAAATCTGAGAAATGGCTGCTGTGTAGGAAGAGATATGATTTTTGTGTCTAGAACACCGTTTTATCCCCTGTACTTTATCATGGTTTAGGTAGTGTCCAAGTATTGTAGTTCTCATGTATAATTAAGATTGCCTGACACAGGTAAAATTTTACCTAAAAAACTGTTAGAAGAATTATAGGGTGACAGTAGCTAAATTCTGACGGGAAGAAAATAGTTGGAGAAAGAGATTCTTTTAGGGCCTGGAATTGTAGTATCTGTTCTAAACCTTGTTATGGTTTAGTACTTTCAAAACATATTGGTCGAAATGTGATATTAAGGTGTCTGGATACACATTCAATTTATCCCTATTGTCAGTAAAGAGAAAATATTATGGGACAGTAGGAAAATTCTAATTGTAATCAGGCAGATCGAGCTGGTAGCTTTTATAAAGTTCATGATCTTAGTACAAGTGTTGTTATTGTTATTAACAGAAAGTGCTGTTATTAACAGACAATTGGTTGATGTCCAAATATTTTGGTAAAAGAGAGATAGTTATTCGAGAATAGCATGACCACAGCAGAATTCTTATTGTGGGCTAGCAGTTGGAGAAAATATTTTTTTTTTGGTTTGTAATGTAGTAAGAGTATTGAACCTTATTACGGTTTAGTTAGTTTTAGAGAAATTATTCTAGGTCTGTATTTAAGGTGGCCAGATACACATTGATTTTTCCCCCCCTACTGTCAATAGAGAGAGGTATTATGACAAGACATAGGAAAAGTCTGGTTATAGTCTGACAGATGGAACTGGTGGTTTTTATTGGGCTCAGAATCTTAGCATGAATGTTATACTTAACAGAGATTTGATTCGTGTCCAAATATTTTGGGAGAAGAGGCATAGTTATGAGTATTTGAGAATGTTTGTTAGTGTTACTTTGTATGGAGAAGATATGGTGACAGAAAGCTTAGAAGGCCAAGATACAGATTTTGGAATATATGCTGTCCTACTACTGGTGGTAAATATGGTAAATAGGGCTTGAAGTTGTTTTTGGGGAGTTGGGATGAATTGTTGAAGAGGAGACCCGGTAGCTAAGTAGGCTAAGTGCTGGCCTGCTGATCAAGCAGGTATGGTCATGTATGCCGTGGTTGTAGCTGCCTGCCTTTGCTGCATTAGCTGCCATAATCTGCCATTTCATTACCATCAGTTCCTGCGTGGGCTGGGGTCCATTTCAAAGAAATATTGAAATTTACTGTAGCAGCTAGGCTGAGTAAAGTTTAGGATTCTGTTTACTTTATCCAGACTAGTTTTTGATTTGCCTGACTGCAAGGCCTGTATTGAGCTGAGGGAGTCAATAAGGATGACTGAGTTTTGGAATCTATTTTCAAGGATCTAAATTATTGCATGTTCAATAGAAATCAATTCAGTGGTGAAGACAGATAGGACAGGATTGGACAGGACCTGTAAAATTCATGTGTGGACTGCTAATTTATAGGTCCACCTACATTTTATTGGTCCACCGATACTTAGAATTTATCGGTTGACCAATAAAATTACATTGCATGGACAAAAATGCAGATGCAATTTGAATCTATACAAATACTGTGCATCTATAAGATTTATTGATGGATGGATATTATCCCTGGTTGTATATATTTTATAAGAGCTGCGATAATAGCCCTCTGTATAGTTAGACCAGTCAGACATTAATATCAGCTGGAGTAGACAACTAATTGGCTGGTATATACAAGAGCTGTCACCTGACAACATAGCTTTCCTGAATTGGTACTTGCCTATCTCACAGGCATTTGTCACTATGGTTTGCACTAAAGAAACAAAAGCTTAAAGACAAAATTCTATATCAATGACCTTGACTTCAGGGTCACCTAGTGCTATGGGGTGGGGTAGTATTTTGTAAAAGCCAGTATCTAACATCAGTTCAAGTAAAGTGACTGTGACCTAATTTTTGACCCTATGCCCCACCCCAAGGCCTCACCCAGGGGTATGATGATACAGAATAGAAGGATATGCTGTGAGATGTTTATATTCCAAATATAAAAGGGTTATGGCCAGTGGCTAATTGTTTAGATTTAAGATCACTGCCAAAAGGGGTCATGAAAAATTTATACCTGGATCAATAATTTTATCGTTGGACGTGTAAAATTTACCAGTGGACCCATAGAATTTATCAGTGGACCAATAAAATTTATCGGTCCACCCATACTTTTTTGGGTGCACCTATAATTTATTGATCTGCACCTGTAAATTTTATCAGTCCACCTTCAAATGCCAAATATCGATGGATCGATAAAATATTGGTGGAGCTGTAATTTAGCAGCATTGTATGAAGTTTATCGGTCCATTGAATAAAATTAATTTTAGTGGTGCACCTATGTTTTTATACGTGGACTGGTCAGTTGATTAGAGCCACTTGATTATGGAGAAACAGGTTGTGGGTTTGAGTCAGGGGTGGGCCAGACTGGAAAACTCTGTTAACCAAGCAGAAAACAGGAATATTTTTTTGGAATCAGGAAATGCTTTATGTCCACAGTAAACAGTTATGGTCATGTCGGGATGGTGATTTAACCTTACCACACTATTCCTGGGCAAGCTTAGACCTCCTAAGCAGTTAACGTGTACTTTTACCGTTAACGTTTTGCCCATTAAACTGACAACAGCCTTTCTTGAATCATGGGGAGGAGAAATGAAATTATGTGGCCAGACTAGGTATCGAACCTGGGACCTCAGGCTCTTGAGTCGGATGTGCTACCAACTGTGCTATGCCGTACGGCTAAACAGAGAAGGACTAGGCAGTGAAAGGAGGGGAATGGGCTTCACCTTGCATATGCTGTGCCCAAGATACATTGGACCTTTAATCCCCACTGTCCTACAGCCACTGCACTATGGGACCCCACTTAATTGTTTTGTATTATAGCGTTAGTTGGGTTGTCCACCAAACCAAGCAACCGTTCACCCATCCAGGTACTAGCCGCGATCTCCATTGCTTAACTTCTTGAAAGAGCCTTCCACTCTACCCATGTCGCCATAAAAGCGGGCTTCTACAGCAAGGCTGTAGAAGTGTTTATATACCTAAGTAAAAAGTATGCAAAGACCAGGAACTGAAACAATCAAAATCCAAATCCAGCCCTCAAACCATAGTTGGAAACAACTAAGATTACAAATAATCAAGATACAGAGAACATATGGCCAACCGAGTGAGCAGCTTGTTCCCAAAAGGTGGCCACTCAGCAACCCAAACCGAACCAAAAATAATAATAACATACATAAGGTAAAACATCACAGAAACTCTGACACCAAAAACAGGCAAAAAAGAACCACAACAGAACTACCGCCTTGGAACGGTCAGTAATGAATTACTGGGGTGCTTAAATCGATTTTACAGGCCCAACCTCACCCTCAGTTTCTGAAGTGGTACAAAACATTTAGTTGGTTGTTCGTAAACCTGTTACATTTCTCCCACTCTTCTCTTGACTTCATCCCCAAGTCGCCAACTGCTTACTTAGCAGACCCGAGGACGGAACATATGCAACGCAACCAGGGACGCCTTTTCCTGCACACCTGGGTCCGGAGATGATGGTCCTGTCATCTCCCATCCCACCGCTGCCACAAAATGTAGCATTAGCCAGGTCGTCCACCAAGTCAAGCAACCAGTCACCCATCCAGGTACTAACCGCGATCTCCGTTGCTTAACTTCGTGAAAGAGCCTTCCACTCAACCCACGTCGCCATAAAAGCCGGCTTCTACAGCAAGGCTGTAGAAGTGTTTATATACCTAAACCTGTTACATTATTACTCTATCTCTCAACTTGAATGAAAATAGTGGTGTAATAAATCTGCCAATTAACTAATTAAAAAGATAAAGGTTTCCCATCTAACTTATTTAGCAGCATATTAAAACATCGGTGTCATAACTGTGTCAAAGAACAATAACAAAAACTGTTTATTTTGCCATTTAGTGCCATAACTAACCACAGATCAAGTATACCAGCTCTGCTATTACATGAAAATGATTTAATTAACGGAAATATATGGGCATAATATTAATATATTCCCATATGCTTAATATATGCAGTCTATAGCTATTTGAAACAATACAAACACGATTGTAATATGTTATCTACGCCAGCGGACAATCTCGAGATTACTCGATCAATTTTGGGATACCTCGATATTCCAAGTTTGCTCGTTATCCCAAAAAAGTTCACATCATCCATAAGTGCGCGATTTCTGATGCCATTCTCCAAAGGTCAATTTTCCCTTGCCGTGAGCTCTCCTAGAGGTCCTGGCATGGCGGCTGGATTAAAACTATCCCAAAATGCAATGCAACATGACGTCAGCTGCGTTATCTATTTTTGGCGCGAGCTAAAAATAGAGCTAACTGGTGTGCGAAGCACAGTTAGGAAATCCCTTGCAAAACAACTTTTCTAATATTTTTTTTTATTTAAACTTTTTAGTGAAACTTATTCATTCCCTTTTATAAGTGCTTTCCAACAACTTGGATGAAATATCATCAAAATTATGATGCATTCCAAAGAACAGGAACCTACCTTTAATTGCGGAATTGAAATTGCGCTTTATATGCACAAAATGATAAGAAAGACGCATAGGTGGCCCACACGTGCATGCTCAGAAGGCTGATACTAGGTTAATCACATATGTTTATCAAGACATAATTACAAGTTTTGTTTAAAAGACGCAGCTCATATAACTGAAATTGATGAATAATTATGATATTCAGTGAGGTTGGTTACCATGTAAACGGGCAGCATATCAATTTATATCGATTTTGCGCCTCGGCTTAGCAATTAATGCGATGACCAGACAAAGGCTGTTTAAACATATTGGGAGATGTCAGGTTGAGGAACAGAGTGTTTCTCAACAGTCATTTTGCCTATAAACCAGTTGTCTGTCTGTTGTGGAAACAGAAAATTTCATGCGTTATCGGAAATCGAAACTCTCAGAATGGAAATTTGTGTCTATTCACTCTTAAAGCGACAGCATCGAAATTTGGAGCTGTTTGTTTCCTTTCTATACAGTCAACTCTCGATATCTCAAAGTCAAAGTTCTTCCCAAACTACTGTTATCTCAAAGTAAATTTTCTGGTCACAGAAAATTTACTTTGAGATATCAGTAGTTTGAGATAGGAGGAGTTGAAATGTAAATAAAAATAGGGAATGTGTCCAAACTTTTTTCTTTGAGAGAAGAGTTACTTTGAGATATCAGTGTTCGAGATATCGAGAGTTAAATGTACATGATTTTGCGAACGGTTCTGTCCAGGGTTGCTGGTCCCGCAGGAAGCGAGAATCTGATCTGAGTCATCATTCTTTGCCAATGTCCGTTTTTCAGATATCTGGTGCCGGTTAAAATACAGTTTGTTATGCAGTTATGCATTAAGACCGCGTTCAGCCAGCGCAGGGTTAGACAGAATGTGTTGTCTCTCTCTCTCCCCCTACCCCCATCCCCGCTTTTTGTACTCTCACTACCTCCCCCCCTCCCTCGCCCCCCCCCCCCCCCCCCCTCGCTTGTTGTACATGATTTTAAATATTTGGATGTTGTTTTTCCAATTAGTCGTCACGGATGGTCCACGAGAGCATCATATCCACCCTGGTAAATACATGTATTTGGACACCTTTACCAATTTCTATGACTATCCTAAAGTTTAAAAACAAATGGTTTTATATCAGGCGATGCGGAATAATAAACAGTTCAGACCCAGATCCAAGTAGCAGTCTGATCTGGGTATACACAGTTTGTTGTTTGTTCTGCTCTTAGGGTAATTACAGTTCTATCACTTCATAAAATATTACTATAGTTACGAATATTTCATATGAGGGTGATGTAATAAGTAATGCGAACTACATTGCAACTTTTATATCTATAACTTAGAATACTGGCATTAAGCCCACATTTTATTCAGGTGTAATGCGATTTGTAGCCGGCGTCTCAAGGCGTAATCTTTGTTTACGTTGCCAGAACGTGGCGTCAAATTATCTCACTGAAATCGTCATGGCCGCGTTCTCCTCGAACAACCTCGAGAGTAACAGGCAGAAGAAAGCAAGAGAGATCCACGCTGCTTTGCAAGAAGTTTGCGATCTAAGTACTAGCATGCTCTTGGGTAGCCCGGTGGGTGCAGGAATTCAAGAAAGACAGAGACACAACCAAAGATAAGCACCATTGTGACAGATAAATGCAATTTTACTGTAGGATCGGTCCATAGAAATACCGGAACGCACCAAAACACCGGAACGCACCTGGTAAACTGGGTTGCCTACCCCTGACAAAAACAGGGCATTTGAACTGGAAGCCCTCTAGTGGCCTAAAGTGTCTAAGGGAAGGAACTAGTTTACGCACCTGGGTCGTATTCGATTGGGCTGTGCACACAGTCGGGATTTTCGGGGCATCAATCGAGTGCTCTAGAACATCGTTCTGGAACGGTGCACACTGTTTCAAACGAGAAGGTGGTGTGGACAGAACAAATAGTCAAAACAAAATGGCAGACAAGCAGACGACACAGGAAAATATATAAAGAAGATATTCCTCGATTTCCTTTCGTTGACTGGGCGGTGCTGTTAGAGGCTTGCCATTCAATGTCAAAATCGAGCAGTCCACATGAAAAATCGGTAAAGTAGCATGCTCATGAGTTGTTATGCATAAATGGCAGATTAAAAATGCCCAGTAAACGCTATCGGTCATCGCAAATGATAAACAGTTTCCAAACAGGCACTCTACGTCGAAACGACGTCGGAGGAACGTCGATGCAACGTTATGACGCTTTATTGACGTGTACTATACAAGGTTGTTCCGATGTCATAACGTTGCACCGACGTCGTCACAACGTTGTTAAGACGCTCTCTGTATGCTGGGTTGAAAGAAAAAAAGGAATATTGTTGTGCGATCTCCGATCATTCCGTGCCTTTTGTAAAGGTGAGCTTTGTTCTGCGCGAGTGAGCATAAAAATCATTACGGCATTATACCTTTTTAGAAAATATACTCGTCGAAGGTAAGGTCAGAAATAAGCACCGCCCAGTCAACGAAAGGAAATCGAGGAATAGCTCTAAGCTTGTATGATGAAATCTGAATTGTTTTCACTTAAAATTCAGATGGCATCAACCAAATGTCGTCAAACAGAAGAGAATAAGAGAATTGTGTTTTTCAAAATCCCATCATATCATGATTGTTCAACAGCCATGCATTCACCCCTTTCCTGCTCGTTTGATATACTCGATGTCGGAATTTTAATAGCTGTTCTGGCACAGTGCGCACAGCCCAATCGAGGACGGCCCTGTAATTTCCGGAACGCACTATAAAGTATAGAGTTTTCCCATGTACAGATAATGCTCTAGTTTGTTATTGTATAGCAGAGTGACACACAGGATATACCCTTTAGTATTCATGTATGTTCTCTTGTTACACAATATAGTTTATCAAATTGAAAACTTAATACAGTATCAAATTGCAAATAAAAGTGAATTTGTATCAAATTGTATCAACTTAATACTGACAAACAATAACATTTAAGTTCTTAAACTACACACAAGTAAAGGAAAGCCTTATTTATATACAGTCAAACCTGCTTATGTGGTCACCTCTGTTAAGGGGTCACCTGCCTTTAGGAGCCACCTTTTCTGGATCCCTCGAACCAAAATACAGTGCAAACGAACATGTATTAAGGGGTCACCTGTCTTAAGCAGCCAATTTTTGGGCTTCCCTTTGGTGACCCCTTAAGGCAGGTTTGACTGAGGTGCGTTCCGGTGTTTTGCTGCATTCCGGTATTTCTTTGGACCCCTGTAGGATCTTTGCTTAGTCTTTGCAGAAAAATATAGATACATGTAGAGGGACTTGGGGTAAGTGCTCACCTGGGGCAAATGGTCACATTAGCGCATACATAAGAAAGTAGATAAAAGGAGTTGCTTCGCTTGAATAATATCGTGTGCGTCACAATACTAGTACAGTAATAGATGACGTCACTACATGTTTTTGGCTGAACTGAAGCAGAAGGTCTTTAAAAGAAAGTGATTTGTGAAAGAATTATGGGCCCCTGCCTGGTTAAGTTGTGTTCTTTTTTAAAATAAGAAGGGCGCATTGTTTGGTTTTGCGCTGATAGCCGTAAACATGAATTTCAGTAACAAAAACAGGCACAATATTTAGCTGGGTCATGAATCGGATGTTGTTCAGAAAATTGATGTGAAATTTAAAAAAAGAATATCTAAATGCAAAATATAAGTAGGCTACCTGAAGATCTGATCTCAGTTTACATTGCAACAATCCCGACTGAATGACGTAACGTCAAGTTTGTACGGAAAATTCTTTTCTTACCTACGAGACAGAGTTTATTCTATTTTTAGCGGTGCTGGAAAATTCTGTCTTGCCCATGGGCTGGGACAGCTCACACGCAGAGTGTATAAGCGGACAGTCACCAAATCGGAAGCGACAATTGACTGTACACCCGAAAATCATTAGTGACACATAAACAACTGGTGAGGTTAACCGGTAAAAAGCAGGTAAGGGACGAGTCATTTATTATCAGGTGGGGGGGCCGGGTACATTTTCATGTGGTTCACCAAATTTTTTCCGACCCCCCCAGTCTCACCAGAATTATTTTTCCGACCCCCCCAGATAGGTGACAAAAAATTTTATGACCCCCCCCCCTATTCCCAGTGCCAGCTACCCTTCATTACCGCTACCCTTCACACACATACCATATTACCTATTTTATGTCAGACTGACCTCAATCAAAACCTAGTTGTATGAAACACCAAGAACATTTTCTTATTCTAACAGGTCACTTGCATGTAATCATGGTCTGTTTAAAATTTGTCTCAATGTCTGCATTTCTTGCACTTTTTCTTCAGCTAATGGCCATCCAGAAATCTGTTGCCGAATGCTTAATAATAATAACTGTACATGATATTAATTGGGCCTCTAGGTGGTGGGGGTCTGGGGGCTTCGCCCCCAGAAGCCACAGTGGTTTTGCTGATGAAAAGGCACCGGGAGAGCTGACATCACAAATGCAGGCATTAAATTTATCAAAATCATCTACTTGACATGATTTTATAAACACTTTCATACAGCTCTTGCAAATCAATGAAAAGATATTTTTTTTTTTGATATGAAGCTGCTGAAGTTTTTTTTTGTAATTTCCATAAAGTCTTTTAAGTTTAAGTTTTGAGTTTGAAAGAAAAGAGTCTGACAGTTAAGGAGTAATAGGGGGTCTGGGGGGCGAAGCCCCCCAGAAGCGGAGACATTTTTAAAAATGAAGACTGATGGAAGAATTCTGAACCCCCAATATGCCTAATAAAATATATGACCCCCCCTGCTCCAAGGCTTTTTTATTTCCGACCCCCCCAGTACATCACCAAAAAAAATTCCGACCCCCCCTAAATGTACCCGGCCCCCCCACCTGATAATAAATGACTCGTCCCTAAGTCCTTATCGAATCTGTTCTTTTAGATGCGGTTTTCGACATCGGGGAGAGAATTAGATGTACTTCACCTGTATCATTGTCAGTTTGACATATCACCACCCAATCTCTGTGTAAAAATCAAGTTTTCCTGCTTAATCACCAGTTTTGCTTTATTTTCTGTCGATCGACACGGACAATCGGGGTTAAAAAGACTAGATTTATGGCATCATTTCTGTTAAAACCAACATAAAATGATCGCTACACCTTTATCCTGTGATATCCAATAGCTGAATCCATCGAAACGTTACTTAAAACAAATATATTGCCTCCTGAATCGCACACGTTCGTCTCATTCGACTGTCCGACTAGTGACAACTGTACCTAATCATTAGCGACATATCAAGAAAAAAAACTGTCCGACTAGTAGTGATTGTATTTTCACATTCATGACGATCATTTTCAACAAATGCTTGAAAAAGGTAATAAAAATATCGTTTTGGATGCTTACACTGGGATCATCATTTGGGGAGAAGGCTATCAAGCATTGCTTGATAAAAAAATGATCATATGGCTAAATTTTTCTCTGTCAACATTTCAATCAAAATTGTGACCTAGCCGCGTACCGTTTTTGTGATGCGTTACTGGTTTTCAGAAATTCGCATTTTCCGTCTTCCGGTACCGTTCAAGCAACCATCAATGCAATAAAAAGTAAAGAAAGCTAATGTAAACCCCAACCACTCCTTACCTGTAAAAATACATTTTGACCTTAGTTATTATTAATCGATCAATTTTCTAAGCAAATTCTGTGTCTGTGAAGACAAACTCAGTGCTATGTCTCAGAAAATCAATGTTCATTGGTCAAAGCCCACACATTACATTAATAAGCGAGCTCGGAGTTTCGAGTTTCCGGTTGGACTGGAGGAGAAAGGTCAAAGGTCACGATTGGAAAAATCCGATAAGTTATCATTACGGTTACTTTGCTGCACTCTTTAATTGCACACCGGGGGATCGGTCGTCAGACTCTATGATGGCCCCGACCTAAAGCTATATATTGTAGTTGGTTGGGACCGGAGCCTTTTTGTCTGTTGCTTGGTCCACCGGGGCTCAACTGGTGACCTTCTTTTGCTTCAGATTTCCAGTGGGGTTGTTTGGCAGGACAGGGATCTCCACCTGTCAGACGGCCCGTTGTATCTGTTGAGTCCTCGTCTTTGCTTCTTCATGGTGTTGAAATTTGATTTATGTGTTTACCGTGATGATTCATTGACGAGTTAGAGGGTTATCATGCGAACCGAACAACCAACTAAATGTTTTGTACCACTTCAGAAACTGAGGGTGAGGTTGGGCCTGTAAAATCGATTTAAGCCCCCCAGTAATTCATTACTGACCGTTCCAAGGCGGTAGTTCTGTTGTGGTTCTCTGTTGCCTGTTTTTGGTGTCAGAGTTTCTGTGATGTTTTACCTTATGTATGTTCTTATTATTTTTGGTTCGGTTTGGGTTGCTGAGTGGCAACCTTTTGGGAACAAGCTGCTGACTCGGTTGGCCATATGTTCTCTGTATCTTGATTATTTGTAATCTTAGTTGTTTCCAACTATGGTTTGAGGGCTGGATTTGGATTTTGATTGTTTCAGTTCCTGATCTTTGCATACTTTTTACCTGTTTAGTCGATATAAAACACGTTTTTCGGTGCACAGTTAAGGTCATGACGAGCCAGTTAACTGTTCATATACAAGCTTAGACTATCTAAGCAAGTGAAACGAATAACAAGTAAGTTCTCCGACGACAGTAAATGACAAGTACCGTTGGTTATAACCGCACATATTCAGGTATATTTCTGTGGGCACGATAAGTTGTTTCCCAAGAGATGGGGAATTAGGAAAGACAGATAGGGTAGACGTGAAATAAAAAAACACACATACAAAAAGCACACAAAAAACTACAAGAGGACCTATGGTCCTGTAGCTCACCTGACACTTGGTCCTGGTATATATTTTAATGCTTTTATACATGTATATAGCACCAGGGCAAGGGCAGATAACCCCCCTCCCTTGGGGATAATTGTTGAGTCCCAATTCTATATACCAAGCCACAAGGTCTCAGGGCCTTTGTTTCTGGACAAAGATTTCTGAAGGGTTTTTATCATAAATGGGTGTGGCAGCCACCATGTTCATACGACCATGACCATCTGAACAAACTTTGATTCCTTTGACCCAGTATTAAAGCTCCATAATATATGACAGTAATCATTTGTATAAACTATGATGGGCCTGAGTGCCCAATGCTACATACCGGTACCAAGTTTCAAGGCTATAGGCCTTTCGGTTCTCGAGAAAAAGACGTTTGAAGAGTTTTTACCATATATGGGCATGATGGCCATCTTGGTCAAGTGACCAAGACCATCTGAACAAACTATGGTTCCTTTAAGCCGGTGAAGCTCCATATGAAATATGGCTTCAATTCCTAGTGGCCTCTGAGAAGATGTTTGAAAATGTTGACGGGTGACAGAATCTCAATGACCTTGTACAAAAGTCAAAGAATGACCTTGACCTTTAACGACAAAATATCTTCATCTGGTCATTTAGTCAACCATATATACCAAATATTGCACCTTAGACTTAAATAGTTTCTGAAAAATCCACTGTTTAAGCATTTTCCCATATAAAAGCCTACATAATGTACCAAAGTTGACAGTGTCATAAATTAGGTCAAGGTCAACGCACGATCATTTGTATAACCTATGATGGGCTTGAGTGCCCAAAGCTACATACCAAGTTTCAAGGTCATACACCTTTTGGTTCTGGAGAAGAAGATTTTGAAGGGGTTTTACCATATACGGGCATGGCGGCCATCTTGGTCAAGACCCTGAGAACAAACTTTTATTCCCTGATCACACTTAGACTCCATATGAAATTTCGCTTCAATCAGACCAGTGGTTTCAGAGGAGAAGATGTTTGAAAATCTTGATGACGGACAGACCGACAAAATGACCTTGACCTTTCAGTGACATAATATCTTCATCTGGTCATTTAGTTGACCATATATACCATGTATTGTACCTAAGACTTAAATAGTTTCTGAGAAATCCACTGTATAAGCGTTTTCCCATATAAAAGCCTAACATACCAAAGTTGACCATGTCGTTAATTAATTCAAGGTCAACACATGGTCATCATTTGTATAAACTATGATGGGCCAGCATGCCCGATGCTACATACCAAGTTTCAAGGTCATAGGCCTTTTGGTTCTAGAGAAGAAGATTTTCGAAGGGTTTTTACCATATATGGGCATGGTGGCCATCTTGGTCATGTGACCCAGACCCCGGGTATAAACTTTCGTTCCCCCATCCCACTGAGACTCCATATGAAATTTGGCTTCAATCGGCCCAGTGGTTTCAGAGGAGAAGATGTTTGAAAATCTTGACGACGGATGGTCCGACGGAATGACCTTGACCTTTCAGTGACATAATATCTTCATCTGGTCATTGAGTCGACCATGTATACCAAGCATTGTACCTTAGACTAAAATAGTTTCTGAGAAATCCACTGTTTTTAGCGTTTTCCCATATAAAAGCCTAACGTACCAAAGTTGACCATGCCGTAAATTAAGTCAAGGTCAACGCAAGGTCATGATTTGTATAAAATATCATGGGCCCGCATGCCCAATGCTACATACCAAGTTTCAAGGTCATAGGCCTTTTGGTTCTGGAGAAGAAGATTTTTGAAGGGTTTTTACCATATATGGGCATGGCGTCCATCTTGGTCATGTGACCTGGGCCAAATATATAAACTTTCGTTCCCCCATCCTGTTAAGGCTCCATATGAAATTTGGCTTCAATCCACCCAGTGGTTTCTGAGAAGAAGATGTTTAAAAGTGTGAACGCCGACGACGCCGGACGACGGACCAAGGCTATACTATAAGCTCACCTTGACAGGTGAGCTAAAAACAACCCCCACATTACGCACCTGATGCAAGCACACGTCCTCGTCCTACATTGTAATTTAGGTTAGGGAGAGCAAAGAGGATGTAGAAGGGTAGTATTGGGTATCAATGTAGATCTAGGTGACAATATTGTGCCGTTTGTAAAATATGTTTTCATATATTTTAAGCTGCTTGTCTGTCCATTGTAATTATTTCGCCTGTTGAAAAACACATTCAAAGTACATTTTCTTTACACAGAAAAATTCAGAAACACTCTCAGTATTTTCAATTTATTTCGAATCTTACGAATAAATCATTGAGCCTGCCATGCTAATCTGTGCAAATTTATGGTAGATATAAACAGCATACTGGACTTCTGAAACAAACTCAATCCAGTAGAAGTTCTTACCCTCCGTTGTCGTTATATTTCGATAAAGAATACATCAGTAAAATGTTTACTAACACATTTTCTGCTCAATAAGACTTACAAGAAAATCGTCGCTAGTCGTTCAACACCATTTTTTGTTTTTGTCACTAGTCGGACAGTCGAATGAGACGAACGTGTGCGATTCAGGAGGCAATATATTTGTTTTAAGTAATGGTTCGATGGATTCAGCTATTGGATATCACAGGATAAAGGTGTAGCGATCATTTTATGTTGGTTTTAACAGAAATGATGCCATAATTCTAGTCTTTTTAACCCCGATTGTCCGTGTCGATCGACAGAAAATAAAGCAAAACTGGTGATTAAGCAGGAAAACTTGATTTTTACACAGAGATTGGGTGGTGATATGTCAAACTGACAATGATACAGGTGAAGTACATCAAATTCTCTCCCCGATGTCGAAAACCGCATCTAAAAGAACAGATTCGATAAGGACTTACCTGCTTTTTACCGGTTCACCTCACCAGTTGTTTATGTGTCACTAGGGTCAATTAAGGTAAACCCGGACAGAAGGAAAACCCGGACACTCACTGGTTTTCCACTAGTAAAGAACTTAATTTACATGTTTTTAGCGATTTCTTTTTCTATCCAGTCTTGCCCTTTACTCCTCAACTACATGTTTTTTATTGTTAGATTATATGAACACTTATTATTTTTCTACCGCCTCCGAATCTAGTCCTTTGCAAGTCTGTTTAAGTTTTAAGGGCAACAAATTCAAAATTAGCTGCAAGCGATGAGGAATCAGGTCCCTGCATAATTCATAGCAAACGTAAATGTTACTTTAAATTATATAGAGTTTTGTTTCTAACTAGTGCAGGTATGATATAAGTTTCATGATCTATGTTTATTTATTGAATAAAATAAATATTGGACAATATTTTATCAAAAATGTGACATGTCCGGGTTTACCTTCCGCCAAAATGCAGTGTAAGGTAAACCCGGACATCAATTATTTTCGGGCACTATGTGATTAAAAGAAAAAATATTGAATGTTTTTAATGGTTTGAAATCAGAAATACAATATTTGTGCATTCTACTTTACAGTTGAAATATGACACTTAGTTATACAACGATTATAAGTTTTATATACCATAGTTTGAATGGTGACCCGTAGCAGACTGAATATAGTTACCACCCATAACTTTTTAATTGACGATTTAATATTAATAAATGAAAGTTTTGTCTTATACTATATTAGTCCTACCATGAACTATGTTAACAATTATCAACATTAGTGTATCTGCATGCTAAAGATTTACATAGGCGATATATTTAACAAAGAATCAGCTGTCCGGGTTTACCTTCTCCATGTCCGGGTTTGCCTTACTCAGCGGTTTGGCTATTTAAATGATTGTTTTGTCATAAAAATGCCAGTAACCAATCAAAAGATGACAGAAAATAGCACAACTGAGATGTCCCTGGCCTTACGAAACACCGAAACAGTGTTTCAGGGTCAAATAAAGCACTGGCAATACAAATCGTGGCGACCCTGCAAAAACTGTCCGGGTTTACCTTAACTGACCCTAATGATTTTCGGGTGTACAGTCAATTGTCGCTTCCGATTTGGTGACTGTCCGCTTATACACTGTGACACGAGCTTGAATTCTGTGTACCACTACGCGCTCCTTGAAACACGGTGCGCCCGGCTTGGCGATTCCATACTTTATGCATTATTCTTTCATAAGAATGAATTGCCACATCGATAAAATCCAACCCAAGAAAGGTAATTCATTCTGTATAATCCCATTATAGCCTGTTTCAAGGTCTTAAAGTCGGAAAATGATCCAAAAAAATCAATGTTTCACCGTGACAAAGACTGTCGAGGAGGCCGCCATTTTGAAGACGTTACCAACTGACGTTTGAAATGACGTTGACGTTACGTCACAATTAACGTCATACACGCGCTTTCTGTAGTCTTCTCAATACAAATTTTGTTCTTTAATATAAATTTCTATTAGAAAATCTAAAAATTTCAATCAGAAAATCTAAAAAAATTCGGATTTGTCAAGGACCTATTTTTAGCTCACCTGAGCCGAAGGCTCACAGGTGAGCTTATAGTATAGGCAGGCATCCGTCGTCCGTCGTCCGTCGTACGTCGTCCGTCGTCCTTCCGTCCGTCCGTCAACATTTTCAAACGACATCTTCTCTGAAACTACAAGACCCATTGTTACCAAATTTCATGTGTAGCATCTATAGGCAGGGGGAACCAATAATACTGTTTTTTATCCAAATCGCTTTGGAACTTTGGTTGCTATGGCAACTTAAAGTTGCCATTGACTTGTATGGGAAAAAATGAAAATTTGCATTTATTGCTATGTCACTGCAGATATTTTGACAAAACTTTTATAGAAATGTTCCTTTAGTAGTCCTCTATCAACCACATGAAATTTATGTAAATTGCACAATTTGGCTGGTTGCCATGGCAACCGAATGGTTAAAAATAGAAAAAATATTCAAAAATCATCTCCTCAGAAACTATGCAAGCAATAAAGCCCAAACTTCACAGAAAGGATCTTGGTACTAGCTTCTATTAAAGTACTGTTTTTCTTGGCAATTGCTCTAGCAGTTTGGTTGCTATGGGAACTTAAAGTTGCCATTGACTTACAATGGCAAAATGGAAAATTTGCATTTATTGCTATGTCACTGCAGATATTTTGACAGAACTTTCATTGAAATGTCCCATGAGTAGTCCCGAACCAGCCATATTAAATTACGGCAAAATGTTCAATTTGACTGGTTGCCTTAGCAACCGAATAGTTAAAAATAGAAAAATATTAAAAAATCATGTCCGCAGAAACTCTGGGCCAATAAAGCTCAAAATTTAGAGAAATGATCTTAGTACTAACCTCTATAGAATTACTGTTTTTCATGGCAACTGCTCCAGCAGTTTGGTTGCTATGGCAACTTATAATTTCCATTGACTTATAATGGGGAAAATGGAAATTGGCAATTTTTGCTATCTCACTACAGTTATTTGGATTTTTTTCCACAGAAATGTTTCTTGAGTAGTCTTCTACGATTCATTTGAATTTTGACCAAATCGCTGAATTTGATTGGTTGCAATGGCAAAATATAGGGTAAATTTTAGACAAAAATATTCAAAAATCTTCTCCTCAGAAGGCATAAGAGGTATGAAGCTGATATTTTGCATACATGTAAATGACATTAGCCTCTACATAAATTATGTTTTTTTCTTCCAATCCCGTAAGAACTCTGGTTGCTATGGCAACTGATAGTTTCCATTGACTTATAATGGGGAAAGTGAAAATTGGCAATTTTTGCTGTCTCATACCAGTTATTTAGAATTTTTTTCTATAAAAATGTTCCTTGGGTAGTCTTCTATGATTCATATGAATTTTGCTGAATTTGATTGGTCACCATGGCAAAATAAAGGGTAAATTTTTGAAAATATTTCAAAATCTTTTCCTCAGAAGCCATAAAAGGGATGAAGGTGATACTTTGCATACATGTCAATTACATTAGCCTCTCTCTAACTTATGTTTTGTTTTACCGTTGCTGATGTGAATTTGTTGCTATGGCAACTTAGAGTTTCAACAGACTTACAATGGGGAAATTGGAAATATTGCATTTGTTTCTGTGTTACTGCAGATATTTTGATAAAGCTTTACAGAAATGTTTCTGGAGTAGTCCTCTACCAGCCATATGAATTTTGCCTAAATCCCTGATTTTGATTGGTTGCCATGGCAACCGAAAGGCAAGATTTTCATTTTTTTTATTGCTGTTGGGCATGTGGTTTTGTTGCTGTTTTTCCAACATAACCTCAGTGCTCAGGTGAGCGATATAGGGCCATTGGCCCTCTGGTTACTTCTCTGTTCACTACAGCTGCCATGAGGGTGACACGGTTGTACTACTTACACTTGTATACGTTCGCATGAAATAGGCCTATCAGTTCCTCGTTCAATTTCAAGTAAATATTATCGTAGGTAAGAAAAATAATCAATCATTGGTCTCCGATGCGGACAGGGAAATCCCAACCCTCGGGCACACGGGGTGTGTCGGAAACTCGGCAAGCCTCGTTTCCGACACACCCCGTATGCCCTCGGGTTGGGATTTCCCTGTCCGCATCGGAGACCAATGATAGATTCTATTTATCTTGTGACAGTATTTGCTTATAAAACAGCTGCTGCTGGTGAAGTCGTCGGTTATCACCAAGCATGAATTCACCATGTCCATTGTAAATCTATCTGTATTTATGGAATTATATCATTTCAACAGTTGATTGCCTTTTATTCAAATACACTGCTAAAACATTCTTACTGTTTTTGGGACCGTTACGTGAAACCGCCATAACGTCAGATTACGTTTCTGACGCCGTCTTTGATTGTATGTTACTACTTTTGATAACTAATCTTTTACAAATATGAATACTTGGTGAAGCGCAGTCATGCGGATGAGTTAGCAAATATTCCCTGGTATGTCCTTCTGCAAAAACATTGTGTTTCGAATAGAAGAACACAAGTGAAATAACGAAATTCAGAGACGTGTTCACTTGCCCCGAGTACTTGGGGTAGGTGGTCACAGTGGTAGACGACGTTTGTAAGGGCGACCACTAACCCCATTTGGTCGGGGTAAGTGGTCATTTTCTCTCTTCCCCCCCCCCCCCCCCCCCCCCCCCCCCCCCCCATTTAAGCTTGAGCAAGAACGCTGCAATACCTACATAAATACATGTGCATCCAACAAAGACTCAGACCAGCCTGCGCACTTGCGCGTCTTAGCTGTCTGCATGGCGAGGCATTGGATTAGTGGCTTCCGCTCATTCTGGTCAGAATCTTCACTATCCGAATAAATAATCATTAGCTCATAAGCTTGCTCAGTCGTAATTTCATAGGATTTGCTGTACCTGACTAGTTGATAATTAATACGGTTTACTATTTAGATTTTGATTAAACTAAATCTGTTTACAGGATTTTGTAACTGAGTGTTGTCACCTTGCATTTCTATCGGGCGATAATTGAAGGATAATATTTGTCAGTTCTCCATAAAAACTAAGTTGTGGGTAATTATTAGAAGCGCCTCAGAGAAACTAGCAGCATCTTGTCATTTGAGCCGCGACACGAGAAAACCAACAATGTGGTTGTGCGCCCAGCGCAGACTCAGATCAGCCTGGGCATCCGCCCAGTCTGATCAGAGTCTTCGCTGTCCGCATGGAGGTAGCTTAGACTCTTAGCTACCCTTTAAGCACATAACGAAGAGTCTGGTAAAACCAGGCGGCTGCCCAGGCTGATCTGAGTCTGCGCTGGGCGCACAGCCACATTGTTGGTTTTGTCGTGTCGCGGCTCATTTCTAGATAAGACCTGAAGACAAACGCACATAGAGGAGTTAAAATGCAAAACGAAAGCACTAAACAATACATAGTTGCAGGAATGCCGGTGACCTTAACATTTGACCTTGACCACTATATTGAATACATGTATGCAATACAAATGCAGACAGCTTCAAGGGTAGTTCTACAATGTCGAACGTAATTGGCCCTATTTACCAGCCAATAATAAAAACACCTCGACGTCGATTTTAAGGGGACTAGCCTTATTACGTCCAGGTCACGCCAGCCAATAATAAAAACACCTCGACGTCGATTTTAAGGGACTAGGTGCCAGCCAATAATAAAAACACCTCGACGTCGATTTTAAGGGACTAGGTGCCAGCCAATAATAAAAACACCTCGACGTCGATTTTAAGGGACTAGGTGCCAGCCAATAATAAAAACACCTCGACGTCGATTTTAAGAGACTACTTCAAGGGCATCTACCTGTAGAAACCCGTATAAATGGCGTAAAGCTCATATAAACGACTGGAAGGTCTGAAGGACAGTGAACGTACGAATGTCTGAACGTAATTTCGCACAATGTTGACTTAAGGACCCGTATCACTTCAGGTAAATCTTGGGTATTGTGTCTAGATAATACCTTATTAGAGAAGTTTCCCCTAAGAGACCTACTACATAAACATAAGACATAAACATAACGAGATACGTAAAGCCAATACTACAGTAACTACTCGTAATCGCATGGCTGTTTTTTCATGCATGTAAAAATGGCATCTTCTCCGAAACCGCTAGGTCTAGAGCTTTGATATTTGGTAAGAAGCATTGTCTAGTCGTCCTCTACCAATGTTGTTCACCGAAATGGCCCTGGGGCAGGGGTCTTGGGTTCGAAAATAAAAAAAATAAAATAAAAATCTTCTTCTCCAGAACTGCTTTGCTCAAATGCTTGAACTTTGGTATGTAGCATTGCCTAGTGGTCCTCTACCAACTTTGGTCAAATGGTGGCTCCAGGGTCTAAAATGGCCCTGGGGCAGGGGGTTTTGTGTTCGAAACTAAAAAATACTTAAAAATCTTCTCCACCAGAACTGCTTGCCTCAAATGCTTGAAAATTGGTATGTAGCATTGCCTAGTGGTCCTCTACCTAGTTTGTTCAAATGGTGGCCCCAGGGTCCCAAATGGCCCTGGAACAGGGGGTCTTGGGTTTGAAACTTACACATACTTAAACATCTTCTTCACCAGAACTACTTGGCTCAGTTGCTTGAAATTTGGTATGAAATATTGCCTAGTGGTCCTCTACCAAGTTTGTTCAAATGGTGGACCCTGCGTCCAAAATGGCCCTGGGATAGGGGGTCTTGGGTTTGAAACTAGAAAATACTTAATAATCTTCTACTCCAGAACTGCTTAGTTCAGATGCTTTAAAGTTGGTATGTACCATTGCCTAGTGGTCCTCTACCAAGTTGTTCTAATGGTGGCCCCAGGATCCAAAATTACCCCTGGGCCAGGAAGTCTTGGGTTCTAAACTAAAAAATACTTAAAAATCTTCTTCTCCAGAACTGATTGGTTCAGATGCTTTAAATTTGGTATGTAACATTGCCTAGTGGTCCTCTACCAAGTTTGTTCAAATAGTGGCCCCAGGGACCAAACTGGCCTCGGGACAGGGAGTCCCAGGTTTGAATCATAGAAATACGTAAAAAAAATATTAAAAATTCTTCTTCTTCAGAACCGCAAGGCTCAGATGCTTGAAATTAGGTATGTAGCATTGCCTAGTGGTCCTGTACCTAGTTTGTTCAAATGGTGACCCCAGGGTCCAAAATGGCCCTGGAACAGGGGGTCTTGGGTTTGAAACTTACACATACTTAAACATCTTCTTCACCAGAACTACTTGGCTCAGATGCTTGAAATTTGGTATGAAATATTGCCTAGTGGTCCTCTACCAAGATTGTTCAAATGGTGGACCCAGGGTCCAAAATGGCCCTGGGGTAGGGGGTCTTGGGTTTGAAACTAAAAAATACTTAAAAATCTTCTACCCCAGAACTGCTTCAGATGCTTCAAATTTGGTATGTAACATTGCCTAGTGGTCCTCTACCAATTTGTTCTAATGGTGGTCCCAGGATCCAAAATTACCCCTGGGCCAGGGAGTCTTGGGTTCTAAACTAAAAAATACTTAAAAATCTTCTACTCCAGAACTGATTGATTCAGATGCTTTAAATTTGGTATGTAACATTGCCTAGTGGTCCTCTACCAAGTTTGTTCAAATGGTGGCCCCAGGGTCCAAAATGGCCTCGGGGCAGGGAGTCCCAGGTTTGAATCATAGAAATACGTAAAAAAATATTAAAAAATATTAAAAATTCTTCTTCTTCAGAACCGCAAGGCTCAGATGCTTGAAATTATGTATGTAGCATTGCCTCGTGGCTGTTTGTACAAATGGTGGCCCCAGGGTCCAAAATGGCCCCGCGACAGGGAGTTCTAGGTTTGGACCATAGAAATATATAGAAAAATATTTAAAAAATCTTCTTCTTCAGAAACACTTGTCTCAGATGCTTGAAAGTTGGTATGTAGCTTTGCCTAGTAGTCTTTTACCAAGTTCGTTCAAATGATGACCCCAGGGTCTAAAATGGCCCCGCCTCAGGGGTTCCTGCCTTTGAACCATAGAACTACATAGAAAAATATTCAGAAATCTTTTTCAGAACCACTTGGCTCAGATGCTTGAAAATTGGTATGATGCATTGCCTTGTGTTCCTTTATCAAGTTCAAATGATGGCCCCAGGGTCTAAAATGGCCCTGCGGCAGAGACTCCTGAGTTTGAGCCAAGGAAATACATAGGAAACTATTAGAAAATCTTCTTCTTCAGAACCACTTGTCTCAGATGCTTGAAATTTGGTATGATGCATTGCCTGGTAGACTCCTTCAAAGTTTGTGCAGATGGTGGCCCTGGAATCCAGAATGGCCCTGGGACAGGGTGTCTTGGGTTCGAAATTAAAAGGTACTTAAAATCCTTTTTCTCCAGAACCCCTTAGTACAAATGCATGATTTTTTTTATGATGCACTGCTTAGTGGTCCCTTACAAAGTGTGTTCAAATGATGGTGCCAGGGTCAAAAATGGCTCAGCCCTAGGGGGTCCTGGGTTTTAAACATAGAAATACATAGAAAAATATTCAGAAATTTTCTTCTTCAGAACCACTTGGCTCAGAGGCTTGAAATTTAGCATTTAGAATTGCCTAGTGGTCCTTTACCAAGATTATTCTAATAATGGTCCCAGGGTTCAAAATGGCCCTGCCCCAGGGGGTCCAGGGTTTGAACCATAGCAATACATAGAAAAACAATCAAAAATTCTCTTCTTCAGAACCATTTGGAAATGGTTGCAAACTATCACGTTTGTTCAAATTATGGCCCTAGTTTGACCTTTAACCTTTTTGCTCAGGTAGCGATTCAGGGCCCTTTGGCCCTCTTGTTCGTCTCGGTGTATCCTGGCAAATCTGGGACGAGAAGGCTAAACATGGCAACTTTATATGTTTCATATAAGCTGCCTACTACATAAACACAATACGTAAACATAAGAAGACACTTAAACCAATACATAATACATATTGTTATATACAGAAACTGCACATAAACGACTACAAAAACGTAAACACACAAAATACCAAAAAATATTCTACTTTTTAGCTCACCAGAGCCGAAGGCCCCGGGGGAGCTTATAGGATAGGCAGTTTTCCGTCGTTTTCTTTCGTTGTCGTCTGTCGTCAACACTCTCAAACAACATCTCCTCTGAAGACAGTCCCGATTGTGCCCAAATTTCATCTGTAGCATTCTTTGGCTGGACGATTATAAGTCTGTAATTTTTTTTTTATGAAAATCGGCTCCTTAGTTTGGTTGCTATGGCAACTTAAATTTCCCATAGATTTATAATGGGGAAAATTGAAAACTGGCACTTTCTGCCAAACCATTGCAGATATATTTTGATAAAACTTTTATAGAAATGTTCCGTGAGAAATCTTCTGTCAGCTTTATGTTCTTTTGCCCACTGCACTGGTTGCCATGGAAATGCAAAATCTGAAGAAAAAAAAACTTAAAAAATTATCTCCTTTGATGCCACTGGGCCAGTTGGGTCGAAATTTCATATGTAGCACCCTTGGAGATTAAAAGTTTGTGTTTTTATGAAAATCAGATCTTTAATTTGGTTGCTATGGCAACTTGAGTTTCCATTGACTTACAATAGGGAAAATTAAAAAATGGCATTTACTGCTAAGCCTTTGCAAATATTTTGACAAAACTTTTATAGAAAAGTTTCTTAACTAGTCTTCTTTTTTGTCCCATGGCTAATTTTTATTGGTTCCAATGAAAAGCAAAATGCCAAAAAAATGTATGCTTTCAAAATGTCGTCTCAGAAACCAAAAGCTCTGACGCTGAGACTTTACGGATATATTGCACACATAAGTCATTACAGATTTTGTGTGTTTTAATGAAAATTAGCTCTAGTTCAGCTGCTATGGGAACTAAGTGTTTCCATACACTTTTAATGGGCCAAATTGAAAACTGGCATCTACTGCCAAGGCATTGCTGACATTTACACAAAACTTTTGAATGGATTGATGGATGGATGACTTGCGATTTTACGTCCTTTTCAACAGTATTTCAGTCATATCAGGACGATGGGACGGTGATACTGAAAGGCTGTATGCAATGGAACCCCGTTTTCGGTTGGAACCCGGTGCAGCTCGAACCGGGTCCGCTAGATCAGTAGGCCAGCGCTTAACTCATTGAGCTACCGGAGCTGCCTAAATGTTCCTTGAGAACTCCTCTATAAGCCATATGATTTTATGCCCACTGCTCATTTTTATTTGTTGCCATGGAAACCAAACTGTAAAAATAAAAAAAACCCCGTAACTTTTCTGCTCAGAAACCATATGCTCTGTGAGGCAGATAGTTCATAGACATACTAATTATATTAGCCTTTACAGATTTTATGTTTTCCATCTTAGTGTTATGGAAAAAACACAATAGGATTCATTGCTAAGCCATTGCAGATATTCTAACCTAACATTTTAAGAAATATTACTTGAGTGGTCTTCTATCAGCCCTATTTTTTTCTGTTCACCGCTTATTTTAACCGGATTCCATGGCAACCAAAAGGAAAAAATAGCGAATCATTCTCTTTAAGTTATCCATTTTTGGCCATGTCAATCAAAATAAGGAAAAAGTTATATGAGCCGCGACACGACAAAACCAAAAAAGTGGATGTGCGCCCAGCGCAGACTAAGATCAGCATGGGCATTCGCCCAGGCTGATCAGAGCCTTTGCTGTCCGCTTGGAGGTAGTTTAGACCCTCAGTTGCCCTTTAAACGCTTAACAAAGAGCCTGGTCAGACTGGGCAGAGGCCCAGGCTGATCTGAGTCTGCGCTGGGCGTAAAACCACTTTGTTGGTTTCCTCGTGTCGCGGCACATATATTGTGTCATCAACTCACTAGATTGTCAGACTGAAACTTTGTAGCAGTATATTTTGTATTAGCCTGTCCAAATGTGACAGCAACTTTGAGACCATACAAATGCGATAGTAATTTTGAGCCAGAAATCTGGTGAGCTGTGTGGCTCGTGGGCCTCTTGTTTATGTCCCCGTGACGATAGTCAGAAGACACTATGTTTTACCCTTAATTGTCTACTCTTCCGATTGTTTGTCCGCCCGTCACGCCTAAGATGTTATATTTTCAACAGTTCCCCCAGTTTTAGCTCACATGGACCGAAAGTGTTCTGTTTTCATATCAGTGCGTCAGCCAGGTTGAGAATCCAAGATGGCCGCCGTTACTGAACCTACGAAAAATAGCAAAATCAACTTCTTCTCCAGAAACGTTTGGTATATTTTACTGAAATTTGGCATGGAACATAAGTGGGGTCTTGGTTTTCAAACTGGTAAAAAAAAAAAAAAAAAAAAAATCTGTAGTGGAAAAATAAAAGAAAATACTAAGGTGGAATTAGGTCACATTGACCTATTTTCTGTTAACGAGTCTGATAGATGTTATAGACATACTGAAAATGTGCGTATCCCTTTTTGATGAGGAACAAATACATATGATAAAATTACAGTTTTTCTAATTTATATATCGACTTAGGTGTTGATCGAACGCCGTGCGGCGGCTATAAAATGTCTCCTCTGCAGATTGTATATTTTCTGGTCTTTTAGGATGGTAGCCTCCGGCGTCCGGCGTCCGTTGACATTTTCAAAGTACTTCTCCTCTGAAACTACCAGGTCAATTTCAATTTAATTTCGTATGCAGCCTTCACGCAAAGGGGATATAAAATTTATATATTTGGTTCAGTCATATGACCAAGATGGCCGCCATGGCCATATATTGTAAAAAAAAACTTTGAAAATCTTTTTCTACAGAACCACTAGGCCTTGAAACTTAGTATGTAACGATTGGGACTCTAGTTCTACTAAGCTCACATTAATGACGACCCTGGGTTGACCCCGACCTATTTCATGTCAAGGTCAAAATTTATCCCTCAGGCTTTTCAATATGAAAACCTGAAAATTGAATTTTTCTCTTGCTATTGCGCTCTGTGATAAGGAAATGCAGTCGACTACAACACCTATGAAGTCTAGAGGTCAAGGTCATTTTGTGACTTTGGTCAAAGGTCACTCGTCCGTCGTCTTTCAACGTTTTCAAAGGACTTCTTCTCTGAAACTACTAGGCCAATTTAAATTGATGTCATATTTGGTCCAGGTCACATGGCCAAGATGGCCGACATGCCCTTATATAGTGAAAAGCTTTAAACATATTCTCAATAACCAATGAGTCGATTGCCTTGAAACTTGGTATGTAGCATTTCGGATTCTAGTACTATAAAGATAATATAAATCATGATCCTGGGCAGACTTTTGACCTATTTTAGAGCAACGTCAAAATTGGTCCCATATGCTTTTGAATGGGAAACACTGAAAAAGTGCATTTTCTGTTGGTATTAGACTCTAAGATGCAGACAACTTCAATCCCTATGAATTCAAGAGATCAAGGTCTTTTAATGCCATATAAATTCTGTGTTGGATGTGAGAAAGAAAGACCAGGCATATATGTTCAGAAACTTTAATCGATCTCCTTCTCCAGAACCAATGGGCGGATTGCTTTGAAACTTGGTATATAGTATTTGGGAATCTAGTACTACAATGATTATATAAATGCTGGCCCTGGGGTGACCTTGCCCTTAAGAAAGTTTATATATTTGGCTCAGGTCACATGACCAAGATGGCCGCCATGCCCATACATTGTACAAAAGACTTTAAAAATCGTTCTCTCCAGAACCACTGAGCCAATCATCTTGAAACATGATACGTAGCATTCGGGACTGTAGTTCAAGACTGACATGATGATGACCCTGGGATGATCATGACCTCTTACGACGATGTCAAATTCGGCCCCTTAGGCTTTTGAATAGGTAAAGCCGTTTTTTTTTCTGCTGCTACTCTGCACTTTGCGATATGGAAATGCAGACTTCAATTCGTATGAATTCAAGAGGTCAAGGTCATTAAGTTCATATCACATGACAGTCTCAGGGTTCGAGGGAGCGACCAGAACCTAATGTTCCTCTTGTTTTGAAATATAATTAGGTCTAAAGTTGTAGATCTCTTGGTTAACGTTTGGGCTGGTTTCGTATAATGTCTAAAACCACCGCCGTATTACAAAAGGTGACAACTTTTGTCATTTCCTGTCTTCTTCCTGCGACAATGAAGCCCTTTCCGAAAAGGGTCGGCTCTAAACGAAAGAATTTGCTCCCAGAGACGTAACCATTAGTATACAGGGATCCTTTTTGGTATACTGTCATTCTCGAGCCATATCTGAATAAGCAATATACGAAATTTGCCAACTTTCAGACAAAGGATTTTCAAAGGGTTTTCATTTAACAAAACAACAACAAGAAAATGACATTTATTTGTCTTATACAATATCTATAAAAACCGTATCATAAACATTTACAAATTAGTACAACCACGACAAAATGTGCCCTAACGCTTGTCCGAACAGGGACGATGTTCAGTCTAAGGATCTTTGCAGTTTGTTCTTAGTTTAAACATATTATTTCATGAACATAACAAAGTACAACATTTCATAATTACAGGTTTGTTCTTGAGTCTTCCTCGCAACAACAGTGTATAGATAATGGGGAACATATACTGGGGAATCTACATAGACAAAAAGTACAGTTCCTGATCAGTTTGCGAGATACGCACGCTGACCATTGTCTTGACAATTTGAACATGCCACAACTATATATTTTCTCGTAGCATAACCCGCTCCTCATAAAAACATGTTGCGGTTCCTCATTGAGGCCATCTATGTCAAATGGTGCTTAATAGGTCTGGACTGAAATTCTCCTTATTTTTTAACCATTTTAACCACTCATTAGATTCGTCCTGGTAAAGGGTTGATGAGGGGCTATTGTCAGAGAGTGGCTCCCCCCCCCCCCCCTTTCCCAGTAGTTTTCCCCACGGAAAGATGATTATGATTTTTTCATAGTTGATAGTATAATTTCCCACCGGAAAATGGCTATATATTGTAGAATTCCCCCCACCCCAACCCCCGGCGCAAATATCACTATATAGCCCATTTTTTCCCGAGAAAAATCTACTATACGTGTTTTTGCATAGCCGTCTTCCCCTCTAAAGTGGATTTTACCCCTGGTAATATCCAGGCCGCGTAACGCAATCGGTTGCGCATCTGACTCAAGAGCCAGAGGTCCAGGGGGTGATACCCGGTCCGGTCACATACTTTCATTTCTCCTTCCGCTGAAGAAAGGTAGTTGTCAGTTAGTGGCGAAAAGTAGGTGCATTGAGCACTGGTTAACCGCTTAGGAGGTCTAAGCCTGCCCAAAAAAGCGTAGTTAGGGTAACTGACCGTCCCTACATGACCATAGCTTTTTACCGTGGACGTAAAACAATAAAATAACAACAACAATCCATGGTAATAAGAGTTAAGGAAAACACGCTACATGGTGGAATTTGCCCCCTCGCCAATCATAACAGTGAGGTTCATAAATGAAACTGAAATGCGAGTAGCCGTCTGAATAATATCGCCGGATAACAGATGTTACAACCGCATGCAAGAGTCCATCACACCTGTTCTCAGAATAGACAATCAAGTCCTGATATTCGATGTCTTATAGTCAAAACTACTATTAAAAACATTTTCACATAACTGAAACATACTTCCATTCCAGCCTCTAGATGTGTTTTTCATTTTCAGTTGTAAATTAAAGCATCACATAAACAACTTCTTTCCATTCTCGATGCTTGAAGAGGCTAAAAATTGCATAAAACACATGTCGTTTTGAATGGTGCAAACACCTACAACCTCTTTTCCGCAAAAAATATGTAAAATGTAATGAATGGATGCTTCTAAACTGAACAGAATATGTTTATGTGCAAACCTGAAATGCCGTTTTTTAAATCACAGTTCCCTGGGAAAAGCATTTTTTTCATCTGCATTGTCGGTAAAATGTATGTAAGCTTCGTTACCCGCATGATACTGAATAGTTAGCAAGCAATAAACAAGTGTTCCGCTTCCAGATAGATCTTTAAAATGATCATTTATGGCTGTCAAATTCGATAAACACTATATGGATGCATTAACCGCTTATACATGTAATATGAAAAAAAACATGTTGCGGTTCCTCATTGAGGCCATCTATGTCAAATGGTGCTTAATAGGTCTGGACTGAAATTCTCCTTATTTTTTAACCATTTTAACCACTCATTAGATTCGTCCTGGTAAAGGGTTGATGAGGGGCTATTGTCAGAGAGTGGCTCCCCCCCCCCCTTTCCCAGTAGTTTTCCCCACGGAAAGATGATTATGATTTTTTCATAGTTGATAGTATAATTTCCCACCGGAAAATGGCTATATATTGTAGAATTCCCCCCACCCCAACCCCCGGCGCAAATATCACTATATAGCCCATTTTTCCCGAGAAAAGTCTACTATACGTGTTTTTGCATAGCCGTCTTCCCCTCTAAAGTGGATTTTACCCCTGGTAATATCCAGGCCGCGTAACGCAATCGGTTGCGCATCTGACTCAAGAGCCAGAGGTCCAGGGGGTGATACCCGGTCCGGTCACATACTTTCATTTCTCCTTCCGCTGAAGAAAGGTAGTTGTCAGTTAGTGGCGAAAAGTAGGTGCATTGAGCACTGGTTAACCGCTTAGGAGATCTAAGCCTGCCCAAAAAAGCGTAGTTAGGGTAACTGACCGTCCCTACATGACCATAGCTTTTTACCGTGGACGTAAAACAATAAAATAACAACAACAATCCATGGTAATAAGAGTTAAGGAAAACACGCTACATGGTGGAATTTGCCCCCTCGCCAATCATAACAGTGAGGTTCATAAATGAAACTGAAATGCGAGTAGCCGTCTGAATAATATCGCCGGATAACAGATGTTACAACCGCATGCAAGAGTCCATCACACCTGTTCTCAGAATAGACAATCAAGTCCTGATATTCGATGTCTTATAGTCAAAACTACTATTAAAAACATTTTCACATAACTGAAACATACTTCCATTCCAGCCTCTAGATGTGTTTTTCATTTTCAGTTGTAAATTAAAGCATCACATAAACAACTTCTTTCCATTCTCGATGCTTGAAGAGGCTAAAAATTGCATAAAACACATGTCGTTTTGAATGGTGCAAACACCTACAACCTCTTTTCCGCAAAAAAATATGTAAAATGTAATGAATGGATGCTTCTAAACTGAACAGAATATGTTTATGTGCAAACCTGAAATGCCGTTTTTTAAATCACAGTTCCCTGGGAAAAGCATTTTTTTCATCTGCATTGTCGGTAAAATGTATGTAAGCTTCGTTACCCGCATGATACTGAATAGTTAGCAAGCAATAAACAAGTGTTCCGCTTCCAGATAGATCTTTAAAATGATCATTTATGGCTGTCAAATTCGATAAACACTATATGGATGCATTAACCGCTTATACATGTAATATGAAAAAAAAAATCTCCGAAAACTACACGTTCAACAGAATGGATAAGGGTGTAAGCTGCGTTACCTCAATTTTGAATAATCTACAAAAGAATGAGGAAAATTGTTACATTCGTAATCGATATGCTTACAGTTGGAGTGCAAAACTATCAAAAACTTCCGACTTTCTATTTCGTTTATTGGAGTATGCATAATTATATTGTATGATGTAAGCTACGTTATGTAAGCTACGTTTTAAGTATTTTACCTTTGTTCCATAACTGCTGTTGAAGTTTTGCCAAATAAAAAATACAGCACTTAGTATTCTTATCTTTACGTATTTTTTTCTTTTTAAAACTTGCTACTTCCGGTTTATACAGTTTTATGGTCTGCTAATTGTCGATTGTCTGATTCCCATTATTGTGACACTAGGCACCCTTTTTTAGGTATGTAAAAAGAAACCTTTCAGAATTTGTATAAACATATTCATCATATGATTATTTAAATGTGCTAACGTGCTAACTGCATAAGATATAAGACCAACTCGCAAGCTTTATGAAAACCAAGCGGGAACCAGCCTCGCTTATGCAGTGATATATATTCAATCACAGAGTAGCCTGTTGATTTTAAGTGTTTTAAATGGAGGATACAAGTTCAGATGAAATAAGTTGGCATCTTCATTTGTGCTTCTCAACCCTTAAAAGAATTTGCTTCCACAGGAGCAAATTGTCTCATTTAAGGGAAAACCCACTAATAAGATCCGAATCTTAAAAGAATTTGCTCCTCCGTGCCGGCCTCCGTGTCGCGTGACAGTATCTATCATTCTGTTTGTCTGTCTGTCCGTCCGTCTGTCCAACCATAATCTATCTATCTATCCATCCATCCAGCCATCCTGGCTTACGCTCTTATCGACATGCTACGCATCTACTATATCCCTTGACTCAATGGATGTATGAATATTGTCGGCATTCTAGGCATCTACTATATACCCCTTGAATCAAGGTTGTATGACTATATCATTGGGACAAGCCAAAAAGCTGATTACACTTTGGTGACTTTTACCCAATTTTGAAGCTCACATGAGCTCCAACGCTGTTAATATTTTCTTTGTCTGCGGAGACGTGATTCTTTGTACCCACAATACCTCTTGAACCGAGTTATGTTTGCATAACTTGCATAGCTGTATCATCGACACAAACTTAACACCGATTTAAATTTTGGTGACCTTGACTGCGTCTTTGAGGTCATGTGTGTGCACTTGTAAATATTAACTGATAGTATTCTCTGTAAGAATAGAATACATTTTTAATGTTACTAACATTTAGATTTTTTATATCTTTTATTTACTTGTTATACTCACTTATTATGTAAGCTACGTTACTCAGTTTAAATTCATTGTAAATCTGTTACTTTTTTCAATTATCTTACTTTTTCCCTTGTTTTTTTACATGCATTGGTATTGCAATCCGTTAATATGAAAATATGCACAAGAGCCTCTTTCTTTCTGTTCTGATAAAAAAAGAAGTCAGTGCGTTAAACCTGTTTGGGACAATTAATGCATGAGTACATGCACTTCGTAAGATTCTAATAGTTTGCGATTTGAAAGTTTCGTAGTATCCGCTGTTTTACTATGCCCAACAATTTTATGAGCTAAAATGTTTCACAGGCGGTATTTCTGATGTACATTATCACCATTTCACTAACGAAGGGGTAAAAACTTACATTACTTCTTTATTTTACCCCATGGCCCTTGGAGAGTATGAAAGTTTATTTAAAAAATGTTCCCCGAATGCAGATATTTTGACATATGGTTCTTAGTATATATTAAAATGTATGAAATAAAGAAAATTTGCATTTTCGAGAAAAAAAAATAATTTCACGTTTTTATAATTTTATTGCGCGCCTACTCTGAGAACAGGTGATCAGTCTGTCTTATTTTTGTTCTGGTGAAACAGGAAGGATTTTGGTTTTTCGTGCCAGGCAAAAAATAAATAAATAAAAGGCTAGGAGTATGCGTGGTTGTGCACATAAATTTGTACAATTTTCTATTTGTACAAGAGTGCAACTGTGCGTGCGCACATGCAGGAGCCTTTGGCTCGACTCCCATCGGGGCACATGTCCGATTATTATTTTCAGTATAATAAACCCCCTGCTGAATCAAACACGATTGAAAAAAACAAAACAAAAAAAAAAAAACAAAAAAAAAAAAAAACATTTATCTTTCTGTATGCGTATATATGTGTATGAATACCTGCGATGGGAATAAGTCACAACCTCTTCTTTTCTTAAATTAGTATTACTGATTATTATATACTGAACAAAAAAAGAAACTTTACACTTAATTTATTCAAGGATATCTGCCAAAGTACATATCGTAAGAAAATAATTTTTATCTGTCATTAAGCTGCATTAAATTTCCGTTTAAAATAAGTAGACGCGTCTTTCGACCACCACAAATACCACCCCAGTCCATCAGTGAACCACCACCAAACCGATCTCTTTCGCGAACACAACAATCTGTATACCTTTCACCCTGCCTCCGATACACACGTATACGACCATCAGCCTGTGATAAACTGAACCGAGATTCGTAGGTAAAGAGTACATTATTCCAATCCACATGACGCCATCTCAGATGTTGACGACAATAAAGCCTTGCGATTCGATGACGTCGCAGATGTATGGGTCCTTTATACACGGGTGGTAATCAGTGGAACTAGCTGCAAAATGAGTCAATGGAATTTCGTTCCCTCGTCACATCCGGGAACCCGCGAGCTATTGCTGTCGACAGAAAATCAGTAAACAAAGGTTACGTAGGTCTTGAAGAATTTTATCAATTTTTATTTCTTTATTAGCGATCCAAGGTAACAACTGCCGATGCTATTGTGTGTAGATATGATTCAACTTTATTCCCCGTTGGAGTTCGCCGCAGAAATGAGCAGGGCTTGAACTAACTTGTGGCAAATGTTTGAAACACCGAACTAAAAATCCACCAATTTCTGTCAATATGGAGATTTGGGTACACGATTTTTTCATTTTCCGTCCAAACTATAGCGTTCAGACCCTCTAAAGCACCATCCCTGGTAAATTCAAGCATGAAAAAGTCACAAATAAGCAAAAAAGTGTGGGTGGAGATTACGTACCTGGACAATATTGACAAAGTTTCTGCCTGAGCTAGGGCGCTCGACATGGACATTAAATCCAACATCTTTCGAAATGTAGTGATAGAGTATGATATGTACATTCATTTTGATGTATTCATTTATGATCTTGTTTTATTTAATGGACTGATACCAGTCTACCAAACAGCCTTGCAACGCGTGTAACGCTGGTTCCGGCGGCCATCATGCCAATAGCTTTATCACACTCATTTTGACGTAAGCGCGGCATTTCAACGATCTACGTGATTGACTTTTTCTTTAATTTTCGATATGCAGACTAAATTGACTACAGAATGGCGTGTGTACATGTAGGGAATACCTCATGTATACTTACTAGCTGACAAAAACATGCATGTTTCATGATTTATCGGTGCTAAACATGTTCGATAATCTGTCGTATGGTTATCTTGCAAGACGTATGACAATTAAAAGCAATTTAAAGTACGATAAGATACCCTTAATTTGTGGGGTAAAACATTGCGTTAAAAAGTAAAGTTTCTTTTTGTTCAGTATAATTAACATGGTTGCTAATTTTGCGTATTAGGTACAAATCGCATAAATCGTATTTATCACCTCCCTTGAAGAAGATAACTTCTAATCTGATTCCTTAAAATATCTCTGTTACATGGCGTTCCGTTTCGTTCCGTTCAATAAAATACAAATAGCCGTACCGAATTCTCTAACAGCCCATTTTCCGGTGGGGGAAAATGACTACAGGGGGTGGGGGGAGTGGCTCTATGAGGTCCGGACAATCCACTATATAGTCGTCCTTCCCATAGCAATTTTTCCGGGGGGAAAGGGGGGAAACTATTCTCTGACAGCTACAACACAACACTATATGTGTGCCTTTATTAGGACAACCATGATCACACGATTTGGAAATCACAAAATGAAAGTTTTATGTTAACTGGCCGCACTAGAAAATAACTTTGTATTGTTGAGGGGCTATCTGACCAAAACGACATCTGCTCTGTTCTGTCCCACTCTGCTTGATGATTCTGGCATTTTTAAGGGCGCACGTAAAAATAACGGTAAAAGGACTGGCAGCTGGTTGCCAGTTATTTTACCGTAAAATCTACGGATTTTTTATACAGTGTAGATAGATGGATTCTTGCGACTAAACGTTCTTTTCAGAAGGATTTCACTCATATCAGGATGATGGGAGGGTAATAACGAAAGGCTGTGTGCAATGGAATTCTGTTTACTCTATCAGGACTTCTGCCTCGAGCAGTAATCGAACCCGGGACCGTTAGATTAGAAGGCCAGCCATTATTTCGCTGAGATTTCGGGGGTCTAAAAGACATGGTATATGTATAGCCGCAGCTATTGGCAAACTACAGAGGTGGTCAGACATTATTTAACAGCTAGCAGCTTGGGTAAGAGTGTATGTAGATAGAGAGGGGTGGGGCGGGGGCAGTTTGAAGAGGGCTTAAGGATGTCAGAGCATCTACATTGTAAAACAATTTCCGTAGATTTTACGGTAGAATACCTGGCAACCAGCGGCCAGATACGGACGTCCGTAAACTTTGGCAGGAGTCATCACGCAGAGAAGGGTAGAATAAGACAGGCATTGTTTTAGACATACATGTATAGCCCTTCAACACCATAAAGGTATTTTCGAGTGCAGTCAGACAAGATAATTCTACCACATCGTGATTTCAAGAAGTGTTCTACAGGCAGACGCCCGTAAAAGTAAAGGGATATGGACTTGCAGCTGGTTGCCAGGTATTCTACCGTAAAATCTACGGATTTATTTTTTAAAGTTTATGTGCGTTTGTGCGAGCGTGTGTGTATATATATCGTCATACATTCATAAGAAAGTCATATATTCGAGTTACACTGTGCAAATGAGAGCTGTTGCTGTAGCGGAAAGCGGGTCGTGTGTGTGTATGTGTGTGTATTTGGGGGGGGGGGGGGGGGGGGGGGGGGGCTTTGCTCACAGAACATACGAGTACGTAAATGCGCTTCAGCATATATTTTATGCAGATTGTCTCAGCTGTTTCAGATGATAGCTCCAAACTTGAGGCCTTTTCGTGGATTGCACAAGCCACCGCAGCCTTAATCCATCTGAAACTAAGTTGCAGAGATATCGTATCTCTTGAATCAATGTTGAAAAAATACATCTTTCTGTATTCCAGTGAAACGCGGACTCTGACAGCATAGATACAGAAAAAACTAAAGGCCCTTTAGATGAGATGCTACCCAATTTTATTGAACACCTCATACAGGGACCACGTAACTAAAGAGGAAAATCGCAGATCCAAGCAGCCATTGAAAAATATTGAACAAAATATTAAACTATTGAATATGATCAAGAAATCGAATGCCACATCTCAAGGTCTTCGATGATTCCATAGGATACAGTGAAAAAAAAAACAGGGAGAAGAAGAAGTGGTAGACAGAACAAGAGGTGGGGAGACAATTTCAAAGAGCGAAGAGAGCTGCTTTGAAAAATACTGGAATGAAGCGAATAGATATAACTTCCCCCTCCTTTGATAGACAGGCCGCCGTGGTGATTGCTATCATCCAGCTAGGGTATGCGTCAGGACGAGTGTGCCCATTATTCCGAAAAACTTGCAAAAGCTCGATTGTCCGATCGTCCGCTAATCCAAGGGCAGGGTAGTCCTGATGCCATGTAGTTCGGGGCCCACAGTCCGAGGGCCCAGAGTCCGAGGCCCGATAGATTTAATTCAGTAAACTTACCTGCAAGCTGCGTTTCCAACATCAACTAAATCTGAAACCGCTGTCTCTGGTGTTGTCGTACCCAGGGACCTACCCAAAGGGAAAACTGGAATCAATTCTCGCCAAGCGTATTTTCATTACGGTTACATATATTAAGTATACACTTCCACACTTTCGCCATGGCTCATGTCTAATGTACATTTCCGTGACGTCTCGTAAAAATGGACCTAAGGCCACACATGAAGCGCAAATACTCATACTAATCTGCTTGGCCGTTCAAACTGAGCTTTACTCTTTAGATTCGCAAGTTTGCATTATATTATACGTACAGCGAATACATTGACTGAAGTTAGGGACTTCCCTGTTCGCACACTTATTCTCACACACCGACAGGTACCTTTCCGCACTGCGACGTTCATTTATGCTGTCCATTTATGTATACAGCTCACGGTGTACTTCAGGTAAGATGGATGAATGAATGACTTCATTTTACGTCCTTTTCAACAGTATTTCAGCCATATCAGGACGATGGGCGGGTGATAATGGAAGGCTATGTGCAATGGAACCCCGTTTACGATGGAAAGAACTACGCCTCCGGAAGGACTCGAACCCGCGTCCGCTAGAGCAGTAGGTCATCGCTTAAGTCACTTAGCTACCGGGGAACCTGCTTAATCCACTTAGCTACCTGGAAACCTACTTCAGGTAAGATTTTTTTTCAGTGGGGCGTAGGGGTGGGGGGGGGGGGGTATTAGAGAGATGGATGGGTGGATGACTTGCGATTTACGTCTTTCTTAACAGTATTGCAGTCATATGAGGACAATTTGTGGATGATAATGAAAGGCTGTGTGCAATGAAATTCCGTTTACGATTGAACGATTGACACCTCCAGCAGGGCTAGAACCCGGAAACGCTAGATCAGCAGGCAACAGGCTCCTAAAAATTAGAGAAAAAGAGAGAATCACATTTTAGAAAGGCGCCGTGGTTGAATTGTTAGAGCGACGCGGTTGTGGTGCAGAGGGTCGCAAGTTCGAAACCGGGTTGTGCCAGCCGGCGACCGGAGAACCATGTCAACCCAGCTATAAATGGGTACCTTTTCCGAATCAGGGAAAGATGAGGCAGCGAAAGGAGAATGATGGCCACCTCCTTTCATATGTTCCGTCCCAGATACAGTGGGCCTCTATCCGAGAGGGGTCCAAATCACGAGCTGCCGCTGCTGTCCCCAACAGCAGCTGCTGATCTCCCAACAGCAGCTGCTACTGCGGCAATAGCTGCTGCTGAGGATTTCTCTGTAAATTATAGTTTTTGACTAAAATTCATGCAGGAAAGTATGTGTGAAGCCGTCATACTCTAATATATTGCAAATTCTACCTAATGAACGATTGCTACATGCCTGGATTTGAAACAAAAACAAAAATGCCATTCTGTTGATATTTTGAGAGTGCAGCTGCATGTATAGAAAGTGTGAGACATTAGCAGTTCTCGTTCATTTTACAAGTATTCGCTTTTTAAAAAAAATGCCAACGCTCATTGGGCATACCGTTTAAAAGACAAATTTATGTGTAGGGAAAGAGTTTTTTGTGTGTTTTTAATCAGCTAAGTGCTTTGGTGAAGCATTAATGCTAAACAATATCTTGCAATGATTTATGGTATTTATACACAAGAAAATACTGAAAAAATACGGAGAGTCAAACGTCATGTAACATTTTCAGTAGTGTTGTCATTGGGTCTTTGCAAATTTCAAACTGTAAATTCTTCAGTGAAAAGGGTTTATCCTACCATCGGTTGTCTCCTCACAGCAGGCACACAGAGTTGAATCAACACTGACTCAACGTTGATTCCACGTCGTGACATTGAATCAAGCTTGTGTCAATGTTGATTTAACGCGAGGCGCCCAGCTAACGCTTTTCTGTCCAGTCGGAACGTATAGGGAAGCTAAATGCAGCGAGTTGGATTCACGACATATATTTCATTTATTTTTTTTTCTTTCTTTTTGCGATAAATACACGTAACACAGACCAAGGATTGATTCGGAGACAAGTCTTAGAATGTTCGAATGGGTCATCTGCTTAAGAAATGACATTTTCAGGTTATATTTTTTATTCTTTTCAAACTTTTTTCTCAGAAAAGACCTGCGATTTTACGATCTGTTCAACAGGTTTCAGTCATACATGTACATGTATCCGGTCGATGGGAGGGTGATGATGATAGGTTGTGGGCTATGGAACCCCGTTTACGATTAAAAAAGACTTTTTTTGCGAGAACTTAGACGTCGAAACTAAGTTGCCTGACCATGTCCAACTGGCCGGAGCTCACAATTGTAAGAGTTTGATTTTGAGAGAGTCTTTATCTAAAGATTGACAATTATAAGCAATTCGAGCAATGCACCATGGCAACTAGACTATGAAGCTTGCTTAAGGGTTCTTGAGGTATATGATAATATATTCCGCAACACCTTTTGTCCATCCGCCAGTCTATGCGTCCGTCTGTCACCAGCGGATTTCCTATATCTTACTTAAGTAATATAAGATAGATATCACCGAACCTCTATGGGGTGCCGGTTAACTATTCATTATCGTTTTATGATATCGATAAGTGAAAAAGTGCTATCCACTATACAAATAAGCGACATCCATAATTATTCATGAATATCCGTGATTCGACTTATAGATGTACAGTATTCGAAGTATGAATATCAACTAGTCTAACTACTTTATGGATATCACCGATTCGATTCATGAATATCCGTAAATCGATTTATAGATATCAACAAATTTGCCCATTTATGGATATCACTAAGTCAAATTATTGATGTCAATAAATCGAAATTGTGATATTTATAATTCGAATTAGTGCTATCCATTTCTCATTTAGATTATTGGATATCCACACTTTGGATTATTGATATCCATAATTTGTGGACTGCCTGCTGTTGAAGTTAGGTAGTGATAGTGGTATCTGCTGCTACTACTGTAATGATATCTGTATTTGCCATCTATTGGTGGACTGCTTGCTGTTAAAGATAGGTAATGCGAGTGACAGCTGTTGATACTGCTGGAGTGATATCTGTATCTGCCATCTGTTGGTGGACGGCCTGCTGTTAGAGATTGGTAGAGAAAGTGACATCTGTTAATACTGCTGTAATGATATCTGTATCTGCCATCTGTTGGCGGACGGCCTGCTGTTAAAATATAGGTAATTAGAGTGACTTTAGTTTTATTGCTGAAATGATATCTGTATCTGGTGATGGTAATGATAACAGGGGCTGCTACTGGAACAAAACTTACCGTTGATAGTGTTACTGACCACCATCATCAGCTGCCAAAGAACCATCAGCAGCTGTTGCTTTCATCAAATGATGCAGCAAAAACTATTCTTAGTACTTATAGTAGCCGATGATGCCCCTCTGTTCTTCCATATCGTCAGATGATGCGGTAGTTTATGATAACAGCAGGAGCTGCTAATGCCACCACCATCAGCAGCTGCCAAACCACCATCAGCAGCTGCAAAACCACCATCAGCAGCTGATGCTTTTATCAGACGCAGCTGCAGCAGCAGCTGCCATACCGCCATCAGCAGCTGATGCTTTCCTCAAAAGCAGCATCAAAAGTTTTTCCTACTACAAATGGCAGCAGCTTATGTCCTTTTTGTTCTCCGATATCGGCAGATGATGGTGTCATTAACAGTAAGAGCAAAGCTGCTTATGTCACCACCGTCAGCAGCTGCAAAACCACCATTAGCAGCTTCAAAACAACCATCAGCAGCTGTTGCTTTTATCAGACACAGCTGCAGCAGCAGCTGCCATACCGCCATCAGCAGCTGATGCTTACCTCCAAAGCAGCATCAAAAGTTTTTCCTACTACTGATGGCAGCAGCTTATGTCCTTTTTGTTCTCCGATATCAGCAGATGATGGTGTCATTAAAAGTAACAGCAGCAGCTGCCAAAGAGCCACCTCCATCAGCTCCTGCCAAACCACCATCAGCAGCTGTTTAACCAACATCAGCAGCTGATGCTTTTATCAGACGCAGCTGCAGCAGCAGCTGCCATACCGCCATCAGCAGCTGATGCTGATTAACAGTAACATCAGAAGCTGCTTATTGTACCACTGATAATAACAGCAGCACCTGCTTATGCCACCAGCATCAGCAGCTGCCAAACTACCATCTGCAGCTGCTCAACCACCATCAGCAGCTGATGCATTTTTCAAAAGCAGCTGCAGCAGCAGCCGCCATACCGCCATCAGCAGGTGATGCTTTCCTTAAAGCAGCATCAAAAGTTTTTCCTACTACTGATGTCAGCAGCTTATGTCCCTTTTGTTCTCAGATATCGGCAGATGATGGTGACATTTACAGTAACATCAGCAGCTGCTTACGTTACCACTATCAGCAGCTACCAGAGAACCATAAGCAGCTGTTGCTTTCATCAAACGATGCAGCAAAAACTATTTTTACTACTTATAGTAGCCGATGATGCCCCTCTGTTCTTCCATATCGGCAGATGTTGTAGTCACTGATGATAACAGTAGCAGTTGCTTATGCCACCACCATCAGCAGCTGCCAAACCACCATACAGCAGCTGCTAAACCACCATCAGCAGCTGATGCTTTTATCAGACACAGCTGCAGCAGAAGCTGCCATACCGCCATCAGCAGGTGATGCTTTCCTCAAAGCAGCATCAAAAGTTTTTCCTACTACTGATGGCAGCAGCTTATGCTCCTTTTGTTCTCAGATATCGGCAGATGATGGTGTCATTAACAGTAACATCAGCAGCTGCTTACGTTACCACCATCAGCAGCTGCCAAAAAACATTAGCAGCTGTTGTTTTCATCAAAAGGTGCAGCAAAAGAAAGTCTTACTACTTATAGAAGCAGTTGATGCCCCTCTGTTCTTCCATATCAGCAGATGATGTGGTCGCTGATGATAACAGCAGCAGCAGCCTATGCCACCACCATCAGCAGCTGCCAACCACCATCAGCAAGTACTAAACCACCATCAGCAGCTGATGCTTTTATCAGACGCAGCTGCAGAAGCTGATGCTTTCATCAAAAGCAGCATCAAAAGTTTTTTCTACTTCTGATGACAGCAGCTTATGTTCCTTTTGTTCTCCGATATTGGCAGATGATGGTGTCATTAACAGTAACATCAGCAGCTGCTTATGATACTACCATCAGTAGCTGCCAAAAAACCATTAGCACCGGTTGCGTTCATCAAAAGGTGCAGCAAAAACTATTCTTTATATTTATAGTAGCAGCTGATGCCCCTCTGTTCTTCCTTATCGGCAGATGATGTGGTTACTGATGATAACAACAGCAGCTGCTTATGCCACCACCATCAGCAGCTGCCAAACCACCATCAGCAGCTGATGTTTTTATCAAACGCAGCTGCAGAAGCTATACTAACTACTAATAGCAGCAGCTGATGCCCCTCTGTTCTTTCATATCGTCAGATGATGTGGTCACTGATGATAACAGCAGCAGCTGCTTATGCCACCAACATCAGCAGCTGCCAAACCACCATCAGCAACTGATGATTTCATCAAAAGTAGCAGAAAAAACGATTCTTACTCATGATGGCAGCAGGTGATGTCCCTCTGTTCTCTGATTACGGCAAATGATGTTGTCAATAAAACTATCATCAGCAGTTGCTTTATACACCAATATCAGCAGCTGCCAAACCATCAGCAGCAGCTGATGTTTCCATCAGCAGAAGCGGCAAAAGATATTCTAACTTCTAATGGCAGCAGCTGCTGTCCCTCTGTTCTTCGACATCGGCAGACGATGTGGTCACTTATATTAACATCAGCAGCTGCTTATGACACAACCATCAGCAGCTGCCAAACCACCATCAGCAGCTGATGCTTTCATCATAAGCAGCATCAAAAGATTTTCTTACTACTGATGGCAGCAGCTTATGTCCCTTTGTTCTCCGATATTGGCAGATGATGGTGTCATTAACAGTAAGAGCACAGCTGCTTATGATACCGCCATCAGCAGCTGCCGAAGAACCATCAGCAGCTGTTTCTTTCATCAAAAGATGCAGCAAAAGCTATTCGTTCTTCTTATGGCAGCATCAAGTGTTCTGTTTTTCCATATCGGCAGATAATTTGGTCACTGTGTAACGGGACGAGCCCCAAAAATGTAACTGGACGAGCCCAAAAAATGTAACGGGACGAGCCCTTTAATAATTCAAAGGGAAATAAAATTTCCTTTTAAAAGGAAGGCTTGCACAGCTAAAACCGTGAAATTTTCATGAGTTGTTATTGAAGTAAACCCGATTGTTAATGCACTTCTGTTGCTTACTTTTATTTAGCAAAGTATTTAATTTCTAACTTCTTGAATGGTGGCATTATCCACGGGTGTAAGGTAAAAACAGGTGTAGAATTTATTTGAAAAACAAATTGAGGAAATGTTCACACACACACACACTAACACACACAAAACAGTTTTCCAACATTTTGGCCGGCCGTTAGTCATGTCTCAAGGAAAATAACTATATGGACCTATTTAAAGTCTTTTCTTTACGGCTGCTGAGTCACATTTAGTCTGAATCAAAATTTTAGGAAAGACTGTTTCAAACCCATGTCTATGAAATATTGACACATCTGAACTTGGCACCAAAAGAAGAAATAAATTTATATTTACTGAAGTTTATTTTTGGTTTAAGTGGCATCAGTGGCAGTGACTGGGACAAAATTTTGACACTCTGAGAAGAAAATGCATGCTGTTATTGTTTGGAACAACAAAGAACGGAACCTATTGCGTTCGTATTTCCAAGAACTCCCGACAAATGAAATTTATCTTTTATATTTATGCTATGTTTTACATCAATTTTGTTTATTCATTCGTGCAGTTCTGACTAATTTAACGCCAAGCAATGGACGAAGAATAGTTATTAACCAACGTGTTTGGTAATGAAGTACAGCAGCCGTCACTATGACATGACGTATATCAAACGTTATGTCGGCCAATCATTATTTGAATTATCCGTGACGTTGCTTACGCGTAAGATTGCATGAGTGTGTGTTGTTCGTGGATGTATGAACATCGTCAGCCCAGTATAGGTTCATCTAAGGAAATCGTCGACGAGTGTAAATGTTTCTCTGTACATTTGTACAGCTGAACTAAGAAGGCAACATTAGAGAGTGTTATAAAAGCAAGAAAAACGTCCACACACCCCAACCCGCACCTACTGCAAGCACAGTAGGCTCATGTTCTACTATAATCCAAATCAGTAGGACGCCCCGGCACTGGTAGTTATACCCAGCATCATCGCACCAACCAACCAACCCCTCCGTTGTCATAAAGCTGTCAACGAATCCCTAACAGTTTCAAATTTCAACAATTCTGAGTTTCAACTGTCAACAATTCTGAATTGTCGCCTTTTTCTCTATCATTGTTCAGGCTATTCATGAACATATTGGTGGCCAAAAGGAAAATGGGGGGGGGGGGGGGGGGGGGGGAGGGGGTATCAATAAGGTGGGTTTTCTGCATCCTACCAAAGTTTTATTTTTTTGACTGATTGTATACTTCAGTGTGTCTAGTTTATTGAACTATATGTGACTTTGGTCGGAAAGCCCTAGTTACTGAGCTATGGGTCCACAGAAGTGGGTGGGGTAATTCAACATGGTTGTAGCTGGTCTTGTAAAAACAGTCTCATTTGGTAGAAGAGTACAACAGACAGACAGTGTTTGATAAAATTATTAACAGAACATCTAAAATGTATTTCAATATCATTTCATTTGGTTTAATTTGAACATATGTGTTCAAAAAAGACTAACTTTGGCATTCAGCATTTTTTTATATTTTTGTCCTCTATTTTCAATATTTCTTGGCATCATTGCTAAATAAACTGACCAGTAATCATCAAACTCATGTCAAGGAAGCACCTTGACCAGTACGATTACATGATGTGACCAGAATTTTACAATGACCTAGTTTTCATGGTTGACTGAACACTTAAATTTGCTTAGAAGATGGTTATATTCAATTGTATGACCTAGAATTACGAAACTTTAGTCAAATTAATATCTTAACTGCTATATTATGCCCCACACCCCCGCCACTAAAGGTGAGAACATACATACTGGCTGCAGGCCACATGATCAACATGGCCACATGCCCAAATATGGTAAAAACCTTTAAAAATCTTCTTCTTAAAAAACCAGTTGACCAATGGCCTTGAAACTTGGTAAGTAGCATCAGGTACTCAAGTTCTTTCAAGATTGTTCAAATGATGACCTTTGATTTACCTTGACATTTTTATGCCAATTGGAAAACGCTAGATTATATGATTACATGGGAATGACATGGCCACATGCCCAAATATGGTAAAAACCTTTAAAAATCTTCTTCTTAAAAAACCAGTTGACCAATGGCCTTGAAACTTGGTAAGTAGCATCAGGTACTCAAGTTCTTTCAAGATTGTTCAATGATGACCTTTGATTGACCTTGACATTTTAACGCCAATTGGAAAATGCTAGATTATAAGATTACATGGGAATGACATGGCCACAATGCCCCTTATATGGTAAAAACCTTTTAAAATCTTCTTCTTAAGAACCAGTCAACCAATGCCCTTGAGACTTCGTAAATAGCATCAGGTACTCAAGTTCTTCCAAGAGTGTCCAAATGATGACCTTGAATTGACCTTGACCTTTTTTACTGCAATGTCAAATATTGGAAAATGCTAGAACATAAGATTTCATTGGAAGTTTTGAAGATTTGGGCTTAAAAATTGGTATAAACAGTTGTCTTATTGAGGTCATGAAGAATTATGAGTACAAGAGGTCAAGGTCATTCTTTGATCTTTGACCCATGTCTCTCATATTTTGACATTTTCAGACATTTCCTCGAAAGCTAAACGGCCAATAATTATTGTAAACACATTTCATATACAGCCTCCTGGGGTTGATTGAACAAACATCCGTTCAACCGACGGTCCAGGTCACATGTCCAACGTGGCCGCCATACCCATTTATGGTATAAACCTTTAATATTTTTCTTCTCCAGAACTAATACACCTATGGCCTTGAAACTTGGTTAGTAGGATGGGGTATTAGAGTACTACCAAGACTATTCATATGATGACCTTGGGTTTACCATGACCTTTTTTGCGACATGGACAAATATGGGAAAATGCTAGAACATATAATTTCATAGTTCTTTAGAAGAAAATTGTTAAAAGTTGTCACCATATATGGGCATTGTGGCCATGTTGTGGCCATGTCATTAAGTCAACTGTATATACAGGCCTCATACTGACAAAGCTTTTCCAAGCCTGAAATGCCTGCTTTCGCAGCCTAAAATAGCCCTTTTTAAGCAGAAAAACACTGAAAATGTAAAAATCAAAGCCTGAAATCAAGTAAAATTCAAGAGATGAAAGCCTGAAATCCTGCAGAAGCCTGAAAAGTATGAGGCCTGATATACCAATTTTTAAGCCTAAATCTTCAAAACTTCCCATGAGCGTTTTCCAATATCTGACCTTGCTGTAAAAAAGGTCAAGGTCAATCCAAGGTCATCATTTGAACAATCTTGGAAGAACTTGAGTACCTGATGCTACTTACCCAGTCTCAACGCCATTGGTCAACTGGTTTTTAAGAAGAAGATATTTAAAGGTTTTTACCAAATTTGGCCATTGTGGCCATGTTGATCATGTGACCTGAAGCCAGTATGTATTCTCTCACCTTTAGTGGTAGTGGTGTGAGCATAATACAGCAGTTAAGATATTAATTTGACAAAAGTTTCCTAATTCTAGGTCATAAAATTGAATATAACCATCTTCTAAGCAAGTTTATGTGTTCAGTTAACCATGAAAACTAGGTCATTGTGAAATTCTGGTCACATCATTGAATGGTACTGGTCAAGGTGCCTCCTAGGCATGAGTTTGATGATAACTGACAAGTTTATTTAGCTTTGATGCCAAGAAATATTGAAAATAGAGGACAAAAATATCAAAAAATGCTGAATGCCAAAGTAAGTCTTTTTGAACACATATGTTCAAATTAAACCAAATAAAATGATATGGAAATACATTTTAGATGTTCTGTTAATCATTTTATCAAACACTGTCTGTCTGTTGTACTCTTCTACCAAATGAGACTGTTTTTACAAGACCAGCTACAACCATGTTGAATTACCCCACTCACTTCTGTAGACCCATAGCTCAGTAACTAGGGCTTTCCGACCAAAGTCACATATGGTTCAAATTAAACCAAATAAAATGATATGGAAATACATTTTAGATGTTCTGTTAATCATTTTATCAAACACTGTCTGTCTGTTGTACTCTTCTACCAAATGAGACTGTTTTTACAAGACCAGCTACAACCATGTTGAATTACCCCACTCACTTCTGTAGACCCATAGCTCAGTAACTAGAGCTTTCCGACCAAAGTCACATATGGTTCAATAAACTAGACACACTGGAGTATACCATCAGTCAAAAAAAAAATAAAACTTTGGTAGGATGCAGAAAACCCACCTTATTGATACCCCCCCCCCTTTATCAGATGCTAAAAATGTGTACATAATATATCGCTTTGTGCCATGGAAAGGCCTGTTGCAATGCGTAAGCGTTAAGTACTCACCGACATTACCTACTTTTACATACATAACACGGTCAGTTCTACATATAAGCAAGCCACACACATAGATAGATGGAATTAAAAAAATTTCAGTTAAGGTGATATGGGAAGAAAATCGTCAAAAACGCTTGTTTCTAAATCTAAACAATAAATTTGAACTCTGCTCTTTCAGTTTTTACAGATACACAGATCAGCCCACTCCGCCATAAGCGCAGGTTTATCAGTCTATCCTCAGCATAAAAGATGTCTTCATCATGGATCATCATGAAGATTATATATGCCGAAAAAGACTGTTCAGATCCCATGAATGCACCGGCGCTGGACAGTGTGCCGGCTGCTCTGACCAGTCAGATTATGCGATGCCCTATAAGGCTTATTTTTCGCGACGCCGCTGCATGATTTCTGGAAAAGCTAATGCTTTGCGCTATTGCTATATATAAACACTGTTTCTTACACAGTTTTTTGGTATATTTCTTCGGATGCAAAGCCAAATACATTGCATTAAATTCAGAGTTTCATTTTTAATGCAATCCGTTTATAAAAAGCAAAAAAATGTGGCCAAGTTCAAGGCCCTTGTAAAAGAAAAACGTGCTTTTTAACGGAAATATTAAAAAAAGTACATGTACTATCAAAAATAGAATAAAGTGTCCATCTGTTATTTTTAGCAGATGAGGTAAATCGCATATGGATAAAAATAGACACAATCGGACGAGGTCTTTGTTTGTTATGTCTGTGAAGAAAACAATGAAGAAATGCAGTCTCAAACCGGAACGAACTTTCCAATCTCTTTGGCTTAATATTGAGGCCCTAAAAAGTTAAGAACAAATTGTTGCAGTACACATTTTCCAGGTATTTTCCGACTAAGTGTGACGTATCGTTTCTTCCGAAAATAACTCGGTATCACTAAACCACTTGAATACTGGCTTGCCGCCGAAACGGCAAGCCAAAAAACGCAATAGGTTAGCTCTCAACTTAAGTATTAAACTGTCCTGAAATAGTATATCGCACTGTTTCTTCTATCATATTGGCTCTCTTATGCTTTGTACAAGTTTTATACACATAAGTATTTGTCCGTTTAGCCCCAATCAGCACCCCCGGGCAGGTCAATAGCCCTGTCTAACACTAAACACGAACAATAGTGTTGTACGGACTAACAAACAAATACTGTCCTACAGACAGACAGACAGACGAACAGACCCAGATAAGGACAGACAGACGGACGACCAGTCCCAGTCGAGGACAGTCAGACAGACGAACAATAGCAAACCTTCTCCCCACGGGTTCTTCTTTTGAGCTTGTCTGAGAATATGAAAAAAAGTAATTTGTATTCAATGATTTTATTTACATGAATGAAAAATGGCATGATTTCAGATAATGTTTCCTCTATAGCCTAACACTAACTAGCAAGCTTATTTTAGTTTAAGTGAACGTATTTTGCAGCCCAACCCCAGAGTTAGGGGGGTGAGGAAATTTAGCAAAGATTTGAGATCAAGTAACACATGGTAGGCCTACTTGTGTTCCTGAGAACGACTTCTTAGGCAAAACTTGGTATCTATTGGAAAACTTATTAATTGTATCAGAATATACAATTACACTTTATTGTTCTGTTCTGTTCAATTCTCGTATCGACGTTACCCAAGTGGCTCAACGGTACGTACCCAGATAGCATGCCAACGTTGGGCCAACGTTGGCATAAGGTGTCACCGTTGGCTGAGCGTTGGCGTTGGGAGTACAACGTTGGCCGAACGTTGGCCCAACGTTACAACAGCTAGGTATATTTTTGCTCTAGGCACACAGGAATTAATTATACTTCGACCTATGTTGGTTAAAACTTTATTTCATAGCATGCTGTGTACATTTTTTGTAAAAAAGTGTGTCGCTCATTAAACGGTCAGCCAACGTTGGGCCAACGTTTGCACATGCGTATAAATTCTACTAAGTTTTACGTGGGTTGAGTAACGTTGGCCCAACGTTGCCCCAACGTTGGGTTAGCGTGGGGATTGAACATCAAATTTCAATGATAATTAGAAATGAATATGAATTTATCAATTTAATCTTTATATAAAGTCTATGTATCATTCAACTACCCAGAATAATCATTAAATGGGCTTCTTACTATTTGTTTATTTATTTTTATTTATTACTATTTGTCTTGGTTTTGCATGCTCTGACTTTTACTAGCATGTACTAATAATTCTATGGAAAGATTATGAATTTTCGCTTTTATAAATTTTATTGCATAATATAACAATACAGATTTAGGCATAATGATAATATTAATCATAAGCTTTGGTTATGTACAATATCTGAACCAGGTACATAGAAAAGTGAAGCTCTGTAAGTAATTATCGATCACACAGCAAGGAGTCTTGTTTACTTCGATTTAATTACGAGCAAGGTCTGGTTACCAAGGAAACGATCCCCATTCAGCAATTAAGCTGTTAGTACTGCTGTTATTAATGACTTTCAGATGTACCAGAAGGATTTAACAAACCAAGTGCTAAACGTAGCTAGGGCTTGGAGGAGTAAAGATTGTGTTCTTAGAATAGGAAACTATAAACGTACGCTCAAAGTCATAACATTCAGCAATCTTTAATACTTTAATTCAAGCAGATTGTATTTTATTTTTTTGTGAGTTTAGCTTAATACATTTAAGCCTGAATGTCTTCGCGCGAAAATCGACCTTAGGCATATTTACCAAAATCAGCCTGCTCAACTGCGCAAGGTGAAATGTTGCTTCATATTTGATTAACCAGTATTCATCAGGCAGATTAAATGTGTAAGCGAAGAGGGAATAATATGGTGCATATGCGCAGGCTGATTTTAGTCGTAAAGTATATAAAACCCGCATTAAGTGATCAGCGATTCGCAGAATTGTGTATTTGGGATTGCATTTAAAAGTCAGTATACGTTTAAATCGCTGACTCTTCTTTGTGGTCATGGATTTAGTTACTTTTACTGGATGCTTCGCAGAGAGGGAGGAATTTGTTTATTTCAAAGTATATGTTGGTTTAAGGTGGCACAACTTGACCCAAAGTGATTTTTTTTTGCGTTGGCTGATTGTAAGCCATTTATGTTGGCGCAACGTTCGCCCAACGTTGCAGGAAAAAACCTACAACGTTGGGCCAACGTTGAGCCAACCGTTGGCTCAACGTTCGCCCGATGAGCAAAGTTACGTTGGCCCAACGCTGGCATCCAACGTTGGCCCAACCAAACTGACCACCTTAAGCCAACGTTGGCCCAACGTAGGCATGCTATCTGGGGTAACCATAGTTGCACACACCTGGCTACCGTAGCATATGAATTATTATAAGTATAAACCAGATATTATAGACAAATACCAACTTCATTAGCATAATTTCCAATTCTCAGCCTTTTTAACTAAATTATACTAACAACACAAAATGAAAGCATATGAGATAATACGTAATTCAGGCAGATTATATTGCTAATTGAAGAACGGCTTTTGAACCTGTAGACTGCACAATAAATAGCATTTTCCGGACATAATTTTCTGAGTATTTCGCTTCAAGGGAGACTATAGATTCACACCTAATAAACCATTTATGTGATAATTCTCTTCTAACCGAGAATTCTGCTTGCCAAGTATATACTACCCTTACAACTGATATTAAAATCAGCAGTTGCTTATGACACCAACAATAGCTGCTGATGTTTTATTAAAAAAAGCAGCAAAAGCTATTCTTTCTCATGATTGCAGCAGCTGATATCCCATTTTTCTCCAATATCGCCAAATGATGTTGTCATTAATACGAAAATGAGCACCTGCTTACGACACAACCATCAGCAACTGCTAAACCACCATCAGCAGCTGATGCTTTTATCAAACGCATCTGCAGAAGCTATTCTTACTACTAATAGCAACAGCTGAGTGTCAGCTGTTGCTGCTGCTGGATTAAATATCTGTATCTACCATCTGTTGGTGGACTGCCTGCTGTTGAAGATAGGTAGTGAGAGTGTCAGCTGTTGCTGCTGCTTGATTGAATATCTGTATCAGCAAGCAGCTTGTGGATTGCCTGCTGTTGAAGACAGGTGGTCAGAGTTACAGCTGTTGCTCCTGCTGTATTAAATATCTGTATCTGCCATCTGTTGGTGGACTGCCTGCTGTTCAAGAAAGGTAGTGAGAGCGACAGCTATTGCTGCTGCTGGATTAAACATCTGTATCTACCATCTGTAGGTGGACTGCCTGCTGTTGAAGATAGGTAGTGAGAGTGACAGCTGTTGCTGCTGCTGGATTAAATATCTGTATCTACCATCAAACGCATCTGCAGAAGCTATTCTTACTACTAATAGCAACAGCTGAGTGTCAGCTGTTGCTGCTGCTGGATTAAATATCTGTATCTACCATCTGTAGGTGGAATGCCTGCTGTTGAAGATAGGTAGTGGAAGTGACAGCTGTTGCTGCTGCTGGACTAAATATCAGTATCTACCTTCAGTTGGTGCACTGCCTGCTGTTGAAGATATGTAATGAGAGTGACAGCTGTTGCTGCTGCTGAATTAAATATCTGTATCAGATTCTGCCATCTGTTTGTGCACAGCCCGTTTTGAAGATAGGTATTGAGTTACAGCCTGTTGCTGCTGCTGGACTAATTATCTGTATCTGCCATCTGTTTGTGGACTACCTGCTTTTGAAGAAGGGTAGTGAGAGTGACAGCTGTTGCTGTTGCTGGATTAAATATCAGTATCTGCCATCTGTTGATGAACTGCCTGCTGTTGAAGATAGGTAGTGAAAATGGCAGGTGTTGCTTCTGCTGGATTAAATATCTGTATATGTCATCTGTTTGTGGACTGCCTGCTGATGAAGGAAAGTAGTGAGAGTGACTTCAGTTGCTGCTGCTTGAATTATATCTTTTTTCTATCATCTGTTGGTGGTTATACTCATGATACCAGGAGCTGCTTCTGGAGACGAAACTAACCTTTGCTGCTGCCTTCTGTTACGAGGGTGATAGCTGCTGCTGACAGTGGACGGAGTGATATCTGCAGTAAGTTTTAGTGAGAGTTACTACTTCTTGTGGTGTACGTGACTAGAGTGATATATTGTGCTGTTGTTTATCAACGAGTGAAAACTGATGCTGATGGTTTCTGTGATATTTGCTGTGACAACAGCAGCAGCTGTTGTATCTTCAAATTAACAGCAGTAGAAGTTATTTCATTCCTCCCCTTAGACAACAACAGCAAATCTTACTCTCCACCTAGGTTGCAGGAGGCGGCTCTTTTTCAACCAGCTGCAGCAGCGTTTGAATTAAAAAAAACCCCATAAAATCTGCTACTTCTATCATCAGAAAAGAATAACACAAAAGCGATAAGCCGTACTAACTGCAACTGTGGCATTAGCCATTGTACCAATTAAAAACCACCATCAACAGCTAATGCTTTCGACAGATGGTGGTGCCACTAAAAACAACACCAGCAGCTGCTTATGATACCACCATCAGTAACTGACACCACCATCAGCAGCCTATGCTTTTACTTACAGCAGCAGCAAAATGTACTCTAAACACTAGTGGCAACAGCTGACATCCCTCTGATCTCCGATATAGGCAGATGATAGTGTCATTTACTAAAAGCAGCGGCTGCTTATGACACCACCATCAGCAACTGACATCACCATTAGCAGCTAATACTTAATCAACAGCATCCGTAATGGTTATTCTCAATACTAATGACAGTAGCTGATATCCCTCTGTTCTCCGATATCGGCAGATGGTAGGGTCACTGTCACTAATAATAACATCAGCAGCTCATTCTGACACCACCATTTGCAACTGACATCACCATCAGCAGCTGATGCTTTCATCAACAGCAGTAGTTATTCTAAATATTTATGGCAGCAGCTAATGTCCCGCTGTTCTCCAATATCAAAAGATGGTGGTGTCACTATCACTAATAAACAACATCAGGAGCTGCTTATGACACAACCATCAGCAACTGACTACATTATCAGCAGCTGAAGATTTCATCAACAACAGCAGCAAAAGTTATCCTGAATACATTATGGCAGCAGCTGATGTCCTTCTGTTCTCCGATATCGGCAGATGGTGGTGTAACTATAAAAAAACACTAGCAGCTGCTTATGACACCAGCATCAGGAACTGACTTCTCCATCAGCAGCTATTGCTTTTACTTACAGCAGCAGCAAAAGTTAATCTCAGTACTAATGGCAGCACCTGATGTCCCTCTGATCTTCAATATCGACAGATGATGTGGTCTCTGGTACAAACATCAGCATCTGCTTATGAAAACTGGCGGAGCAGCAGATGTTACTCCTGTCAAATCACCAACATTAGTGTCTGCAAATACTACACACGGCAAAAACAGTAATATAAGCCTAAATCCTTACTATAAACAGTGGCTGACACTTTTAATAACACCATTATCACAGGCAGCATATATCAATCGTAAAAAAAGAAAATAATATTGAAAACATCAGCATCAGTTGTCACTATCATACCACGAACAGAAGCAGCAGTGTAACAGCAACAAAGTAGAAAAAGTTGCATCACTCTCTATCAACAACTAGAAACAACAAATATTAGGCCCCGGCACAAAATATCAAAAGATGTCAGTCTTGCAATAAAAAGAGTGTCAGGAAGTGTCTCTCTCACCACCAAATGTTGCATCACAAATTCTCTTCACACCCGTAGCATATATATATATATATATATATATATATATATATATATATATATATATATATATATATATATATATATATATATATAAAGAAGAATGTTTATTCAAGTGCTATATAGGTTATGTAGCCCTTGAGCATATACATGTACATACATGCAATACAAATATAAACGATGTGACAGGTAGTACAATAAGTGCATAATAACACCTTAATAAATACGGAATAATATGTGAGATTAATACTTAAAGCTATTAATTTCTTTCCTCTGAGATATATCCTAACCTATCCCACTTAGACCTTATCTTTGCTTAGTGAAAACTGTGTGACTCTTCTTGTAATATCCCTTCGGGCACTATGCCTAACCTGCATTGAACCAACGTCGATTCGACATCATGACGTCGAATCGTCTTCGGTTCAAAGCTGATCAAACCCCATGTGCCCGACGGGTTATTTGTAAGGTAACTTAATTCGTTGCGACCCCTAAACTACATATAAGGCACATCTGTCATGCGAATTGGTGAGAACTGTGTGACTCTTCTTGTAATATCCCTTCGAGCACTATGCTTAGCCAGCATCGGACCAACGTCGATTCGATATCATGACGTCGAATCGACGTTGGTCCAAAGCTGATCAAGCCCCATGTGTGCCCGACGGGTTATTTGTAAGGTAACTTAATTCGTTGCGAGCCCTAAACTACATATAAAGCACATCTGTCATGCGAATTGGAGAGAACTGTGTGACTCTTCTTGTAATATCCCTTCGGCACTATGCTTAGCCAGCATTTGACCAACGTCGATTCGATATCATGACGTCGAACCGACGCTGGTCCAAACTTGATCAAACCCCATGTGCCCGACGGGATATTTGTAAGGTAACTTAATTCGTTGCGAGCCCTAAACTACATATAACGCACATCTCTCATGCAAAATGGAGAGAACTGTGTGACTCTTCTTGTAATATCCCTTCGGGCACTATGTTTAGCCAGCATTGAACCAACGTCGATTCGATATCATGACGTCGAACCGACGCTGGTTCAAAGCTGATCAAACTCCCATGTGCCCGACGGGATATTTGTTAGGTAACTTAACTCGTTGCGAGCCCTAAAGTACATATAACGCATATCTGTCATGCAAAACACCCAAAGTGGCTATGTGAAAAAGCAAACACCAGTTTGAGTACCTAAACAAACGAAACAGTATTGTGTCTACACTGAAAACACATATTTGAAGGAAAAAAGAGAAAATAAACCTTACGTAAATATATGGCAGCAGAGGGACATCAGCTGCTATATTTTTCTTTCGTTGATGCTGACAATGGCTTTCTGAACAACCCTAACGACCTTGCATATTCAAGGATTCTGTTGTTTTTATTTCTCTGTTTATACCAGTACCATGGTCTTGCATGCTCTTAGTATTAGTCCTCAAACACATACATTGAGATGACACTAGAGGCTCTAAATGCAGGAAAAAATAATTGTAATTAAATAAATAAACTTGAAAAATTAACTTCTGAAAATTAACTTTGACCTTGTCTTTTTTTTCAAACATCTTGCTGATCTTACCCAACAAGTAGAGCCAAACTAAAAACAGGGGATAAATGAGCAATAAAAAGGCAAATAAGAAGAGAGGGAAAAAGAGAAAAGAGTGGCCAAGATCTGTAGGAAAATTTAAAAACGATGAGAAAAAATAAATGTCATGTTGAATAGCTAATTATAGTATCTTCTGCGGGAGTCTCAGCTGAAGTTGCGGACCTGGTGTTGTCTCAGAGGCAGCAGCAGTTGTTTCTTTCTGTACAGCTGCAGTTGATAGTTGATGCCAGAGGTACTATTGACCTACCTTAAATTAACTTGCAAGCTGAGCGAAAACGGATTTGCGATATATCGGTATTACGGTATTGTGAGACAACTTTATCATGTTTTTTTTAAGATACGTTTTCTGTAATAAGTACTTTAACTCCGAAATTCAACGCTGTTTAAGATGTTAAGATCCATAATTCGAATTATCGATATCCATAATTCGAACTCAGGATATCCGAAAATCATAATTATTAATAGATATAATTTGCATCATGGATATCACAAATCCAATTTTTGGATATTCAAAATTTGATTTATGGATGGTCATAAATCGAATTATGGATATCGGATATCACTTATTACTAATGGATATCAATAAATCAAATAGGTGATACCAATGTCGAATTAGTGATATCCATTAATCATTAAGATTATTAGATATCCATAATTCAAATATTAAGTAAAATCCATAATTCGGGTTACGGATATCAATATTTGGGCCCGTTTATGTATAACACTAATTAGAATTATGGATATCAGATATTCTTCGTTACAAATAATAAGTTTAGATAACGACTGCTCTGCGATTATTTATGGATATTTACTATTCAAATTATGGATATCAATTATTCAGCCCGATTTCTTGATATAACTTATTTAAAATATGGATATCCCTACTTCGAATTACATATATGAGCCGCGACACGGGAAAACCAACAATCTGGTTGTGCACCCAGCGCAGACTCGGATCAGCCTGGGCATCCGCCCAGTCTGATCAGAGTCTTCGCTGTCCGCATGGAGGTAGCTAAGACCCTTAGCTACCCTTTGGGCACTAAACGAAGAGTCTGATCAAACTTGGCGAATGCCCAGGCTGATCTGAATCTGCACTGGGTGCACAACCACGTTGTTGGTTTTCTCGTGTCGCGGCTCATATGTATTTCCATAATACTGCCCATAGCTATCAATAACTCTAATTATGGCTATCCATAAATCGAATTAGTGATATCATAATTCGAATTGGTGATATCCATAAAATCGGATATTTGACATCCATAATTCGAAGTTGTGATATCCATTCTTTGAATAAGTGATATCAATAAATGGGCTGACCAAGACCTGACAAATGTAACAATTTTCTACTTGCTCACTGCGCACTGGGAAAGCAAATACTTTTATTTGACCAGCAAAATTTCTTGCTTCTCCAGAATTATTGTTGTAACACAAATTTCCGATGAAAGAGGTTACAGGTGTGATCTACGAGACAGGGCTGAGATATATGATAAACTTTATTTTTCAGCAGTTTTTACATGAATCAACCAAATAAAAGAGTGCTGAAAATGTCTCCTTCCCCACCCCAACCTGCATTCGCACTGCTGATTTTTTTTCATCTCTCGTAACGATGTTCCCGAAGTGGCTCAGCGGTTTCCATCTGTTGGATTTTATTGTATGTGTATTTCAATTCTCGTAACGACATTGGATTTTATGTACTGTTCTGTTTCAGTTCTCCTAACGACGTTCGCCAAGTGCGTACGTAACTATAGTTGCACACCCCTGGCGCCGAGTGTTCGTCCAAGTCCTATGTATATTGTTTTGTTCTCTTCTCTTCTCCTAACGACGTTCCCCATGTGGTCAGCGATACGTAACTATTACTATAGTTGCACACAGCCGTCCAAATTTATATTTTGTAATCGACCCTATTAGCGCACGTGACCCAATAAGCGCAGATCATGGGAAGTTCTGAGGCATATGATTTTTAGCGCACATATTTTTACTGCTTTATCCCTTTGATTGCTTGTTGCAAGTGCTGAAAACACTATAAAATCTTACAGTTTTCACTTACAAAGCATCTCCATCCTGCATGACTATATGCAGCTTTTCTCTAATGATTCAGTTTATTTCTATATATAATAATTCTTTGAAATGTGCGTTTATTAGGAAGAATGTCTACTTTTAGCGCACAGTAAACGGGTCGAATACGGTACACCTTTATTTTTTTACTTATAATTTAGAAGCTTATTATATTTTGTTGGTATGTGTAAGGGAAGCAAACTATTCCAATTCAGTCTCTTATATGTACCATGTTTTAATCTTTGCCAAGGAAATAGATTTTTTTTTTGTATTTATTTATTTTTTTAAATTTATTTTTGTAGCTATTCCATTCTAGTATATATTATTCTCGCAAAGGAAATAAGTTAACATGTCTGTAAACTATATATAGGCACAAGGGAGAAGCCTGCGAAAGATAAATCCTATTATTGTATAACTGCAACTACAGTTATTCATTTTAAACACAGATGTTATTATTATTATCATCATCGTCATTTGTCATTATTATTTTGGGCTTTACAGCCCTTACAAGAACACTTACCTATATCGAGCCGATCGTTCCTAGAAAGTGGGCTAAAACCAAACTTACTGGGGTAAAACATCATCAGCTGCTGCGAGGCTATCAGCAGCTGCTGCGAGGCTATCAGCAGCTGCTGCTGAGGCTAGCAGCGGCAGCTCGTGATTTGGATGTTACTGTATCCCCCACTGCCCGTATGGCCACGAGGAACTGTAAAACCTCTACATTTTACTTTATGGCTGGTTCCTGAAGTACATGTATCGAATGAATGTAACAACCCTTAAAGTTGATGTATTTTTACCAAACCTGATGTTAAGGTGGGTTTACAAGTTACAAAATGATGTATATCATGCAACATGTGTCACCGTGTAAACACCCGAAAACCATATCTCAAATGACTAAAATCTTTTGCATGCAACATGTCTAAGCATAGCCTTCTTTCGACAAAATGGTTGCATGGCACGTGTCATGCAACATGTGTCATCGTGTAAACCCACCTTTACACCTCTAACTTCGGCCTCTCATAGAACAATTTGGTCGACCAAATACGTCGCGTCCCTCCATCTAACTCTCTGTCTCTCTCTGATCCCATCTGCTTATCTTTAAAATTTTTGACAAGGATGTTATACTGGAAAAAATCAAAGAAATAGCCTACAGGACTAGAAACGATGATTATAAAAAAAAAACTTCATAAGATGGTCTTCGAAAAGCCATTGAGCTTACAAGAAAAAATGGAATTCAGCAATGATAGTATTCCAAACTTAATTATCAACACACACGCGCGCACGCACGCATCGGGATCGGCCGTGTTCGGTTCAGTTCAATTCTCCTAACGACGATCCCCAAGTGGCTCAGCGGTACGTAACCATAGTTGCACGCACTTGGCGCCGTGTGTCCGTCAAAGGGTCGGCCGTGTGGCTCGGTTTGCGAAGAGCTCGCACGGTGGGCAGGAGGTGGGATGAGTTCGATCCCGGTCGGACCATGAGGTTTTCATTCTCTTTGGCATTGATGACCATTGTGGGTCCACACTAGGATCATCGGTATAAAAAAAAGTGCTTGTTTCGTCGGTTCCACCGTGATTCCTTGCAGATTTGGGACGAATCTAATTTCGCAGGGTGGAAATGCGAACGGTCAGCCATGACGTTCTGTTGCTTGGTTGGCAGAGTGCTCGCATGGTATGCGAGATGCCTGGGCTTCGAGTCCCAATTAGGCAACGACGTTTTTCCTCTCCTGTGATGCAAACACATGCGTGTGCGCACGTACACACACGCACGCAAGCGTATGATATACAAGCGTACATACAGACACATACTTTCGAGATCATTTTAGGCAAAGGCCATATGTCCTTAACCTTCACACAGTAAAGGTAATTCTTAAACACTTATATTAAGTCTGATACTTATGCAGACATGCGTGTTCCATAAACTCACTAAACCCCACTTCTGTCCTGTACAAAACAGAACAAAACGTTATTTCCATCTCAGGTCATAATGCATGATAGATGAGACAACGTCCCAAAATATAGCTAGAATATTACTGCATTGCACTGCATGGCGCAGCATTTCACATGAAGATACATGTAGATGTAAAAAAGAAGGGAAGAGGGGAAAGATGGGCAGACAGACTTAGTTTAGGAGAGTTTTTTTAACATAAAGAACCGTCATCTATCAAATTACCATATTCGAAATCACATTGTACCCAGATATGACTGATACGTCCAATTAGCATACGACGCCAGAACAACGTTAATATGACGTCGCATCAGTGTCATTGGGACGTCATGGCGCTAAGCCTCGCCCGGGCAAAAGTCCATGTTGACGGCTTTGGCACAACTATAAAAACAATAGCTCTCCGTCCACAAAACGAGGAATTAAAATTGAACCAACGTTGGTTCAGTGTCATAACGCTGAATCAACGTTGACTCAAAGTCGACTCAACGTTGCCTGTCTACTGGGTTGTTTATTAACTTTTCGTGTCCGCTCCATATCTCCGTAACTCCGTAAGATTTTCTTGAAACTAGGGTCAAATGTTTGCCTTATCGAGACGATGTGCAGAACTTATATTTCAACGATGCCCGACAAAGGTCAAGGTCACACTTAAAAGTCAAAGGTCAAAAGGTAATATTTCTCATCCACTCCATATCTCAAAAGAACCATAACCCTACTTTCAGTTTTGACGGAATTATACCCCTTTGTATTTGTATTTTTCATGTAGTAATTTCATATTAGCTTCGTGGCCGCACGATATCTCAAAAACTGTTTAAGATTTCTACATGAAAGTTTGTATAAATATAAAGCACCATCAGACGATGTGCAGAGAAAAAAATATAACCCTACTTTCAGTTCTGATGGAATAATGTCCCTTTGTATTTTTCGTAAAGTAATTTCATATGAGCTTCGTGTCCGCTCCATATCTAAAAAATCATTTAAGATTTCTTCATGAAAATTTGAATACGTATAAAGCACCATCAAACAATGTGCAGAGAAAAAAAAAATAACGGTTACCCGTCTTTCAGTTTTGACGGAATTATGTTCCTTTGTGTGTGTTTTTTTTTGTATAGTAATTTCATATAGGCTTCATGTACGCTCCATATCTCGGAAACCGCTTAAGATTTCTTCATAAAAGTTTGTATAAGTATCAAGCACATTCAGGCAATGTGCAGTGAAAAAAGAACCATAACCCTACTTTCACTTTTAACAAAATTACGCCCCTTTGTATTTTTCGTATTGAAATTTTGTATTCAATTCATGTCTGCTCCATATCAAAGATTTTTTTGAAACAAAGGTTCATCGTATTGAGACAACGTGAGAACTTGTATTTCAACAATGTCCGACAAAGATTAAGGTCACAATTAAAGGTCTAAGTTCAAAAGGTAACATTATTTGTCTGCTCCATATCTTGAAAGCCGTATAAGATTTCTTCATAAAAGTTTACACAAATATGAAGCATCATCAGACAATGTACAGAGAAAAAGAACCATAACCCTACTTTAAGTTTTGATGGAATTATGTCCCTTTGTATTTTTCGTGTAGTAATTTCAGATTAGTTCATGTCTGCTCCATATCTTTAAAACCGTTTAAGATTTCTTCATGAAAGTTTGTTCAAATATCAGCCGATATGCAGAGAAAAAGAACTATAACCCTACTTTCAGTTCTTTCATCTCTTGTTTCTTTCCAACTTTAAGCCCCACGGGTGTATATTGCCCCGCTCAGCGGAGCTCTTTCTATTTTTGTCAACTCATGATCATTTTAATGATTCCTCTAAGCTTCAAAGGTTAATACGGGCAAAACAGGCATTAACCAGATCGCTTCGAAGGCAGCAGGGTCATGTTAAATGCCTTTGATAGGTAAGTATAAAACAGGAAGGTGAAGTCGGTTTGTTTTTCGTTTTTCGCTTTTCGTTTTTCGTTTTTCGCTTTTCAATTTTTGCTTTTTGTTTTTCCACATTCAACTGCTATATTAGCATTCGCACTGAAGCCGAATATCGAATTTTGTACTTCGAAATCATATTCTGACATTCGAATTTAGCCGAGTATGGTATTTTGACACTCGAAATCCTATTTTGACATTCGCACAGAGGCCGAATATCGAATTCTGACATTCGAAATCCTATTTTGACATTGAAACTCAGGCCGAATATGGTATTTTGACATTCGAAATCCTATTACGACATTCGCTCTCAAGCCGAATATGGTATTTTGACATTCGAAATCCTATTTTGATATTCGAATTCAGACCGAACGTGGTATTTTGACATTTGAAATCCTATTTTGACATTCGCACTGAAGCCGAATATCGAAATTTGAATTTCGAAATCCTATTTTGACCTTCAAACTCTGGCCGAATATGGTATTTTGACATTTGAAATCCTATTTTTACATTCGTACTGAAACCGAATATCAAAATACCATATACGGCCTGAATTCGAATGTCAGGATAGGATATCGAAGTTCAAAATTCGATATTCGGCTTCAGTGCGAATGTCAAAATACGATTTCGAATGTCAAAATATCATATTCGGCCTGAGTTCGAATGTCAAAATATGATTTCGAATGTCAAAATTCGATATTCGGCGTCAGTGCGAATGTCAAAATCGGATTCGAATGTCATAATTCTATATTCGGCCTAAGTTCGAATGTCAAAATAGGATTTCGATTATCAAAATTCGATATTCGGCTTCAGTGCGAATGTCAAAATTGGATTTCGAATATCAAAACACCATATTCGGCCTAAGTTTGAATGTCAAAATAGGATTTTGAATGTCAAAATTCGATATTCGGCTTCAGAGCGAATGTCAAAATAGGATTTCGAGTGTTAAAATATCATATTTCGCCTGAATTCGAATGTCAAAATCGGATTTCGAAAGTCAAAATTCGATATTCGGCTTCAGTGCGAATGTCAAAATGGGATTTCGAATGTCAAAATACCATATTCGTCCTGAATTCGAATATCAAATAGGACTTCGAATGTCAAAATTCGACATTCAGCTTCAGTGCGAATTTTCAAATGGGATTTAGAATGTCACGATATCATATTCGGCCTGAATTTGAATGTCAAAATAGGATTTCGAATGTCAAAATACCATATTCGGCTTCAGTGCGAATGTCGAAATAGGATTTCGAATGTCAAAATATCATTTTCGGCCTGAGTTTGAATGTCAAAATAGGATTTCGAATGTTAGAATTCGATATCCGGCTTCTGTGCAAATGTCAAAATAGGATTTCGAATGTCAAAATACCATATTCGGCCTGAATTCGAATGTCAAAATAGGATTTCGAATGTCCATAACCATATTCGGCCTGAGTTTGAATGTCAAAAAAGGATTTCGAATGTGAAAATTTCAGAGTCTTCATAGCGAATGTCAAAATAGGACTTCGAATGTCAAAATACCATATTCGGCCTGGGTTTGAATGGTAAAATAGGATTTCGAAATTCAAAATTCGATATTCAGCTTCAGTGCGAATGTCAAAATTCGATATTCAGCTTCAGTGCGATGTCAAAATAGGATTTCGAATGTCAAAATACCACATTCGGTCTGAATTCGAATGTCAAAATAGGATTTCGAATGTCAAAATTCGATATTCGGCTTCAGTGCGAATGTTAAAATAGGAGTTGAATGTCGAAAAACGAAATGCGAAAAACGAAAAACGAAAAACGAAAAGCGAAAAACAAAAAACAAACCAACTTCACCTTCCTGTATAAAACTTAGTGGAGTGAAAATGGCTAATTCTTTTTACAGTGTGTCCGGAGTTCTAGAGAAAAGCAAATTTGTTTAAATTACCGTTCACACAGGTTATCACTAGGATTAACTGACAAAATATTTGAGTAGCATGAACATTTATGTCTTGTAACTTGGACACTAACTTATGCCAAAAGAAAGTTACTTTCGCAGAACGCTTGAAAGGTCAACAGGTCAGTCATAACAATAGTAAACGCGTGCAAGACGTTAGTCCGATTTAGACACGTTGTGAATAATTCACACCGGGTCAACTGTGTTTCAAGGATGTTACGAAACGAAAAAGAGCTGTTACGAAACGAAAACGAGTCATAGTTACCAACCGACTTGGTCATTAGTCGTTTTGTAACTATGACTTTTTTCCGTTTAGTAACAGCCCATGTACTTACATAGTTAACCAGAGTTGTAAAAACTGGAATATAGTTGTAGTTTTAAGATAGAGCTGGAATATAGAGACTAATTGTCTTGTTAAATCGCCTCCATTCAAATGTCATGCCCTTTTTCCTTGCTAATTCTTCATTTTATGTAGCAGATCCAGTCTGTTTACCCTGACTATTTCAAACTGGACAATAAAGGACTTTGCTGGCATATCCTTTTTTATAAGGACATCTGTTTTGTCTGACTACTGCTGTGATCGGACTGTTCGGACTGGTCCCAGTTTGATTTCAATTCCAAATCAAACACACATCATAATTCCTCTCTGGCTAAGGACAAATGCGCTTCTAATGAGGGACCAAAACATGCTTTATTGTAGAATTCCTTAAACACCTCTATACTGTAACCCAAAACAAACACGCCAGTATGGAGGTCCTAATGAGGGCTCAAGCACGATTTTGGGCGACTTCTCAGGAAGAACATATGTTGGTTTGTATCCCTTCATTAACTCGTGACAAAAGCGTTACCTAGAAGGTTAAATATATTTTCATGGATAATTATAAAATAGTCTCCCATAAGCACCATTTGACCTAGGGGCCCTCACTGAGGAGCCGAAATATGTTCTGTATGGTGAGTATGTCACAAGAGAAAATATACTTTTACGGCATGTGAGAATGGACAAGACACTGATTTCCCAGTATCTATACACTGTTGTTGCGAAGAACAATCTCCAAATATCCTCAGACTGAACTGAACCGTCCCTGTTCGGACATGCGTTAGAGCACATTTTGTCGTGGTTTTACTTACTTGTGAATGTACATAATATGGTTATTATAGATATGTTATGAGAACAATAAAGTCTCATTTTATTGTCATTATTGTTGCTAAATGAAAACCCTTTGAAAATCCAAGCATTGATACAAAATTTGAACAAATTCGTTTCAATTTCAACTATTTCATATATTTCGTTCAAACATTTCTCCTCCAAATGAAGTCAATTTTATATGGAGCCTCTATGGTTTGGAGGAATGAACGAATATATGGAAGGTTGCAATATGGCCGCTGTCAGAGAGTGGTTTTTCCCCCTTTCCCCCCGGAAAAATGGCTATAGGAAGAACGACTATATAGTGGATTGTCCGGACCTCATAGAGCCACCTTTCCCCCATAGTCCTTTTCCCCCCCACCAGAAAATGAGCTATTACAGAATTTGGTACTGCTATTGGTATTTTGCGGAACGGAACGAAACGGAACGGCCAGGAGCAGAGACAGTTTACGGAATTAACTGCATTAGAAATGTATCAGTTCTTCAAGGCATGTAATAAAATTGATTTATTCCGAAAAAAATAATATGCAAATTACCGACCATATCTTTTATAATAATCAATAATTACTTATCTAAGAAAGAAGCTAGTTGTGATTTCTTCCCATCGCAGATATCCATACACATACAGACGCATGCAAGCTTACAGGAAGCTTAACGGGTTCTTTGTCCAGTCGTTTTTGATTCAGCGGAAGTGTATTAGATCAGACTTGTGTCCCGATGGGAAATCCCAAGACTTCTGCATAAAAGGTCCAGTCCAGGCACTCCACTCGGCGGAGCGCACGCACAGATGAACGCTTGTACAAACACAAAATTATGCATTCATGCGCAAAACCACGTACACTCGTAGCCGTTTTTGGCTGGCACGCGTAAAAGCAAAATGCCTACCTGTTTTCCCCAACACGAAATTAAGACAGACTGATGGACTCATGCATGCGGTTCTAGCTTCTCTTATCCGGCGGTATTTTTCGGACAGAAACTCACATTTCTGTTTCATTTATGAACCTCACTATTATGACTGTAGAGGGAGCAAATTCCATCATGTAGCGTGTTTTCCTGCAATCGTATTACTGGGGGAAAATCCACTATAGAGGGGAAAAACGGCTATGCAAAACCCCGTATAGTAGATTTTCCCCGGGGAAAATTGGCTATATAGTCATATTTACGGGGGGAAATTCTACTATATAGCCATTTTTCCGGTGGGAAATTCTACTATGGAAAAATCATAGTCATTTTTCCGGGGGGGAAATCTACTAGGGGGGAAAAGCTACTCTCTGACAGCCGCAATGCCCATATTATATACTGAGGGACTTTAAAAACGCATCATTGTGTATCATGTTATTTTACCCAGAGTTTGCAATATTGGAAACGTTTGAGCACGCGTGCGAGTTAGCATGGTTGAGTTCTTTAAGTCTGCAAACGCTTACAGAGAGTGTGCAACCATGCATAGAAATTTCGAGAAAATGGAAATTTGGTTACTTTTTCGCATAATATTTTAACGAATTCACATTTTGTCAATTTTTAATGTTTATGCATCTGAATGATTACCACACACTGTAAAACAATGAAAAATGGCAAAGATCCTTGTAAAAGAATTATATCGATGTTCGAAAATTAGATTTTTAAAAAAAAATAATAGGATACAGTTCAAAATTTGGAGATGCCCGACTTAAAAGCCGACCAATTGACTGTACACCTACCCAGGTCATGAGAGTATGTCTTAATGTACCAGTTCAAAGCAAATTTGAGTAATTATTCAAATGTCTGTTATGTTCACTTCCGGTTTTTGTGCAAAAAAGTTTGAATCTTTGCAAAATGACCTTGAAAAGAAAGAAATGTAACCGATAAAAAGAGAACAAAAAGCAATAACAATGAATAACCTCTGATTTTTATGTCATTGAAATCTGATCAGCAGTAACAAAATTGCAGCAAACTTAAATCACGCTTCAATCATCACTGGATTAATGCGAATTTATCTCCCTTTAGGAATATTCTAAAGCCAAATTTTGCATTCGTTTTGAAAGCTTGTGTTCCCGGTTAAAATTGGAATAAACCAAAATTACAATAGTTGATGGCTGTATGAAACAAAAATTCATTTTTCTAGCATATCCAAAGCTACAAACTGGTGCGTTTCTAAAGTCTCTCCTAAGTAGCTCCCCTGAGCTTATAACTACTGAAACATGAGATTATGGAAACGAGATGAAAGACTGATCTTGAAAATCTGACACGGAATCATTTTCTATTACAGTGCATCACCTGAACATTGTTTGTTGAAAAGTGAGTTGAAGAAGTTTGGTACATGTAATATGAAATCTAACAGGCCTCTGAGATAAAGTGCTGCTCTCGAAATCTTGACACGATGTACATTTTCATGAAATTAGGCCAATGGGAAGAAATTGTAAAGTTAAGTGGGTGAGTTGTGGTTCATACAAATGTCTGTATAGAAGTATAGTAAATACAAATATCTGTATAAAACTTTAATAAATTAATGCATCTCCCCGAAAACTTTGGAGGAGATGTTTAAAAGGTCAAGGTCAGCCCAAGGTCATCATTTGGACAATCTTGGTATTACTAAAGTACATGTACTCGATGTCACATATCAAGTTATAAGGCCATTGGTCAGTTGGTTCTGGAGAAGAAAATCTTTATATGCTTCGCCATATATGGGTATGACGGTCATGTTGGTTATGTGAGCTGGACCGTTTGAACAAAGCTCGTTTCCTCAACCCCTGGAGGCTCTATATGAAATTTGGTTACACTTTGCCCAGTGGCTTTTTAGCAGGTGTTTGAAATTGTGGAAATATAAGATCATGGTCAAAGGTCAAAGAATCACCTTGAACTCTTGTACTCACAAAACTTTATTTACTCATTAAGATGACTGTATATACCAATTTTTAGACCAAAATTTTTAACGATTCCCATAAAATCTAAAGTTCTTGCATTTTTCCATATTTGACCTTGCCGTAAAAATGTCTTCTTATATTTTGTTCTCTAATGTTTAGAATACAAAAAAGAGGGTCGTGAGGCCTTGAATCGCTCACCAGAGCAATTGGCCCAGTGGTTTTGGAGGAGATGTTTAAAAGGTCAAGGTCATACTAAGGTCATCATTTGAACAATCTTGGTATTACTTGAGTACTCGGTGTCACATACCAATTGCAAGTTTCAAGACCATTGATCAATTGTTAATGGAGAAGAAGATCTTTATGAGTTTTTGCCATATATGAGCGTGGCAGCCATGTTGGTTCTGAGCGTGGCAGCCATGTTGGTCATATGACCTGGACCATTTGAACAAATGTTTGTTCCCTCATCCCCGGGAGCATTATATGAAATTTGATTACACCTGGCTCAGTGACTTTTGAGATGTTCGAAATATGAGAGACCATGGTCAAAGGTCAAAGAATGACATTGACCTCTTGTACACATAAATTGTCATGTACTCATTAAAATGACTATTTACATGTTCACCAATTTTTAAGCCAAAATCTTCTACAATTCTCATAAAATCTTAAATTCTAGCATTTTTCCATATAAAAGAACCAGAAAAGGTCATGATTTGAACAATCTTTTTAGTACTTGTGTACTCAATGCTTCATACCAAGTTTCAAGGCCATCGGTTCATTGGTTCTTGAGAAGATTTTTAAAGGCTTTTACAATATATGGGCGTGGTGGCCATGTCGGTCATGTGACCGGGACCGTTTGAACAATTTTGCGTTTCCACGAGCTCTGGAGGCTATATTTGAAATTTGTTTACAAATGGATGAGTGGTTTCAGAGGAGAAGTTGTTTAAAACTGTGGACAGACAGACGACGAGGACGATGGACGACAGAGCCTTGCCATCCTGAAGCTCCCCCGGAGCCGCTGGCTCAGGTGAGCTATAAAGAGTGGCGTGTTGACAAAAAAGGTGTTTTATCAGGAAAGGTCAAAGGGACCCCCCCCCCCCCCCACAAAAGAAACAAACAAACAAACAAACAAAAAACATCTTTATTGCACATGTATTTAGGTCTGAAGGTACTTCAATACATTCAGAAGAGCGTCCCAGCAATTATTTGTTCAAGCTCTCAAATTGTGAGGTAGAATAGATAAAAACAGTAGCTTAGTCTCAAATGTTCGAAAATTTATACGGTGCATGTATACGGGATGCATGTATTAAATAAAGGTTAGGCGGGTATACGTATATCACACATACAGTATAAAAACTACATTACTATGACAAAGACAGGTATGTAAGTGAAAATTTTCAACCTTGAAACAGTAGACTTCCCTGTGTGTTATTCATAATTTTGCCAAAACATTTAGACACAGTTTACTATTTCTTCCGCTCAACCTGATAGTGTGTGAATGAATTAAAATTATAATTGCTGAGACGCCCTTCTCAATGTATTTATGTACCTTCTGGACTAAATACATGTTCAATATCGATGTTATTGTTTTTAATTTTGAGAAAGAAAATTACCCTTTGACCTTTTCTTATATGAAACATTTTTTTATATCAACAAGTCCTGCATTTTAAGATTCTAAATTGTGCGAAAGAACATAAAGAAGGCATCTACTAAGTTTTGTGAAGACCTGTTGTTGTTTCCGAATTTTATGCAGATTTTTGTATTCATCACAATTCAGTGATTATCATACATAGCTGTATTTCCACACCAACTGGTAAGAACAAATACAGGCAATGCCTCTGTCCAATACATTGACATATGTATATACTACTATGTATCAGTAGTCATGAAATCCTAATTCTGTATGGGGTGGTCATGGTCGGATGATGGTGCTGGGTAACTTCCAGTGCCGTGGAGAGGTGGGGGTAGGGGTCCTACTTTTGGACAAAAGTAGGGCAAGGGCCTTCTGTGCTTGCAGTAGGTGTCGGTGGGTGGGGGGTTGTTTGGCCTTTTCTCTCTCCCCTACCATATCACTTCTCTCTCTGCCTCTGGGATGGTCGGGTCAGGCGATGGTGCTGGGTAGCTTTCAGTGCCTAGGCGTCCTTCTTATTTGGATAAAAGAAAGACAAATGCTTACTGTGCTTGCAGTAGGTGCGGATGGGAATCGTTTAGTCATTTTTCCCTCGCCTATCATATCTCTTTTTTTTCTCCCTCTCTCTGGGAGACGGCTCGATATAGACTGAAATACTGTCTCAATCTTCGGAGCCGTTAAACCCAAAAAGAGCCAAACAAATGCTTAAAGTGAATACTTGTTTGATGTCTGATTAATATTTAAAATGGTATATAGCATTTCGGATAGTTTCTTAAACAAGAGGGCCAAGAGGCCCTTAATTGCTCACCTGAGCAAAAAGTTTAAAGGTCAAACTAGGGTCATCATTTGAACAAACCTGATAGTTTGCATTATTTCCAAATGGTTCTGAAGAAGAAGATTTTTGAATATTTTTCTATGTTTTGCTATGATTCAAACCCAGGACCCCCTGGGGCGGGGCCATTTTGACCCTGGGGCCATCATTTGAATAACATTGGTATAGGACCACTGGGCAAGAACTTACTAAATTTCAAGCATCTGAATCAAGTGGTTCTTCATATTTTTCTATGTATTTCTATGGTTCAAACCCAGGACCCCTGGGAAGGGGCCATTTTAGACCCTGGGGCCATCATTTGAATAAACTTGGTAAAGGAACACTATGCAATGCTACTTATCAAATTTCAAGCATCTGCACCAAGTGGTACTGGAGAAGAAGATTTTTAAGTATATTTTAATTTCAAACCCACGACCCCCCCCCCCCCCCCCCCCCCCCCCCCCCGCAGGGCCATTTTGGATCCCAGGGCCAACATTTACACAAACTTTGTAGGAGTCTACTAAGCAATGCATCATACCAAATTTCAAGCATCTGAGCCAAGTGGTTCTGCAGAGGAAGATGTTTAAAAAATTTTCTATGTATACTGAACGCCAAAAGAAACGCACACAGTTTATGTTCTTTTTTCTCGGCACTATCACTAGGCAAGTCCAAATCGATCATTGCTTAGACTATGATATTCAACCGACTACAGTGCACAAGGAAACTATCATGATTAAAACTTTTCAGAAAAGAGCTCTCTCACTTTCTCGAAAAACATTAAATTCCATTCCAAGAGTTATCTTTCCTTTTCAAATAAAGCATACTATGTCCAGAAATGGTCTTTGATATGCAACTGTTAGAAAAACGCTAAATTCATATGAATGTTGTGGTTATTAATTAAACGACAGTGCTATGAAATCAGTCAATTTTCAAATAACCTCCCTTTGTATTAAACAAATAGTAATTTTTGAAGACCGACAACGGCTTTGCTTATGCTACACGCTACAGTTTCTTTTATAAATTATTTCATGTGTTGCATTTCACTACAGTATCATTACTGATACAAAGTTTTTCCTTTTCTGTTTAAAAATATCAGAGTTCGAAGGTTTAATGGAAAACCCTATGTTAAAGTGAACTGTGTGTTTAAGCTTTCTTGGTACCTAAGTTTCCTTGTCTTGTTTTTGAAGAATTAAAGACAGCCCAAGAACAAAATGAATTATAGCAAATTTTCTTCTGATAAAGAGATTTACAGTCGCACGTAAATCGTGATTCAAAAAGATTCTGCAGTTGAGAAAATAACCTCTGAAAGATTGCTTGTTTTTGTAACTTTTAATTCTACCCAATCCAGAAAGTGTTGTTTTTTCTCAGAGTGTAAGAGATATTGAGGGTTTTAGATATTCTTTTTCTCAAAAAAAAAAAAACATGGACACGTCAAACTTACAAGACAAAAATAAGTAGCAGCTGGCTACTTTTGCAAATTTAATGTACATATATATACTTTGTGTGCGTTTCTTTTGGCGTTCAGTATATTTCTATGGGCCATTTAGGACCCTGGGGCCATCATTTACACAAACTTTGTAGGAATATACTAGGCAATGCTACATACCAAATTTTAAGCATCTGAACCAAGTGTTTCTAAAGAAGAAGATATTTGAATATTTGTCTATGTATTTCTATAGTTTAAACCCAGGAGCCCCTGGGGCGGGCCATTTGGACCCTGGGGCCTCCATTTGAACAAACTTAGTAAAGACCCACTAGGCAATGCTACATACCAAATTTCAAGCACCTGCACCAAGTGGTGCAGGAGAAGAAGATTTTTAAGTATATTTTAATTTCAAACCCAGGACACCCCCTCAGGGCCATTTTGGACCCCATGGCCACTATTTGAACAAACTTGGTAAAAGTCTACTAGACAATGCTTCATACCAAATATCAAAGCCCTAGGCCTAGCGGTTCCAGAGAGGATGTCTTTTAAAGCAAATTGTAGGCGACGCACGACGGACACTGACTGATCACAATAGCTCACCCTGAGCTAATATAAGAGAGCCAAGAGGCCCTGAATCGCTCACCTGAGAAAAGAGGTTAAAGGTCATACTAGGATCATCATTTGAACAAATCTGATAGTTTGCAACCATTTCCAAATGGTTTTGAAGAAAAAGATGTTTGAATGTTTTCTATGATTGCTATGGTTCAAACCCAGGACCCCCTGGCTTGGGGCCATTTTGGACCCTGGGGCCATCATTTGAATAATCTTGGTAACGGACGACTAGCCAATGCATCATACTAAATTTCAAGCATCTGAGCCAAGTGGTTCTGAAGAAGAAGATTTTGAAATATTTTTCTATGTATTTCTATGGCTCAAAACCAGGACCCCATGGGGCAGGGCCATTTTTGACCCAGGTGCCATCATTTGAAAAAAAAATGGGAAAGGACCACTAGGCAATGCATCATACTAAAATTCAAGCATCTGCACTAAGGGGTTCTGGAGAAGATTTTAAGTATAATTTCGAACCCAAGACTCTCCGCCCCAGGGTCATTTTGGATACCAGGGCCACCATTACACAAGCTTTGTAGAAGTCCAACAGGCAATCATACCAAATTTCAAGCATCAGAGCCAAGTGGTTCTGAGAAAGAAGATTTTTAAATATTTTTCTATATATTTCTATGGTTCAAACTCAGGACTCCCTGTCGCGGGGCCATTTTGGACCCTGGGGCCATCATTTGAACAAACTTGATAAGGGAATACAAGGCAATGCTACATACCAGATTTCGAGCATCTGAACCAGAAGGTTCTGATGAAGAAGGTTTTTGATTATTTTTCTATGAATTTCTATGGTTCAAACCCAGGACCCCTAGGGCGGAGCCATTTTAGGCCCTGGGGTCATCATTTGAACAAACTTGGTAAAGACTAGTAGGCAATGCTACATATCAAATTTCAAGCATCTGAGCCAAGTGGTTCTGAAGAAGAAGATTTTTGAATATTTTTCTATGTATTTCTATGGTTCAAACCTAGCACTCCCTGTTGCGGGGCCATTTTGGACCCTGGGGCCACAATTTGTACAAACTTGGTAAAGAGCAACTAGGCAATGCAACATACCAAATTTAAAGCATCTGAGCCTTGCGGTTGTGAAAAAGATTTTTTTAATATTTGCTATGTATTTCTATGATTTAAACCTGGGACTCCCTGTCCCGAGGCCATTTTGGACCCTGCGGCCACCATTTGATCAAACTTGGTAGAGGACCACTAGGCAATGTTACCAAATTACAAGCATCTGAGGCAAGCTGTTCTGTTGAAGAAGATTTTTAAGTATTTTTCAGTTTCGACACAAGACCCCCTGCCCCAGGGCCATTTTGGTCCCTGGGGCCACTATTTGAACAGAGTCGGTAGACGACCACTCGGCAATGCTACGTACCAAATTTCAAGCATCTGAGCCAAGGAGTTCTGGAGTAGAAGATTTTTCATTAATTTTTAGTTTCGAACCCAAGACTCCCTGGCCCAGGGCCATTTTGAATTCTGGGGCCACCATTTGAGCAAACGTGGTAGAGGACCACTAGGCAATGTTACATACCAAATTTCAAGCATCTTAACCAATCAGTTCTGGAGTAGAAGATTTTTAAGTATTTTTAGATTCGAACCCAAGACTCCCTGGCCCAGGGTCATTTTGGATCCTGGGTCCACCATTTGAACAAACTTGGAATAGGACCACTAGGCGATCTTACATACCAAATTTCAAGCATCGGAACCAAGCAGTTCTGGAGTAGAAGATTTTTAAGTATTTTTTAGTTTCGAACCCAAGATCCCCTACCCAAGGGCCATTTTGAACCCTGGGGCCACCATTTAAACAAAGTTGGAATAGGACCAATAGGCAATGTTTCATACCAAATTTCAAGCATCTGAGCCAAGTTGTTCTGGTGAAGAAAATTTTTAAGTATGTTTTAGTTTCAAACCCAAGACCCCCTGCCCCAAGGCCATTTTGGACCCTAGGGCCACCATTTGGACAAAGTTGGTAGAGGACCACTAGGCAATGCATCAGGCCAAATTTCAAGTATCTGCACTAAGCGGTTTTGAAGAAGATGTTTGAATATTTTTCTATGTATTTCTGTGGTTTAAACTTAAGACCCCTGGGGCGGGGCCATTTCGGACCCTGAGGCCATCATGTGAACAAACATGCTGAAGGACCATTAGGCAATGCTACATACCAAATTTTCAGCATCTGAGCCTTGCAGTTCTGAAGAAGAAGTTTTTTTATTGAATATTTTTCTGTGTATTTCTATGGTTCAAACCTGGACTCCCTGCCCCGGGGCCATTTTAGACCCTGGGGCCTCCATTTGAACAATCTTGGTAGAAGACCACAAGGCAATGCTACATACCAAATTCCAAGCATCTTAAGCAGGTCTGGAGAAGAAGATTTTTAAGTATATTTTAGTTTCGAACCCAAGACCCCCTGCCCCAGAGCCATTTTGGATCCTGGGGCCACCATTATAAAAATCTTGGTAGAGGTCTACTAGACAATGCTTCATACCAAAAAACAAAGCCCCAGGCCTAGCGGTTTCAGAGATGTCATTTAAAGCAAATTGTTGACGACACACGACGGACGACACACGACGGACTGAGTGATCACAAAAGCTCACCCTGAGCCTATGGCCATGGTTACCACAGTTTCAGCCAAACATTCCCCAAACCCTAATACAGTCACCCCCCTGCCCGGTAATGCTACACATGAAATTTAATCAAGACTGGCCTTGTAGCTTTAGAGATATACTTGTTTGAAATTGTTAACGGCGGACGACGGGCGGACGAAGGAGCCTGCCCATCCTATAAGACCCCCACCCCCTCCCATGAGCCTCTGGCTCAGATGAGCTAAAAATAAGCACCCACGCGGAAGCATTCTACAGACACAATGAACCATCAAATCCTAAATGTTTGTCCAGCCTGATGACCGCCGAACCACGAGGGACGAGGGACAAAGCCGTAAACACGGACGCACCACTGGTTATCCCATAACCTACCCCGACATACCCAGGATGTCAAAAACGCAAATCTATTGTACAACCTTCTCGTCCCGGATTCGCCAGGATACACCGAGACGAAAAGTGCAGCAGAAATTTCCTTGGTAGAATAACACAGGTAAAGCTTTTAACTTTTTATGTGCATGAAAAAAAAACAGCTAAGCGATTACGAGCAGTTACTGTAGTATTGGCTTTACGTATCTCGTTATGTTTATGTCTTATGTTTATGTAGTAGGTCTCTTAGGGGAAACTTCTCTATTAAAACGAAGGAGGGTTTAAATGCATGTTTTTCTTAGTCCTGGTATTTTACATGCAGTTAGGAAGTAGGTTTAACGAACCCCACGGCCAACAGGCAAGGTAAATATATATAACTTAATACGCGGAAGAAGCCTAGCACGTGAATTTATAGTCGCCATAGAAACAAAAAAGCATATTAGGAAAAGGACAATAACACCTTTTAAACTAAAAACAGTGGAGAAAATCTACCTAGACTGCAGTGTGGTCTCCGTATTATCCTGAAGATACCTTTATATAGAGGGTGTCCAGTTGCTCCGACACGGTGGGGTAAATGATCAGATTGGGTACACTGTATCAGGTTTGCGTCAGTTAAAACCGGAAATGTATGGAAATGTTTTTTACCCATGAAGAGATGCTGTAATGTCATGCCCTTCAGTTAAGATTATCTTTTGTTTTAGCTGTTATTTTTCTTCAGTTTGTGGCCTCGAAATACTTAAGGTGTCCATTTGCCCAGTTTTCCCCTATAATGAAATCTTGACAAAAAATGCTGGTCTTATGGGTAGTGGGATCCTAGCAGATTTATGAAAAGTGGTGCACATGCAAACAAATACCATTTCCATACTAATGGAATCCTTATAGACAGATGCATTATGAAAGATAAATGTTTGAAAGATAGAAGTTTTAGTGATATAATATCTCATAAACTATGGAATGGGTTCTAATCTTGTGATACGATTATTCTGGCTCAAATATTTTTTGGAGAAAACGTTTCAATTGTTAAAATGTATGGGAAGTTATATATTTATTAATTAAGTTATTACCATTATTATATAATAATGATGATAATAATAATAATAATAATAGTAATAATAATAATAGTAATAATAATAATAATAATATTATTATTATTATTTTTATTATTATTATTATTATTTCATACAGAGCGATTTCGGATTTAATCTTCCCATATTTAGGGACGGAGGTGTCTGAGAAAATAGCGTAGAGCAAGATCAGACTGCTCTTGACAAAATTGTACACCCAGGTCCTGAGACTGACGCTAAATGAACAGTCTGGTCTATGCATACACTGTTTACTAAGACACTTCTGTCCCAATATATTGTAATGTGCCTAAATTTTGGGACACCCAAAATAATTTATTTTCTATTTGGGACAAATGGAAAATAAATTATTTAAGGTGCCCCAATACTAAGCACATAACGGTATATCGATGAGGCCCGGCAGCTCATTGGCTGGCCTACTGATCTAGCGGTCGCGGGTTCGAGCCCCGCCGGAGGCGGAGCTCTTTCCATCGTAAGCGGGTTCCATTGTACACAGTCTTTCATTATCACAAGCCCATCGTCCTGATACGACTGAAAATTTGTTGAAAAGGACGTAAAATCGCAAGTCATCCATCCATCAATACGGTATATCGTCAATTAGGAACCGCCTCTTTAAGGTTTTATAAAAGCAACGAGTGTGTTTTCTGCTAACTGGATTGCGTTAATCGGGAAAATCCAGTTTATTTACCACACAGACCCGACCATCTCTAGTCAGGATACGGTTATTGTCAGTCTGATTTATTGTACTAAGTGTATAACGGTTTGCTTTATAAACATTCTGGTCATGATGATTCTTAGCATGACTGGTGTGGATCAGATCTATTTACTTAAAACAGTGTAGTGTTAATTCGGAGCGGCTTCTTTAAGGCGAAATAAATTAAAGCATCCGTCTGACACGCTGGTTTTATGTAGCTGCAAGCATAATGGCGAGGTTAAGGTATGTAGCCGTATTAAGTGTATTGACTTTTGTTCTCCTTGGAATTTCTTACACCATTGTTTACAAACAAAATGATGTTGTTAACCAGGTTCTTGAAAATCTGAAAACAAAACCACAAAAAGTGACATTGAAGGATGCGGTGGTATACTCCGTACCAGCGAGGGATATTCCATATTCTGCGGAGATATCTATAGAAGTTCGAAATAAGCTGTCAAGATTACTGAATGCCAAGCAACATGAACTGGCGAAATTACAATGCGAGGTAAGAATAGCAGAATGACCATGAATATTGGGGCTATTGATTGATTAATATTGTTCAACGTTCATGGTAAACAGCTATGGTCATGTCTGGACGGTCAGTTAACCCTGGGCAGGCTTAGACCTCCTAAGCTGTTACCCAGTACTAAGCGCACATACTTTCGCCAGTAACTGACAACTGCCCTCCTTGAATCAGCGGAAGGAGAAACGAAAGTATGTGGCCAGACCAGGTTTCGAACCTTGGACCTCTGACTTATGAGTCGGGTGAAAATATGGTGAACGGGCAAACGTTCAGGGGAAGCAACTTAGCCATTAACATTTTTGCCTCCTTTCAAAAAAGGGTCTACTTTAAAGGAAAGAATTTGCTCATGTAGGAGCAAATTCTTTCTTTTAAGGGTAGACCCTGTTTGAAAGGGTTTTGCTGTGTAAGAAAACAAACAGGAAATCTCAAAAGTTGTTTCCCTTTAGAAAAAATAATGGCGGAAAACACGGCAGTGTGCCTATAAACCTTAACTCTTAAGCACCATTGACGAAATTAGCAAAATTTGCAAACAGCGTAGATCCTGATGAGGCGGCTCATAATAAGCCGCCTAATCTAGGTCTACACTGTTTGCCCTCTAGTCTTTGAATTCTCAATATGAAATGGCTTGGACACTGCATTTTTTTTTTCATTTTTTTTTTTAATTTTGTCGTCTGCTTTTTGGTGCTGAAAGAGTTATTTTCTGAACAAACAGAGGAGACAAAGGAACAGTCTGATCTTGGTTAGATTATTGCAAAATCAGTTAATCAAATTTTAGGAAAAGTACAGATGTGTGACAGATGCGCAAAATAAAGGAGACGACAAAATTTACATCTGCAAAATTTCAGTCATAAATTCAGGTACAAGAAGGCAAGCATTGTAGATCTACATGAGGCGGCTCACGTTGTTAGTGTAAATTCAACTATTTTCATTTTTGGCTCTATTCCAAATATTCAAAATAATTACGGTACCATACAATCACAGTGCATACCATGCTTGCGATTTTCAGTCCTTTAACAGTATTTCAGTCATATCACGGGGCTGGTCAGTTTCTGAGCCATCCCTCTCTCTGGGAGACGGCCGTAATATAGACAAATACTGTATAAAAGTGCCATTTCAGTCATATTAGGAAGACGGGAAGGTGAACATAACATAACATAATATAACATAACATAACATTATTCAGCATAAAGCAAACACGATGAAACCCTGTGTGTAATGAAATCATGTAATACGGTATTACCTTTGCATTCACTCAGCTAACAAGAACATTCTTTGTTCTTAACTCGTTAAGCCCCAGTGACGCAATTAGCAAAATTTGCAAACAGCGTAGATCCTGATGAGGCGGCTCATAATGAGCCGCCTCATCTAGATCTACACTGTTTGCCCTCTAGTCTTTGAATGCTCAATATAAAAAGTCTTGGACAAGGCATTTTTTTAATTTTTGCAGACGTAAATTTTGTCGTCTGCTTTTTGGTAATCATATCGCATGTCTGCACTACTAGTTTTGAGAAGAATGTGGCAGAATGGTTTTCCCATACTATGTACCAATTCCCCTATAAAATGCTGTTTCTGTTAAATGATGTAACCCCATGTACGCCCAGTGGACTCTTCTATTCTTGCAAATTGTACGAGTCTATTTGTCCATTAAGGGCTGTCTGGTTTAATTTATTCTTATTACATTAATGAGCCGCGATACGAGAAAACCAACAAAGTGGCTGTGCGCCCAGAGCATGACTCCGTTCAGCCTGGGCATCCGCCCATTCTGACCAGACACTTCGCTAAGCGCTTAAAGGGTAGCTAAGGGTCTAAGCTACCTCCATGCGGACAGCGTAGCCTCTGATCAGGCTGGGCGGATGCCCAGGCTGATCCGAGTCGCTGTGCGCACAACCACATTGTTGGTTTCGTCATGTCGCGGCTCATTTGTTTTATTGAATAAGAAATGTCTAATCTGGGTCTGCACTTTTTGCCATTGTCCCTTTAAAGCGACACTAGTCATAAATGGGTAAAAATGCCGGGAGTGGAAGGATTGTCAGCTCCATTCTTATTGTACATGGAGTCACCATGTTTCCCGCAAGAACTGGTCAGTTTTTAGCTCACCTGGCCCGAGGGGCCATACTGAGCTATTGTCATACCAAAGCGTCCGGCATTCGTCGTGCGTCGTTCGTCGTCCGTCAGCAATTGAACACATTTAATATTCAAACATCTTTTTCTATAAAACTACTGGCCCCATGGTTCTCAAATTTCACATGGAGCATGACCTGACTCCAAGGTCTCAGAATTGTAAAATTAGGTCAAGTCGAATATCCAAGATGGCCACTGTCACTAAAAAAAGCAAAAATAACAAAATCATCTTCTTCGCCAGAACCACTGGGTATATATGTCTGAATTTTGACATGAAACATCAGTGGAACATTGGTATTCAGAATTATAAAAATGAAAAAAAAAATCTGTTTCGGAGTTTTGTCGCAGTGGCCTACTTTCAGTTTACGAGTGTAATTTTGCTCAAATGCCAATGTCCAAAAACAACTTATTTAAACAAATTCAAACAACTTCTGCTCTAAAACCACTGAACCCATGGGTCTCAAATTTCACATGGAGCATGACCAGATTGCAGAGTTTTAAAATTATAAAACTGGATCAGGTCGAGAATCCAAGATGGCCGCCGATGCTAAAAATAGCAAAAAATAACAAAATCAACTTCTTCTCCAGAAGCATTTGGTATATTTTGTTGAAAGTTTGCATGGAATATCAATGGGACCTTGGAAATATAAATTATAAAAATCAAAGAAATTTATAGGGGAATTAGGTCACAGTCACGTGAGTGACCTACTTAGCGTTTAAAAGACCTATTTTGCTCAAATGTCAATATCTCGAGAAAACATGAATGGATTCTACTCAGATTTGGTTAGAAATGGTCCTTGAATGGAATTATTTCAAATTCGTGCCAATTGACTATCCAAGATGGCAACCATGGGGTTGTTACTAAAAATAGCAAGAACCTTTGAATGGAAATGGACCATTTTGCGTCAGAATGTTCCTTGCATGAAGCCATTTTGATAAATTGTGATTTGGCAATCCAAGATGGTCGCCGTCTGCCGTTACTGAAGATATCACAAAACATAAAAATGACAATGTCTCAGTAACCGCTGGATGGATTTTGACGAAATTTGTGGCAAAATGATTCTTGCATTGGGATGTTTAAAAAATAACTGAATATTGACCAGTCAAGTTGGCCTCTGTTACTAAAAATAGAAAAACGTGAAAATGAGAAAACCTCAGTGGAATTTGACCTATTTTGTACCAGAATGGTCCCGTGGCAAAATAGCCAGGTGAGCGATATCAGGCCCATTTGGGCCTCTTGTTGCTTTTTGGCTCCTTATCATTTCAATAATGAATGCTTATGAGGGTAGTTTAAGCTAAACCTCACTTGTCAGCTTGAATGTCTCGTAATTATCCATCGGAACATAATCGAATATGGTCTTCATGATACTATATATCGTGCTCAAGGGGGCTTATCACTCATAAAATATCATAAATGGAAGCGCATGCTTTTAGAGACATAAATTTTCTAGCCAGTTTTCCGCCTTCATGTATGATAATCCAAGTCTACTCTGACGTTTCATCTGATATGAAAACCACTAAAATATTATGAAACACACTTAGTATGTTACTTTCTAGGTAATGCCATTCATGCATTTAGTGTTGTTTGCTATTTCAACTACAGTACAAGCAGGCGCTGCCGTCCGCCCGTCGTCGTAGTTCGTCCGTCAACATTTTCAGACTACATCTTCTCTAAAATCGCTTGGCCGATTGAAACAAACTTTTATATAGAGCCTCCAAATCACGGTCAGGCAAATGACGGTGTAAAAGCGACTCCAGTCGTCTAGTCACATTACCAAATGGCCGGCACGCTCATATATATAGTATTAACTTAACCCCCCCCCACCCCCCACCCCCCAAAAAAAATCCGACAGTTTTCTTTCTAAGTTAGATTTTGAGTATTTTTTACCTATTGTTTATAAATATTTACTTGTAATACCATTAATAATGATTCCGCTCACTTTTCTGACACTTTTAGTACAAGATAAAATTTGTCGGACACTTAGGGCTGTCGGACACTAAAGGGACCTTACAGACGTCGGAATTAATTTGGTGTTTGCAATCTACTAAGTGAGTTCATGAAGATGTTTTTAGTACCAGAGGTCAAGGCCATTGTTTGACCTTTGACCAATCCACTCGTATTTCAACAGCTTTAAACATTTTCTCTTCCAAAGCCGCTAAGCTGATTTCAGATGGAGCCCCCATGGGTCGGGAAATTGAAATGTTTTCGAATGGTGGTGGTTACTTGTCTAAGATGGTTTCCATACCCATATATGATGAATTCAAGAACCAAATGGCCGATTACATTGAAACTTGATGTATATACATTATTTGGGATTCGTATACTGTTACGTTGTTAGGTGATTTTTGTCCCTTTTACAGAAAAATCAAATACTTCCATGTTATTTTGTATGGGAGAATGCTAAAACGATGGTTTCATTTGGACCTATCGACGTTAATGGAATGAACTGGTAGTACTGGTTGTGAATTCAATCCGCAGCTTTTCGTGTAACGGAGGTCAAGCTCATTTTTCGGCCGCTTTGTCAAAGGTCACTCAGATTCCAAAAAACTCAGATACCTTCTCATCAAAAGCAGCAGGGCCGATTAAAGCCAAATGAAATTTCCTGTTCTGCCGCTATGGTGCAGAGGAATGAAAGTGTGTTCAAAGGTTGTTGCCTTATTGTCTAGATGGCCGTCTTGCCAATTATGGTAAAACGCGCCTAATATCTTTGATCCAAGACGGCTGCCTACTCACATAATCCCATTAGGTCAGAAGAAATGCAGTGTCAAATATCAACTCAGGTGAGCGTGGTAGGGACTAATGGCCCTTTTGTTTTATAATTTGCTCTAAATAGCTGAACACTTTTACCTGGAATCTTATTAATTAAAACAAAATAATGAGACGGATTACATTAATCTCGTAAGTAGAAGTTTATATTAAAGTATACATGGTATATGGATACATTGCCATGTATTTTCAGCATCTTCGGGGGTGGTGGTCGGGCGATGATGCTGGTTATAACTTCCAGTGCCGCCCGGGGCGTCCTTCTTATTTGGATAAAAGTAGGGCAATGGCCTATTATGCTTGCAGTAGGTGCGGGCGGGGGTTGTTTGGATTTTTTCTCTCGTCTATCATTTTTCTTTTCTTTCTCCCTCTCTCTTGATACAGACTGAAATACTGTCTCAAAGGGCCGTGATTCCACACCAACCAATCACCATCTTTCAAAGAAAGACGATTTTAATGTCTCCTTATGTGCTTCCCTGGACAATAAAAATCTCTCCAAAATTCCTTTAGCCTTACAGGAAAGAATTTGCTCCCTTGGTAGCAAATTCTTTCCTTTAAGAATTGCACCCTTTGAGATGGGATGCAAAGATGAAAGTGACAGAGTTGTTTCCCCTGAAAGCATACCCATTTTACCTAAAGAAACTAAGGAAAGAGAAATAAATAATGCTGCGAAGGGTAGCAACTGATGTATTTTCTTGCCGGATTAAAGCATAACGATACTGGACCTTCAATTCAAGGAGGCGCTCATTGCGGTCAAGTTTCAACGTTTATCAATAAGTCGATACGAAATACTTTCATAACGATAAGAATTGAGTCCTTGTCCTTGCAATACCACCTTTATCGTCCAGCAATAGGCTTTATCTCTTGGTCAACAATTTATCATTGAGGTGAATGTGTATACTGTCAGGGGAAACAACTCTACCATTTTCATTCTCGCCTCCTTTCTCAATGGGGTTCAACTCTTAAAGGAAGGAATTTGCTCCCTTTGGAGCAAATTCTTTCCTGAAGAGTAGACCCCATTTTTAAGGGCTATGCTGTCAGGGGAAGCAAATAGGAAGTCACTAAAATTGTTCCCCTTTGTAAAAATTGCAGAAAACTAACATTGAGGGTGTACCTATGCACCTTAAATACCGTATAACGGCGAAATTCTAAATACTGGGACAGAACACCCTGATCAGACGGAGTAGATGCTAAAGGATTCTAATGGATAGGTCTGATTAAGTTCTGTACATTTTCCCATTATGTAATAAAACATACCATGATATCCGTATGTTCGGTTTTAAAAATGAAAGCTTCAATATTCCAAGTTGGATATTTGGACACACTAGGCCTGCATAGGGCGCTGGTGGTAATTATCCGTAAACAATCCTAATAATTGGGAAAGATAGGTCTGAGCAAACAGTGCAGACCCAGAAGGAGCAGTCTGATCAGGGCCTACAATGTTTGCCGTACCATCTGCACCTTTTGGATGCCTTACTACGTTTTGAAAACACAAACTCTTTTCATTTTAGGACAAAACGGTAATAATTTCAGGTGACCCATTTCTTAGAATTTTTGCGGTAATATATCCGCCATACTAGCAAGCCATAATGGTGAAATCAAAAATAGTGATTTTGTCTGTAGTAGCTATATTTGTATGTTTTGGAGGATTTTTAAGTGTGGTTCAGAGGAAATATAATTACCTTCCTCAGTTTATTGGAGGGCCTAAAACTGGAAGGAAAGACACTACTTTGTTAGCTGCGGAAATCATAGAATTGAGAAATAATATTTCGAGGCTGCTAAATGATAAACAGCAGGAATTAGCAAAACTACAATGCGAGGTAAAACTAGAGAACATCCGGAATTTTATACAATTTCTGAAATTGTCAAAAAGATATGGAACCATGAAAGGGACCTGTGCAGTTTTTGTACTTTTTTCTCGTTCCCATAGCTAATTCAAATAGGAATGATGGGAATAAATTAAAATCATATTGCACATGGAGCTCGACCTGCCGGGTTTCCGAACATAGCCACATACGGTATCCGACATGATTTCTTTAGAATATAGGAGGCTCGCCGGGCCTCGTAATAAATTACATTGATCCTTATGTGTTTCCATGGAAGGTCACTAACTTTGCCTAATCCCTTAAGAACTCAAAACTGATACCCAGTATTTGCATACAGGGCCAGTAACTCACCATCTGGCTGTTTACTGCACTAAAAGCATTTAACATTAACTTACTCCACCTACCAAAGTAGGGTGTTTCAGGGAGAGAATTTTAGAATAATTATGATAATAGATACATGTGTAATGATAATATTATTAAAAAGTTTTAGTACTAAAATAATTCTTTCACTCAAATACATTTGTACCCACACCTGATGTTTTAATCACAAGAGTTATAGGAATTTCATGTTCCTAAAGTTGGACGGCCATCTTATATTCTTAGGGGCCAACATGGATATGAAGAGGGTCATTATGTGACCACCCTTGGGCAAGCATATCAGATTTTTGACAAGAAATGAACATTATCTCGTTACCAAGATAGTATCTTATTTCCTTGTGGTCTAAAGATAACATCTTCAAGACTTCTTCCTTCAAGATTATATTTTGTTCTCTTAAGGTAAATGGATACCCTTTCAGGGGCTCTTGGAGCAAATTCTTCTCTTTACGAGTAGATCTCATATTTGGAAGGACTACGGTGTACACGGAAGCATCCGAGTGGACACATGACGTCGAAATGACGTCGTATTGACGTCGATGCGCCGTTATGACGTCGCATCGACGTCTACATGACGTCATTTCGACGTCATGTACCTGCTGGGATACAGGATGTCACAAAAGTTGAGATCTCTAAAAAGAAAAAAGAGGGAGAAAAGACATGCCCCTTGCAAGAATCCATACACAGTTTTAGCCATTACTTTTTCCAGAAAGTGGAGAGAGAGAACAAGACGAAAGAGCAAACCAGCAAGACCGGAGGATGGTGTATACATGACGCCAAGGAGTTAGGATCGGGCGGATTCCATGCTACGGACCTCAAACTTGCTCCAGCTTTAGCCCAATTTTTCAAAGGTATGTAGTAAGTGGATGTCTCTGTCATTACGTATACCTACAAGTATAGATCAGAGTATGCGAAAAGATCATGTTATCAGAACGGTATGTTCGTTTATATCCCCCAAGGATATCATATGGTCATTGAAATGCATACACTATTACCGTTACGCGGTTATTTATTTTCGCGGGTTCAAATTTTCGCGGTTAAGGGTAAAAAATATAAGCATTAATTTTCGCGATTTTTAATTTTGGCGGTTAGCAACATGCGCCGCAAAAGGCAAAATGGCTTCGTTTTCATTTGAGCTAGTTCTTTCATTAACCTGCGGCCGCAGGTTAATGAAAGAACTCGCTCAAATGAAAAGTACCAGACTTTACCGAAGCAAACAGAAACAAAATATATGGACGCTTTGTCTACTTTGTAAAAAAAAGGAAATTATTTCGCGATTTTAATATTCGCAGTTTCTTAGTGACCGCGAAATACCGTGAAAATGGAACACTGCGAAAATTATCTAGCATACGGTATAATAACTGGTAACAATTGGGAAGATCATCAGATACACCATAACTTGCGGATGGGCATCGAACATGCAGTCCGCACCATCAGCACATGACATACTCTCAAAATTACGTCGTTTATCGGAAACTTACTGTAAATCTTGTACTTTTCAAAGTCTACAAAAGCAGTAAACCAACCAAATCTGTTAATTAAAGGACAACCCCCATTCCACAATGTTGCTGATTTTGCAAACTTTAACCGTTCGATCAAATAAACGTGTCTCCAGTGAGTGTGTGAGTGAACTCCAGTTTAACGTCCCACCAACACTCAGTCATACGGAGACGGGACCCCGGTTTAAAGTCGCATCCAAAGACTGGAGAAGCGGAGGGATCGATCTTGCGATCCCTGGATTGGTAGTTCAGTGTGTTTACCACTACAATACCGCAGCTTCTATGTGTCTCCATATTTGGTTTAGAGTGATGTAGTTGGTCACCTACAACATTTCAGGGGGTCCGTTTGTGAAGGCCACCATATTTGGTTTATAGTGGTGTCGCTGGTCACCTACAACATTTCAGGAGGTCCGTTTGTGAAGGCATTCGGTGCGTGCATAAAGAGACATTTGTATTCCGAAAATTGTCCAAGAAATGCGCGTTGATCTATCTGTCGAATAACGGAAGTCACATTCCGAATGACGTTGGTTGTTGCCGTTGTTAAGTAGAAAAGTAAAATGTTCATGCCTTAGTATACGGTGTCCAAAGTGGGTATCAGAATGACCTAGATAAAATGATATAAATTAGGGAGATTTTTGGACTAATCTTTGTTATTGACATTGAAGACTTTTACGATAAAATGTATGTAATACATGAATTGGAGAGAATTATTGATTATTTTCTTGTTAGGTTGCTAGTCAAACATTGTACGTCCCCTGATTAAACATTTTATTGTCTTCAAAAGCAGCACACCAATGTAAGACATGTTCAAAGTGTTTATAACAACCCTTTACCTACGAATTCGAATTTCCAGTGGAATCTAAGAGACAAGCCGTATGACCCAAGTCCCTGTGTGCTAAACGACACTTCTTGTGAATGGAAGCGATTCCGGATAATCGATGGTTTGACTTTGAGTTAATCATAAATATTTACATTATCAGTGTAGAGCTCTCTGTTAACCCAATTAAGTGATGCGGGCGTCAATGTTGTTTAAAAGTCAATAATAACATTGTATCACGCGCTTCAGAGTGACAGCTCATCTCACTAACTAGCACGTGAAATCTACAACATTCCATGTACTTGAATGGCTAGTAAACATTGAGTGACAGCTCGCTACGCCTACTTGCACGCGAAATCTACAGCAGGAGGTGGAATTTACTGGTAGGCAGTGACAATGCGGCTGTTCCAAACTATTGCTAAATTCGGCCGGTAATGTTTTTTAAACAATCTTTATTATTATGTATTTCTTAATTTTGTTTATCTTTTTATTGATCAAAAGCATCGTTTAATAATATAAATATAAGGAATGAATGTTATTCGGGTTTACGTAAACTTTGCTCGTGACCCGATGTAGTTTATACTTCAGTAAACGTTTAAAAAATAACATTCATTCCTTAAATAATTACATTGTATCACGCGCTTCAGAGTGACAGCTCATCTCACTAAAAGCACGTGAAATCTACAACATTCCATGTACTTAAATGGCTAGTAAACATTGAGTGACAGCTCGCTACGCCTACTTGCACGCGAAATCTACAGCAGGAGGTGGAATTTACTGGTAGGCAGTGACAATGCGGCTGCTCCAAACTATTGCTAAATTCGGCCGGTAATGTTTTTTAAACAATCTTTATATATGTATCTCTTAATTTTGTTTATCTTTTTATTGATCAAAAGCATCGTTTAATAAAATAAATATAAGGAATGAATGTTATTTTTTAAACGTTTACTGAAGTATAAACTACATCGGGTCACGAGCAAAGTTTACGTAAACCCCTTCGGGGTTCACTTACTTTGCTCGTGACCCGATGTAGTTTATACTTCAGTAAACGTTAAAAAAATAACATTCATTCCTTAACTGATACTAAACTAGAGACTTATTATATTTTCTACAGGTAAACGGGTGGCTAGTTTCGGAGATGGACCGGGAAAATACAAGAAACTTTTAGATGAGTCTGGTCAGCTGGCAGGTACGTGAATATCTGATGACGTGTAAGTATATTTAAGCCGGGCAGCGTAGCGCAGTCGGTAGGGCACCAGACTTGTAAGCCAGAGGTGTTGGGTTCGATACTCGGTCCGGCCACTTACTTTCATTACCCCTTCCGCTGATTCAAGAAGGGCAGTTTTCAGTTACTGGTGAAAGTAAGTGCACTTAGTACTGGTTCACCGCTTAGGAGGTCTAAGCCTGCCCAGAAATAGTATGGTTAGCTTTACTGACCGTCCCGACATAACCATAGCTGTCTACCACGGACGTTAAACAATAACACAACAACAACAACAACAGTTAGTATATTTATGACACAGAAACTTATATTTATGTCTCCCCCCTTCAGGGTCGGGAGACATATTGTTTTTCCCCGGGCGTCTGTCCGTCCGTCCGTCTGTCACAAATCGTGTCCGTTCTATAACTTGAAAACCGCTCAAGCTATATTCACGAAACTTCAAATAAATATCAATCAACATGAGACGACGTGCAGAGTGCAAGAATGGTAACTCTGGCATTTATACTTTTTGAGTTATTTCCCTTGGAACTTAGTCCATCACAAAATTGTGTTTCAATCATGTCCGTTCTATAACTTGAAAACCGCTCAAGCTATATTCGCGAAACTTCATATAAATATCAATCAACATGACACGACGTGCAGAGTGCAAGAATGGTAACTCTGGCATTTATACTTTTTGAGTTATTTCCCTTGGAACTTAGTCCATCACAAAATTGTGTTTTAATCGTGTCCGTTCTATAACTTGAAAACCGCTCAAGCTATATTCGCGAAACTTCATATAAATATCAATCAACATTAGACGACGTGCAGACCGCAAGAATGGTAACTCTGGCATTTATACTTTTTGAGTTATTTCCCTTGGAACTAAGTCCATCACAAACTTGTGTTTCAATCGTGTCCGTTCCATAACTTGAAAACCGCTCAAGCTATATTCGCGAAACTTCATATAAATATCAATCAACATGAGACGACGTGCAGACCGCAAGAATGGTAACTCTGGCATTTATACTTTTTGAGTTATTTCCCTTGGAACTTAGTCCATCACAAAATTGTGTTTTAATTGTGTCCGCTCTGTAACTTGAAAACTGCTCAAGCTTTATTCACGAAACTTCATACAAATATCAATCAACATGAGGCGATGTGCAGAGTGCACAAATGGTAACTCTGGCACTTATACTTTTTGAGTTATTTCCCTTGGAACTTTGTCCATCACAAAATTGCGTCTCAGTCGAGTCCGTCTCTACATTTAAAACCATTCAAGCTATATTCATGAAAGTTTGTACAAATATTAGTCAACATCAGACGACGTGCAGAATGCACTCTGGCGTTTATACTTTTTGAGTTATTTCCCTTGGAACTTTGTCCATTACAAAATTGCGTCTCAGTCGAGTCCGTCTATAACTTAAAAACCATTCAAGCTATATTCATGAAAGTTCATACAAATATCAATCAACATCAGACGACGTGCAGAATGCAAGAACCATAACTTTAGCATTTATACTTTTTGAGTTATTTCCCTTAGAACTTTGTCAGTGACAAAATCGTGTCTCAGTTGTGTCTGCTCTGTAACTTGAAAACCATTCAAGCTATACTCATGAAACTTCATACAAATATCAATCAACATCAGAAGAATTGCATAGTGCAAGAACCATAACTCTTGCATTTAGACTTCTTATTTCCCTTGGACCTTTGTCAGTCACAAAATCGTGTCTCAATCGCTTTATTACTTGAAAACCGGACAAGCTATATTCACGAAACTTCATACAAATGTCAGTCAACACTAGACAACCTGCAGAGCCAAGCATTTATACTATTTGAGTTATTTCCCTTGGAACTTTGTCATTCACAAAATCGTGTCTCAATCGTCTAAGCTCTATAACTTGAAAACCGTTTGAGCTATATTCATGAAACTTCATACAAATATCAGTCAACATATAAATAGACGACGTGCAGAGCACTGTAACTCTTGCATTTATATTTTTTGACAAAAACTTAATATGAATATCAGTCAACATTACATGACATGCAGAGCATAACAACTATAACTCTATACTTTTTTACTTATTATGAATCCCTGCTTCAGGGTAGGGAAACATATTGTTTTTCCCTTGGCGTCTTAATGACTGATCCTTTTGACATCAAAAAGGGGGGAGACATCTGTTTTTTCGTAGGAAAACAATTCTAGTATTAGGATGATTTCAGATATCAACACATATACATGTACTTGTTGAGCAGTCATATCTTTAATAAGTAGACACATACTTGCAAGCGCCTGTCTGAAGTAGCCACCTTCATTTACTTGTAAAGTCTATTCGTTATTCTGGCTTGTTGCAGGGCATAAAATCACGAAAAATATAGAAACATTGGAACACAAGCGTTTAACTCTTTCGGCGCCAAATTTTTCAGACGACAAATTTTCGTCTGCTCAAATCATCAGACGACAGATTTGTAATTGGAAATTTTAACAATCTAAAGACATTTTTCATAAAATCAGGCTTTTTAAGTTCACATTTGAATGGCAAACAGTGTAGATCCTGATCAGACGGCTCTTTTAAGAGCCGGCTGATCTGGATATACGCTGTTTGCAAAGTCGCATTTTTGCGACTTTGGCGCCGAAAGAGTTAATTGTAATCATCACCTGTCTCGGAGCTGTTCTAGCCTGGCTGCAGGCAACTCTGTATATTTGTCTTGGCTAGTCAGATTTGTTTTTGCAACTTTTAGATATATGTATGTTAAAATCAGAGTTGAGCGCGATTTGTTTTAACCACAAATATTTACAGTGTAAAACACTTTGTAGTTATATTCAAATGGTTCAAGTTCTAGAGCATCTTTTTTATATGCACACAACTGAGTAAAGTCATGTCAAAAAGTACATGAATATAAAAACAGGTTTTGAAATTCACAGCAAATGTTTAAGCGGCCAAACCTTGCTCCTGTCCCCTATGCCATACCCATAACCTCTTTGGTTATGTCTGTCCTTATCAAGGGACTGTAAGCCTTCATTTATAAGAGTAAATAGTCAAAGTGTTAGAGGGCTTCGACAGATTACGGAAAAGTGGTCTTGGACACAAAAATGTATAAAACCTTTTTTAAACGTTATAAAACTTGCCACAGATAATTCAAATGGCCAATGTTGTTACAAATAGTTGATCTTCATGTGTTTTACCTGCCCTGTCCATTCATTACTGCATTGTCCTGATTTTTTTTAAAAACACTGAATACGCCAATTGAAGACTCAGATCAGCCTGGGGATCCGCCGGATGTGATCAAAGTCTTGCCGTGTGCTTAAAATGTAGCTCAGGTTCTAAGCTTCTTCCGTGGAGACAGCAAGGAATCTGATCAGACTGGGCAGCTGCACAGGCTGATCTGAGTCTTTTCTGGACGCACATGCCAGTTTTTAGCTATTGTGATCGATATTTGTCCGTCGTCCGTCTGTCCGTCGTCAACAATTTCTTCAAACGACATCTCCTCCTAGACCAGTAAGCCAATTTCAAAATAATTTCACACAAATGTTTCTGTTATAGCCCTGAACCAAAAATGGTTCCGCTCCGCTGAACAAAATGGCCGCCAGAGCTAAAAATAGAAAAACCTTTAAAAAGCCAAAGGCTCGATTTCAAAAAAAAAAAATCACAGAAATGTTTGACTCATGGCCCTGAACCAAAATTGCTAAAACGGTTCCACTCCGCTGAACAAAATGGTCGCCAGAGCTAAAAATAGAAGTCTAAGAATAGAAAAAACCTTTAAACGACATCTCCTCTGAAGCCAATGGCTCGATTTCAAAATAATTTCAAAGAAATATTTGACTCATGGCCCTAAACCAAAATTGCTAAAACGGTTCCACTCCGTTGAACAAAATGGCCGCCAGAGCTAAAAGTAGAAATAAATCTTAGAATGGCACAGAGGGCACAGTTTTGACCCAATCGTCACGAAACTTTGTCAGAATGTGTATCTTAATGAAATCTTGACCAAGTATGAAACTGGGTTATGTGGGGTCAAATACTAGGTCACTAGGTCAAATCTTAGAAAAACCTCGTGTACACTCTAGAGGGCACAGTTATGATCCAATTTTCACGAAACTTTGTTTGAATAATTATCCTTATACAATCTAGGCCAAGACTGAAACTGAGTTATGTGGGGTCAAAAACTAGGACACTAGGTCAAAGCTTAGAAAAAAAACCTTGTGTACACTGTAGAGGGCACAGTTATGATCCAATCTTCATGAAACTGTGTCAGAATGTTTATGCGTATACAATCTAGGCCAGGATTGAAACTGAGTCATGTAGGATCAAAAACTAGGGCACTAGGTCAGATCTTAGAAAAACCATGTGTACACTCTAGAGGGCACAGTTATGATTCAATCTTCATGAAACTTTGTCAGAATGCTTATCTTTATGAAATTAAGACAAAGTTTGAAACTGGACCATGTCAGGTCAAAAACTAGGTCACTAGATCAGATCTTAGAAAAACCATGTGAATGCTCTAGAGGGCACAGTTTTGTTCCAATCTTCATGAAACTTTGTCAAAATGGTTATCTCCAACAAATCTAGACCCAGGGTGCAACTGGGTCATGTTGGATCAAAAACTAGGTCACTAGGTCAAACCTTAGAAAAACATTGTGTATACTCTAGAGGGCACAGTTTTGGTTCAATATTCATGAAACTTTGTCAGAATGCTATTCTTAATGAAATCTAGGCCAAGTTTGGAACTGGGTATTGTGGTATCAAAAACTACCGGTAGGTCACTAGGTCAAATCATAGAAAACCTTGTGTACATAATTGTGGCTTTATTTTGCATTGAATCTTCATGAAACTTTGTCAGAATGTGTATCTTCGTGAAATGTAGGCCAGGTTTGAAACTGAATAATGTCTGATCAAAAACTAGATTGCCAGGTCAGATCTTAGATAAACATTGTGTACACTCTAGAGGGCACAGTTTTGATCCAATCTAAATGAAACTTTGTCAGAATATAGATTAGAAAGTGCAAAACTGCTCCAATTGAACCATCATCAAATAGATGATCTTCTATGTTATTTCATCATAACTCAGGTGAGCGATTTAGGTCCATCATGGACCTCTTGTTTGGTTTTCTCGTTTTACGGCTCAAATATTTACAGCTGGGAATCCGAGGGTAATACCATTTTGGCTACCTGTGCTTTAGACCGAGTCTGTACTATACAAAGTGTCTTTCGACCTAGAATACGATCGTAAACATTACCGATAACGGTAAATGGTACTATTGTTAATGGCTGTCCACCGAGCTGATACTGCTGTCGATTGACTCTTTCGACAGTCACTTTTGCATGTATGGTAATTGACTGACTCGGTCGAAAGCACAGGTAGGCAGATTGGTATTAACCCCGTGGGAATGCTATTAAAACGCTCCTGAAGCTCCCAGCCCGTTTATGAAGTTTGCCACGGGATGATTTGTCCTTACCCATTGGCTATACAGATTTACAGACTGATGAAAAATGTGTAAAATAACGATTGAAAGTGCCAGTTCAAGCTCTGAGTTCTGAAACCTGCAAACTTTCATTACAGCAACGAAAGATTTCAGGTCTATATTGTTTCGCTAGTCGAAAGGGCTTAAAGAAACGGACCGTAAGTCTCTAAGTTTCTTATATGGTTTGACCCTCGTGAATCAGACGGCCTTCTCTCTGATGAAAAATGTGTTAGCTAAGTTTTCAAATGAGTACTGGTCCGTTTAGACTGTTTCAAAGGGAACTTCGAGCACTTTAGTCATGATTTCACCGTGTCTTTTTTTTATACGCCCGTTTTGAAAAAAACGGACGTATTATGTCTTGGCGCTATCCGTCCGTCTGTCCGTAACCATTCTTGCGCGCGCCATAACTCAGTAACCGTTTGGGATATCTTCATGAAATTTTGTTGGAATATGTATTAGGTCAGGGCAATGTGTTGCGTACAAGAATGGTTGCTTCCCTTTCCTTAGTTACCAAGTTATGCCCCTTTGATCATTCCCCCCTACAAGTCTTGTGCATAACTAGATAACCGTTTAAAATATCTTTATGAAACTTCTTAGTACTGTGTATGAAGTCCCATTGATTTGTCGTGTACAAAGTGGTTGCTCTCCCTTACTTCATTTTAGAGTTACATCCCTTTTATTAATTTCTAGGCTATATTTTTTGTAAATTTACCTTGTGCATACCATAACTTGGTAACTGTTCGGAATATCATGATGAAACTTTATAGCAAGGTGCATGATTACAAGCTAATGTGTCACATATAAAAATGTACTCCCCCCCCCCCCCCCCTTACATAACTTTGGATCACTTTCCCTTTGATTAGTATTTTAGAGCTATTCGCATTCTTCCCATCCACTCCATATCTTCAGTTACCGGTGAAAGTAAGTGCACTTAGTACTGATTAACCGCTTAGGAGGTCTAAGCCTGCCCAGGAATAGTGTGGTTAGGTTAACTGACCGTCCCGACATGACCATAGCTGTTTACCATGGACGTTAAACAATAAAACTACATCACAACAGCTCCATATCTCCTTAACCTTTTGAAATATTAAAATGAAACTTTTTACGAGTGTGTATATTAAGCAAGAACCACAACTCTGGCTTGTTTACTTACTGAACTATCTGCCCTTGCATAAATTTCCTGTTTACTCTGTAACTCCTTAATCGTTTAAAAGATTTTAACACAACTTAATGATGGTGTGTAAATTGTCAAGGGAATGTATTAGAATCAAGAATGGTAACTCTAGTATATTTAGTTTATGCATTTTTTCCCTTGTTTGACTTTGGCATTATTCAACTTCTGAGCCTCTTCACCTTGGAAGCTGTTTTTGGTATGCTAATAGTATTTGGTGTGTCAAATGTTTAACTTGCCATGATAAATTATAGAGTTGTTTCCCCTGTTTGTCTGTCTGTCCTTCCTTTTGTAAACAATCTTGTTCATTCTGCAACTCCTTCATGGCATTAACACGGGCGTATTATGCGCCGCATGCGAAGCCTTTATTATTTTTACATGCTAGCTGAAGAATATAAAAGCTGATGGAAAGTGGACTATATCACAGTATCCGAACTGACTGTACAATCTCTTCCGGTTTTTATAGCGTTGAATCGAGAGTACATACATTCACAAACTCGTGTTAAATTAAGCTGCTCGGAATAAAATTTCCGTGACGGCCATGAGGTTTTCATTGTACAGGGTAATAAAGTAAAAGACCGAATTAGCAAATTATAATTAAACTTACCTCTTTGCATTTTCGAAGCTGAATAACTATAACTGACGCAGCAGACTCCGGATAAAATCTCACACATAATGATTTCCGACTACTGGTTACAAGCGAATTTTGTACCCTCGATTCAACGCTATGAAAACCGGAAGAGAGGGTACAGTCAGTTCGGATACTGTGTATATGCTTGCTGTATTCATCATTTTAATTTTCAGTTTATGACGCTTATGACGGGGCGCCTTATTCTGAGAGTCTTTCCGAGGGCAGAGTTAAGTTTCTTGACCTGACTATCCCGCAGTATGGACTTCCGCTTTACGATTACATCATCAGCCTCGAAGTGGCGGAACACATCCCGAAGGAGTACGAACACATTTACGTCGACAATGTATTTCGACATGCCAAAGAAGGAATAGTTTTGAGTTGGGCCTGGCCGGGTCAGCTGGGACACTCACATGTAAATGGGAAAACGTTTGAGAATGTGAAAAAGATTATGGAGAACAACGGGTTTGAACTTGACACAGCCGCATCAGAATTTTTAAAGAAATCTAGTACGTTTGCATGGTTGCAGAAAAGTACCAACGTTTACAAAAGGAAAGTAATAAACGAAACCTTGTTGAAATTGAATACTTGATCCAAATCTTAAAGGTAGCACACCTGGTTAACCATGTTTTCAAGGATGTTACGAAACGAAAAAGAGCTGTTACGAAGCGAAAAAGAGTCATAGTTACTAAACGACCTGATGAAAAAAAGCTGTTACGAAAAGAAAAAGAGTCGTAGTTACCAAACGACGTAAAAGAGTCATAGTTACCAACGACCTGGTCACCAGGTCGTTTGGTAACTTTGACTCTTTTTCGTTTCATAACAGCTCTTTTGCGTTTCGTAACAGCCCTTGTGCATACAAAGTTAACTAGGGGTGAATAGAGAGAATTTTTTTACAATGCCAATCTAAGTTTAACTAGCTGTGCAAACATAAGATTCTCTTTGTGAATTTGATGTCGACACGATGGACATGCAGCCATAAAGGGAGACGGTGCCAAATAGAAATAGTGGTGGAAAAGTGGTGCTAGAAGTAGCGATCAAAACTAAAGAATGATTGCTTAATCGAACGAGTTGCTTATTATGTTATAAAGCTGTGCTAATATACAGACTGGTCTGCATTTCAATTATTTTCAGGTGCCATTATATACCATTTGAGCAGCGACACGAGAAAACCAACAAAGTGGCATGTGGGCCCAGCGAAGACTCAGATCAGCCTGGGCATCCACACAGTCTGTCCAGAGTCTTTGCTGTGCGCTTAAAGGGTAGCTAAGGGTCTAAGTTAGCTCCATGCGGACAGCGAAGTTTCTGATCAGACTGGGCGGTTGCCCAGGCTGTTCTGAGTCTTCGCTGGGCGCATATGCCACATTGTTTTGTCGTGTCGCTGCTCATATTATAGTTACATTAATGCATGTTTCTGAAACCAAGTTTCTGACATAGTACAGGTACGCATTAAGGTTTCAACAGATGTGTATTTCCTTTTCATGGCATGTGTTCAGGTTCAAAATGGTGTCAGAACTTCATCCTTTCATTTCTTCACTCATTCATTATGTGCCCTTTTTCATCGTTCACAAGAGCAAAATTTGTCACAGAAACTGTAGCAAAGAAAGTAAGCCAAATATTTTGCGTTCACACGGAGCAAATTATTTGCCATAGGAAAATGTGACAAAAAGCTTTTCCAGAAACCTCTGGCAAAGAAATATTGGCAGTGTTTACACGAAAGATGATTTCTCGACAAGGTTACCTTGACACTGCATAAACTTTATCTATGTGAAAGGCCAACAGTTGCACATTTTCCTTGTTTAAAATCAACTTTTCTGTTTGGAATAGAAAACTAGTAAATTATTTCCCTATAATCAATCTAAGTGGTTGGAATAATTTAAGTTACCAGTTTTCAAAGGTTTTAGGATAGATAATCGATCCGTCTTTTTATGCCCCGCCATGAAATGGCGGAAGGGCATATAGAGATTACCCTGTCCGTGTCTGCGTATGTGTGTTTGTGCGTGTGTGTTTGTTTGTGTCGTTTGTGTGTTACCAAAATCGTGTCCGATCCATAACTTTTTTTCCATTGAAAAATCAGACAAGCGGCAACTGATTTCTTTATTTTACGGGTGCATGAATTTAACGGGTCATTTTCATACCTATCAAATGCTATTTAGTAGTAAACTAATATTTGTCTTTTCCCTGAAAAGAAAAATCAAAGTATAGATGATCGGCATCGCGTTCCTTACGACATGTGCGAAAACAAAAAACTCTGATCAGTCTGTGCATCCGCGCAATCTGATCTGAGTTTCCCTTTTTGGATATAACATCAATGTATCCTAGCAAATATGCAATTGGAAAACTGAAGTCCGATTGGTTTGTGCAGCCGCGCGGGCTGGTTGGGTTTTTAGCTCACCTGAGCCGAAGGCTCAGAGGTGAGCTTATAGGATGGGAGTCGAGCCGTCGTCCGTCCGTGCGTGCGTGCGTGCGTGCGTGGGTGGGTGGGTGCGTCAACACTTTCAAACATAAATATCTCAGAAACCAGTGGGCCGATCGCAATCAAATTTTATCTGAAGCATCATTGGGGTGGGGGAAAGGCTGCATTAGGTTTTGGTGCAGATCAGCTCAGAACTCTGGTTTCCATGGCAACAGATAGCCCCCATAGGGTTATAATGGGGAAAACGGCGTCATCACGTTTTCTCGACTGTTTTTGATTAGATCCTTATCATACTTGCAGGTAATGATAAAATACACAAGAGCTTGGATGAGTTCGAAATTTGGCCGGATTCGAGCACAGACTACGGAGTTAGCTGCCCTTGAGCGTTTGAAAAAAATCCCATAGGGTTATAATGGGGAAAATGTTGTCATCAAGTTTTCTCAACTGTTTTTGCTTAGATCCTTATCATACTTGCAGGTAATGATGACATACATAAGAGCTTGGATGAGTTCGAAATTTGGCCGGATTCGAGCACAGACTACGGAGTTAGCTGCCCTTGAGCGTTTGAAAAAAATCCCATAGTGTTTTAAGGTAGACGAATACTGAATAGAAATATTGGCGGGGCATTCAAACCATTATACCGTCTAAATAACCCAAAGAGCTATAAAACATTTGGGTAAGAAAAAAACAATTTTCACCGTTTTGTTTTCCTAAAAAACAATATTTTGTATTTCTACATACTTTTTTTACACATTTTCCATTAAAATTCATATCTCTAGCACATGAATGCACTTTCATTTCAGCAAATCATATAATCTGTAATATAGGATATTTGAAACAAACTGATAACAAAAAATTGCAGTTTTCTTGTTAATAAGTATATTTTTACATTCTTTGAAAAAATGCAAGAAAATTGAATTTCATGAAAAACGTCATGAAAAATATCATCAATCGATGGGGCATACTTATGCCTATTATTTTAGTAAACCTTACATCGTATGTTAAAGAATAAAACAAAAAAGCAAACATTTCACCGTTTTGTTTCCTAGAAAAACAATGTTTAAGTTCAAAATATCCCCAAAACAGACTGCCCAAATTCTGCACCTGCTGCAAGCACAGCCGGTCCTTGCCCTATTATTTATTTTCCTGTTATTCGGTTCTACCACAGAGTAATGTCGACAAAAATGCGCAGATGGAATGGAAACTGTGAAGGTCTTGATCATTCTGGTTCCTAAGGAACAGTCTGATCTCAGTTTCCACTGTTTGTACAGACCTATGTGCCCGAAAACTTAGGATCTTTACGGTAGATATTGTAAGTGTATATTATAACTGAATACACTCCACAGTTAGTTGATTTGATGATGAACAATAACTCTGTTTGTTTTTTAAACAAGCAAGAACAGAGTTCTTGCGGGATCGTCCACCTTAATGGAGAAAACAACATCATCACATATTTTTAGAAAAACTTTGTCATCGCTCTATTGCCTACATTTCTCAACGGATTTTAAAATAACTTCACACAAATGTAGGGCATGACAATATCCCGAGCAAGTTCGACATTCAGGATGCTGCGCCCAAGGTCAAGGTCACTGTGGCTATTTTTAGAAAAACTTTGTCAGCGCTCTAGCACCTACATTTCTCAGCAGATTTTAAAATAACTTCACACAAATGTAGGGCATGACAATATCTCGAGCAAGTTCGACTTTCAGGATGCTGCGCCCAAGGTCAAGGTCACTGTGGCTATTTTTAGAAAAACTTTATCAGCGCTCTAGCACCTACATTTCTCAGCAGAATTTAAAATAACTTCACACAAATGTAGGGCATGACAATATCTCGAGCAAGATAGACTTTCAGGGTGCTGCACCCAAGGTCAAGGAGGAGCCCCGGTAGCTCAGTGGGTTAAGCGCTGGCCTACTGATCTAGCGATCGCGGGTTCGAGCCCCGCTGGAGGCGGAGTTCTTTCCATCGTAAACGGGGTTCCATTGCACACAGCCTTTCATTATCACAAGCCCATCGTCCTGATATGACTGAAATACTGTTGAAAAGGACGTAAAATCGCAAGTCATCCATCCATCCATCCCAAGGTCAAGGTCACTGTGGCTATATTGCCCTTGACAGCTCTGTCTATTGTGCTCTTGATCGGATACTTTTGAAACTTGCAGATATTAAATGAGGGCATACATAATGTTTTGGATGAGTTTAATTTTCAGCCTGATTGGACCCCTGACTGTGGAGTTAGCTGCCTTTGAGCATCTTAAATATCCCTGTAGGTTTACAATGTCTCTCAGGTGAGCAAGTGTTGCCCTTTGGGCTACTTGTTATTATATGCACAGGGCTTAAAGTCCCTTTTCTCGCATCACGAATCAAATTTTGATGGCATGTACGAACAACGAAGACCCAGAACAGCCTGTGCATTTACAAGGCTGATCAGGGACTGCGCTTTCGCTACATAGATACTCAGGATCGATCGAGTGTTGAGGCAAAAGCATAATTACAGAGATCTGCAGCCCGAGCTGTGTTTTTATCATACATGTATCAAATGGGGTATGGCCGAGCCGCGTAGCGCAGTCGGTAGGGCACCTGACCTGTAAGCCAGAGGTCCTGGGTTCGATACCCGGTCCGGCCACTTACTTTCATTTTCCCTTCCGCTGATTCAAGAAGGGCAGTTGTCAGTTACTGGTTAACCGCTTGGAAGGTCTAAGCCTGTCCAGGAATAGTGTGGTTAGGTTAAATGACCGTCCCGACATGACCATAGCTGTTTACCGTGGACGTTAAACAATAACACAACAAATCAAATGGGATATTATGTATAAGCAGGTAGTTCACATTGTATGAGTATGTTAGGGAGTGGAGATGAGGGAAAGGTTTTTGTGTTTGTTGTCAGGTGTAAATGTGTGTGTGTGTGTGTGTGTGTGTGTGTGTGTGTGTGTGTGTGTGTGTGTTAGAGTGCACTGCAAAGCATTGATTCAGAACCAGTTTATTGCCCATGTATGCTTTCAAGGTATGTTGTATAGAGAAACATAATGTTTGTTGCCTTTGGAAATTCAGTCGCATGCCGGGTTGGTAATTCAGGCAACCATGAGTCCCTGTAGGGGAGAAGTTATTGTCCAAATTACCTAACCTGTGGATGAAAGAAGTTATACAATTTTCAATATTTGAAATATACAGGCTACCGATGCCTTCTATTGGGGTCAAGTCATGTAAATTCGGACAGCAGGTAAATTCGGACAGTGACATTGTTTCCTTTAAAACAAAATTAACCGGGCAAACTGTGAAAATCCTGATAAGACGGCTCATCATGAGCCGTCTCATCTGGATTTCCAGTGTTTGCAATGGTAAGTCCGAATTAATCTGCTGTCCGAAGTTACCTGACTTGACCCTATATATATATACTGTCCAAAAAATAGAAACGTTACAGAGTTTATTCATTCATTTTAAGCTAAAGAACAATATTTTCAAACATTACTACGTTTTTCACTCACATGCCAGACGTCAGACAAGCCTATGAACTAATCACTTTTCGAATCGCATCAGTTGATGCAGAGTTATTCCACTTTGACAGAAACACAACAAGCAACAAGCGCTTAATTTCTAACGCCTTCGGATATGCGGAACCGCCAATAAAAACCCTATGAGCCTTATGACATTTAGCTAGCATTTCAAAGAAATAAGATGTTAAACATTTTATATCTTTGAAATTGTCTCCCTTGCAATCAAAAGTATAGTTAACCATTTACTCAGAATAATCAGCACGTTTTAATAAAATTTTCAAGTATAGTTAATGGATCTTATTCCTGCTTCTCCAGACAATGCTTCACAATGAAAAAGTTTGATCAAATTGGTGAGTTGTCCGTGGTATATCACCTTGCATTGTCTATGGGAGTTTCAGTGTACAGCATGAAAGTCAGAGTCTAGTGTTCTGAAAAGCGATATTCTAAGCCTTGTGTTTCATTGACCAACTCTTTGGAAGCGGCGATTGGACCGTTTTCATAATTACTAGTGCCTGATACACGTCTCAAAAACGACTTCCTCACATAAGCGGACAACTTGGGTAAAAAAACGGATGTTCAAAAAGCATCTTAAAATTGCACTTTCAAATTCTGACCCTTCATTGAATCAAATTGATCTACAGTCTAATCTCGCAGTTTTTGTCATGATGTTGATTTTCAGAATTCCAAATACTTTTTGTTAGTTAGACATAAAACACAATTGGCAAAATCTCAATTCAGTTCAAAGAAAACATGCCTTAAATTACATGTAACGTTTCTTGCTTTGTTCAGTATATATCTTCACCAGAAATCCAGGGAAAAAGTATAAATTTGGCTGTTTATGTACAAATATACTTATCGCTGTAATCCGTTTATTGTTGCTTAATTGATATCTCCCCGAAACATATGAAACATACATATAACGAATGCTCAGAGCATACCCACTAGGCACACAATGCTGGAAAGATATTCGGAGTATCTGTTTGTCCTTGCAATTTTTGAATACTGCACCCGCGACTGTATTTGCGATACACAGGCAGATAAACGTAGATGATAAACAAAGGACCAGTCTCTATAAGGCCATTTTCATGGCTAAAACCGATTTTCTTTAAACTTTGTATACTTTAACTGATATGTATTGACTGTCTTATGGTGCAATACCAGATTATTAGGTTCACTGGTTTTCGGTGTATGCACGATTTAAGTGGGTGGGGTAATTCCACCCCATTAAAAGTATAGTTACAAAAATGCTATTTTTTCTATTCCAAGTTCATGCTTCAAAATGGTGGTTGCAATAGGAAAAGTACTCTTCTGGATTTAAAAGATGATGATAATATTATTCTGAAATTCATTCCAAAATAGAGTTCATGTTCGCTTGTAAGACGTACCCCAATTTCAGTATTTTTTGTTCTCCGACTTTACGAAAAACCACAACACGTTCACAGTTTTCAAGATTTTTTAAAAATATGTCTTCTTCAGTATTGCCAGACATAATCCATGTGTCAACAGCAGCATCTTTTACATAATCAATGTGCACCTTGCTCGGTTTGGCGTCACTGTTTTCTGTTTCGTTGCGGTAATATCCTAAATACCAAAGCACTGAAGCATCTTGTGCACAACACCCAACGGTGCGAGCACCACTTCTGCACCCACAATACCATCCAGTGATTGGGTTCAGCCCTTGAGTGTATTCAACCAACAAGTTATATGTTTTATTTGATGTGTGACGAGAACGTATCTGTGCTTTGAGAACACCGATATTTTCTTTGTGTGCCATTATCTCATATGATCCCTTTTCGTCAAAGTGTTCATATTCGCTTGTAAGATGTACCCCAATTTCAGTATTTTTTGTTCTCCGACTTTACGAAAAACCACAACACGTTCACAGTTTTCAAGATTTTTTTTTAAAAAATCTTCTGCTATTATTATGTTGATATAATAGGCATTGCAGGCATATGTCAGAATTTATTTTATGATCATTAATATGAGAGTTATCTCCTCACGAAATTTGATTTCGTCCGTTTTTCAATATCAGCATGCATTTGTCATTCCATAGTACTCCAAACTCCATTTGGAAGTTAATAACACCTTTTGATGCAAATATTTGTTGATTTTTGTAGGCATTGGAGTTACTTTTGCATGCGACGATGTCATATTTTATGTAATTTTGAAAAAAGGATACCTCGCATCTGGAAAATTAACAAATTGCCAATGACTTACAAGCAGGGTTTGCTTAGTTTTGCAACCTCATTAAACTCATGCTAAATGCTTAAATTAAAGTCCTTATGGCCCATCCGTGTTTTTACGCTGGTTATTATTCATCTTCTTCAGAATCGCTAGACGTACTCCATTTGTCAACAGCATCTTTTACATAATCAATGTGCATCTTGCTCGGTTTGGCTTCACTGTTTTCTGTTTCGTTGCGGTAATATCCTATATACCAAAGCACTGAAGCCACATGCGCACAACAACCAACGGTTACAAAGGTAAGATGGGTTGTTGAATCAGCTAAAAGCAGGATTAAAAAGTGGAAGGCCCTCAGCAACACAATGCCCAATAGCCAAATACCATATGTTTGAGACTATGTAAGAATAGTATGCTCTTTGTGAAATGCAGGATAAGGTTATGAAAAGTGATTGGGATAAAAAACGGGTAATATGAAAAAAGATTCCCGTACGAAAATTCTGACATGATTACAGCAGGAGTCCTGCTGGACATTGACAGGAATTTCATTTTCAGGCTGAATTATAACAGTATGTGGAAAATGATAAAAAATCCACTCAAGATTCCAGCAGGAAAATTTGAAAAATTCATGCCAGGAATCCTAGCAGGATAACAGAACTTAAAATTTTGCAAAATTATTGAATCTAGCATAAAGATTTTGGCGGTACACTTCAACAACACAGTGAATCATACGTGATAAATTCAACTTGAAGACTGGCCATGCTGTTTGTTTGTACTAAACATATTAAAAGGTTTTCTGTGTTATTTGAAGGATGAATTAATAACATCTAGTATGAAGAGAATGGAAGTTTAATTAATTTTTGTATCATTAATGCATACATTTCTAATGGCAGATTTAAGTTTAGGGGTAAAATATTCAATTTATACACAATTTCATGTACCCCACCCACATCCCTGGACATTAAAATGAAAATGAGTTCAATATATGTGTGATGGTAACAGAATTGCTTTCTGTCATAAAATTGTGTTAAAGAGCAATGGCAGTACTGATCCATGTCTATAATATAATCGTAATACCCAAGAGATTGACAAGATATGTGTTCTGTTGTGTTTTATAAAGCCACTGTGTATGTGAAAGTTTTAAATAGCATGTTGAAAGAGTATGTCAAGGTCTTTGTGTAATATGCAACACAACCAAATTCATGCCAACAATCCTGTCCATATTCCTGGTAGGATTCCTGGTAGGATTCCTGCCAGGAATTTCAAATTTTACAGTGAGAATACTGCTCATTTGAATATTCCTGGTGGGAATCCTGCCTGAATTCCTGCCTGAATTCCTGCTAATTTAAATATTTCACTTAATATTCCACGCTGTAGGGAATTTTATATTATAGTGAAAAGTTCACGTGGAAAACCCATTGGGAAACTTTTTCATGTCCAGATTCCTGCCAAGAATCCTGTTACAATTACTGCAGGAATACTGCTACTGTCCTGCTGGCCAATTCCGTACAGGTTGATGACACAAAGCCTGACAATTTCCCAGAGTTGACTGAGGATGAACTCAGGGACCTGACAATGGGAATATACCAACTTAAACAGGCCAAATCCTACACGGATGAACACTTTGACGAAAAGGGATCATATGAGATAATGGCACACAAAGAAAATATCGGTGTTCTCAAAGCACAGATACGTTCTCGTCACACATCAAATAAAACATATAACTTGTTGGTTGAATACACTCAAGGGCTGAACCCAATCACTGGATGGTATTGTGGGTGCAGAAGTGGTGCTCGCACCGTTGGGTGTTGTGCACAAAATTCTTCAGTGCTTTGGTATTTAGGATATTACCGCAACGAAACAGAAAACAGTGAAGCCAAACCGAGCAAGGTGCACATTGATTATGTAAAAGATGCTGCTGTTGACACATGGATTATGTCTGGCAATACTGAAGAAGACGAATAATAACCAGCGTAAAAACACGAATGAGCCATAAGGACTTTAATTTAAGCATTTAGCATGAGTTTAATGAGGTTGCAAAACTAAGCAAACCCTGCTTGTAAGTCATTGGCAATTTGTTAATTTTCCAGATGCGAGATATTCTTTTTTCAAATTACATAAAATATGACATCGTCGCATGCAAAAGTAACTCCAATGCCTACAAAAATCAACAAATATTTGCATCAAAAGGTGTTATTAACTTCCAAATGGAGTTTGGAGTACTATGGAATGACAAATGCATCCTGATATTGAAAAACGGACAAAATCAAATTTCGTGAGGAGATAACTCTCATATTAATGATCATAAAATAAATTCTGACATATGCCTGCAATGCCTATTATATCAACATAATAATAGCAAAAGATTTTTAAAAAATCTTGAAAACTGTGAACGTGTTGTGGTTTTTCGTAAAGTCGGAGAACAAAAAATACTGAAATTGGGGTACATCTTACAAGCGAACATGAACTCTATTTTGGAATGAATTTCAGAATAATATTATCACCATCTTTTAAATCCAGAAGTGTACTTTTCCTATTGCAACCACCATTTTGAAGCATGAACTTGGAATAGAAAAAATAGCATTTTTGTAACTATACTTTTAATGGGGTGGAATTACCCCACCCACTTAAATCGTGCATACAACAAAAACCAGTGAACCAAATAATCTGGTATTGCACCATAAGACAGTCAATACATATCAGTTAAAGTATACAAAGTTTAAAGAAAATCGGGTTTAGCCATGAAAATGGCCTTATAGAGACTGGTCCTTTCACAAAGCAACGGACATTTTCCTCCGAGCACACATTTCCAGACGCAGTCCGCGAGGCCATATAGCTGCAGCAGACATCAGGTAAAACATCTATGGGCATACACTTAAGTGCGCAGGCATCCCACACTGAGTCACCTCAAATCCAATATCGGGAAGCAGATTTCTGATGCGAGAATGTGCAATACGCCAAAGTTACAGAATCAATAGAACCAAATACCGCCAAGATTCATATGGCAGTGATATGACAGTCTTATATAACACTTTTACTAGACAAAGGTTGAAAAGGTTACCTTAAATCAGTACTTTAAGCACTGGCCACAAATCACCACAAAAGCAACGATTAGTAGCTTCAAAATCCTTCAAGGACAAATTTTTCACCAGCCGTGATCTCGACCCGGATCATCGGCTTAAAATGAAAGGCTGTAGTGCAATAGATGCGTATTTCTGTATCTAACACCGGGTGATGCTTGGTCTATTGTCTTTTATAATTTCCGGAGACATAGACATTTCACTATTTGTCGACTTCAAGGGTGAGATCAAGCTCCAAATGACGCTTGCTCTTCCTATGCGCAGTCTTCAAGCAATATACAAAGTAGGGTCGAGTCGGATAAAACCGGACAGCAAGTAAATTCGGACAACCATTGCAAAAAGTGAAAATCCAGATGAGATCAGGATTTTCATTGTTTGCTCAGTTAATTTTGTTTTAGTTCCAAACAACTGACATATATAAAGAAAACAATGCCACTGTCCGAATTTATCTGCTGTCCGAATTTACCTGACTTGACCCAACTTTCTTCAAGCCACCCTGATTAATGTGTGTCTGTTATATATTGGGAAAGGATGAACTATCTTGTTTATACATGTATGTTGTAATGTGCATGCAGTTTTGGAAATAAAATATGTTTAAACCAAAGGATGAACATAGCGACAGGCGTATCATGGCAATATACGTATTTACGGCGCGGGTATAATAAGGATGTATTATAAGTGGACAGAAGGAGCCTTTTGTTTCCGCGACAAACTGTTTTTTGTTTGTTTTTTTTTCTAAATCGGGCAGATATCAAAAGTACACTGACATACAAATAATGAGCTGTAAAATATAGTATGCCCCGATACACACACATAAAAACACATGACCTTATACCTATCAAATAGATAAGTCAGTTAGCGAAATAACCTTGAAAAAAAAAAGACGTGGCTTGCTTTACTATCAGCGGGAATAAGTGTAGTGCATTAAGTTGAGCAACGCAAAATGCTGGATCTAAACAGTGTTCTTGTGCTTCTGGGAGTGTTTTTGATTACCATCCTCATTAGAAGGTGGTTATATGAACGAAAGAAGTATCCACCAGCACCATGGGGTTTTCCTGTTGTGGGACATCTACCGCTGTTTGGTGCTTATCCGCCAGAAACGTTTCGGAAATGGCGGAAAACGCATGGCGATGTGTATTCAATTCGCATGGGAAGCTGGAAAACGGTCGTGATAAACGGCTACAGTGCCATTAAGGATGCTATGAACAGATCGGATGACGCCTTCTCAAGTAGGCCAAGGTTCTATACTTTTGAAATGCTAAAGAAAGTTAACGACGGACATGACACTCTAGCATTTGGACCTTTTCATCCCGCTTATGTACAACTTCAAAATATTGTTGCTAGGGTTTTGCATAAATATACAAATACCAACACGTCTTACACGCAAGATCTGATGCAAGAAGAGGCGGAAATACTATCTAATCATCTCCTGTCTTGGAAAGGGACTCCTCATTTTTTTATTGACGCTGTACAGTTGTCTATAGGAAGCATATTGTACCAAATATTGTATGGTCGACAGCATAATGTCAGAGAGGACAAGCAGTTCAAAGATCGTGTTGACAGCGCAAACGCGTTTTCTGATTTCAGCGGAAGTGGGAATCCTGTAGATGCAATGCCTTGGTTAAGATATGTCATGCCGTGGAAAGTATCAAAATTATATTATTTGCTAAAAGAATCCGCAAATATTGGACATCAGAATGTTTTGGATCACGTGAATACTTTCAACGCAGGTCATATAAGAGATATAACGGATTCTTTCCTAGCAACGGAGCTTCCGGACAAAGTTGAGGATGAAACAATCTCAGTTTCAAAAAGTCTGCTTTTGTGGAATGTCAATAATCTCGCCGGTGCAGGATTTGAAACAACAGCGACAATGATGAACTGGTTGATAACTTACATGGTTGCTTTTCCGGAAGTTCAAAACCGAGTTCACGGTGAAATTGACGAAATCATAGGAAGTTCAAGAAAAATTGGCCTCACTGATAGGTCAAAATTATGCTACACAGAGGCGACAATTTTGGAAGTAATGCGCATAACAAGTGCCGTTCCGTTTTCCACTCCTCGCTTTACTACGAAAGATACAAAACTAAATGGATTTGACATAGACAAAGGCACTGTAATACTGCCGAATCTACATTCAGTCAACATGGATAAAGAATTTTGGAAAAATCCTGAAGAGTTTCTTCCAGAAAGGCTCCTTTATGACAAGGGCAATCTAAATGCTGACAAGTGTAATCGTGTAATTCAATTCGGGCTGGGACGGAGGCGATGTATTGGGGAGCAGTTCGCCAAGTTGGAGCTATTTCTACTTTTCTCCAACATTATGCAGAGGTGTAGCTTTGCTAAGGCACATTCTGGTCCTGTGGACCTTACGCAGAAGCGCGGATTGATTTATAAACCCATAGATGTGGAAGTCATTGTAACTGCAAGATAAGAGGAATAGAGATATACAGTCAATTCTCGGTATCTCAAAGTCGAAGTTCATCCCAAACTATTGCTATCTCAAAGTTAATTTTCTGGTCCCAGAAAATTCACTTTGAGATAGCAGCAGTTTGGGATAAAAGAGGTCGAATTGTAAATGAAAATGAGAAATTAGTCCAAACTTGATTCTTTAATATGAGTTACTTTGAGATATCAGTGTTCGAGATATCGGGAGTTGACTGTATGTTGATGTGTTTTGACATTAAAGTCCGAAATTTCAAGATTGAGTTTTATTCTTGCACACTAATAATACATATAATTATGAAAATTGAAGCAAGGGTCTAAATGCTGAAAAGTGTAATTCAGTACAATTCGGGCTGGGACGGAGGCGATGTATTGGGGCCAGTTTTGACAGGCTTGAGCTATTTCTGCTTTTCTCCAACGTCATACAGAGATGTAGCTTTGCCAAGGCACATTCTGGTCCAGTGGACCTTACGCAGATGCGCGGAATGATTTATAAACCCATTGACATGAAAGTTATAGTAACTGCAAGATAACAGAAATGGAGATGTGTTGAATTTTAACTTTTAACATTAAGGCCGAAAATTTCAAGCTTGAGCTGTATATTTGCGCTCTAATAATAATAATAATGATAAAAAATTGAAGTAAATGAACCCGTTTATTACTATTTTGGATGTATACGCAATCGATTAGGCCCCTGTCACACCAAACTAGTTCTCAACACGTTCTATCCCGTACATAGAATATCGTGAAACGGGTTGTGGTCGGGGAAGAACGTGTAACATTTGGCTAAATGTCTATAATACGATTCTAGTTCGTTCATAAACAGTCCTCAGTACGTCCATCTCGTCTGTATCCCGTCCGCAGTCCGTTCGTATCAAGTTCATATCGGGTCAGATTTCCCGTTCACCTCGTGCGGAGACCGTTTCCAAGCAGTCCAAGCACGTCCGTGGTCATTTCAACCCCGTTCGTGGCTTTTGCAACTGAGTCCCCAATACGTCTAAACTAGTTTGTACTTCGACTATCTCGTTCAAAAGCAATTCTTCTCGTTTTGACTACGTCCTCATCTCGTCCCTAGTGCATGCAATACATAATTGCAATCATGTCCTGGTCGGACAGCTACAATATCCGGCGCGTTCTACCCGGATCTCATTCGCGTTCGTCACTTCAAGCTGTGCAGAGCATTGCGCCGTTGTGAGTATAATGCCTCCAAACAAGAGCGGAGCTAGAAAGGCTGTCCATACTAAAGCAGCTTCTGTTAGATCCCAAAGCTCAACACCTCTGAAGCCCATTATGCTCACTCTGCAGCTTCCTGGGCCTTTTCCTGAGCCTGGGAGTCAAGAGAAGAAGAATGCTGCATACCCTGGTCGAGCTTGGTCTGTCTGCGAATCAGAAGAACGAGCTCCAACGGACAGGTCAGAGTGCACACGTACTGCCAGTAGTGCCCGACCGCACCACGTTGTAATACGTCCTAGTAGGATCGAAGTACGGTAATTCCGTTCGTAGCACGTCCATCTCGTTTTAAGAACGTTGCCACTCCGTCTAATTCCAGAACGGGATGGTCGCCAGAAAATTTTAAACCTGCTCGACGCTCTGGAGCACCTTCCCGTCCGAACCCGTCCTAGTCCGTCCATGAGGTTCGTAAACAGACCTTAAAACGGTTCTACTACTTCGTTGGCACACAGTTTGAGCCCGTTTGGCAAAATTTTCCAGAAAGTAGTGAGAACGAGTTTGGTGTGATGGGGGTATTAGGCCCCTGTTCCACCAAACTAGTTCTCAACACGTCTACCACCTCCATTAAAATCGTGCAACGGGCTATGGTCGGGGTAGAACGTACAACATTTGGACTAAATGCCTACAATATGAATCTAGTTCGTTCAATACGTCCATCTCGTCTGTATACCATCTGAAGGCCGTTCGTATGAAGTTCAGATCGGGTAAAATTGCCCATTCATCTCGTGCAGAGACCGTTTCCAAGCAGTCCAAATTTAAAGAGTAACTACGCTTCAGGAACTGACTGAATCAGATCCCAAACCCTATCCCCAACATCAAAGGGAAAAATTGACAAAGACATCCCAACAAACAATAAATTACAAGTGATAAGCCGAGTCAGCAGCTCTTTCCCAAATAGGTGGGAACTCAGTTATCTTTGTTGAACTTAATAATTTAGACCAACAGAAGGGTTACAACAGACTAAGCAAATTATACGATAAAAATTTAACAACTATTTTTAAATATTTTCTATTTTATTATAGAAGGGTTAAAATGAGAACAAAATAAATTAAACAGCACTGAACAAAAACCAAATGCAACCGCAACGAAAGTACCGCCTTGGGACGGTCAGTAATAACTACAGGGGGGGGGGGGGGGGGGGTTAAACCGCTTTAAGTGGGCCCAAACCTTCACCCTCACCCTCCGCCGCGGTGCACACAATTAGTTGGTAGTTCGGTTCGTATGGAGGTCCCCTAACTCATCAGAGAGTCATCACGGCCAACAATTATAATCAAGAAAAGATTGTGATGAAGCAAGGATGAGGACTCGACAGCCAAAACGTGTTGAGACACCTGGAGATCCCTGGGGCGTCAGCAACACCACTGGAACACTGGAGTAAAAGAAGACCACCAGTTGATCCCCGGTGGGCCAAGAAACAGACAAACATCCGGCCCCAACCAACTAAAATATAGCTTTATGTAGGGGCTATCATAGAGTCTGAATCCCGACCCACCGGCGTGCAATTAAAGAGGACAGCAAAGTTGTCAACCGTGATTGTGTTAACCACTAAGCATGCAGACTGTTGCATTACATCTATGTTATAGCCAATGCGTTTAATTCGCATGATAATTTTCTTAAATTGATCAGGAAATTCTGTTTTCCCTACGATTTTGCGTGATTTATATACTAAGCATAAAATTCAGGTTCCGATAGGCCTTGTTGCAAAAGTGACAAAGCCCGTTTGCTTTCAGTTTAACCGCGTACGTGACTAGTTCTACTTCATCCTCAGAATTTCCAAACAAGGTCTAACAAGTTTCACCTCGTTCAAAAAACAGTTCTTCTCCTTCTGACTACGTCCTGATCTTGTCCCTAGTGCGTGCAGAACGTAATTGTAATCACGCCCTGGCCCGACGGTTATACCCCAATCACACCAAACTCGTTCTCACTACGTTCTGGAAAATTTTGCCAAACGGGCCCAAACTGTGTGCGAACGGAGTGGACGTAGTAGCAACGTTTCAAGGTCTATTTACGAACTTCATGGACGGGCTCGAACAGGAAGTGTGCTCCAGAACGTCGAGCATGTTTAAAATATTTTGGCGACCACCACGTTCTGGAATTAGACGGAGTGGCAACGTTTAAAACGAGGTGGACATACTACGCGCGGAATTGCCGTACTTCGATCCTACTAGGACATATACAGTCAGACATAACTTAAGCATCACCCAAATTTTATTTGAGAGTTAAATTTCATATTCGAAAAATCGGCATATTTGATATGAATGAAATAAAATTTCAAATATTTCAATTTTTGGGGATAGTGAAGAATATTTAGACAGAATATTGATGCAAAAAGTAAAGCTGTTCCTATGAAAACGTTACTTAAAACATACCTCCTTCTATAGGTCAAATTACGAACATGAAAAACGTTTGACTTTGCCGAGCTAGTCCTCACAAGAGTAAATGAATTTTCAGAAGTCGTTGCCACGGTTTTGTAGCATATTTACTTGTGTGTCAGCATACTGAGTCTCATTTCAATACCTGGTATAACCACCACGTTGCTGTAAAAGTTCGTTGATACGACGTCGCATTCCTTGAACAAGTCTTTGCAGCTTATTGAGGGGGAATAAATTCCACTCTTGAACAATGGCGGCTCTTAACTCGTTCAGATTCCGGCAGGGGGAATTCCGTTGGTCTAATTTACGTTTTATTTGATCCCAAACATGCTCTATTGGATTCATATCCGGTGACAACGCCGGCCATGGTAACACGTCAATAGACTCCTGCTGAAGATATTGTTGCACAATAGCTGCTTTTTGAGGCCGACCGTTGTCGTCCATGAATATAGGACTTTCAGCTAGGCGATAGTTATCGAAATGAGTTATTTCTATAGATAACGCCCGTTAACGTTCCGTGTAAGATGTACATATCCAGTTTACATCGATAGGAAAAACATGCCCAGGCAGTAACAGATCCGCCACCGAATGCTGTGGTACCAACAATTTTCCTGTCCTCGTATGCTGTATTTTCCTCACGACAAACGCGCATCCTGCCGTCAGTATGACGTAAGACGAATTTACATTCCCCAGACCAATGTGCACGTCGCCAGGATCGAAGATTTCAATTACGTCGATCACGAGCCCAATTTAACCAGGCCGTCCTATGCATGGGTGCCAGCAGAGGACGTTTAACAGCCTTTCTGGCTGTTAAGTCGGCGTTATTAAGTCTCCTGGTTACAGTTCTAACAGAGATAGGTCCATAAACTGGCCACTGGCTTCGAAGTTGACGTCCTGTGGTTGTAGGATTTGCACGTGCCATACGCTGTAGTGCTCTATTTTCGCGGTCATCAGTCTTCGGGGGTCGCCCTGAACGTCGACGTTCTGATACTGTCCCGTAAGCGCGGTAACGTTGCAAAAGACGTACGATAATTGACTGGTTTACCATGAACTGACCAGCAATAGCCCTTGTGCTTAGACCGGCGTTGTTCATGCCCACAATTTGCCATTTTTGGGCTTCAGAAAGTTTTCGCCTAGCAATCTTTTCGTTTCAGTCAAAAGCACCCTGTAACTTGTATAGCGGATCCGTGCATAGCAAGATTAAGTACATGTATCAAACTTGTGTTTTGGAAACGTGGACAGTAGGGCGACTATACCGGTTCGTAAGACAAACGTATACATGTCTTTGAAAGTTTGTCAATACCACTTTACTCTAAATAAATCAGTCTTGCCTTGTAACATACCGGGTAAAAAAATGTTTGAACTAAAATCGTTATGGCGCAACTTAGTCAGGTGATGCTTAACTTATGTCTTACTGTATATTACAACGTGGAGCGGTCGGGCATCAATTGGCAGTACGTGTGCAAACTGACCAGTCCGTTGTAGCTCGTTCTTCCTATTCGCAGACAGACTAAACTCGACTAGGGTATGCAGCACTCTTCTTCTGTTGACGCCTACACTCAGGAAAAGGCCCAGGAGACTCTGCAACTTGAGGATGAGCTGGATGGGCTTCAGAGGAGATGCACCTTGGGATCTAACAATAGGTGCTTTAGTACGTCCCGTCTTTCTAGCTCCGCTCTTGTTTGGAGGCATGATACTCACAACGGCGCAATGCTCTGCACAGCTTGAAGTGACGAACGCGAATGAGAACAACGTAGAACGCGCCGGATTTTTGTAGCCGTTGGACCAGGACGTGATTGCAATTACGTTTTGCACGCACTAGGGACGAGATGAGGACCTAGTCAGAACGAGAAGAACTGCTTTTGAACGAGGTAGTCGCGTTATGAACTACATGTAGTCTGGACGTATTGGGGACGTATAAGACAAAAAATACGAACGGGGTTGAACTGACCACGAACGTGCTCGGACTGCCTGGAAACGGTCTCTGCACGAGGCGAACGGGAAATCTGACCTAATATGCACTTAATACGAACGGACCGCGGACGGAACGAGATGGACGTATTGAGGACTGTTTATGAACAAGTTAGAATCGGATTATAGACATTTTATGCCAAAAGCTCTATATCTATATAACATCTTGTTTATCAAATCTTGACGGTTCTATATCAGTAATTATATCATTGACAACAGCGACTCTGTTGACAGTTTCCGCCACACTTTCGACCGGGGTTTCAGTTAAGCTCAGTAGTTTCTTTTCAGAAGGCAGGAAGGGTGAGAAACCCTAAGACAAGGAGGCGTATTCATAAAGCCACTTAAGTCGTTGCTATGCTGTTGCTAAGGCAAAATATCTATAAAGGAGGTTCCCTACAACTATGAAATTTGGTCTGGAGGAACAGTCTTTGTAAGACTGTTCCTCCAGACCAAATTTCATAGTTGTAGGTAACACAAAGACTGTTCCTCCAGACCAAATTTCATAGTTGTAGGTAATCTCCAACATAGAAATTTACCCTTAGCAACAGCATAGCAACGACTTAAGTTGCTTTATGAATACGGCCCCTGATGTTTTAAATGAGATGCAGCGACTGTGTTTTCTGGATGTCTCGTATGAGGCTAAAATGGTATGAAGGCATACTACATTTTGCTTCTCAAAGGAGATTTTAGCCTCGCTTTTTAACTTCATGTTTGTTCCTGAAACAAAGAGTTATTTGTTGCCGGAATATTTCATAAACGAAACGCATACAAGCTATCAGCATACTGGTATAAATGGGTTACTAGAATTACCGGAATCTACCTTATTACCGGAATATGCCGGAATAGTGACACCAAAATACACCAAAATATACCAAAAAACACCAAAATATACATTTATATTATCAAAATAAACTTAAATATTGCCAGAATAAATTAAATAAATACCATTCCCATCTAAGGATTAGCTTTTTTATTGGTAGTGACAATAAATGGACCAACGTATGGGCATTGGATAGGTATCACTGTGCAGATTGCAAGCTGGTTTGGGTCTTTGTAAGGGTCAGTCACTTGCAGGCATTTACATGCAGTAAATGTTAAATGACATATTTAAATAAAATTATTTATATTCTGGTCAAAATTAAGTGTATTTCGGTAAACAAATATTTGTATTTTGGTATATTCCGGTGTATTTTGGTATATTCCGGTAATTAAGTGTATTCCGGTATTTCTAGTAACCTGTATAAAATAAATAAGAAACAACTATTCTATCAAATTTCTTTCGGAAATAACAGTTATTGTAGTAGGAACTTGGACGGGGACCGTTAACCTGAAAACTGTTTCTGTATTGAACTATACAACTCAAAATTTGCTAAGCAACATAAATAAAGCGTTTCGTATTACATGATTATAAGATATAAGATTCAATGAAACCCTTTGCAAGTGTATCAACTTACTCTAAGTACATGCATCAAGTACATATCAATTATAGAAAAAAGTATCGTTTAATGTAATATCTAACTCCTCTTGATTTTAATATAATGTCCAGCTCCTCTTGAAAAACGAGTTCGTGATTAAATTATTCAGATGGATCAAAATACAGATATTAAAGTATCTTCGTTCCATTTCTGTATTGTGTAACCAGAATGGTCATGAAAAATTCCTATCGATGCGATTCTACGATAGGTGAAAGACGATACTTTAGAGATAGTCTATCAACAAATTTTGAGTAGTATACTGTTGTTATACGTGAATTGAATGAAAAGTTTTCAGTTTTCTATGGAGAATCAATGATTATATTTTTTTCTGCGCGTAATAAAATATAAAGCTGTGAGGGAAATGGCGATGCTGTGAGTGAATCTCGGTTTATGTCACTTGTTATAATGTCTCTTTCAGATACTTTTCACTCGCCGAGCTATGCTGCACTTTCCAGTCGAGATCTTTTCGATTCAAATGAACCATAAAGGTTTGTCCTTTGGGCAAGGACTGGGTCACAAAATTTCAGTTGACGTCCGTACAGAGTTCGCTGCCATTTTAGTTTCTCGTAAAGGTACAACCTTTGTTACATATTTAATTTTCACAGTTTATTCATCACATAATACTCGAAGTTTCGGCTATTCAAAGGTTTCTATCTAGAAGGTTTCCTTTTGTCCTTTTAATGCTATAATGTCTTCATATTGCTGATGTCCACCATTTTGAAAACCTTTTCAAAATGGCGGACATCAGCAGTATGAAGCCATTATAGCATTGAAATGAAAAAAAAAACTTCTTGAAAAAGGCTTTGATTAGCCGAAACGAGTATTCTGTGATGAATAAACTGTTAAAATTAAACATTTTAGTTTCGACATTTCATTTTCTGATTGAAATTTTGGTAAAAAAGCCGATGCCCAAAACTGTGAATATTTGCGGTTCCATCAAAGTATCGTTTGAATAGGCTACATGTAGAGTGGAATTGGACCCATTAAATCAATCAGTTTAAATTAATGAAAGACAAAAAATAGGCTGTTAACAAAAACGATTCAGTCACATTTGTCCATGCAGCGTATCACAACAACAACAAAAACATGTGATCACCAACTCCTGAAAATTATTTTCCTTTGCTTTACGCTAACAACTGTGAAGCATGAAACACCCAGGGGCCGGATTTATAAAACGACTTAAGTGGTTACATGTACTATGCTGTTGCTTGGGCTGAATTTCTATGAAGTAGATTCCCTACAACTATGAAATTTGCTCTGGAGGTACAGTCTAAAAAGACTGTTCATCCAGAGCAAATTTCAGAGTTGTAGGGGATCTCCTTCATAGAAATTTAGCCTCAGCAACAGCATAACAACCACATAAGTCGTTTTATAAATATGGCCCCAGTGCTTCGCGATTCTTAACGCGAAACACTTTTTCTATATAAAAAGTGCTTCACGGCGTTCACGCTCATAATCGTGAAGCACGAAAGACACTTTTAGGCCTGTGAAAGTTTGTCACAGTGCCCAAAGACACTTTTAGGCCTGTGAAAGTTTGTCACAGTGCCCAAAGACACTTTTAGGCCTGTGAAAGTTTGTCACAGTGCTCAAAGACACTTTTAGGCCTGTGAAAGTTTGTCACAGTGCCCAAAGACACTTTTAGGCCTGTAAAAGTTTGTCACAGTGCCCAAAGACACGTTTAGGCTTGTGAAAGTTTGTCACAATGCCCAAAGACACTTCTAGGCCTGTGAAAATTTGTCACAGTGCCTAAAGACACTTTTAGGTCGGTGAAAGTTTGTCACAGTGCCCAAAGACACGTTTAGGCCTGTGAAAGTTTGTCACAGTGCCCAAAGACACGTTTAGGCCTGTGAAAGTTTGTCAAAGTGCCCAAAGACACGTTTAGGCCTGTGAAAGTTTGTCACAGTACCCAAAGACACTTTTAGGCCTATGAAAGTCTGTCACAGTGCCCAAAGACACTTTTAGGCCTGTGAAAGTTTGTCACAGTGCCCAAAGACACTTTTAGGCCTGTGAAAAATTGTCACAGTGCCCAAAGACACTTTTAGGCCTGTGAAAGTTTGTCACAGTGCCCAAAGACACTTTTAGGCCTGTGAAAAATTGTCACAGTGCCCAAAGACACTTTACGCCTGTGAAAGTTTGTCGCTTGGACTTTTGCTCTGGTACACAGCTGCAGTGTGAGACCTTTTCTAAGAAATTCCAATCAGGACAGAAAACCTCATAATTCTGCAAAATTTGACCTACTATATACAGATTATACATATATATACACAAAATAAAGTTTAAACTAAATCACAAGCAAGTGGAAGATATCGTTGTTGGCATTGGCCAGGCCGTTTTCTCCGCTATGATTGTTCTGTTGAAGGCTAATGAGGGAGAATGAAAACCGTTTGCCATACTGTCAACAGGCATGATTCCAACATGATTCTTCTTCCCAATATGTGAAGCTGTTGTAATGGCGTAGGTATTGCTGCGGTAGCACTTCATGGTGGACATACAAAACACCTCCTTGACACCCCGTCTGAAGTTGGTGTTGCAAAATAAATATATAATGGGTTTTATTGTTGTTGTTAGGTAAAGAAGTTCGAAACAGGCAATGAATATAATTGGATGAACGTAAACTGCATTTGAAAGTGTGAACCATGTATGGGTGATATAGTATGGACTCATAAGGCTTATTGTGATTAGAGTGACAATTATTAACATTTTCACCATTTTAACTTTAGTTCGAGGCACAGGATTCATAGTTCGCTGTATTCGTCGCTTGCCTATACCTGCTCTCCAGATGTATCGAAAGATTCTCGCGTATACAATTATGAGAAAGAGAGATGGCATTAGAAAAGCACAGAGAATTATGGCACAACCGTAAGCTATTCCGGGCCAATTATCATTCTTTATGTAAGTAGGACAAAGTTGCTTTCCCGAACCGTCCAGGGCGGGCTTCACGTCAAAGAAATACAAGCAGAAACTACAACACAGAAAGGAAAGAAGCCAGCAACACGCGATCATATGTTTGGCTGTCCCACGTGTTATCTTAAAACTCAGAGGATACAGAATGGTATAAAATCTGTCAATACAGACACATAGGAGAATGAAAATCACTGTACTTGGAGAAAAGAATTGAATAAACCTTACAATCCGACACATTGCCGAACCCATTACCCAACGACTAATCGCGATTCTACTTGCGATCATCGGCACACTAAAGATCGATATCAACAAATCCGATACGGCAATAGACACAACAAAGAAATTAGTTGTTGACTGAACTCTCCGGCTTCTATAAATAACAATGCACACAAGAACATTTCCAAAGACACTGAGCACCCATATAATGGCAAGAACAGATAACTCTATTGCTTTTTGGTATCCTGACTGTTCCTCCTCTAATCCATAACGCACTGTGTCTTCATCCCCAAGAATAACAGATATAGTTGAGTTCGTGTCGCTGAATTCCATAGCTGCTCCTATCAATTTGCTTCACAAAATTTTGTCGCTTCGTTTATATACTGTATAAGCTTTAGCACAAAAAGTCGACCGATTAAATCTTTTTATGTTATTTGTTTCTTTTTGTAAATATGCAGACAGTCGCAATGGGCATTATCATTATTGCTAGGTTTTGAACGACTCTTTTGTGTTATCTTCACACTCTTTCCCTTTCAGCCAAGTAAAAAATACTGTTTTAGCCCCCAACATTGTCTATTTACTCTGAAGTGGATGGAGATAAACCCCAACATGAGGTATATTTTATGCAAGTTCCTTTTAGTGACACAACATGTTCTTACTTTAGCGAACCATTTCACAGTGCACGATAAGTTAAGATTTCATGTAGTATCCGTTTCATTCGCCATTTGTCCATGGGAGATGGGGATATGTTTTCTCTGTAATAATTCTATTTTGCCGTTCCAGCACATAATTTAGAATATGTTATTCCTATAATTGACTAGTGTGCATATACTTCTAAATATCTCATTGGTAAGAAACAAACCAGTTTATCTTTGCTATTTCTTCTTTGCCGTTCAGAGCGATGATCTTTCCTAATCTGCAATTCTATCTAATATTAAATGTCATTCTTCTCCAGTGTCCATTTTATCTTGTCCTTGATATATATTTACCAATATGGCCAACCAAATTTATTCCTGCTTCTTCTATTTCATTCTAAATAACATTATTAAGTTTTAAGATTACACTTATTAAGGTGATTATCATATTCATATTACAATATGACAGACGTCATAATATTCTACATAAACTGTTAGTAAGGTTCTTTTATTCTCCAGTCGTTTCCCTATGAGACGTAAATATCGCTAGAAACATGATATGAGCCGTGACACGAGAAAACCAACAATGTGGTTGTGCACCCAGTGCAGATTCAGATCAGCCTGGGCATTTGCCAAGTTTGGTCAGACTCATTGTTAAGTGCTCAAAGGGTAGCTAAGGGTCTAACCTACCTCCATGCGGACAGCGAAGACTCTGATCAGACTGGGCGGATGCCCAGGCTGATCTGAGTCTGCGCTGGGCGCACAACCACATTGTTGGTTTTGTCGCGTCGCGGCTCATATGTGCTTGTCTATCCTCATTAATTCGCTTTCACAAACCGTTAAGAATCGATTTTGTCTCTAAAGTTATTATGATGTCGTCTTCAATGTTATTGAAACTGGGAAGAATATGATGACTACGTATAATTAATTATTCTTGGGAAATAGACGTTGTTTACGGCAATATGTAATTGTTTCAGACCGCCGCCTATAGACTTATGGCAGTCACTTAACACAGGTACCATTTTTTTGATAAACGCTCTGGGATGGATCTTTCAATAAAACCGTGTATTGACACACGCAGAGGAGCACGTTTCTTGCTCACCTTTGCTACAGATTCCTCGCCGCTCAACGTCTACCTGAAATGAAACACAAGAAATGATATAACAGTGCTCCAAGGATATTTCTTCCATATTTCAGCATTTAAAAGATATTTTTACTCCTCATTAGTACCGTCACGCCAAGATGCAAATAGGTTACACTATCTCAAAATAAGAAGGGTTATAATTATTGGAAAGTTTCCATATTTCGGCATTTGAAATATATTTTGACCCCTCATTAGGACCGTCTCGCAGAGATGTAAACAGATTACACTATCTTTGGAGGCAAACCTGCTATTATTATTATGCTTTCTTTGGAACACTCTGGAAGCCGTTTTCTCAGAAGCCGAAAATAAATTTAATAGGATTATTTCTTTGATGCATGACCCTTTATCAAGATTGTTCAATCCAAATTATTTCCTTGAAAACAAATGGCCGCGAGGGGGCGTTGCAAATTTTCCTGTTACCTAACCTGATTTCAAATTAATTTGACAGACTGGATGTTCCTTGAGCGACTGTAGCTATCTTTACAAGGATTTGCAAGCCCAGAGCTGAGTGTTTTCGTCAAACATAACATGAACGCCCGGCGGAAGGTTGATGTTTTTAGTTGTGTAGTGAAAACTTCGAAAACCTCTTTCAAAATAAAAAAAGCTACTTGAGCTACAAGCTGAATGATAACGTATAAAATATGGCTGCAAAGGGGCGAGGCTAGTTTTGTTATCCCCCGCCGAAGGCGGAGGGATATAGTTTTCTCCATGTCCGTCCGTCCGTCTGTCTGTCCGTCCGTCCGTCCGTCCTTCTGTCTGTCCGTCCGTCCTTCCGTCCGTCCGTCCGGAGCCATAACTACGTAACCACTGGACGGAATTTCATGAAAGTTTAAATAAATATATATTACTATAATGCGCTGATGCACGTGAAGTTTCATCAGACTGGCTTCAGTAATGCATGAGTTATTGCCCTTTAATGGACTTTAAATTAATAAAATGAGTCATAACTATGTAACTAAATATCAAAACTTCATGAAACTTTAACTGAATATGTATCACCATAACACGGTTATGCACATAAAGTGTCATCAGAAGGGCATCAGTAGTGCATGAGTTATTGCCCTTTAATGGATTTAAAATTTATAAAATGAGTCATAACTAAGTAACCAATTATCAAAACTTCATGAAACTTAAACTGAATATGTATCACCATAATGCGGTTATGCACATAAAATTTACTTAGAAGGGCATCAGTAGTGCATGAGTTATTGCCCTTGAATCAATTTATGGTTGACAAATTTAGCCGTAACTAAGTAATCAATGAATAGAATTCTATGAAACTTATACTAAATATGTATCACCATATCACATATGTGCATCTTATGTTTTGTCGGAATAGCTTGAGTAAGCAATGAGTTATTGCCCTTGAACTGGTTTAAAATAAACAAATTGAGTCATAACTAAGTAACTAATAAATGGAATTTCATGAAACTTAAAATAATTAGGTACTGTCATGACACAGCAGTGCACATTAAGTTTTGTCATAATTGCTGCATTAATGCATGATTTAATGCCCCTGAATGGATTTAAAATCCACAAATTAGCCATAAATTAGGAATTTCATGAAACTTAAGATAATTAGGTACTGTCATGACACAGCAGTGCACATTAAGTTTTGTCATAATTGCTGCATTAATGCATGATTTAATGCCCCTGAATGGATTTAAAATCCACAAATTAGCCATAAATTAGGTATCGGTGAACAAAACTTCTTGAAACTGAATAAAAAAATGTATCATCATTGTGCAGTGATGCTGAGACAAGTGTAACAGCTTCAGCTTATATCTCACTTATCCCAGGGTTATTGCCCTTGATTTTAATTACAGTCCACAAGTTCAGCTGTTACTAAGTAATCAGTGAATGAAATTTTATGGAACTTTAAATAAACCATAAACAAATCAGGGCCACTTCGGCGGGGGATATAAATTCACCGAATTTGCTTGTTTCTTTTAAGTCTAATGTGAACTCATATGACACCTTCTTTTGAGAAATCACAGACCAGATTTCCGGTTAATTTGACAAGATTGCCCGAGTACTTTTGTCAGAACACATGGCCGCCACAATTTTCCCTTATACGAGGGATGATAAAAAAAATACGTGGACTTTTGCTGTAGAAATTTTATTATTGATAGTCAACTCATTAAATTTGCAATAGATATAGATTCATCTTTACTTTATCCAGTGGTGTATTTAATTTACCAGTCTAAGTTCGGGATGTTGTCTATATGGGTCGTCATGGTGTATTTAATTTACCAGTCTAAGTTCGGGATGTTGTCTATATGGGTCGTCATAGTAACCCTATGACGATTCTGCGGAGCACGGTAAAAATTTGCCTTTTTATTTCGAATTGTTTGTTTTATTTTTGGCTATGTCTAATATTTCCATTAGAGTAAAATGCTTGACATTTGGTATGCTATTTTGTTATGGTTTCCACTTTTTACTGTGAGGAAATCATTGCCGTCAACAATTGTTATGCTTGCATAAGCAGTGTAAAATATAGTCTGTGGGTCGTGCAAGGGCGACAAAATCACGTCATTCATTATACCGTGTATTTAATGCAAGCTCCAGGTTTTGTATATAATTGTAAGAAAAATGAGGGCAGAATCAAAGAAATGTTTTAAGTGATCAACTTTAATATTATTTGATCCTTGTATGTTAGTTCTGCCTGATGCTGGCACTGATTTGAGGGTTGTAGAGCTGCATTTAGACACACGCCGCAAAAGTCTTGTACGTGGAAACGATACTGAAAGCAAAAGTTCGGTCTGGATTTATGAACCAATAAAGATGAGAAGAGTATGCTATAAAATTCTTGAAAACAATTATATTGCGTGCAGATGTGTCGAAAATTGGTCAAAATCATGAAAAATCTACAAAAAGGGTGTTAGTTTTAGAAAACAGAGAAACAAAAGAACCCCAAAAATGTTCAAACGGGGCAAAACGTCAAACGTCATTAATATGGTGCTCCGCCGTTACTGTACCTACCTAATATAAAATGGAAGAAATACTTATTTTTCATTGAAATTTCTTAAAAACCTCACACTACATAGCTAAATGGTTGAACTTTTCTGCGGGTTGACAAAAAAGTACTATAACTTTATCACCCTTACCGCCACAGCAATAGTCCACGTATTTTTGATCACCCCTCGTATTTGTACAAGGAAAATGTAAATCAGGGTTTTACCCCAAAACGGGTCTGATCAGAGTATTCGTTTTGCGCTTAAAAGGTAGCCAAGGCTCTAAGCTAGCTCCATGCGGACAGCAAAGACTATGATCAGACTGGGTGGATGCTAGATCAGCAGGCCAGCGCTCAACCTACTGAGCTTCCGGGGCTCCTGTCATTTCAAGTTTCGCTATTTAAAACATGTCGTCGTTGGAACAGACCAGGTATTGTATACTTTCAAAATTATGCAAATGAACAGTTAATGATGAAATAGTCAAACATGAAGCGATAAGCTGCTAAACTTATTTTTCTTGCGTTAGAATATGTTATGTCTTCGAAAAGGTACCTAGTGAAAGAGGCTAAGACAAGACTTTCTCACCCACTGGACAAGAATATCCCTTTCTAGAGGTGTCTGAGATCTTTCTATCTCGGCCTGCTATCTCAGCCTAGGCTCTGAAAGCTGTCTCAAAATGCCAATCATTGCTAAATAGTACAGCCCAATTAATTACACACTTAAATTCAACAAATCCACTTGCAGGTAAATTGCATGCAATATGAAATTGACAGCCAGTGATGTGCATGAGGTCTCACTGTAGATTTCTGATTAGCTGCCAGTCATGAAATATGCATGCACAAGGTGAAATCAACACCAATGTCAGAACTATTAATAGAAAATTAGTTTGAAATTTATAGGAATGGCTTCAACAAGAAGTTAAGGTATTCAATGGATATTCTGTTCTATAAAATCAAATGGGTGAGAAAAATAATCAATGATGGGGTTGAAGCCTCGACAAGGAAATCTCAGGCTCGTTTTCAGATTATTTGTCTTATGCTCGGCAAGCCTCGAATGAGACTAAATAATCTGAAAACTAGCCTGAGATGTCCTTGTCTCGGCCTCAACCCCATCATAGATTCTATCAATGAAACACAGCTCCTGTATAGGCACAGGTAATAGATCTATGTATCAGGGCGAATCTACATAGTAAAAGCGGAGGATCAGATCAGTCTGAAGCGTAAAATTTCCAACAATGTGACAATTTTGTCATCATCCATCTCATCAATACAAAAAAAAGATACTTTTTTTAGTAGCCACCTACGAGATGATCGACTTGTTTGCCATTTCCAGTTATTTAGCATTCTCAGTTTTTTTACAATGAAAAGGAATAATGATGTTTTTCCTGGCCACGAATAACACTAAAAAGTATCCATGACCACCATATACGATAATTATCCGGTGCTATATACTGTACTAGCTGAGCTGTTTCATGAGAAAAAAATGGGTCTTACATCATGTGTGAAATGTGAATACTCATAGCAGCCAGGACCTTAAATCGTGTGAAAAATGAATACTCATAGCAGCTTGGGCCTTGTATAAGAAAAGTCAATACTCATAGCAGCCTGGGCCTTATGTCATGTGTGAAAGGTAAATACTTAAAGCAGCTTGGGCCTTATATCATGTGTGTAAAGTGAATACTCATAACAGCCTGGGTCTTAAATCATGTGTGGAAAGTGAATACTCATAGCAGCATGGGCCTTATATCAAGTGTGGAAAGTGAATGCTCATAGCAGCCTAAGCATTATATCATGTGTGGCAAGTGAATACTCATAGCAGCCTAGGCCTTATATCCTGTTTGGAAAGTGAATACTCATAGCAGCCTATGCCTTATATCATGTGTGGCTAGTGAATACTCATAGCAGACTAGGCCTTATTTCGTGTGTGGAAAAGGAATACTCATAGCAGCCTGGGTCTTATATCATGTGTGGAAAGTGAATGCTAATAGCAGCATAGGCATTATATCATGTGTGGAAAGTGAATACTCATAGCAGCCTGGGCCTTATATCATGTGTGGAAAGTGAATACTCATAAAAGCCTATGCCTTATATCATGTCTGGCTAGTGAATACTCACAGCAGCCTAGGCCTTATTTCGTGTGTGAAAAGTGAATACTCATAGCAGCATGCGTATTCATAGCAGCCTAGGCCTAATATCATGTGTGTAAAGTGAATACTCATAGCAGCCTGTGCCTTATATCGTGTGGCTAGTGAATACGCATAGCAGCCTGGGCCTTATATCAATTGTGGAAAGTGAATACTCATAGCAGCCTGGGCCTTATATCATGTGTGTAAAGTGAATACTCACAGCAGCCTGGGCTTTGTATCATGTGTGGCTAGTGAATACTCAGCAGCCTAGGCCTTATTTCGTGTGTGGAAAGTGAATACTCGTGGCAGCATGAGTATTCATAGCAGCCTAGGCCTAATACGTCATGTGTGTAAAGTGAAACTCATAGCAGCCTGGGCCTTATATCATGTGTGGCGAGTGAATACTCGTAGCAGCCTGGGCCTTATATCAATTGTGGAAAGTGAATACTCATAGCAGCCTGGGCCTTATATCATGTGTGGAAAGTGAATACTCATAGCAGCCTGGGTCTTATATCATGTGTGTAAAGTGAATACTCATAGCTGCCTGGTCCTTATATCATGTGTGTGAAGTGAATGCTCATAGCAGCCTGGGTCTTATATCATGTGTGTAAAGTGAATACTCATAGCTGCCTGGGCCTTATATCATGTGTGTGAAGTGAATGCTCATAGCAGCCTGGGTCTTATATCATGTGTGTAAAGTGAATACTCATAGCAGCCTGGGTCTTATATCATGTGTGTAAAGTGAATACTCATAGCTGCCTGGGCCTTATATCATGTGTGGAAAGTGAATACTCATAGCAGCCTGGGTCTTATATCATGTGTGTAAAGTGAATGCTCATAGCTGCCTGGGCCTTATATCAAGTGTGAAAAGTGAATACTCATAGCAGCCTGTGTCTTATATCATGTGTGTAAAGTGAATACTCATAGCAGCCTGGGTCTTATATCATGTGTGTAAAGTGAATACTCATAGCTGCCTGGGCCTTATATCATGTGTGGAAAGTGAATACTCATAGCAGCCTGGGTCTTATATCATGTGTGTAAAGTGAATGCTCATAGCTGCCTGGGCCTTATATCAAGTGTGAAAAGTGAATACTCATAGCAGCCTGGGTCTTATATCATGTGTGTAAAGTGAATACTCATAGCTGCCTGGGCCTTATATCATGTGTGGAAAGTGAATACTCATAGCAGCCTGGGTCTTATATCATGTGTGTAAAGTGAATGCTCATAGCTGCCTGGGCCTTATATCATGTGTGGAAAGTGAATACTCATAGCAGCCTGGGTCTTATATCATGTGTGTAAAGTGAATGCTCATAGCTGCCTGGGCCTTATATCATGTGTGGAAAGTGAATACTCATAGCAGCCTGGGTCTTATATCATGTGTGTAAAGTGAATGCTCATAGCTGCCTGGGCCTTATATCATGTGTGGAAAGTGAATACTCATAGCAGCCTGGGTCTTATATCATGTGTGTAAAGTGAATGCTCATAGCTGCCTGGGCCTTATATCATGTGTGTAAAGTGAATACTCATAGCTGCCTGGGCCTTATATCATGTGTGTGAAGTGAATACTCATAGCTGCCTGGGCCTTATATCATGTGTGTAAAGTGAATACTCATAGCTGCCTGGGCCTTATATCATGTGTGTAAAGTGAATGCTCATAGCAGCCTGGGTCTTATATCATGTGTGTAAAGTGAATACTCATAGCAGCCTGGTCCTTATATCATGTGTGTAAAGTGAATACTCATAGCTGCCTGGGCCTTATATCATGTGTGTAAAGTGAATGCTCATAGCAGCCTGGGTCTTATATCATGTGTGTAAAGTGAATGCTCATAGCTGCCTGGGCCTTATATCAAGTGTGAAAAGTGAATACTCATAGCAGCCTGTGTACTATGCAATCTGGTCTGAGTCTTTCGTATTCATATACCAGAGGTATGAATCTTGATGAAACATTGGAAGGAGTAAATTGCGTGAGCCAGCGCGCATTTTAAATAATGCTCGAACAGATATTTTTTCTCATGACGCCGTCATATCGCCAAATCATATTATTATCGCGTTCTGTTGTTAGGAAATTGCCTGCCAAACATTGCTTGGTAGCTAGATATTAGTTTCTATATAATTACATAGTGTAATGTATGTTACAATATTTAAACATCAATACCATATGATGTTATGACCGTTAAATGAAGAAAAAGGTACCTTGTCTCTTTCAATCCGACAGACCAATTCAGAGTTGATAGAAAAACCAGTGTAGATCCTGAGATCCTGATGAAAAAGCTCATGATGAGCTATCTCAGCTGAATCTACACGGTTTGTTATTATGTTCGTGTTTTTTTTTTGTTGTTGTTTTTTTTTTCTATCCCAAACATTTCTCGGTAATAATAATGTATCCATTCAAATTCAGAGAAAAAAAATGCTGGCGTCGTGTGAAAAGATACCTTATGGTAGATGAGGACAGGGAAGCCTCAGCTCAGCTTGCGTATCCATGCAATCTTATAAAGTCTTTATTTTTCTTATAAACTATCTGTAAATCCTGGAAAAGTGAAAAAATAAAGACTCTGCTCGTTGTTTGCTGTTCCATCTTCATATTATAGACGTATAACTGTATTGTTTAACCAAACTGTTCCATTTTTAGGATATCAACGGTAATTATTTTTAATGTCTCAATGTTTAGATTTGTTACGGTAATCGATCTTCGTCGAGAAGCTCTGGCAGCTCAGTGTTAACCGCTGGCTTGCTGAAATAGCGGTCCGTGGTTCGATTCCCACTTGAAATCTTTTCAACTGTAAACGGGGTTGCATTGCACACAACCTTTCAGTGTCATCCTCCAATCGTCCTGATATGACTGTTATACTGATAAAAAGGTCGTAAGATCGAAAGTCATCCATCCATCCATCCATCCATCCGTCCATCCATTCATCTATCAATCCATATTCTACATCGTCATTTGTAGTTGCAGTTACTCAAAACAATACACAAATGATTACCTTTCAAATACAGATAGAAGACAGAGCAGATTTGGAGAAAAATATAATGGCAAATATTTTTAAGGCGTATATATACACGTCCATGTTTTTGGCCAACTTTTTTTCAATGGGAAACAATTTTTGGGCTTTCTGTTTGTTCTCTGGACGACCAATTCCTGCTCGGTCAAATAAATAATTTAAAAAATAGAAAAATAAATAACTAAATGAATAAATAAAAGGACAAAGCAAAACATCAGAAAGTTGAACAATGAAGAAATAGAGACATTTTCATTTGTTCGATCGTTCTGGCTTTCAAAGCGAGTCCCACTAAAGGCAAATATTTCCTCGTGTAAAACAGCATTTTGAAAGAGCAGAGAAACGGCGGTCAGTATTTTCTTGCAAATATCCATAAAAAGTAAATCAGGAACTGAACGAAAAACATTTCTAACGTTCTTTTTTAGCAAATTCTTCTATTTTTCACACAACTTTTCATCCCGGCCCCTTTTTTCTGGAAACAATGAAAGACGGAAGTCATGAAACCGAAAAAGGTGTGACATTTATCCGTCTATAAAGCCCCAGACATGCCCATCGCTCTGGTCCCTGGCGTAGTGTGAAAAAGAACCTTAACCCATATTCGTAAAATAAACACTCAAATCTTGTATATCAGCGCAAACTGACCATTATCTTCACTTTACACTCTTTAAATTCGACAAGAGTCATGGTTATCACGGATAACTTTTCACGCCACTCTTTAGAAATCGATAGTCGTTCGCGAATCGAACAGGTAATGAACTACACTACGAGATACGGGACATTCATCCTTTTCTTCTGATTTCATTTTTCCTTACAGTCACATTCATTTTTCCGTGTTTTTTTTTTGAAAACCGCATTAAATTTCGAACAGCCTGATATATTTTTTGAAAAGACCGCATAAGATATACCGCGGTCATTTTTAGTTTAAGTTGACTACCCTCAAAATGTATAGACTATATAGTAAATCATGTCATCCGTACTGTGTTGATCAAAGTTTTTGCCTAAATATTTCTCTCTTTTTTCCATTAAATGATCTTTCCGTGTTCATTCTGAAAAATACAATTATTCAGCATTTAGTTGATACATTTTTTATTCCGATCAGCGCCCTTATTTTCTATGCTGATCGCAAATGGATATCCAATGGAATTCTCGCGTTTCTCCAGGTGGCATAGAAAGTTCCGGGCGTATGCGTACAGGGAAATCAGTGTTTCCTGCTCGAACATGCCGTAGGGGAGAGTCGGGTAACTTCGGACAGCGGGTAAATTCGGACACTGACATTGTTTCCTTTATATGTCAGTTGTTTGCGACTAAAACAAAAATTAACTGGCCAAACAGTGAAAATCCTGATGAGACGGCTCATTATGAGCCGTCTCATCTGGATTTTCACTGTTTGCAATGGTATACATGTCCGAGTTTACCCGCCTTTCCGAAGTTACTCGACTCTCCCCTACTCTCCTTTACACGCGACACAAATCACTACAAACCTTGAGACAGTTTTCTCACGACTCGGGTTATATGATACCAATGCTACTAGCCATCAAAAACTGAAATAAATTTCCAAGAAAAAAATATCCCACAATGCACTGAGTCCCAGCCAACACATCATAATCTTTTATTATACACATTTATACTGGCAATAAACTCGTAAACTGCAATATGAAATCGTTAAGTTGACAAAGAACTGTCACTAGGCAAACAATTCCAGATTTAATATTGATTTTCTATGAAATGTCATGCCAGATATATCCAATTTGATTCTCTTATCCAATAATTAAAGGCTTTGCCTATTGCAAGTCATCCAATTTTGTTTGAGTCTAAGTAGCAGATTCAAACCGAAAATGCTAATATATGTGACAGTGTCTGACATTTTGAGCCTAATGGAGCCGAAAATCGGAAATTTTGTTTTTAAAATTTTCTTATTTATCAGTACTTACATAACAGATTTCGAGAAACACAAAGAAATAGCACTATAAAGATTACAGCAATAGCAAACACATTTCACACCAACCCGATTTTGTTTTCATTTACTGATTGGATACAATTTACATACTAGCTGGATAAACTTTCATAACTCTGGTTCGTGTTTTCAAAGATCTAAAAAGCAGACATTCTAAAGAGTGTAGCTGAAGAAAATTGCAGACGCCATTAAAAATGTTGAATCGCTCTTTTCAGGTGACGCTTTGAAATGTATTAGGCAGTGCACAGAGATCCAATTAACTTTACGGGCAAATTTTATAACGTAACTTTCATTTCACGTTTCATGACGTCAACGTCGCACCTCCGCAAGGCTCAAAATGCCAGACTGTGTCACATATATGAGCCGCGACGTGACAAAACCAACAATGTGGTCGTGCGTCCAGCGCAGACTCAGATCAGCCTGGGCATCCGCCCAGTCTGATCAGAGTCTTCGCTTTCCGCATGAAGGTAGCTTAGTCCCTCAGCTACCCTTTAAGCGCTTAGCAAAGAGTCTGATCAAACTTGGCGGATGCGTATGCTGATCCGAGTCTGCGCTGGGCGGACGACCACATTGTTGGTTTTCTTGTGTCGCGGCTCATATGAAGGTACGTGATAAAAAATAAATGCCATATGGTCTCACTTTAAATCAATGCACTGCTACTCCTCTTTTTGGAAAAAAGGGCTATATATTTCATGTGCAAAAATTTCACCTTATGATAATTGAGCCGCGACACGACAAAACCAACAATGTGGTCGTCCGCCCAGCGCAGACTCAGATCAGCCTGGGCATTCACCCAGTCTGATCAAACTCTTACCTAAGCGCTTAAAGGGTAGCTGAGGGACTAAGCTACCTTCATGTGGACAGCGAAGACTCTGATCAGACTGGGCGGATGCCCAGCCTGATCTGAGTCTGCGCTGGGCGCACAACCACATTGTTGGTTTTCTCGCGTCGCGGCTCAATTACACTAGCCACTGACTTTCTTCAAAGCAACCTACTTCATTTTCGGATGAATGACTGTTGGTAATGTGAAGACACGTCAAAGCTGACGACGAATTTAGTGAGATTTTGACGTTTTTGACGGCGGTTTAACTGTAAGATAAGAAATGACGGTGAAGTCATCATTTTTGTCATCTTTTCTATGCATTTTAGGCTAACTGACTGCAATCACTCAACAACTATGATTTATAAAGTGTAAACATAAAAAATGACTTTCATTTAATGTTCCATATGATAATCTACTGATAAAGTTTCCTTTTAAAAGGAAAGGCCTGTCGAGTTCTTGAAATATGTTGATCCCACAGGAACGGCATTTATGGAACGGAGTGGCGATTGCCAGTCGACTGTCAAATTGTCAATAGCGATTTTACATTAAAATCGCTATTGGCAGTTGACTGGTAATAGCCATTTTACATTGAAATCGCTATTGTCAGTTCACTGGTATTGACGAATTTAACGTAAAATCGATATTGCCAGTTGACTGGTAATAATGATATACACGTAAAGTCGCCATTGCCAGTTGACTTGTCGCAGCTCAAATACCATTAGAAACGTTTATATGATTATCTGATAGACGAGAAAAAAATGTCTAAACAACCCCCACCCGCACCTTGCCTGAACAAAAACAACAGCAAGACAGCATACAGCTGGTGAAGGACATAACTTCAGAGAAACAGGGTAGATCCACAGCTACTCAGGACCGGCCTGGGAAATGTCTTAGAGAAGAACAAGAGATTCTCAGAAGATGGACAGAATATTGCTCAGAACTATACAACCATGAAAGTGATGGTGACAATGCGGTTCTGGACTGCAACCAGCCCCCAGAAGAAGAATCTACAGCTGATCATTCGTGAGGAAGTTGAGATTGCAGTAGCAGCACTGAAGAAGGGGAAGTCTGCCAGAATTGATACTATACCAGCAGAATTTGTTCAAGCTGGCGTGGAAACCATGATCGATGTTTTAACAGAAATCTGTAAAAGAATCTGGAGAACAGAAGAATGGTCTACCCCGTGAACTCACTCGCTGATTATTACACTCCCTAAAAAGGGCAACCTTCAGCTTTGCCAGAACTACAGAACCACCAGCTTTATAAGTCATTTAAGCAAAGTCGTGCTAAAAGTCGTCTTGAACAGGCTTAAACCTCAAGCCGAAGAGATAATTGCTGAAGAACAGGCTGGGTTCAGAGCTGGATGGAGCACCACAGAACAGATATTCAACCTTAAAATCCTGTGTGAAAAGCGTCTCAATCATCAGCAAAACCTGTACCAAATCTTCATTGATTTCAAAAAGGCCTTTTACAGGGTCTGACATGCAGCCTTATGGGCCACCATGCTGAAGTAAAATGCTGCCGTTGAGCAGCTCTACGACAAGGCTACAAGTGCAGTCGCGATGAATGGCAGCATGGAAGAATGATTTAGAACAACAGTTGGAGTAAGGCAAGGATGTCTTCTGTCACACACCCTATATATTCAACATTTTTCTCGAACGAATCATGTCTGATGCTCTGGAAGAACATAACGGGAAAGTTAGCATAGGCGGCAGAAATATTCAATATTACCAATCTGCGGTTTGCCGATGATATAGATGCTTTAGCTGAGGAGGAGCAGGAACTAGAAGCCCTGCTTGATAGTCTCGACAAAACCTGCACAAGGTATAAGATGGAGATCAGTGCTGAGAAGACCAAACTGATGACAAATAGCGCCAAAGGCATCCAGAGGGAGATCAAGGTAAAAGGGCAGAAATGTGGTACTTTAACAAGCCTCAAATGAGCCGCGACACAAGAAAACCAACAATGTGGTCGTCCCCCAGCGCAGACTAAGATCAGCCTGGGCATTCACCCAGTCTGATCAGACTCTTTGCTAAGCGCTTAAGGGGTAGCTGAGGGACTAAGCCACATTCATGCGGAAAGCGAAGACTCTGATCAGACTGGGCGGATGCCCAGGCTGATCTGAGTCTGCGCTGGACGCACGACCACATTGTTGGTTTTCTCACGTCGCGGCTCAAATACATTTAGCTTGGAGCAGTCGTCTCAGATGATGGCTCTAAACAGGAGGTTCTCTTAAGGATTGCACAAGCCACTTCAGCTCTTGCAAAGCTGAAACCATTTTGGAGAAATAACAACATATCTCTTGGATCAAACGTGAAACTAATGCACTCTCTTTCCTTTCCATATTTCTGTATGCCTGTGAATCGTGGATCTTGACAGCAGAGTTAGAGAAAAGAACGCAGGCATTTGAGATGAGATGCTACCAAAGGTTACTGAACATTTCGTACAAGGACCATATAATCAATGAGGAGCTTCGCAGGAAGATCCAAGCAGCCATTGGAGAATATGAGGAACTCCTGACCCTGGTCAAGAAACGGAAACTAAGGTGGTTTGGTCATGTCCCAAGGTCTTCTGGTTTAGCAAAGACGACTCTACAGGGCTGGGTGAAAGGAAAAAGAAGATGTACCCAGAAGAAGTTGTGGGAAGACAATATTAAAGAGTGGACGGGGATGGACTTTGCCAGCTCAACTAGGGCAGCTGAAAACAGAACAAGGTGGAAAAGGGTCGTTTCGAAGTCACCTGTTGTGCCCCAACGACCTTGTAAGGTTATGGGATAGAATAGAAGAGAATATTTTTCAAACGGACAATCGATTTTTCATAAAAGGCCGTTTCCGCGAGGTTGTTGGCATCATGTCGCAGAATTAATATGATCAGATAAATACCACTCTAATCTGATGCCATCACAACAACTAAACATTTCAGCGATGCGACATAAGCCAGCTCAGGATAAGAAGCCTCAAGCCAAGTGCCTTTCGCAAAGAAAAAAAGGAGAAGAAATTGAGAAGAAAAAGAAAATAAAACAAAAGAAAAAAAGGAAACAGAAAAGAAAAGAAAGAGAAGCAGAAGAGAATGAGAGGAATTAGAAGGCAGAAAAATTAATAAGAAGAAGAAGAAAAAGAAGAAGAATGTTATGATGATTCCATGCGTCCGCCTTAACTCCGCGTATGTAGTGACGCTATAAAGATTTTACAAGCTTCACATAACACAGGGTATAATCTATTCCGCCAATTTTCGCTTCCTGCAGAGACTGTTCGTATTATTTGGCTTCCGCCGAGACTGTCCGCGAACTCTTGCTTCCTGCAGAGACTACTGTCCGCGTGATTCTGCTTCCTGCCGAGACTGTCGCGTGACTCTGCTTCCTGCCGAGAGCCTCGGCAGGAAGCAGAATCTTGCGGACAGTCTCTGCAGGAAGCCATTTATCATGTACAGCAGTCTCGGCAGGAAGCATAAGTTCGTGGACAGTCTCGGCGGAAGCCAAATATGATGTACAGTCTCTGCAGGAAGCGAAAATTAGCGGAATCGATTATACCCTGTGCATAATGTCTAGTAGGCAAACACTAATGTTTCGACGCAAACATCTAAGTATTTGGACAGATAGATCTGAGCAGACAGTGCAGACGTAGATCCCTGAGATTGCTCATACAGGAGCGGTCTGATCTAGGTCTGCTCTGTTTGCCATTTCATCTGCATCTTTTGTAAGAACGATCAGTTCAATATTGAGGACAATCACGATTATATGAGTCGCGACATGACAAAACCAACAAAAAGGCATGTGCGCCCAGTAAAGACTCAGATCAGCCTGGGCATCTGCCCAGTCTGATCAGAGTCTTCGCTGTCAGCAGGGAGCTAGCTTAGACCTTTGGCTACCCATTAAGCGCACAACGAAGACTCTGGTCAGGCTGGGCGGCTGTTCAGGCTGCTGGGCGTACATGCCACTTTGTTTGTTCTTTTGTCGCGGATCTTTTTTGGTGTCCCATTAACTAGAACGTTAAAGCACATTCGGATTTCCTCTGTTTACGCGAGGCATAACGTAAATTTAACATGCCGATCTCTCAATTATATTTATAATTTTCCAATGTTTGCAAAAACTACCGAGCTTTTAATTTTCTGGAGATACGAACAAGAGCTTTGTCAATAAAGATTGTTATTAAAAACAGGCATTTTTATTCAGAATTGTTCAGCCACTTGTCAGCCGTCATAAAAAGAAAAAAAAGATCTCGTTGCTTTCTGGTGTATGATTACCATAGTAAAACCTCAGTAGCGGAGAGTCGGGTAACTTCGGACAGCGGGTAAATTCGGACACTGACATTGTTTCCTTTATATGTCAGTGTTTTGGAACTAAAACAAAAATTAACTGGCCAAACAGAGAAAATCCTGATGAGACGGCTCATTATGAGCCGTCTCATCTGGAATTTCACTGTTTGCAATTGTATGTCCGAATTTACCCGCCTGTCCGAAGTTACCCGACTCTCCCCTAGTCAAAGCAAAGTTGAGGCAAACAAGAAATTGACTGATGAATGCCTACTCTTTTTAAAGCTTTTGTCTTTTTGAAAGTTCACAGCACAGAATTTAAACACATGAGCCGCGACACGAGAAAACCAACAGAAATTGACATTACACAGCATAATAAAAGTAAATATGTTATACACAGAGATATATGTATGTGTTTCTCAACATTTTAGATCAGTTTTGTAATTTTGTTCGACTCTGTATCTTTTACTCGACTTCATAAAAACATTACCTCAACCTTTTCTGTAAGAATGTAACCTTATGTCACGCGCTTTGCTTCAAATTGAGACAACCATTCGCTCTGAAACTTGGGTCCAGCATGCTGCCGAGTAGCCCCTACAAGATTATGACTCAGCCGCGAGACGAGAAAACCAACAAAGCGGTTGTGCGCCCAGCGCAGACTCAGATCAGCCTGGTCACCCGCCCAGTCTGATCAGAGACTGCGCTAAGCGCTTAAAGCGTAGCTAAGGGTCTTAGCTACCCCATGCGGACAGCGAAGACTCTGATCAGTCTGGGCGGATGCCCAGGCTGATCTGAGTCTGCGCTGGGCGCACAACCACTTTGTTGGTTTTCTCGTCTCGCGGCTCAGTCATAATCTTGTAGGGGCTACTCGGCAGCATGGTGGATCCAAGTTTCAGAGCGATTGCTTGTCTCAGTTTGAAGCAAAGCGCGTGATGTAAGGTTACATTCTTACTGAAAAAAAAACTGGGGTAATGTTTTTGAAGTCAAGTAAAAGATACAGAGTCGAACAAATTAAAATGTTGAGAAGCACCTTCACATTTTCTGTGTATAACATTTTTACTTTTATTATGCTGTGTCATGTCAACTGCATGTAACAGATACTACTTTTACAAGAACCCACTCCTGCTTTTATTTTTATTTTTTTGCGAAAAAAAGAAAAAAAGGATAAAAACTCTTTGTTACAAGGATAATTAAATAATGCCACATGTAAAGTAGCATTGCGGTGTGTACAAAAATCTTATTCTGAGATGGCTTGAAATCATGACTATATGATCAGTCTTCGCTTGTCGATGTTTTAGACTCCTCAAAATCGACACTAGTCGGTGAGAACAGGGGGTTCTCTGATCAGACTATCTGCGCAGTCTGTTCACAGCCCCCCTGTTCGCAACGTTATAACGCCCGTTTTTGTGTAACACGCCCCAGATTTTTCAATCCTGAGCTAAAAGATGGCGTGATTTGTAGATTACAACGATAAAATCTTCCATCTACTAATTACTATCCTTTTTTCCTAGATTGTTTCGATATTCTTCATCAAAAGCATCATGAACGTACTAATGCGATTAAAAACGAAAGTATCAGGTCAGGCGAAGTGCGTCGGAAATGCTTCACCTGAAAATGGGCCTTATGTCGAAAGCGAAGCGCGAGTTAAATCATCACGCGTAATTGTATAGCAGCGATAACTGGTTCGGAATGCACGGTAACCCAATCTGATAGATCAACACAGGTTTGACGGAATCTTTACTGATACCATGCATGGCATATTTTATCGCCCTTTCTGTGGAAAAATCGCTGTAAAAGTTCTAGATCTAAATACTTATAGTGTTCTATTTAGAGAAACGGATAATTGTTCTATTAAAAGGAAAAGTAATAACATTTAACACTTACGATTTATCATTACTGTTTGGACTTAGCAGAGAAGGTCATATCTATGTCGTACAAAATGTCATTAACAGTGACAATTTGACGGGAAGGTCAAACTAATATTCATTTTCGGCTTAGCATTCCATCTGAACTTGTGATAATTAAAATGACGTAAAACCAATACATTAACAGTAACAATTTGACGGAAAGGTCAAACTAATATTTATTTTTGGCTTAGCATTCCATCTGAACTTGTGATAATTAAAATGACGTAAAACCAATATTCTGTGAGAAGTGTTATAAAGCTGAATGGCTGCACCGTCATGAGTTTCCGTCATTTGCTTCAAAGGGAGACGACTTCTACCACTTTCTGCATGCCTACCTGGACGAATAAATCCTTCCAAAAATGATATCTACTCCTAAATGGAAGAAGACCTGGGGCCGTATTCATAAAGCCACTTAAGTCGTTGCTATGCGGTTGCTAAGGCTAAATATCTATAAAGGAGATTCCCTACAACTATGAAATTTGGTCTGGAGGAACAGTCTTTGTAAGACTGTTCCTCCAGAGCAAATTGCATAGTTGTAAGGAATTTCCGTCAAAGAAATTTAGCCTTAGCAACAGCATAGCAACGAATTAAGTGGCTTTATGAATACGGCCCCACACTCATTTCTTTAATAGATGACTTCTGTTTAGAAATGCTTCGAACAATGCAAATGGCAGAGTTGATTCCCGTGAAGTTGTACCCTTATTGACAATGGCTCCAACGAAAACGAACATCACTCATACATGAACATGCTGATGTTTCTTCTAATATTGGGCTAAACAGGCCCGGATCCAGGGGTTGGGCTTTGAGGCTTTAGGCCTCCTGGGACTACGTGTCCAGTAAAATGCTGAGGAATATAGGTGCCTGATAATGATTTGAAATGATATTCCATAAGGTTAGATTGAAATATATGAAAACTACTACAAAGGGACATAGCTCAGCGCTGAAACCCTAACAAGAAAGAGAGAAAAAAGAAAGAATGAAACTGAAAAAAATGTATGTAAACTCCTATATGTTGCATCTTGAAGATGATCTCCAGGGACCATATTTATAAAACGACTTAAGTGGTTGCTATGCTGTTGCTAAGGCAGAATTTCTGTGAAGGAGATTCCCTACAGCTATGAAATTTGCTCTGGAGGAACAGTCTGAAAAAGACTGTTCCTCCAGAACAAATTTCATAGTTGTAGGGAACCTCCTGCATAGAAATTTAGCCTTAGCAACAGCATAGCAACGACTTAAGTCGTTTTATAAATACGGCTCCTGGTTCCAATCGAAGCAAAGTAAAAGTGACAGAAATTATAAAATAAAGCTAAGGCAAACTAAAACGTTTGGACTTCCAATGATAACTGAATCGTGTCAAATGACTTCTAACAATGTGGTAATATTGTCATATGACATTCAGATCATCCTTTTCTTTACACAAGGTAACAAGAAATCTCACCACTGGCTCTACGGCTTGTGCCACTTCCATAAAAGGCTGAGATGACAAGACGAAGGCTCCACTCAGATTGCACTTAAGGGCAATCTGATCAGAGCCTTTGCTTGTCACCAATGCCACATTGTTGGAAATCACATGATGTCGCTCCATTATGTGTTCACAATTTTTTTTCCCATTATAGGAAAATCTGAGAAGTTGTGATAAACTTTTGACGAATACTACAAAGGAGCATAAGTAACTGAAGCCCTATTAGGCCATGAGCCAGATATGGTTTACCTCCCCCCCCCCCCCCCCCCCCCCAGGGGGAGTTTTGTAGACAATACTTTTCTTAAAGTCCAGCATCTTAGAAGTATTTTGCAGCATGTTAGCCCTCTGGCGAGCGGGGCGTTAAGCTTTAACAGCCTGTTACATTACGTTACCCATTAAAATAATTAACATAAAATAAAAAATATAAAAAATTACAAGAAATAGAAGTCACGTTCCTATGTTAAAAATTATAATATAGTCTAATAGAACAAGCCAACAGCTAAAAGTTAGGATGTTTGAAACGTCACTTTATCTTACATGGTGTAAAATACGTGACGTGTTTCTTTAGTCTCCATTAAAATTGCAATTTCCATCCAAAATACTTTCTTTTTGTAAGTTATTTCTTTAATATTAGACCAAATGTTTGTTACTTTGTTATGTGTTAAAGAAAATTTATTGATCTTTTCAGATCTGCAAAATCTTATCCTATCTTGTATACCATGGGAGAAATAGGATGTTGAACAAAGTACCCCCTTATGAATGTTCCATATTACAATTATCACTTTCCGTATAATTCAAGTGCTTGAACTACACTGTTGGAATTGAAAACAACAGTAATAGGTAATATTGAATATGACAGCCTATTTAAAGAGCAAGGAACAGTTCAGCAATATTTTGAATGCATTTTAGTCGGCCATAATGATCGATTATATACGTTACCTAGGGCTACTTTTGTTAAAATCATATAATTTGAAGATACAATCATTTTATTTTCTTTGGTAGCAGTTTCTTCATAGAAGAATCTTCTAATATAAGAGAAAAAATGCATTCTGTTTTTTTTTCTATGATAAGTGATTACTAGTAGTAACGTAAATAACATTAACATTTAAAATATTTTATTATAATACCTTTAATGAGGATTTTTTTCCACTGTCACATAAAAAATAACACATATAAGTCTGGGTGTTCCTATGATATATTGTGTACTTGGACCTTTCAACACTTCTCTCAGTTATTACTTTTAGGGATTAATGAGGTGTGCTTTATACGTGATTAAACACAGTATACTTCAAATTGTAATGTTAAAGGCATTGACATATTCTGCATATGTAAAACAGGTTTTGCTGTTTACTTTGTTATTATATCAAAAATAAAAGTATTTCATAATGGCATTACCCAGTTTGTTTCTTTTACAAATTGTACATTTGAGTTCTAAAGACAGTAACACACCTGAAATTTTGTTATATACAGCTGAAAAATTAAAAAAAAAATCCAAAAACAAACAAACAAAAACAACAACAAAAAAATACTTCTGAAAAGATAAAGCCGCAGCTATTAAAAGCCAGCATTGATTTTGCATTATAGGGCTCGAATAAAATGATATGCAATCAGTTTGATACCATTAAAAGCTAAGCGGTTTTGACGTGTTTAGTTTAAAACTATAAAATAATCAGTAATCAACAATGCAAAATAGAGTTCCACCTTGTTTATTGACAGGATTTGTTATAGCCTTTACGTGCACACTGAAAAAATATAAAGCAGAACAGTAAACCTGAAGTTTGAAGTCTTAAGCCAAATACAGTTCTGCATCAAAGCTAATGTAGATATTTGCTGACAGCGTATACTAACTTTTGTAAGACTATCGTATATTTTACGTTACCAGAGGAAACAACATTGCTGAGTTACAGTTAAGAAACAAACAAACTAATGGTAGTGCCAATACATTGCTTTACTTAGTTCATTTATGTAACTAACAATTATGTGTCAATCAGGAGTTTGTGAGAATAGTATCAGAAATATTTAATACAGAAAAGAGACACTCGCAGTTTACTAGTATACTGTAGCAATCTATAAAGGCTATGTTTATAATGATCTATATTTCTATGCTTTTGTTTCTTGCTCTTTAAAGTCTAACTACATTCAACCATATCCTAAAGAATCTAACTACATTCAATCATCTCTTAAAGAATCTATTCACGAAAGAACATAAAGACACGTTTAGTTGGGCAAAAATGTTTTTTCCAGGGACAGTGTTCCAGTAGCTCTGCACACATAATAAAATGGCAAATGAAAATGACAGAATATATTAATGTTTGTCATTGCTGTTCAGATATCTATGAGCAAATCTTAGTTGTTCTCCTTCAGAATGTATTTGTCTACACTGTAGTTATATGCTTTGCAGCATAATATTGAGAAAAAAAGTTAGACAAAAAAAAAAGAGAAAAAAAAAAAGAAAGACCAAACCAGTAACGTATACAACATATTTATTGAGAGTTTATGAATTCTTCATTTCCGATATCCTTAACTAGTAATACAGTATTTCTGAAGAGCAAATAATCAAACAATAGAAATAGTGCATACCAATACAAGCCATGGAAGGGCTAACCTAAATAACTAACTGCAGTTGATCTCTGTGACCTTGTATTACCATATTGTTTACTTTTTAGCAATAAATATGGTTGTAAACTGCATATTTATGATATCTTACTGCTTATCAAATCATCCTTGTCCAAATATGTTAAATACTGTTAGAGAATAAAGCCCCAATTTTAGTTGTTTCATTATTGAAAATTGTCTGACTGAAATTTGTATTTCGTAACACCTGTAGTCCTTGATAGTAACAACAAGTGGGAATAAAGTCATGGGGTTTGCAAAATAATCTGACCAGTTTAATATTTGTAACAACATAATGAAAAATAGAACTCCTGAACAGGCTGAAGACAGAATGCTGTATGTGTTATAAAGTATGTCACTTTCTATAATCCTTAAATTTTCACATTGTTAACATTTTGTAATGTATTTGATGGCAGGGAGCTGCATAAACAGATCACGTAGATCACAAATTGTAAGTTATGATCACGGGAGCCACACATATTTGCTAACCCATGTAAAGCAGTTACTGTGCAAAGAGGCTCGTGGCTGACGATTCGACTGACAGAATAGAAAAATGGTGTTAATGCATGCCGGCAGAGTTGGTACTGCTTTTGATTGCCTCGCTGGTAGTCACAGTTGCACATTTGTATGTAGGGTAATTGAATGGCTCAGCCAACAGCACAGGTAGCGAAATTGGTTTTATCCCCATCATAACGAGAACCTAGATATTAATCAGTTGCAGCATATACCAACTTATACTTACTTCATTTAATGCATAGAATTAAAAAAAAGCATTTTTATGAAGTCACTTTTAAGTGAGACTGAATTGAAGGCAAAGTCAAACTGCTTCAGCTGTAACAATCTATGTGAGTTTGGCTGAACTCTTGTGTATTTCAAAGAGCTAAATTTGTCATCTGACTACCAGTGGTAAGCTTATACCTCAGCAATGAATACTCCATGCCGCCAGGGAACTAAAATTTTGATAACAGATGACTCACAAATCTTATTCCTCGACATATTATAATTATGTAACGTAATGTTACTGTTAGATTGCGTTTCAAATATACAATATTAGATGTTTTTTTGTTGTTGTTTTTTCATAGTTTGAGGACACATGACATTGACATGTCTTCATATTTACATATTAAACAGTATCTACTTAAGACAAATTAAAGATAACATTGAAATATAAAATGCAGCTGCTGTTGGCTTTCTTAGCTTTTCATTTTGTAGGTTAAGTTCTTCAAAAATAAGATAGTTTCTGTCCCCAATTAATGTATCCACTGCTAATTTAACTGATGCCTAACTTAGCTAAGCTAGGCATGAATAAAAAAAGATTAATGGAGCATATACAAACTTCAGTCCACCAATTCAGCAATTTAGTCTTATTCTGGTTGGTTCTTTTGTATTTTTGTTGTGGTTATATACGTTACATATTTATTGTGACTGCTGACGAGTTTTGTAAGATGTTAATTTGTTTCTTTTTTATACTAGAATATTAAAACAGTCATATATATGACAGTAACTTTTCTCTACACTTAAATTCTTAAAGGCATACTCCCTAATTTTTTCACCATCTTTAAAATCATAAATGTGACTAATTTCGTTAGATAATATATAATCATATGTAAAGCCATTGTAAAAGATTAGAAAAAGTGATTCAGTTTGATGCAGTTTTTAATTAAAATAAAGTATCGAGATTGAAAATGTAAATGAACACAATCGTCAGCCAATAGGAGAGTCGATACCACGCCTCACGGTCATATGGCAATACCTAGGTATTTTTCTTATTCGTGAGCGCGCTAGTGACGTCAGAGCAAATTAATTCTGTCCAATTAGGCGATTTCCATAGCGGACCGCGATTTTACAAAATTTATTTTATTTTTTGGAATATAGTTACTTCTCACAAAAATTACTCTGAATAATTATTGTCAAATGTATAAATGGGCCATTTCGGAGTTACTGTATAAATATTACACGAAAACGTTTTTATAATAAAAACAGGGGTGTAAATCTTTAAAATTTGCTCCTTATATTACATGTATTTAGACATGAAGGGGAAAAACGTCAAATGCAATGTAAACTACGTTATACGGGTTAGTCAACTTATCCTTGCCATTGTCAATTACTTTGAAACAGCGATTTATGCACTAGCAGACAAAACCCAACATTATTTAGGGCGAATACTAACATGTGTATAACAATGTGTATCTTCTATTATAACGTAAATATGTAAATTTGGGTAGTGTAGTTGACGTTGACGTCATACGTTAACGCCCCAACGTACAGAGGGCTAACATGTGTCATTTTGTTTCTTATATAATGTAGTTTTAGAAAATCATAGGGTACAAAACTCCCCCTTGGGGGGAGGGGGGTCTACGGTCAGCTCAAGGTCTATATCTGGTTGTAGTAGATAAAGCGCTGCCTTACTGTTCTAACGGTACCGGATTCGAATCCCGTCCGCTGCAAAAAAAAACACCATTGGGGAACCCCTAGCCTCCTACGAAAAATAAACCAGACAAGATGAAATATTTCGAAAACCAAATAAATACAGTCAATCCCCGATATCTCGAACACTGATATCTCAAAGTATCTTCTTATATTAAAGAATATATTTCCTATTCTTATTTACATTTCATCTCATGTTATCTCAAACTACTGATACTCAAAGTAAATTTTCTGGTAACAGAAAATTTACTTTGAGATATCAGTAGTTTGGACAGAAATTTTACTTCGAGATTTCGAGAGTTGACTGTACTAAAGAGGGCACGGGAGAAAATTAGCTGCTTTCTTACGTGTGGAAAAAAGTGAAATAAAAGAATATTATGATTATCTGTCAGAAATATTAACGCTTTGACATAAGCGTGCCCGGAACAAGATCACCACGTACTGGTGGGGCTCTGGATAAATGGTGGGGCTGGGAGGTGCCGAGATGTATGTGTGAGGGGGGTGGGGAGCAGGAACGCAGGGGCTTGAAAATGTATGACATAATCAGGGATCAATTTGATGAGATTTTTTGATAATTTCTGTCTTCTTTGCCTTGAAATATATGCTGTGATATTTCATTAAAATCGCCTCGCCGAGGCGATTCTATTGAGATGTCACGACATATATTTTAATCTAAGCACATGGATAAATAATCTCAACTGTCATCAGGTATGCTATATTATCTGGGGGCCTACATATTGTACATAACAAAGGGGTCCAGATGGCGGGCTGAAGCCCTGAAGCCCACCCCACTGGATCCGGGGCTGATAAGATTTAACACCAGTTTTAAATGAGCTTTCCATAATGGCTCTGTACACCATCCCATTGGTTTAAACAGTATTTACGTAATCCCATTGTAAACCATCTTGGTAATGTGCTGGAGTATCTCCACTTCCAAAAAATGGAAGGTGATTTCCTGGTCCTATTTGCTGTAAGGCATGATTGGAGCCAGGTGGTACCCGGCTATGACAACCGGGAGTCATGCACATGGTAAGTATGACCAAACTTGTCACATCATCAGTACAGGACGATACTTGGTGCAACGTAGATAACACACTTTGTGAATTCGGTATATATTATTTTGTAGAGGGGGATAATAAAAAGGGAAGTTAGTATTTGGTAAAGACAAAAATGCCACTCTTTTGTCATGGGAGGTAACCGAATAGTGTGTGTTCTTAACACAAGAGATTTAAAGTGTATGGGTGCACTTCTGTGTTTTCTGCCATTTTTACAAAGGGAAACAACTTCAGTGACTGTTTGCTTCCCTAGATCTAGATGATGAAGCCCGTCCAAAAGGGGAACTACTCTCAAAGGAAAGAATTTGCTCTAAGAGCAAATTCTTTCCTTTGAGAGTATTCCCTTTTTGTAGAGCAAATTCTTTCCTTTAAGTGTTGGCCCTATCGAGAAAGGAGGCAAATGTGAAAATAGCAAAATTTGTCCTCCTTTCCCCTAAAATTGTACCCATTCACCTCCAGATAATTTTCAAGATTTTCCCCCTCTTGAGGGAAAAAATCCATCGCTCACACCTCTGTTCATGCCCAGCAGGCACATGACTTTATTTTGACGTCATGTGCCCGCTGGATGTACTGTTCTCTCTGACTCGAAGAAGAGAGTTATCGCCTGTGTTATTCTACAGTATTTCATAACAAGAGCTCCCGCAAGCGGGGCAATATACGCCCGTTTCTGAGTAAGTTTGGGCCCAGTCAGTACCTTGGGCAGATCTACACTGCTCAAAATATTTAAAGGAACAGCTAATATTTTCCCATAGACACTACTACAACACATACCTAGTTACACGGCCCATAAATGCGATCGCTTAAGACCAAGAATTCACTATTCCTTTGCAGGGGTGGCAAGTACAATCACAGTTTTAGACAACAAAAATTTCAATACAACTGATACCCAGATCATTTCCATGGAACAGATTTTGCAGTTTTCGATTTTTCTGAAAATGAGGCATTTTTCTGGAAGTCTATAAAATCTCATAGACTTGAGTTCAATGTGATCCTTTCAAACAGGTCACCTTGTAAGACATTCAGCTTCATAGGCAAACTGATTGTGTTGATTTTGGTTGTAATTTTCATGCTCTTCCCCTGTTCTGAAATAATGCAATTTTTTACCAAAATTTCATTTGTACAAAAAACAGTCCATGGGCATGAGCAGGACAAATATTGGATCAAAACTTGTACTGTCAGTAACCTCGACCATCTTTAAGAAAACTGGCAAAAAAAGGAAAAAATTGTCTTTGTCGAACAAAAGTAAATGGCCCTCAAAGTGGGAATGCGTTGCACTGGCGTCTACGGAAAAATATTTGGCATTCCTTCAAATGTTTTGAGCAGTGTATATACCTGATATCAGCCACAAACAGGTACTAATGTGTGCACAAGAACAGTCTGCAAATACTAACTCCAAAAGTAAGGGGAAGCAACCATTCCCATACTAAACACAAAGTATCAAGCTAATGCACATTGCAACAGAGTGTCGTCAAGATATCCACAAACAATTACCTAGTAATGGCACCCACAAAAATAGTCTAAGAAATAATAAAAGGGACGTAACTCTGAAAGTAAGTAATGGGGAGGAACCATTCTTATATGACACACACCGTTTCATCCTTGTCTACATTGCTATTAAGTTTATCAAGATATTACAAACATTAGGGTTCTCAAGAGAAAAGCCTTTAAAAGTAATCAAGGGGATGTAACTCAAAACAAATAATGGGAAGCAACTTTTCTCTTATTAGACATACTGTCTCAACCTAATACACATTGCTATAAAGTTTCGTCAAGATATTCCATACGGTTACCTAGTAATGACTTGCCCAAGAATAACCGTAGAAATTAATCAAAGGGATGATACTCCATAAATAAGGAAGGGGGGGGGGGGCAATTATTAAGACATTAATAATATTATATAAGACACACCGCCTCAACCTAGTGCACATTGCTATAAATTTTCATCAAGATATTCCGTACGGTTGCCTGCTTATCGCTTGCACAGGAATAGTCTGAGAAAACATTCAAAGGGAGGTTACTCCAAAAATAAGTAAGGGGAGGTAATCGTTCTTATATGTGACATATTGTGTCAGCCTCATATACATTACTATTAAGTTTCATTACAATAGTCCAAAGGGTTTAGTTAGATATGAGGTGTACAAATATAGTCTGATAAAATAATCAAAGGGAGGTAACTCAAAAACTAAGTGAACGAGGGTAACCATTCTTGTATGAGACACGTTGTCTTAACGTCAAATACCTTGCTATAAACTTTCATCATGATATTCCAAAGAGTAACCAAGTTATGGAATGCTAAAGAATTGCCATACAAAGTGCCATAGTCGAGTTTTTTTCAAAGGGCTGTAACTCTGCTAAAAATCATCGGAGCGTAACCTCCAAACAATATGCGCTACTCCACATCGTAGTCTTACTATTTAATTGGATGAAAACTGTAGGAGAAGTTATCCGGAAACGAACACCTTGAAATTCTAAGTAAAGGGCTGTAACTCCGCTAAAAATCATTGGAGTGTAACCTCGAAACAATATGCAAGTTGGCCCACCCCATAGTCTTACTATATACCAAGTTTCAGCTCGATCGGATCTAAACTGTACGAGGAGTTATCCGGAAACGAAAAGTTTACAACGGACGGATGGAGGGACAGACGGACGGACGGATGGATGCCAGTGCCATAACATAATACGTCCCGTTTTTTCAAACGGGAGTATAAAATCCTTTTCTTAGCGCAGCTTCCAAACGCAGTTTTCAAGCAAATGACTGGCTAACAGCATATGCACAGAGGAGTTTATACATCGATAAAACCTGTTGAAATGGTACGTGGGATGATCATTAAATAATGGAAACACCTTTGCACATTAGTTGATTATATACATAAATAAGTGTCCTTCATGTATCACAAAGAATGTCTTTTGAGCTTTTGAATTCATGTTTGAAACTGAAATTTCAACGTGTTACCATAGCAGCATATGACGTCACGTGCACGCTGGGTACCGCGTGTGAATTTTTTCGACGTCATTTTGGTAAGGAGGCTCTTGTATTATGCTTATTTTATGCAATATGTAAAGAGAAATTGAAAATTTAGTCACACCTTCCGTTTAAGTTAGGTTTTGGCTTTAGAAAGACACATATAATGATTCTTTATGAAAACGTTCTAAAATCTGGCATGAATTAAAGCTGAATCAGGGGTAAAAATAACTGATTTTTAGGGAGTTTGGTATTTTATTCCGTTATTACAGGTATTATGCTAAAGTTAATTGATCGGTCATCAAGTCCAGGATGATTTTGATTCTTTCTGCTATTCGATTTTCCCAAGACTCTGTTTGTTAAATTGCAATGACGTCCAAATTCTGGTCATTCCGGCTTAAAATCAACGAAAAACGTCAAATTTTGCTCCATCAAATGTCTTTCACGGTCTGTACTTCTGCCAGGTTTCAGAGCAGGATCTGAGCCTTGCATGAAACAATCACACAATCACAAACTTTTATCCATTCTTTGTTACTAATCAGCAGTAAATATACACGAAAATATGCAAAAATTTAGAGACCAAACCCTTATAAGTTTAAGACATCGTTGCCATGACAACGATATTCTTAAACAGTACTTAAGGACTTAATTATATGTCATATGCTTGCTTCTTAGGTATTATATATTTGAAATACTGTTTTGACACAAAGCTTATGAAAAAAACGCTAGTTTCCATTATTTAATGATCACCCCTCGTATTTATAAGTTATAAATCTGCATTTTTGAAATTTTTAATTGAAAACCATATTTAAGAATAAAATTTATATTGAGAGACCACAGCAAGAACGTGTATGGCGTTAATTTTGACGTAACATCAGCGTCATTTCATATTAATGTGTGAATCAGTGACTGTTTTGGAAGGGTTTTTTTTTCAGACTTTAAGATATAGTAACAGATTATACTGGAATTATTAGGAATACTTAACCTTTTGGGGGGATTTTGTCTATGTCTGAACACTGGCGAATCCTTCAAAAACTTAACATAAAACGCAGTTTGTGAGTAATTCACCAGAGTCTACACATCGATAAAATAAAAAAAAAGGAAATTCAGTCTATAATATACCAGCAAACTTCATATAAGAAATTAGGAAAAAAACGCTTTGTCATAAGCATAGGCCATCTCCAATTAAACTTTTTAAGTGTGCAAGGGAATCTAAGTCGTTTGTAATTTTCTTCTTTAGACATTTATCCGCTTTCGCAAATAACCGTGGTATTAACGTTTGACATTTTAATGTCATAATGATGCTTTGTGATCTGGGTTAAAATGACGACAAGGAATACTGCAAATCTACTCGTTATAACGTTATCTCGGTATAACGCCATCATGTAATTGTGCGACTCCCATTAAGATTATACAAAAAATATGCATGTATCAGGTTGTTCGAAATTTAATGCGCTTTTCAAACTGAACACGGAAAAAATGACATATTTTTTTATAATAACAAACGTATAAAATACATCGTTTTTATATTAACAAGAGACGAAAATAGCTGAACTTGCAAGCAGCGTCGATCCTGATGAGACGGCTAATGATAAGCCGTCTCATCTACTCTACGCTGTTCGCCCTCTAATTTCTGAATTCTCAATGCCATATAATTTGGACAAAACATTTTTGAAATTCTGCAGACGTAAATTTTCTCTTCTGCTTTTTTGAAAGAGTTTAATTAAGTTGCATGTACACGTGTTAAGAAAAAAATGAGCCGCGACACGAGAAAACCAACAATGTGGTTGTGCGCCCAACACAGACTCAGATCAGCCCAGTCTGATCAGAGTCATCGCTGTCCGCATGGAGGTAGCTTAGACCCTAAGCTACCTTTAAGCGCTTAGCAAAGAGTCTGATCAGAGTGGTAGGACGCTGAGGCTGATCTGAGTCTGCACTGGGCGCATAACCACTTTGTTGGCTTTCTCGTGTCGCGGCTCAAATATTTTCATGTGAGTTGAATTCTGAAGGAAGATTCTCTGCAAGCAAGACCACATCAAACGAAAGAAAATAGCAGACTCGGTTTAACTGAGGCTGTTCATATGCAGTAATGTAATCTTGATACATGCCCGCAACTTGAAAGAAAACCAAATAATAAATACCTGTAATTTGTTGTCGTCTGCTGCAAAACATTCCTCTCATATCTGGCTGTATCCACCTGTGTGTCACATTTTCGTATTAAAACAATTATTGAAAATATTCGTTTCATCATCAAGAATTAGACAAGATAATTTAAATTCAAAACTAAATCCCCAGCTTGACATTTGCGTTACTAAGAATTTCTTTAAAACCAAGAATTACCTGTTTCTTGCATTGATTTCCAGAACCAGAGTTTAATTGGTCGCCTAGCAACTGGCTATTGACAAGCAAAAATAACTTCTGAAGTATTATGGTTAAATTAAGCGACTCGTATTGACGCATAGGTTCTTATATACGCTTTGGTTGAAATCAACGAACCACACCAGCCTGTAATTCTAGCTGTCTAGTAAGGATCTTGACTGTTCTACAGCCGGAACAGACAAGACCACGCGATAGTACGTTTTATGAGACTGTACCGCGTCGTGCCATGATTTATGAAGTCACCTTGCTCACAAGTGCAATTTATTGAAGGCACGTGCAGTTAGTCTTTTAGCATCATAGGCCCAATAAGTTTTCATATGCATTAATAGTCTATAACAACCTGTCTTTTTATACTCGTTAACACAGATCTGTCGACACAACCACCTTTAACCTTCAAATAATTTTTCTGGTCAATTCCATTGGTTCCGCACAGCAATTCTCCAATTTGAGGAAGAAAGTTTACCTTCTTTTTGCGCTTTATATAAATAACGTTTATTTTCTCAATTTACTTTACATGTATCTCGGCATTTCAAACTCAGGTAGAACTGAAACTAATTTGTTTCCATACATCATCAAAAAAAACCCTTGAGAATTGTATCGCTGGAAGGAACCACAGACACTTGGTTTTTTGGACTTTGGTCAGTAAGCCTAAATGATGTCTCAATTTATAAACTGAGATATCATTGAGACTCTACTGACCAAAGTCAAAACCCCAAGCATCTGTGGCTGTTATCAACAATACATCATTGAGACATCATTGAGGCTCTGCTGACCAAAGTCCAAACCCTAAGCGTCTGTGGTAAGAGTCGCAGATAAGTATAAATCGTGACAGCACTGGACAGTTTGTCTGAAAGACTGCTGCCTTGTCACTTCCAGGAGAAAAGCGGTATTTACCCGCCTGGCTTTATTAAATTGTTAATTTCCGTTCTGAGGTTATGACACCAGCAATTTGAATATGTCTGTTGCACTAAAGTTGGTAAAGGTACGTTGCTATCACCCTTGGCAACACATTTCCTCAACACTTTTACGAAATGATAGTCTACGTCAGTGACTCTGACCTTTTACACATTTCCCATTTCCCATATTATCACCATCGACGGTTTCAACCAAGCTGTGAACGTTCCACTGTAGGTGATGGTAATCATTCGAGTTGATTCGATTTGACCTGTACAAAAAATTGAAAATACAACATATCTACCCGAACTTAAGAGGTGCCTATTTTATGTATTTGTTCTCTCTCTCTCTCTCTCTCTCTCTCTCTCTCTCTCTCTCTTTCTTAATTTAGAACTCCAAAGTGCGCGACTAAATGTGTTTATAAAAGAAACAATAAAGGGTAGGTTGCGGCTCAAAAGTCTAAAAAATAATCATCTTTTTCTAAAATGTATTCCGGTCTTAAAGCACTTCAATGCATTGAAGGTGAAGTCCTGTCAGTTATTTTTTCCAACTCTTTCAACACATTGTCAGGTTGATCATATAAAAAAGTATCCTGTGCCCAAATTTTAGACTAAGATAAGGCAGGTGTCAAAGTTGAATTATTTCACTTACATACATGTATGGTCACAGTATGACCGAATAGCTAAACGTTTTGAATCATTAAGAAGCTAAGGGCGAGGGTTGTGATCCCGTAAAGCCGTATTAACACATTAATGCCCAGTGGACTAAAACTAGGTCATTTTAGTTGCCAACTAGAATGACCCAGATAATGTATCAAACCTTTTTAATGTAAAACTCAAGGATGTTTTATTTGTTTAAAGTTGTCTAATCGCGGTTAATTACAATGAGAAATCTATGGTTTGAAGCTGGCAGCGATACCTCACGACAATTTTTTTATGCTGATACAGCAATGGGGCTTTTAAACCCCCAGTAATTCATTACTGACCGTTCCAAGACGATCCTTTCATCATGATTTTATTGTTACTTATTCTTGTTACCCATATAAGTATTTTCGTTCACATTCTTTTATGTAAGTAGCAATTTGTTGGAGTAATTTAGCTACCTCGACATTACTCCAACAATTTTGACATACGGAAATAAACTGACGGCATTAAAAACAGCAAATTTAAAGAGTAACTACACTTCAGGAACTGACTGAATCAGATCCCAAACCCTATCCCCAACATCAAAGGGAAAGATTGACAAAGACATCCCAACAAACAATAAATTACAAGTGATAAGCCGAGTCAGCAGCTCTTTCCCAAATAGGTGGTAACTGAGCTATCTTTACTGAACTAAATAATTTAGACCAACAGAAGGGTTACAACAGACTGAGCAAATTATACGATAAACATTTAACAACTATTTTTACCTATTTTCTATTTTTATTATAGAAGGGTTAAAATGAAAACACAATATATTAAACAGCACCGAACAAAAAACAAATGCAACCGCAACTTGGGACGGTCAGTAATAACTACTGGGGGGTTTAAACCGGTTTTACTGGGCCCAAACCTTCACACTCACCCTCCGCCGCGGTGCACACAATTAGTTGGTAGTTCGGTTCGTATGGAGGTCCCCTAACTCATCAGAGAGTCATCACGGCCAACAATTATAATCAAGAAAAGACTGTGATGAAGCAAGGATGAGGACTCGACAGCCAAAACGTGTTGAGACATCTGGAGATCCCTGGGGCGTCAGCAACACCACTGAAACACTGGAGCAAAAGAAGACCACCAGTTGAACCCCGATGGGCCAAGAAATAGACAAACATCCGGCCCCAAACAGTTTGATCTGTTCCCGATCTTAATGAAATATTTCTGTCAAACTACGAGTATATACAATCATGTCAAAACTTATGTCCTGAAAAAGAACAGTTAACAAGCCTTACAAAACTATGAGCTGTTAGCAGTTTCCGTTGAGATTTATAAAATAAGGTTGCACCAGGGCAATATAACCCAAATCAAAATTGCATTTTTACCGAATTTTCGAAATGAAGTCGTATATTAGAAAGCCAGCAAAAGCTACAGCTGCACGGTCATACAACAATCTTTAGAGATTGCCGGAACTTTATCAATAGATTAGACACACTTGCTTTAATATTATCTTTCCCACAAAATATGATTTTATTTGGTTAGGGTACACAATTTTCAAGCTGGTCAAAAAACTTACCTGATGAATCTAAGCTATAAATTCTATACTTGATCTGTCAACTCCTATTACTTAATTTCCAGTTTGAAAAAAAAAAAAAACGATAAAAATCGAAGGACAAACAAATGTGTATAGAAATCGATGTACGATTTGTCCTGCAATATCTACTCTTTTTGTTGTATTCTATGTACTGCGGCATTAAATTTACAGCTCTGAACCACATGGTTTATAGGCGGCGCCCATTTTGAAGAAAATACGACAAGCTTTTCCTCTCTCTTCTCAATTTCGAAAGCAAGACTTCTTGAGATAATTGATCAAGTCTTCCAGCTGAGCTTAGACTTAAAGTCCCATTTTCAGACAAAATCTGATAATTGGCACTTCTTAAACCGATCCTTCTCCTCAAGTGCAGATTGTTCCAAGAAAGAGCGTTTTCAGCCTTTTCAGCCACCTTGCAAGATAGGAGCAAAGAAAAAGGCGCCAATACACATCAGGCTATGCTGGTGGTTTGGAATGCCATAACTCTCATGGAAACTAAGCTACAATGGAATGTAGGGCAATTTAACAGCAATTCATGCTCATTACTCTTATGTTCTTTTGTATCTGAGACTGTATGAATACACCTAATACACCTCCCTTTTTTCAACCATTTTCACAAGTGGAGTATCTTTTGCTTCCTTGGTGGACGAAGCCCTGCCTTTACCTTTACCTTTAGTTTTTATGGGGAATGTGTATTAGGCCATTGCCTCTTCTGCCTCATGTCTCATCTTCAGGTACTTCTCCAAACGATTCTTGAACGCGTTAGTTGTCTGTGCTGATATGACATGGTCCGGTGACCGATTCCAGGCATTTATTTTACGAATACTAAGAAAGTTAACTCTCTGTAATACACTTTTGTTAAGCCTTGGCTTATAGAGTTTCATACTATTTCCTCTGGTAGTATTCTGGTTTAAAGAGAAAAACTTCTCCCTGGGTACATTCTCTTTCCCAGTCAAGATCTCGTAAATTTCAATTGAATCTTTCTTCTAATGTAGATAAGTTCAAAACTTTTAAACGCTCTAGGTAGGACAAATTTCTTAAACCAGGAACCAACTTACTGTAAGAATCTATTTCCTTTCATAGAGGAAATTTGCCACCCACTGTATTATTCTATCACCAAAATCATATGATTTTAACTTGTGAAGTAGTCTTTGATACGAAACAGAGTCAAAAGCTTTCTTGTAGTCAAGAAAAACTATACCAAGACCTTCATCATTATCCAAAGTAGAAATAACATCGTCTAAAGTTTCTAATAGGTTTGTTAAACAGGTTTTATTCTTCAAAAAACCACGTTGCTCTTCTGCTATCAGTTTGTGAGATTCAAGATGACTCAGTATTTCGTCTCTAATAATTGACTCCAAAACTTTACATGGCACACTGGTCAAACTAACCGGGCGGTAATTTCCTGCTGAAACACGAATTCCTTTCTTGAAAATTGGAGTTATACTAGCAGACATCCAATCCGAGGGTAACTGCCCATCACATACAGACTCCTGTATAACATTGTTAGAGGTTTGACTAAACTAACGCTGCATTCTCGTAAGACTCTAGGATGGATTTTATCCAGACCTTGTGACTTATCTGTTTTTAAAGACTGTATCTTCTATAAAACTTTATCTTTGATAATGTTTACAGATTCAAGAGTTACATCACATCTCTTTCCATAGTAATCTTCGGCTCATGCGTAAATACAGAGCTGAAAAAGTCATTTAACACTTCTGAAATTTCCAAGTCTGATTGGGTAAAACTTCCGTCATCTTTCTCAAGATCCGGTACTCCAACCTTATCTTTCTGTCTTCTTCTCACGAAATTAATAAACTCTTTGGTTTAGTCTTGAAACTTTTCATTATGTCAGATTTATATTTGGATTTTGCACCCTTAATGATTTTATCTGTCACTGCACAATTCCTCTTATAGGCTTGAATGTCCACACACCTCTTTACGAAATAATAAATGCTTCCTACGTACTGCTTCTTTGACATTGTTCCTAAACCATGGTGCTTTAGTATCGGATTTACACTTTTTAACTGGAATGCACTTGTCAACTGACTTTGAAAGTAGACCAACAATCTTCTATATTACTTGTATTCGATTTATCCTCCCAACCAACAGCATGGAAAAAAGTCATTCATTTCTTGATAGTCAGCATTATCAAAATTTGATCTACTCTTAAAATAAAGAATTTGCTCTTGGAAGATTCAGAGTCGATCCCATTGAGAAGGGAGACAAAATATAGATGCCAGAAATGCTTCCCTTGAAAGTGTAGCCATTTATCTTTAACTAAGTTGGAAACGGCAGTTTCTTTTATAATTTTCTATGAATTATCATGGAGATTTCTCGGTGACAGCGTAACGGATAATCTCACTGTTTCAAACAATGAAATTATCACTTTCGATTTTCATTGTTTGGAACTACTTTTTCTTCCAATGAATGGCACATGTAGAAAAAATAAAATTACGTATTTTCTATGATTAAATCAACATGTTTAATGTTGAGAAAGTAAACTAGAAAAGAAATGTGTATCAGCCGGATATGACGTTTAAATAATTTTTGCTGTGGGAAGGGAGAACTATGTTTCTTCTAATGACGTCATCAATTATCTTGAGCGGGATATGTCAGCGAGCGAAAATCGAGGCATCCAATGGGAACATGAAAACCGATTAGTGCCAATCACGGTATCATCTTCTTTTTTTATGGCCTTGATAAGTATAAAAGAAAAGGAAATTGTGTTTTTAAAAGTGTAACATCGAACCTTATTTCATCGAATGAACACCGATACCAGTTTCGGTGTTCATTCGATGAAATAAACCTTGTACATGTACTGACTGAAAAAAAAAAAGAAAAGAAAACTTTATATATTTGCCAGTGCTAGATAATGCTTGACGGTATTTACCAGTTTACATTTATTTTGCCATTATGGGAGTAAGGCCTAAAAAAGTTTGAATTCACAAGGGTGTGCGTGAGTGTGTGTGGGGGAGGGGGCGCGGTGAGGGGGGAAAGGTGTGGGGGTGCAACTCTGCTACTTTCATTTTCGCGTCCATTGTGAATAGAGGTTAACTCTCAAAGAAAAGAATTTGATCCTTTCGAAGCAAATTCATTACTGTTCATTACTGTACGAGTAAACCCTACTTTGGAAGAGCTACGTTGTGTTGGCCGGAGAAGCAAATACCTGGTCACGAAAGATGCTTCCGTTTATACCTTGAATGGTGGAAAACGCAGCGGCCTAGCAATACAATTTAAGAAAGTATAAAGTGTTTCAGTAGAGCAGTAAGAGCTTACTAGTCTGAGAATTCTTTACTTGCATATGCAATAAGACTTTTTCTCGAAGCTTGGGAGTTGTAATGCACATGTCACAGGGTAGGCCTATATGTCAAGTATATCATTTACTTGTACTGCCTTGGACGCTGGCTTTTATAGCAACATAGACCGCCTTTCACGCAGAAGACCTGGTTTCGAATTCGGGCTGGGGAAATATGAGATTTTTAAGAATCCGTGACACTCTGTTAAGACCAGTTTGCTCTGCAACAGTCACGTGAGTGCCTTTGCTGTTTGTTTACTGCGTGCCTTATATGTTATTGTTATTTTATCAGACTAACTGCGTGTGCAGGGGTAATTAACAACAATTACTCTTGTGAGAAAGTTATTTTTGTTTCTTACTATTATTATTTATTGTCTTTCACGAGACTTTAAACCAGAAATACACACGTTGTCGTTTTCTTAAATCATGACAAACAATTATTTGCTGGAAAAGTTTTGCTCCAAAGACGATCAATGCCGAAAACATAACGCCAGAAATTTGTTTCCATATAAATGTTTGTTACGCACAAGCTACAGGCTCGTCCTCTAGCTGATGGTCTGCTTAAGTGCATGTAGCTGGTATTTTTTATCATGTTGGTGGATTGCTGCGTCCACATTTCAGTTTTAATGACGTTTTCAGTCCTAGCTCTAGTGGCTGATAATGACAGTATGTGTGCAACGGAAGTCGGTTTACGATTGAAAAGATTCCCGCCTCCAGAGGGTCTCGAACCCGAGACCGCTAGATCAACAAGACAGCGTTTAACCTACTGAGCTACCGGGACTCCTAGGTTTCTTCGCACATTACCTTAGTACATTATGAAAAAATGTCCGGATTTAATCAAAATCTGAATAATTTGGCTTAATGCGATAGTCACAAAAGTAATATTAGTCATACTATACTGAAAGGATTTAAAAACTTCCACCCATTAATTTTGAATATCTCAAAAATAAATGCAGCTACGACCACCAAAATTTTACAACATATATATTCCCTTATACCTGATTCTGTCAATATACCGAATCTGAAATCGTTCAACCGAATCGGTCAGGAAAAAGCACGTGCTCCTCGTGTTCTAAGTACCGTTTACATCGGTCAGGAAAAAGCACGTGCTCCTCGTGTTCTAAGTACCGTTTACATAAGGATGAATAGCTTCATGTACACAGTTTTCTGGTGAAACATTTCTCTTACAATATCAAATTGAGTTTTAGAAGTTCGAACTCGGTCTGTGGCTTTATTTAGCCTTCAGCGCCTAAATATCACAAACAGGTGCAGAGTTTTGGGCCAGATAAATGCTGAAATTTCAAAAAGTGGCGTCGCGTGACAATTTTATGCGTTAATTACGGCAATTTAAAATCTCAGACGACGTGTACTGTGTACAGGAAGCCCAAAGGACCGTCAGAAAATCACCTAACCCATGTTGAAAATCAAAGGTCATGACGTTAACTAACGTCGACGGCGTCTCCATAATAGGCTTTGTGCGACAGCATCATCCGCAATGATGCTTGCAAATCGACGTGGATGACGTCAAAATATTAAGACAGTAAGAAATGGTCAAAAAGAGTGTTGCATAAGATAACGCTGGCATCGCCTTATTCATTTCAGTGACGTAACGCTCTTTTACTGACGTCATTTAAGTAAATGATACAAATAAACTGCGTAATCTTTAAATTTGATAAGTTTCAAGCATTTTGTCGTTAAATAATCAACACTGTCATGAGTGAACAGATCAGCAGCCAGCAATAAAAAGTGGAAGTTTTTAAATCCTTTCAGTATAGTTTATAACAGCAGTTTTAAAGATCCGAGGTCTCAAAGATAGAACTTCAGTCCAAAAATCCAAAACCGATACAATCATATTCCACTTTCCATCTACGACAACACACAAATGAGAAACGGTAACATGAAGTAAAAACACTACTGGTAGTAAAACAAGAAATCCGCGGAAAGCGGTGGCGCACCTGCGGGGGTTAAGTCACACAAATTCGAATTGGTAGTGAAAACTATATCGCCCATGCTAACGCAGGTGTGACAAAAGCAGGTGTGACAAAAATAACGTTAAACAAGTTAAAAAAGTGGCAAAAATTAATCTGTGAATTATGTGCAAACAATGTGCACATCTTCAGACCATGACAAAACACCTTTGAAGTTTCAAAATGATTGATCTAAAAGTGTGAGAGGAGAGGTTCTCACAAGACACCCACTATGCAAGGTATTATGGTATGTAAAAAATTGACTAAGTTAAACATGTGAAAAAAGTGGCAAAAATTAATCTGGAAATTATGTGCAAACAATATGCACATCTACAGACCATGGCCAAAACATCTGTGAAGTTTCATAATGATTGGCCTACAAGTGTAGGAGGAGTTGTGCTAACAAGACACCCACTACGCAAGGTATTATGTAAAAAATTGACTAAGTTAAACATGTGAAAAAAGTTGCAAAAATTAATCTGGGAATTATGTGCAAACAATATGCACATCTACAGACCATGGCCAAAACATCTGTGAAGTTTCATAATGATTGCAATAAAAAGGTAGGAGGAGTTGTGCTCACAAGACACCCACTACGCAAGGTATTATGTAAAAAATTGACTATGTTAAACATGTGAAAAAAGTGGCAAAAATTAATCTGAGAATTATGTGCAAACAATGTGCACATCTACAGACCATGGCCAAAACATCTGTGAAGTTTCATAATGATTGACCTAAAAAGGTAGGAGGAGTTGTGCTCACAAGACACTCACTACGCAAGGTATTATGTAAACAATTGACTATGTTAAACATGTGGAAAAAGTAGCAAAAATTAATCTGGGAATTATGTGCAAATAATATGCACATCTACAGACCAAGGTTAAAACATCTGTGAAGTTTCAAAATGATTGGCCAAAAAGTGTAGGAGGAGTTGCGCTCACAAGACACCTACTGCGAATCACAATCGAAGGTATTGTGTAAAAAAAAATTGACTAAGTTCAACATGTGAAAAAAGTAGTAAAAATTAATCTGGAAATTATGTGCAAATAATATGCACATTTACAGACCATGGCCAAAACATCTGTGAAGTTTCATAATGATTGGCATAAAAAGTGTAGGAGGAGTTGCGCTCACAAGACACCTACTGCGAATCACAATGGAAGGTATTGTGTAAAAAATTGACTAAGTACAACATGTAAAAAAAGTAGTAAAAATTAATCTGGGAATACTGTGCAAACAATATGCACATCTACAGACCATGACCAAAACATCTGTGAAGTTTCAAAATGATTGGCCAAAAAGTGTAGGAGGAGTTGCGCTCTCAAGACACCTACTGCGAATCACAATGAAAGGTATTGTGTAAAAAACTGACTAAGTTCAACATGTGAAAAAATAGCCATCAGAGGAGATGGCAAATCCCCCGACTGAGGCCCCCATGGGCCTTGGTAAAAAGGGTGCACTTCAAAACACATATAAGTAATATATTGTCATTCTTTTATGCTTCTGATTGACATTATCTGTTTAACAGATGCATGATTATCTAACACTTAGACTAAAATAGTATGCTTGACTGCTAAAAAGAAGTAATATCTCAAACAGCCGCCATATACATAAATATACTATGCACAGTAAATATAGCAATTTTTTTGTATGTGTCAGATCCACCATATTAGGATTTTATTGTCACTTTACTGCATAAAGATACAAAGGCCGATCATTCGAGAAGGACTGGCAGGTAAGAGATTCAAGATTGTTCAATTGTAGCGTCTGAACTACCGTGACGTCAGTTTTTATGACCATTGTATCTGAAGGACATTTTTGATCATGTACAAAAGCCAAAACCATAATGAGGCGGCTAGTTTGCTGGTAAAATAAAGGAAACCGCTCTAAAACATTTGAAAATGCTACCAGTATGAGGTTTACGAAGTTCGAAAATTTGACGTTTTCCCTTGTTTTTACGTTATCGTCTAAAAACGTTGTTTCTAATCGGTAGTTCTTAAATCCCTTTCGACTGTTTGATTGTTTGGTATCTACCCATATGATAACGTAAACAATTCAGAAAGAAAATTCTTCCCGGTTACTGAGCATAAGTCAGACTAACGTCATCAATTTCTCACAGTTACGTTACATTTCAATGAAGAAACTTCACAGTTAAATTAATCATGATGTGACCTTTCCTTTTAGCCTATTGGTTTTTCTCGGGCTTTGATTCTAAATTCACTGAAGCACCCGTGAATCATTGCACATTGGACCGAATTATAACGTTTTAACGTCAATTGTGCATGCTCAGATTCGTCAGTTGCTAAGCTTAACCATATCTTTCACACATTCAATAGCTTTGACAAGAAAACTGGGCATGAAAATGATGAGAAAGACCGTACAAAAAATCACATGCTTGTTATTTTAATGTTGCTTTTCAATGGGTGCGAATTTCGGCTAATGACCCCTTCTGCGCTTATCGCTTTTCCCCAATATCGTTCTTGAAGATGGCTTCTGTAATCCTATCGTATCTTAAGCCCCAAATACGGTGCCCTTCAATGCAAGTTAATCTCGCTGAATGTTGAACTTCAGTAATAAGAAAAATTGTGAAATATAAAAATTTGCTAAATATATTTTGCTAGTATATATAACATATGATACCTTAATCTTTCAAAACGTGTGAATAACTTCTGAACTACAAGCCCTACAAACCTAATTTTGAGCTCTCTAGTAAGTGAATCTAGACAAAGAATCCAAATCTGGAGAAAAAAAAATTTTTTTTTGGTGGGGTGGGAGGGGGGGGGGGGGTGGAGGGGTCAGAGAGAGAGTTAGGAACACTTATAAAATATCACAGCATGTTCATCAATATTCTAAAAGGTATAAGGTTATTTAAATTGTGCAGCAGGCCAGGGTCATACAGATACGGAGCATAGACTCAAACAGCAGCTCAAAATTCCAAAGGGAAATAACTCACAAAGTATGAATGCAAGAGTTGTCATTCATGTATAAGACAAATTGTAATGACCTGTTCTTCATATCTGTATAGTATCATGAAAATATTTCATAAGGTATTCAAGCTCTGGAGCGGACACCTAAAATCATCAAAGGAAAATAACTCAAAAAGTATGAAAGCAAGAGTTGTCATTTTTGTTTGCAACACATTGTCATGACCTTTTCTACATATTTGTGAAGTATCATGATAATATTTCAAAAGGTATATGAGTTATAGAGTGGACACAAAACCACACCTAAAATGATTAAGGGGAAATAACTCAAAAAGTAAGAAAGCAAGAGTTTTTATTCTTGTTCGCGACACATTGTCATGACCTGTTCTAAATATCTGTGAAGTATCATAAAAATATTCTAAAAGGTATTCAAGTTTTTGAGCGGACACGAAATCACACCTAAAATGATCAAGGGGAAATAACTCAAAAAGTAAGAAAGCAAGAGTTGTCATTCTTGTTCGCGACACATTGTCATGGCCTGTTCTACATATCTGTGAAGTATCATGAAAATACTCTAAAAGGTATTTAAGTTATAGAGCGGACACGAATCTGCCAAAAAATCACACATCAAACCATCAAGGGGAAATAACTCAAAAGGTAAGAAAGCAAGAGTTACCATTCTTGTACGCGACACATCGTCATGACCTGTTCTCAATAACTGTGAAGTATCATGAAAATATTCCAAAGGGTATTCAAGATATATAGCGGACAAGAAAATGTTTACAGACGGACGGACGGACAGACGGACGGATTGACGGACGCCAGGCTCGTCGCTATATCCCCCGAACCTTTCGGTGATAAGATATCACAGCATGTTCATCTATTTCTAAAAGGTATAAGGTTATTAAAATTGTGCAGCAGGCCAGGGTCATACAGATACGGAGCAGAGACTCAAACAGCAGCTCAAAATACCAAAGGGAAATAACTCACAAAGAATGAATGCAAGAGTTGTCATTCATGTATGAGACAAATCGTCTTGACCTGTTCTTCATATCTGTGTAGTATCATGAAAATATTTCAAAAGGTATTCAAGCTCTGGAGCGGACACCTAAAATCATCAAAGGGAAATAACTCAAAAAGTAAGAAAGCAAGAGTTGTCATTCTTGTTTGCAACACATTGTCATGACCTTTTCTACATATTTGTGAAGTATCATGAAAATATTTCAAAAGGTATTCAAGTTTTAGAGCGGACACGAAATCATACCTAAAACCATCGAGGGGAAATAAATCAAAAAGTAAGAAAGCATGGGTTGTCATTCTTGTTCGCGACACATCATCATGACATGTTCTACATATCTGTGAAGTAACATGATAATATTTCAAAAGGTATATGAGTTATAGAGTGGCCACGAAACCACACCTAAAATGATTCAGGGGAAATAACTCAAAAAGTAAGAAAGCAAGAGTTTTCATTCTTGTTTGCGACACATCGTCATGACCTGTTCTACATATATGTGAAGTATCATGAAAATATATTAAAAGGTATTCAAGTTATTGAGCGGACACGAAATCACACCTAAAATAATCAAGGGGAAATAACTCAAAAAGTAAGAAAGCAAGAGTTGTCACTCTTGTTCGCGGCACATTGTCATATACTGTTCTACATATCTGTGAAGTATCATGAAAATATTCTAAAAGGTATTTAAGTTAAAGAGCGGACACGAATCTGCCAAAAAATCACACCTCAAACCATCAAGGGGAAATAACTCAAAAATTAAGAAAGCAAGGTTGTCATTCTTGTTCGCGACACATCGTCATGACCTGTTCTACATATCTGTGAAGTATCATGAAAATATTCCAAATTGTATTTAAGTTACAGAGCGGACACGAATCTGCCAAAAAAACTCATCAAAGGGAAAATAACTAAAAAAGTACAATAGCAAGAGTTACCATTCTTGTACGCGACACATCGTCATGAACTGTTCTACATAACTGTGAAGTATTATGAAAATATTCCAAAGGGTATTCAAGATATATAGCGGACAAGAAAATGTTTATGGACGGACAGACGGACGGACGGACGCCAGGCTAATCGCTATATCCTCCAATCCTTTCGGTCGGGGGATAAAAAGTGGTAAAAATTAATCTGGGAATTATGTGCAAACAATATGCACATCTACAGACCATGGCCAAAACATCTGTGAAGTTTCAAAATGATTGGCCAAAAAGTGTAGGAGGAGGTGCGCTCACCAGACACCTACCGCGAAGTGTTGACGGGCGGACGAACGGACGAACGGACGGGTCCGTGCACGCCTATAGCGCCCCAGCTAACGTAGGTGCGCCAATAACAAATTGATGGGTTCTATCCTAGATAGGTGGTCAAACAGCTACATAAGCATTAACAAAGCTCACTAAACAACAATTGATATGTAAAACATACATCAGAATCAAATACATATAAGAAACAGACAAAAAAGATGTGAGGTTTCAGATGAGCGGAGAAACTACAACATCGATATACTACAATGGAAGGACTGCCTTGGAACGGCCAGTATAAAATTACTGTGGGGGCTTAAAGGTTTAAAGGTTTATAACCAGTTTAGCCGTGGAGAAGCTTGGATAGGGTCTATGAATTACACTTGAAAATTTTATTAAAATATACGGTTTAATCAGAGGTAATGGTTTGCTATACTTTTAATTCAAGGGAGACAGAAAATCTTTGAACTGCAGGGTAAATGTAATAAGGTCCATAGGGTTTCTTATATTGGCGGTTACAAGGGAAATTCGGAAAGTGTAAAATTCTAAGCACTGGTGCTTGCGCAATGAGCGTTTCACATTGTCTGTGGTTTTTTTATTCAAAAAGGACTCGTTGGAAAACGGATACCGATTAGCGCATAAGATTGTCTGATGCCTAGCATGTAAGACAGTAGCAAAGCAATATTGTGGAAACAGTGTTCTTAAAATCCATGAATGATCTGTGTAATGTTTCTCTGTGTGTGTGTGTGTGTGTGTGTGTGTTCATTATATAAATCCACAACAACCAACACTATGATGGAACAAAAGCATGGACTCAACAAAAACATACTTGTACACCTTATAATTTTCACCACTGAACTCCCTCAAATTTTCCAATAATTCTATAGAGCCTAGGATTTCTGCTAGTGGTGAAAACTGACAAGGTGTGTAGACACTCTGGAGCAAAATGAAATCACCAGCAGAACACAGACGAGCTCGACCAAATGCAAGAAACATGAAAGGCGGACCATGTAACCTTTCATCTCATATCCGCCCGGTCTGATCAGAGTCTTCGCCGTCGGTTTTGAGGTATTTTAGACCGTTAGCTACCCTTCAAGTGCATAGCAAAGACTTTGATTTATTTTGATTGATGCCCAGGCTGAGCTGAGTCTTCGCTGGGCGCACATGCCACTTTGTTGGTTTTGTCGTGTTGAGATTCAATTTTTTTTCGCGAATCTTTGTTGGCAACCAAATGATTAAGCCGAAAATAGTATGACCAACAATTACCTCAACACCTGTTACAATTGTATCATCTCGACAGCTCCTAATACAGCAGTACTGCATGTACTTTTAAGGTTTTGTTGAAGATAAAGTAATTGCAGGAAAAACATGCTGAAAGTTTCTAATAATTGTTTTCGACTTATTTGCGACCTTTGCCATATTTTTGTAATGCCGTCAAAAGTATAAGAGCCATTACAATTTAAAATATGTCATAATCCGCTAAGATTTAGCGTCGGTAATGTACGTGATAATAATTGTTGCCAATGTTTGAACACTTAAAAGAAGAGTCAATAGACAAAGAAGCTCGCCTAACAGTAGCTAAATTGACTTTTCAGATGGTAGTCCATCTGGCAGTTAATGCTTAAGCTTAGTTTAGGTCAAATTAAGTGAGACTGCGATTTATTTCATTCTAAATGTTTACCAAGAAACAAGGGTCTGTCATGCGTAATTATTGAGAAACTGGCCTAAACAAGCAATTGAAATACATTGTCTCACCTCATTGAACCCTGAAATATAAACGTGACGTTGACGTTGAATCAATGTTAATTCAACACTGTATGCCAGCTGGGAAATGTGTCTCAGACACGATGCACTGCATTTACGTTGCTCTTTACTGGATTCCGACCGGTGTAAGGCAATTTTAATTTGCAAAACTAAATAAATAAACAACAAAAAAAATGAGTATTCTCGTGATGAAGCTAGTAGGCGTAGCTAAAGTTCTGGGAAGATCGAAGCGCTACTTGTAGAGTTTCAGCGACGACAGATAGCTTAATCACGCGTCAAATATCGAAAAATCTGACGTTATAGGTTGTGAAAGAGAACATGTCAGTTGCCATCCATATCTATTGTTTTTCTTTTTTTTTAGATCTCGTTTACAGATAGATAGATAGATAGATAGATAGATTCTTTATTTCCTCCAAATAAAGGAGAGCATACAACACACATAATAAACAGACAGTTGCACGGAAGAAATATACAAACATTATAAAGAAGACGAGAAATGAAAGTAATAAACACAAATTATGTACAAATTGTCATGTACAGTAACTCCTTTAGGCATGACATTGACCGTAATAATGATGTTTAATACATTTTAAACATTCCTCTTATGCTATAAGCATCCAAATTGCAAGCAAATGTCTATCACATAACCTCACCGTAGACCTTACATTTAACCTGGCCGATATTATAGAATATAACATCGGCCAAATCAAATTCTACCCAACAAGTTACGCAAAATTTGATGCAAGGCCCAACAATGAGGTAAGTAGACTGTGCTGAATCAGCTCAAAAATAACAGAGTACCACAAATAAATGTAATAAACGCTGTACTCCTTGCCGAAACGAAACATAAACAGTACAGATTCCATAACGCATGTGACACAGAGGTAACTTACAAACTCTTCTATAAAGTCTTGGACCCAAAATTACACCTACTGGCAAATCGGTGATTACCGCCTTACGCTGGCAGCTGCTGATGCACATCGTTAACGTCGATGAGAACCACGTTCAATACCGGTTTGCCGGTACATGTACTAAACGAAGCTTGCATCGATATAGCATGACATCCGCCAGCACCCGGCGGCACTCACCAACATGCACACATCCATCACTACCCAGCAGGCACCAAACGCCAAAACGACGTCACCCTGACGTCATGACGTCGCACTGACGTCTAAACGAAGCCATTTCTACGTTGAGTGCCCGGCAGAACTGGTCAAAAACCACAATCAGTAACCTAGAGCCATTTAAATGAATCATGTCTGGCCATATCATTTAACAGACTTAAAATAATATTTTGACATTGCCTAATATGTTCTTCGTCACCCAATATATCTTTCAAAAAGGAAAATAATGACAAAACTTGTTCTGTCGGTTCTAACTGCTTAAATTTTGCAAAAATACTAAATCCAAAAGTACAGCATATTGTCTGCCATAACTGTTTCCTAAAATTTTCAGTAGCATAGCTGTATAAAATAGCATGCTCCGTTTGATTATTAGTCAGCATACAACAAGAGGGACAAGACAAAAGTCTGTAATTAGAGAACATCATACCAACAAGTTTTATACAGTTCTGACAATATTTAGATAATTTTGGATTGCATCTTGAAATTTTCCAAAATACACATGGTTCATAGACATTATGAATAGTAAGAAACTTATCCAGACTCGTGTCACTAATCATTCTATTTTGAAACTCATCTCGAACAACATCATCTATCCGTTTCCTTACAAGCTTTTTCCATACATGTTTGGACATAAAAATACCATTTTCAATAAAAATTTCAAGTACGTATCTTAAAGAATATTTGTGCAAAATCTTCAAAACATCAGTTATAAAACCTATTTTCTGCCTAGGATTTTCAACATAGTTTACCAGTCTGTACGTGAAAAGTTCTTTTGTTACACATGGTATAGACAGAGTCCATAGCTGCCCCAAAAAGATAAGTTTGTTATAATCTATATTAGTAATAACCGGGTTACAACCCAAAAGACTTATTGCAACATCAGTGCGAGTCCTATTTGGTAAACACTGCATATACTTAATACAGAATCTATGAGCTTTTTCTAATATATCTACCTGGCTTGATAATATGCCATTCCATAATTCGCACCCATATAAGGCTGTCGGTAAGACTATTGCGTTATAAAGCTTCTTACAATTAATATGATGCAATCCATTTTCATATATGCCGCTATCAATAAGACCTAAAACGTATTTTTAAGTTTTAAGCTTGAATCAATAATGTTGCCTTTAAGTGTCCAATATTTATTACATAAAATGCCTAAATGCTTATCTTCTTCTGTTTCTTTACTATCATCAGGGCCCATTTTCTATTTCCTTTGTGTTTAAGAACAGTCTCCCTTTGATTCGTTAAATACGATAACAGAGCATTTTAATGCGTTACATATCAAACGCCAACGTATGTAATATTTATAACACATTGAAAGTAGGCTATCAAGACCAAATTTAGATAAAGATGCTAAATACATGTCATCAGCAAACCTAGGACAAGTGCAATTTATGTCGAATATACATAACCCTAAGCCAGACGAACTAAGAATAACCAATAGATCATTAATGAAAATTAAGAACAAAAATGGTGATAGTACGCCACCTTGCCTTGTGCCCTGTAGAACTGGAAACCATTCAGAAGTACACCCATTATATTTGACACAACATTTCATTTCTGTGTACAGATCGACTATTGCTTTATAAATAAAGCCAAGAATTCCATATCGATTCAGCTTATAAACTTACCCATGTTCCCATACACTATCGAAGGCTTTAAAGAGATCTAGAAAGCAAACATATAGTTTACTATTATTCTCTTTAGCAAATGCCACAGATCCTCTTAACAGAAACGATGTAAATAAACAGCCCCTTTGTTTTTGAAACCCGCCTTTTAAGTTATCTACGGTAAACATACTTTCAATTCTGTTCAATAAAATTCTTTCATATAGCTTTAAAAGCGCTGATGACAATGTGATTGCTCTGTAATTGTCTGGGTCATCTTTTCTTTTCTTTTCCTATTCCTAGGTAATAATTAAACCAAGTTTCATTTGGACCGGTGTATGTGAATACTGCAACATTGCAGTATATAAGCATGATAACAAAGTACTCACACAACCGCCCCCGTACATTAAATGCTCATAAAATATACTATCATAACCACATGCTTTCCCCTTTTTCGATTGCATAACAGCTAATATAACTTCGTCCGTATTAACTGAACAAAAGTATTCTCCAGAAAGCACAGAATTATCATTATCATACTCTTCTACTTTGCCACTCACATATGTTTTGAAATTTTCATCAAAATTTCCATTGCTAGATGGTTTATATAAATTTGCAAAATTACCGCCCCACTGATCCGTAATATTCTGCGACCCCCTTATTTTATTACAACCGAAGTTTATTTCATACCCTGCATCAGAATTACTCTTTTTTCTTCGTTTATTAATTTCCCGCCAGAACAGACCGCTGTCAACTTCGGTTAATTTATCAATATGATCATCTAATTTTTGTAGGTACTTATCTACACAATTTCGATGTTCTCTTCTAAATATACGCTTTGCTTCCTTGTACTTAAAATAATGATAATTCTGTGGGTCTCTTGGACGGCCAGCGGTAATCCAATTTCTATGCAAGGTTTTCATATTTGTATGCAAATCTGACAACTTTCTGTTCCAATACGGTTTCTGAAATTTTTTAAACTCCGTTTTGCGGAAACATTTTTCTGATGCAGATTTCAGACCCTTGGTGACCAATTCATATGCATAACCGATATCAGAAATCGACTGATATTTATGATTCTCCAGTTCTATCAAACTAGTGTCAGTTTGCAAGGTACATTGATACGTATTATCAGCCTTTTTCCAGTTAATATGAGACGAAACGCTCGGCTGACTAAAGTCAGAAAATGGGATATCTATAGTACAAGTAATCGGTATGTGTCTGGAAACATTCAAAGACTCATCGTCCAAAAATTTTACTCTGCTGTATAAATCAAGTTTTTCTATCGGTACCAAAATATGGTCAATCAAAGATTCACATGATCTATCATAGGATACAAACGATGATCTAGCCCCACCACATATCTCGAACGTATTGATAGCACTAAGGTTATTTTGGTCAATTAATGAAGATAGAGATCTACTTCTATAGCTATCAGTTCTAATGAAATTTCTAGATGACAAGTTAGCATTGAAGTCTCCCATTACTATAACCATCCCCTTTTCCGAATATATGCTTAAAATATCGGCTATTTTTTCAATATACTCTCTATATGTTCGGATTGAATTATTTCTACATGGTAAATAAAGCTGAAATACATAAATATAAGACGACTCATACAATTCAATTTGCTCACCTACGATCCTGCCATCATTAATGCACAAAGGAGTTACACAAAAATCATACTTTCTATGCCAAAGTATCGCCACTCCTCCCTTCCCTATCCGCCTATTATTCGGATAGTGAAGTGAGAGGTCCGAAACTGAATGACTACTGTAATTATTATCAATCATATCCAAGAAATGTAAATCTTTTTCGGATAGCCAGTGCTCAGATATGCCACAGAAATCAATGAACGCATTTTCTAGTATGTCACATAAATAAGAACAACTTGACATTAACCCCGTTGTATTCCATGTTAAAAGATTTATATGACCGTTTGCCATCGTTAGTAGCACAGGTAATTAAGAATCGATATTCAACGAATCGCGCAGCGGCGAATAGGGGTTGTAATCGTCAACGTCAGATCACTCAAACGTCGAACGCGTCCGAGATGAGAAATAACCCCTACGGTGACTCCGATACCTGTTACCGCCAGATGCAGCAAAACGCTCCGCTTTATTTTTTAAAGGTCTAAATATAACACCAGCAGGCAAGAAATCACGATCAAGAAGCAGATCGGCGTTCAAATTATCAACTACGTTCAAGCGTATAACCGTTTCATCATAGTTTCTCCTGCTATTCCAAATACGTACCCATGTAACAGTAGGCCCCCGCTTATTGACGTAATTGAAAATCTCGTTGTGCGTAATACTTGAATTGAAACCACCAAGATAAAATCGTCGCGCTCTCTTCCTAATACACCCGGCAAATTCATCGTCATCATCATCGCGCACGTCATTCGTGTCATGTTCGTATCCATAGAGATCGTCGTCTTCCAAATTTAGCCGTTCAGCTTCGTACGGGCGCCCACAAATGAAAGACTGCCCTCCCGGATCATCAGTCACCCCTCCAAACCTATTAAGCGGTTGATTTCTGCAAGGCACTGAGCCTAAACCTGTGTCCCAATTGCTATCAGACTGAAAACAATCTTCAATACTAGTCTTATTTCTCTGATCATCATGAGCTGATGCTTCCAATATAAAGTCACGTCCACTAGCCGCAGGACTACGGACAGGTGCCTGGACGACGCCAGCATAAGTAAGGTCAGTAGCACTGGAATGATCCCCACTTTCAAGCGGACCATTCTCATCTCCTGACCTAGAGTTACCACCGCAATCCAATACCGGCGTGCGGACAGGACTCATGGGCTCGTTCATCAGTACGAGTAGTACGTTGCGTAATGTTCCTGTCAATATGACCATCATGTGCCGATGCTTCCAACACAGAGTCCCGTCCACCAGCCGCAGGACTACGGATGGGCTTCTCAACAACGCCAGCGTAATTAAGGTCAGTTGCACCGGAATGATCCCCAATTTCAAGCGGACCATTCCCAGCTCCTGCCAGAGAGTTACCATCGCATTCCGTACCTGGCGTGCGGACAGGACTCCCAACTGTGGAATCATGGGCTTGTTTATCAGTACAAGTAGCACGTTGCTTATTATTCTTATTAATGTGACCCCCGTCATTTGCAATATGCTGTGTGTTAGCTGTTTAAGCTGCTATATATTTTTAAGTCACAAATGTCCTTAAAATGACGAAGCTAGTAGACGGAGCTAAAGTTCTGGGAAGATCGAAGCGCTACTTGTAGAGTTTCAGCTAGCTTAATCACGCGTCAAATATCGAAAAATCTGACGTTATAGGTTGTGAAAGAGAACATGTCAGTTGCCATCCATATTTATTGTTTTTCTGTTTTTAGATCTCGTTTATAACAAACATAGTCGGAGCCGCACGTGCTGCGGAAGACCCACGTAACATTTGCTTATCAGAGCCTTGTCTCCAATTATGAAGTTTCATACCCGCGATACACTATAATCAAAGCTTGGAAACGCTATGGCCGATACAAATCACTGATTGTGATTCAATTACAAACTCAACGACCAAATTATTTCTTTTTCCTTTTTTCCGTGATTTATATCATAAGTCCACAAAAACCTCAGAATCACCATCGAAATTTCTACAGAAGTCAATAAATGCCAACGTCTGTTTCAATTTACTTTTCATGTCGCTCATCAGCTCCGGTAGAAGCAATGGGTGAAGCGGATCACCTTTTGTTAAAGAGACGAAAGTTTCTTCAAGAGAATCCTGGAACTTGACCATTGCCTTGAATAGTCTTGTGCGAATCCTGCAATAAAGGAGTAACATTTGTAACAGGTAGCTCGTGAGAAGAATTAGTAATTTCGCCATTAGTCGATCGAGTCGTATTATAGAGAATTTCAATTCTAGCTACATGTACTCGTACATATGGTATTGCAGTTAATGGGTTTCAATCTTTGTTAAAATTATGAATTTTACAGATTCAAAAACCTTTCTAACGATTATATTCATGAACTATTTTTTATTTCCATTTAAAGTAGTACACAGAAATCCGCTTTCAAATGCATGTACTTACATTAGTTCAGTTCTACAACCATTTTAAAATTTCATTCGACTAATGATCAGTAGTATATATACTAAACATGAACATTTTGGCTCACTAAGCGGTTGCTGAGAAATCTGTTGGACATGTTTTGGTTACGGACGAGATAATTTATAAATTACTAAAAAGGGTAATCCATTACACCCCCAATTTTGTTCACAAAGAAATGTTTCTTACTTGCAGCATTGTATCAGCGGAGCAAGAGCGTGTATATGATGAGTTTGGCAAAATCTGAAAGAAAACAAGAAAATACTTTAGTAAAAAGTTTAAGTCACAGAGATTCGCTCTTGAAACTTAGATGTTTGAAACCTCGTTTCATTTGAAAATTGAAAGGAAATTCCATCAGAAAATTGTCCAGCTGACATTTTTTAATGTGAATGGGAAAACTTGTAGGGCGGGGGGAGGGGGTAATTCTTACTTAGACACGTAAGAAGAATTTATATCCAATTTGTCGTCTGGGAAGCAAACAGGAATTCCCAATGTTTTTTTTTCTATGTCAAAAGGACGGAAACTATTGCAGTGTACCAGTGTACCATTATCATACATCTTTGCATTCAGAAAAAAGCAGCTTTTTTTCTTTTAAAAGACGGCGCGTCTTGCCTTTTTATCCCCCGACCGAAAGGTTCGGGGGATATAGCGATGAGCCTGGCGTCCGTCTGTCCGTCTGTCCGTCCGTCCGTCTGTCCGTCCGTAAACATTTTCTTGTCCGCTCCTTATCTTGAATACCGTTTGGAATATTTTCATGATACTTCACAGTTATGTAGAACAGGTCATGGCGATGTGTCGCGTGCAAGAATGGTAACTCTTGCTTTTGTAATTTTTGAGTTAACTCCCTTTTGTTGAATTTTTGGCAGATTCGTGTCCGCTCTGTAACTTAAATACCCGTTGGAATATTTTCATGATACTTCACAGATATGTAGAGCAGGTCATGACGATGTGTCGCGAACAAGAATGACAACTCTTGCTTTCTTACTTTTTGAGTTATTTCCCCTTGATGGTTTTAGGTGCGATTTCATGTCCGCTCCATAACTTGAATACCCTTTGAAATATTTTCATGAAACTTCACAGATATTAGACCTTGAGCTGACAACAGAGCCCCCTCCCCCCCCCCCCCCCCCGGAGTTTTGTACCCTATAATTTTCTAAAACTACATTATATATGAAACAAAATGACACATGTTAGCCCTCTGTACGTTGGGGCGTTAACGAATGACGTCAACGTCAATTACACTACCCAAATTTACATATTCACGTTATAATACAAGATACGCATTGTTGTACACATGTTAGTATTCGCCCTAAATAATGTTGGGTTTTGTCTGCTAGTACATAAATCACTGTTTCAAAGTTATTGACATTGTCAAGGATAAGTTGACTAACCCGTATAACGTAGTTTACATTGCGTTTGACGTTTTTTCCCCTTCAGTGTCTAAATACATGTAATATAAGGAGCAAATTTTAAGAATTTAAGTGTAGCGAAAAGTTAATGTCATATATATGACTGTTTCAATATTCTAGTATAGAAAAGAAACAATCTTAAGTCTTACAAAACTCGTCAGCAGTCACGATAAATATGTAACGTATATAACCACAAAAAAAAAACAAAAAAAACAGAATCAGACTAAATCGCTGAATTGGTGGACTGAAGTTTATACGTGCTCCGTCAATCTTTATTCATGTCCAGCTTAGATAATTTAGGCAGCAGTTAAATTAGCAGTGGATACATTAATTGGGGACAGAAACAATCTTATTTTTGAAGAATTTAACCTACAAAATGACGAGAAAAGTGACGAAAGCCAAAATTAGCTGCATTTTATATTTCAATGTTATCTTTGTCTTCAGTAGATACTGTTGTATATGTAAATATGAAGAAATGTCAATGTTATGTGTCCTCAAACTATATAAAAAAAATCTTATAGTGGATATTTGAAAAGCAATCTAACAGTAACATTACGTTACATAAATGTAAGATGTCGAGGAATAAGATTTGTGAGTCATCTGTTATCAAAAGTTTAGTTCCCTGGCGGCATGAAGTATTTATTGCTATAGTATAAGCTTACCACTGGTAGTCAGATGACAAATGTAGCTCTTTGAAATACGCAAGAGTTCAGCAAGACGCACATAGATTGTTACAGCTGAAGCAGTTCGACCTTGCCTACAATTTGTTCTCACTTAAAAGTGACTTCATAAAAATGTTTTTTTTTTTTTTTTAAATTTATGCATTAAAAGAAGTAAGTATAAATTATACTGCAACTGATTAATATTTAGGTTCTCGTTATGATGGGGATAAAACCAGTTTCGCTACCTGTGCTGTTGGCTGAGCCATTCAATTACCCTACATACAAATATGCAACTGTGACTACCAGCCGAGGCAATCAAAAGCAGTACCAACTCTGCCAGCATGCATTAACACCATATTTCCATGCTGTCAGTCGAATCGTCAGCCACGAGCCTCTTTGCACAGAAACTGCTTTACATGGATTAACAAATATGTGTGGCTCCAGTGATCATAACTTATATGTTAATTTGTGATCTACGTGATCTTTTTATGCAGCTCCCGGCCATCAAATACATTACAAAATGTTAACAATGTGAAAATTTAAGGAGTATAGAAAGTGACATACTTTATAACGCATACAACATTCTGTCTTCAGCCTGTTCAGGGGTTCTTTTTTCATTATGTTGATACAAATATCCAAATAGTCAGGTAATTTTTGCAAACCCCTATGGTTTTAGTCCCACTTGTTGTTACTATCAAGGACTAAATGTGTTGCGAAATACAAATTTCAGTCACACAATTTTCAATAATGTAACAACTAAAATTGGGGCTTTATTCTCTAACAGTATTTAACATATTTAGACAAGGATGATTTGATAAGCAGTAAGATATCATACATAAGCAGTTTACAGTCACATTTATTGCTAAAAAGTAAACAATATGGTAATACAAGGTCACGGAGATCAAATGCAGTAAGTTACTTAGGTTAGCCCTTCCTTGGCATGAAAAGGTATGCACTATTTCTATTGTTTGATTATTTGCTCTTCAGAAATACTGTATTACTAGTTAAGGATATCGGAAATGAAGAATTCATAAACTCTCAATAAATACGTTGTATACGTTACTTGTTTGGTCTTTCTGTTTTTCTCAATATTATGCTGCAAAGCATATAACTACAGTGTAGACAAATGCATTCTGAAGGAGAACAACTAAGATTTGCTCATAAATACCTGAACAGCGATGAAGAACATATATATATTTTGTCATTTTCATTTGCCATTTTATTATGTGTGCAGAGGTACTGGAACACTGACCCTGAAAAAAAACCAGTTTTGTCCAACTAAACGTGTCTTTATGTTCTTAAGTGAATAGATTCTTTAAGAGATGACTGAATGTAGTTAGATTCTTAAGGAGATTTTTAATGTAGTGAGACTTTAAAGAGCAGGAACAAAAGCATAGAAATATAGATCATCTTAAACACAGATTTATAGATTTATATATTGCTACAGTATACTAGTAAACTGCCAGTGTCTCTTTTCTGTATTAAATATTTCTGAATTTCTGATACTATTTTCCCAAACTCCTGGTTGACACATAAGTGTTAGTTACATAAATTAACTAAGCAAAGCAATGTATTGACACTACCATTAATTATTTTCAAAAGTTTGTTTGTTTCTTATCTGTAAATCAGCAATGTTGTTTTCTCTGGTAACGTAAAATATACGATCGTCTTACAAAAGTAAGTATACGCTGCCAGCAAATATCTACATTAGCTTTGATGCAGAACTGTATTTGGCTTAAGCCTTTAAACTTCAGGTTACTGTTCTGCTTTATAGTTTTTCAGTGTGCACGTAAAAGCTATAACAAATCATGTCAATAAACAAGGTGGAACTCCAGTTTGCATAGTTGATTACTGATTATTTTATAGTTTTAAACTAAACACGTCTAAACTGCTTAGCTTTTAATGGTATCAAACTGATTGCATATCATTTTATTCGAGCCCTATATGCAAAATCAGTGCTGGCTTTTAATAGCTGCGGCTTTATCTTTTCTGAAGTATTTTTCATCTTTTATCTTATTTTATTTTATTTTATTTTTGATTTATTTATTATTTTTGGGAATTTTTGGATTTTTCAGATGTATATAACAAAATTTCAGGTATGTTACTGTCTTTAGAACTCAGACGTACAATTTGTAAAAGAAACAAACTGGCCAATGTCATTATGAAATAATTTGATTTTTGATATACTAACAAAGTAAACAGAAAACCTTTTTACATGTGCAGAATATGTCAATGCCCTTGACATTACAATTTGAAGTATACTGTGTTTAATCACGTATAAAACACACCTAAATCCCTAAAAATAATCACTGAGAGAATTGTTGATAGGTCCAAGTACACAATATATCATAAAAACACCCAGATTTATATGTGTTATTTTTTAATGTGACAGTGGAAAAAACCTGATTAAAGGTATTATAACAAAATATTTTAAATGTTAATGTTATTTACGTTACTTCTAGTAATAGCTTATCATAGAAAATAAACCAGAATGCATTTTCTCTTATATTAAAAGATTCTTTTATGAAGAAACTGCTACCAAAGAAGATAAAATGATTCTATCTTCAAATGATATGATTTTAACAAAAGTAGCCATAGGTAACGTATATAATCAATCATTATGGCCGACTAAAATGCATTCAAAATATTGTTGAACTTCTCCTTGCTGTTTAAAAAGGCTGGCATATTCAATATTACCTTTTACTGTTGTTATCAATTCCAATAGTGTTGTTCAAGCGCTTGAATTATACGGAAAGTGATAATTGTAATATGGAACATTAGTAAGGGGTTACTGTGTTCAACGTTCTATTTCTCCCAAAGTATACAAGATAGGATAATATTTTTTGCAGATCTGAAAAGATCAATAAATTTTCTTTAATAAATTAACAAACATTTGGTCTAATATAAAAGGAATAACTTACAAAAAGAAAGTATTTTGGATGGAAATTGCAATTTTAATGCAGAGTAAAGAAAAACGTCACGTATACTACACCACGTAGGCTAAAGTGAAGTTTCAAACATCATAACTTTTAGCTATTGGATTGTTCTATTAGATTCCATTATAATTTTAAACATAGGAAAGTGACTTTCATTTTTTTTATAATTTTTGATAATTTTTATTTTATGTTTATTATTTTAATGGGTAACGTAATGTAACAGGCTGTTACAGCTTAACGCCCCAATCGCCAGAGGGCTAACATGCTGCAAAATACTTCTAAGATGCTGGTCTTTAAGAAAAGTATGGTCTACAAAACTACCCCTGGGGGGGGGAGGTAAACCATATCTGGCTCATGGCCTATATGTAGAACAGGTCATGGCGATGTGGCGATGTGTCGCGAACAAGAATGACAACACCTGCTTTCTTAATTTTTGAGTTATTTCCCCTTGATGGTTTTAGGTGTGAATTCGTGTCCGCTCCATAACTTGAATACCTTTTGAAATATTTTCATGATACTTCACAGATATGTAGAACAGGTCATGATGATATGTCTCAAATACGAATGACAACTCTTGCTTTCTTACTTTTTGAGTTATTTCCCCTTGATGGTGTAAGGTGTGATTTCGTGTCCGCTCCATAACTTGAATACCCTTTGAAATATTTTCATGATACTTCATAGTTATGTAGTCCAGGTCATGCTGATGTGTCGCAAACAAGAATGACAACTCTTGCTTTCTTACTTTTTGAGTTATTTCCCCTTGATGGTTTTAGGTGTGATTTAGTGTCCACTCCATAACTTGAATACCCTTTGAAATATTTTTATGATACTTCACAGATATGGAGATCAGATCATGACAGTTTGTCTCGTACAAGAATGATAACTCTTGCTTTCATTCTTTTCCGAGGTCCCCCCCCCCACACACACACACACACAAAATAATTTTTTTTTGTTTGTTTTACACATTTGGATTCTTTGTCCAAATTCACTTACTAGAGAGCTCAAAATTAGATTTGTAGGGCTTGTACTTTAGAAGTTATTCACACATTTTGAAATGTTGAATGTATCATATGCAATACATTGTCTACATGGTTGCTATTTGAGATTTTACCTCTTTTTAGCAATCTGGCATATTGTTTTGGTCTGAGTGTTAGATAATCATGCATCTATTAAGCAAATAGTGTCAATAAGGAGCATAAAAGAATGACAGTATACTGTTTATATGCGTTTTGAAGTGCACCCTGTTTACCAAGGCGCAGGGGGCCTTCGGTCGAGGGATTTGCCATCTCCTCTGATGGCTATTTTTATCTTATTCTTCAGTTTATTTAGTTTTTTTTTTTGTTTATTTAATTATTTGTATAATCAAAACGTTTTCTAGTTATTTATTTTTACGACAAATATTACTGAATCATGAAAACATGGGTTACTAAAGAGACATACATGTAGCTGCTATGTTTACTCAAATCTCCCAAGTTGCATAATACTCACGCACGACCATAGTCAAACATCACATTAAAGAGCGGCTCCTTATTTCTACCTGGCTCACTGATATAGAAATGCCTCGAGTCCATATGTGATATCAGGTAGTCTATTACAGCCATATCAACGATATCTAAGAACCAGGTATCTTGCTTGTAGAGATCATTTTGACGAAATTTCTTGCAGTAAGTTTTATCTCCTGGTAGCCTCTCGAGATCTCTGTAATCAGATCGAAGAGAAATATGATGACACTTTGCATGCATGGCATAAGCTTCGGGCTGCAATCTGTGAAGTCTGATGAGTTTTAACACTCAAAGCGTCAAAACAGCAAACGACAAAATCTACGTCTGCTAAATGTCAAAACATGTTTCGTACACACGATATCATATTGAGAACTTAAGGACTAGAGGGCAAACAGTGTACATCCAGATGAGGAGGCTCATGATGAGCCGCCCTATCTGGCTCTACGCTATTTGCAAAGTCAGTTATTTTTATCTTTAGCTGTGTTAGATGGTATTTAAGGAAATGAAGCGAGACTCTTATAAAAATTTATTCCAAGCCAACGTGAATAGGTTTAAATGATTTATTTGGCGTTTTTAGTCAAGAAACAACATACTCGCTTAGTTTTTTGTATAACATAAAACTGAATAGAGTAATAAAATTAAATAAGATTTCTCGTACCTTTTCAATTCCGAAAACGAAATAGTTCATATAAGTCTACATGCTATTTGGTGCTTTTAAGACGTTCAATTGTAGTTACCCTGTAAATGATCATTTTATTTAGTGGCATGCAGGATAATGAGAAAACGTTTTAAATGTAAAATTGTGTTTAAACAAATATGAGAACAACTTCGAGGTAACGATACATAAAGTACATCAAATCAAAATATAGTGCAAATAAAGTGTATCTGGATTACATGCCAGTTTTAGTGTGTCCTCTTAGTAATTGTCTCAGTTACCCTGACTGACTGTTTTGGGTTTTAACATTACCAGGCACCATAGGCAATCGATGCAACGCCCAGTTACCCTGCCTTTGGTAAATTATGGGTTTATACGGGAAACTAAACATACTTGTTGTGTGTCAAAAAATAAAGGGAGAACCTACTCCATGCGATTAACTCCTAGCTCATAAAATGTATGATACTTTGTATGTTGATCCTCCGTTTTGAAGCTCTTCAGAACTTTGTTTTCTATAAAATATATGACTGCTCCTGGTATGTCCCCGTTCTTAAAGCAATATCTGGCTCGAGAGACTCTTAAACATTCCCAGTTGAAACAAACAGACTGATCTGAAAGATAGAAGACAGTATCATGTCTTAATGAAAAGATGTGGCTGAGACATATATGCCGCGACACAACAAAACCAACAAAGTGGCATGTGCACCCAGCGAAGACTCTGATCAGCCATCAGTCTTCGCTGTGCACTTAAAGGGTAGCTAAGGGTCTACGCCAGCTCTATGCGGACAGCGAAGACTTATCAGACTGGTTGATCTGAGTCATCGCTGGACGCACATGCCACCTTGATGTTTTTTTCCTGTCGTGGCTCATATGTTGCATTATAATTAGGGGATATTGTATATCGCAGAATATACTGTCGCAATTTTTTGACGTTATCCAATCAGACAAAGTTGTGTATACAGGCAATCAACAGCTTACTTACTCAACGGAAAGACTTGATGCCAGGAGCTGGATTTTACGGATTCGATCCCTTGAGCTTCCTGGGGAACATCGTTATCGGAGGTGGGCAGAGGAACACAATGAAAAGTTTCGGCTTACCGTCTTCCACTTCCATGAATTGTTTCAGCTCCGAGGAAGCAACAGGTTCCAGTTCTTTAGACCAAGATATAATTCTTCCGGCTGTATACGGCATGTTTCGCAGATCAAACATTCTAAACAACACACACATGTAAATGAATATCATTTAGGTTTATATAAATCTGTATGAATGCTACTTTTACTGAAATTATGGTTATATTTTGGACTCTCAAGAGGACACTAGCTTAGACAGGCAAATTATATGTTAGCCTAATGACTTCGAAATAAAATCGTTTTTACTGAATGAACTTGCAATTCAGGTGACTGGGTTCCTTATAAGGCATGCAACTCTGCTATTTCTATTTGGGGTCAACTCTTTAAGGAATGAGTTTGCTCCTCTTGAAGCAATTAACTTCCTGTAAGAGTAAATCCCCTTCTTGAAGGGCTTTATCTTCCAAGAGTGCAAACATGAAATCACGAAAATTGTTCCCCTATGTGAAAATGGCAGAAACCATGAAGACCAACCCATATTTTTTGTGATCTTCCTACCTCACACTGGTCTGGCAACAACATAGGCAACGAAGGCAACGTACTATAAAACTCGACTGTTTTCACATACTTCTAAGATCAATTTCAAAGTAATGTTCTTACGGACCCGGCAGTTTGTTATACCTCTTAGTCAGACCAGATTTTCGAAGAAATTCCTTCTAGTATAAATGCAGGGCTTGAATAAGTTTCTACACAAATTCGTTGCCTAGTCGTTGTAGTCCAGAAATTGTTTTCAAGCATTTCACGGATATGCATATCAGTTCAGTAAAACATTTGATTCCTATTTCAAGAGTCGGGGGTCGGATGGTCCGTGAGACTATACTTCTGAAACAAACTTATCCTGATGAGCAGAACAAGCAAGTTTCCTTACGTTGTCTTCGTTACCTGTGTTGAATGCCAGACCAGTGTGTACCTGTTAAGTGTGAAAGCAGCCATTTCGTATTCTGGATGTTCGCATCCAGTGTTACACACTTGTCCAGATCTGTTGTGTTTTTTTCTGTCAAGACAAAAAGGAGATATTTTTTACAAAATCAACAGATTGCCAAATGAACACGTCCTATAACTGCACTCAAGTTATTCACATGTTCAATTGGATATAAATTGAGTGTAATAAATGCACTCAAGCGTTATACATGTTAAACTGGTTACGTATTGAGTGTAATAATTGCACGCAAGCGTTGCACATGTTCAACTGGTTACGTATTGAGTGTAATGATTACACTCAAGCGTTGTACATGTTCATTTGGTAACATATTGGGTACACTAATTGCACTCAAATGTTGTTCATGTTCGTTTGGTAGCATATTGAGTATAATAAACTGCACTCAAGCGTTGCGCATGTTCATTTGATAACATACTGATTCGATAATTGCACAATATTTAGGAAACATATAAACGTTGACCAGATGACTGCCAAAAAATGTTACTGCTGTTTAAAGAAGCCCCAACCCTGTATAAAATTAAGTTAATGAATCGAACTCATTTCTCAAAGAACACCTTTCATGATTGGCCTACCTGCTATAAAATAAGCCAATTCAGATGTGTTCTTGAAGCATTTTCTTTCTTTTCTTCTTCTTCTTTTTTTCTGTGAAGTCATAAAACATTTGATGAGTCTCTTCTATTGCATGCGCGAGCCTCGACCTCTAGAAAACCTTTTGAATGGATAATAACTGCATCTGAGGAACCTTTTTCAGTATTCTCCTATCTGCTCATGTTTTAATATTGCATTTCCGTAAGTGCACTTAGGAGTCTCGGTAGCTCAGTGGGTTCAGCGCTGGTTTGCTAATCTTGCTGCAGACGAAAATCCCTCCAACTATAAACGGGGTTCCGTTGCATCATTATCACCTCCGTCTTCCTGATATGTATGGAACACTGTTGATAGGTACGTAAAATCGCATGTTATCCATCATCCATTTATCTGCACTTGCCATATGTGCATCAGTTTAAATGACAGTGACACTGTCTCATTTCTTGTTTCAAAATATGGGTATGCCAACTGCCTGTTTAGTTCTTTGTTCATTTGACTGCACGGCCAGTTAGCGGAGCTATTTGTGAATTTTACAAAATAATAATAAAATGCCAATCTAAATAGTCTGCCTGTAAAAGCTGGAGTCGTTTCCTTTCGAAATAGCAAAATTAGACCTGTCAGTTTGGATACGAGTTTTAAGCTTTGTTATTTCGCACAGGGAAAATATACAATATATTCCATCGAAAGCCTGCTAAGCGATCATCCTGGACGGTCTCATGTCCCATACTATGAAAGAATGTATATTTTCAAGAAAAAGACAATAATTTTTTATAAAAGATATCGTACTTACAAAAGCATTGGTTTGAAAAGTGCGGTCTGCCCACCTTCCAAAGTCAGCTTGAGTTTTATTGATTTTGGTACCTTGAATAAATCTGCTCGGATAATTTTGGCATGCCGTAGAGTGAACACCACATGTCCAGCGTCGAACGTTCTTGGGTACAAATAATCACCATGTACTTGTGCTCGGACAGTCTTCCATAGTTCCGAATAGTTTTTACTATTTACATCTATATCACTTCCAGTCCTCCATAAATCCGAAGTGTTTACCCTGTATATATCACTTCGAAACTTGGAAAAGTTTGTGAGTGATATATGCTTTTCAACATATTCAGTGTAGTTTGAGATGGTTTGAAATAAAGTTATTTTAATGTAATTGTAGAAACTAAGCACACCAACCACTGTCATCCAGAGGTAGACTAGAACTAGAGTTTTCCACACTCTGCGACGTTTCCTGGAAAAAGTTAGTAGCATTATTGGTCAATGTATAGTAAAAATCTGATACAGACCAGGGGCGTAAGAAGGGGTAATTACATGTTACGCACAATAATGTTTTATGCCCCTTGAGGGCAAGAATAAGAATTAAGCCCCAAAGATATTACATGTAGTCGCGTCCATTTGCAAGTACTATTCAAATATTTCCAATTTACAAAATTTCAGCTTCAAATATGCATGTGCTAGTTGAAATTTTGTCAATTTGACAAAATTTCAATACGCACCTGCATATTTGCGTATAGGTAGCCACGCCCTTGCAAACCATTCCACATACCATCCCACGATACCAAACGGGAAATAGTAAAATGAAGTTAAGACTGCGCTAGCGGATAGCAAAATAGCTGTTTCCCAGATCGGTGATAATAAACTTAGTCTTAAGCAAACATAAGATAAATTAGGCACGTAAAGCATATACTCGTATTTTACCTATTTTCTAAAAGGCTCTGACGTGCATCATGTTTATGGGACCTTTATACATTCGGTGGAATGTACAGTAAATCACACCTGGAAAACGCACAATTTATTTCAGTTTTACTTGGAATAAAAAATCAGGCTTCTGCAAACAGATTGCAAATATATAACAATGCTATTCTCGACTAATATACATGTAAGGCATATAGGTACAAAATTTTAGTTTTATAAAAGATAAAATAGTGAGGTTATCAGAAATTTCTTGAAAATGGCTAAACCGAAATTTCGGGTTGGCCACTTTCAGGACTTTTGTGATGACTCCAAAAGTTCTTTTATTGTGCACGAATTTTTACATACATATATCTTTACAAGTCAACTGGCTTTCTTATATTTTGGCTAATTATTTGCAAAAGCTTGATTTTAGACGAGAATAGAACTGGGTTCGAGGTTATAAAACGTGAGAATATTCTCAAACTCAAAATAAAGCACACTGATTGGCTGCTTCCGAGCATATGCTCGGAAGCAACCAATCAGTGTGCTTTATTTCGAGTTTGAGAATGTACTCAAGTTTTATAACCTCTGGGCCTGAGCGTTAACCAGGTGAGCACATGACGAAAAACTCCATACCTGATGTATGTAGTATCCATTTTTTTTTTGTAATCAAAAACACACTTCATTTGAGATCTAATTCAATCATTAAAGCACATATATACATTTTTTGCAAACACTTAACTTGTGACGAAGGAAGTAGAAATAAATATAATATATCCTGAAGCAGTTACCGCAATAACCTTTACATATTAGAACATAAAAGCTTTAGCAAAGAGATTCGATATGAGGAGCTGTCTGATCATGGTTTGCAGTGTTTTATATTCCCCCAACATTGCCGGTTAGTAAAACCAACTTACTGTTACGTATTTGCATTTGTTGTCCCAGCACTTAGTATAATTACGGTAGTGACAAAACTAAATTGTACGAGGGTTGATCCAGAAGTAATGTCACTGCAGCTATAAAATCATGTAAAATAAAGGGAGGCCAATAAAATTTCGTATCCAAGTACCTTATTCTACTTGCATTATGGGCTGAAAATGGCATAGAAATACAGTGCACAGTAATTGAGATATCGAGATAGACAGAAGGCATGGTAACTAAACGCGCCGCACGTCAATGACCTTGTTGACGCACCAGACGAAATTTCGATATTGTGTCATGTCCAAAGTACGAGGGTCATCCAAAAAGTTCTGTCACTGGCTTCTATCTCGAAAACGAAATGTGCGATTCACCTAAAATAAAAACCATTCAAAAACCCTGTTTTTTATCACATAGCTGTAAAAAACTGATTCTTGTATCAATGACATAACATTCACAATCTGCATCAAAAGAAGGGTACCCTCATCCGACTGGCAAATTTGTAGATGCAACTCCGGCAATAAGCAATGAAGCTATTATCGCTGCCCGGTGCCTACGATATCTCAGGTGCTAATAAAGACAACGAAAAAATCTCCAAGCGATTCTGTCCATTTTAAAGAGTTTACAGCATTTCGTAACCTCAACTTTATGCAAACAACGCCTTAGAAAAATCGACCAGGTCATGTTCTAAGTTCAAAAGCTTCATAAACGTATAATATTTCAAATTCTGAAGCATATCTGTATTGCAGTAGATCATGACAATGTGTTCTCAATCAAAATTTCAGAAAGATCCCAAAAATGAAGGCACAGTGGGTCCTCGAAAATCACGTGACTGCGAATTTCACCATATTTCATATATCAATATTTTGCATCGCATATAATTGACAGAAGTCGCTGATTTTTCTGTAGTTTCCCACAAAATGCAACAGACAGCAACCCTGAAAATTTCAGAATCCTGCGATATGCAATTGACGAGATATGCAGCATGAAGCAAGGCAGCAGAAAAACAAAAATCGTGAAAATAGGCCAGTGTCAAATATAAGGTCTGTATCTGAGCTTATAACTAAACCAGATGGCATGTTTTCACCATTTACCTGATATCAGTATAAAGATAAAAGATTGCTCTTTTGATTGTTGCAAACCGTGGTAAGCTATCACGTCTGTGAGCAAAGTTATGAGTCCAGTGACAGAACTTTTTGGATGATCCTCGTAGCATATTCGCTGTTCCAGCATAGTACTAATGTCTCTTCATCCATGTTTATCTCATCTTTAATATTACTTGAAGGGCCCCGCAACTCAACTTTAAGAATTTTACACAATATTCGAATTTCAGAACATTGATCTTCATATATGGGGTCCAAACAAGAGTGACGTTTTTGTCTGACATTGCACATATAGGTCTTCCGGTTTTCAGACTATCCTCTAGCGACTCATCTGCACGCGTATCGCGCTGATTGCAGCTTTAAACAAGCCTCATAATAACTATTATTTCACCACATGTCTAACTAAACAGCTCTAGAGTCTCTAATGATGATAGTCCAAATTCGAGGCAAACCGCACATTTCAGCTGACGCGTTTTTGTCAGAAATCAACATTTTTACTCACGGCAGTAACAAGCATTATCGCTAGCTAGCAAACTTCAAACTGCAGTGACGATATTAAAATTTCAACAGTAGGCGACAGAAATATATTTCGTCATCGTATCAAATTTTCCTCTGATTTTGCGCGTTGGTTTGATTTTGATTTGTGATTGCCTTTAAAAATTATGTTCGTGTATTTAACGTTATTCTGACGTGCGGCGCGATGGCGTCGGTGGCATATTTTGAACGTCTATATAATTGGAAAGAAAAAAGATTCCAATTATATATCTATTCTGTAAATCAGAACTGAATTACAGTGCCGCTTGATGTGATTTTTATAGTAATGCTATAATGAATAAGCGGGCAGTGGACACAGTGACATTACTTCTGGATCAACCCTTGTATTACCGTAAAAGTTCTAAAAGTTCGGACACTTAAAATAATTTCCATTAAAATCGAACAGTGTATGTGCGTGTGTGTGAGTTTTCGATGTACTATAGCATCTAAAAGGATGCAGACGACATGGCAAACAGTTGTTAACATGATCAGACTTCTCTTTCAGGATTAGCCTGATCTGGGTCTGCACTGTCTGCTAAGACCTTTCTCAGACCTTTCCTAATATTTAGAATTACCGGTATACGGTATGATAATTGTTCATTTTATGTACGTCCTAAGTAGTAAAACAAAGACGAAACTGTATCAGGGTTGAAATTTTAACAAAATGCAAATGTACCTAAATCAAAGATTTCCTTGCATACTCGGACCTCTGACCCGGAGTCATTTATTGCATTCTGGAACCAGTCATACTTATCATGTGTTGGCCTTCTGAAATCGGTAATTGTCTATAGCATGTTCAACGACTTTCTATCCCACTCGGATCAATGATTTTCCAGCTTTAAATTTTTAATGTTTTTTTTTTTTTGTTTTTTTTTATCTAACTATGATCAATGAGTCCCTGCCTCGCTAGGATTAGTGATTGTCTATATCTCTAGAATCAATGATTTTCCATCTTATTAGGATCAATGATTTTTCTATCTCACTAGGATCAACATCATGATAATAAATATGTGAAAAATTACAACAATATGAAAATTTAAATACATTTACACTCACTCACACACGCACACATACACACTGACACATATACATACATACCAGATGAACTGATGAAGTATGAATTCTTGACGATAAGTATGTAAAACTTATTTATGAAAAAGTTTTAGGTGTTAACGTTGGTGAGAATTTTATTTGGAATACCCATTTTAAGTATTTTTCAAAGTAGGTTTCTTCAAACCTGTGGCTCTTGTCTCAAATAAAAATTATTTAACCTTAGAACACAGACTAAGAACACATGATGTTGAATTGTAAAGTTGTTCAAAAATTGTTCCCTCAATAGCCAAAGTTTTGCAAGTTGACGCTTTCCTGTGAGTCTATTTTGCATAGGCCTTTGACAAACTGTCACATGAAAGATTGTTGGCCCTACTCGATTTCTATGGGGTGAATAAAGAAGTAGATTCTCTCTTTTCTTAACCCTAGAGGCAGTTCTACGGCGAGATGGCATTTGGAAAAAAAAGCTGTCTGTCATCACCATGACATGAGGTTGGGTGAGAAAACTGCGACTCAATACTCTAAAGCAGAAAAAGAAGAAAAGATAAACTGCATGTGTGAGATTTTAGTGTATAAAGATTTTTTCCCGACAAAAAAAAAAGAAAAAAAAAAAAAAAAACTCAAATGATTAATGAAAAATTTGAAAAATTAAACGTAAAGCTACCAGTTCTAGCATACAGGTAGCAACAGTACCAACACACGTTAATGTTGCTGTACAGGAGTACAGAGCAAGGAGCATTCTTTGAGATCAGCCGCGGATCAGCCGCGGACTACAGGACATGCGAGTATCGCTGTGAACGAAATCGCTGAAAACCTCGCAAAAACCGGGAAGCTGCTTCAGAAGCCACCGTTCAACCCGAAGATAAGTGCAAGTTCATAGTACAAGAGGTTAAAGAAGACAATGCGAGATGGCAGACCAGATGGACGGCAGAACATATCACATGGCAGTGCCAAAAGCGGCAAGTCAACTAAAATGTGCCTGGCTATCCCCAACAGGGGAGGCTATTGCATTATCTTACAATTATAAACAGGATATTCAGGACTTAAAGATTACAGATACAAACTAGGCCAATGCGAAGATAATAAGTGTGTTTTCGGTGACATAAAGAGACACCTGACCACTTCCTTAACCACTATCACCTGTACCAACAACAAAGGGAATCTATGTGGCAGGTGCTTTCAACACAGACAGTCCTACATAGCCCGGACATACCAACCCTATTAGGTGATGATGATCATGAAGAAATCTCTAATTGGAGAGAGACGATCAGGCAGTAGAAACGTAGAAACTAACAAGTATCTCGGCGGCCCAACCATTACCAAGGATTGATTTGAAAAAAAAAGCTAATAGGACACTTGGCTTCCCTAGACGTAACTTGGTGGCATGTTCACAGGACTTTAAAAGAGTCAGCATACAAGGGACTGGTGCATCCAGTTCTGGAGTATGATGGCTCAGCTTGGGACCCCAAAAGTATACTTCTTCAAGATGAAGTTGAGAAGGTGCAGAAAAGGGCAGCTAGATTTTTAACAGGAAATTACACATATTAAACTGGGAGTATAGTACTTGCAGTTTGGAGAAACTTTAGTGGGAATCTCTGAAAAAGAGAAGGAAAGATGGTAGACCCATACTTCTTTACAAAGGTCTGAAGGGCGCAGCCAGTGTGCCTATTATTGACATTGTTTCCCAAGCAGGCGAACCAGGAATCATCATTCCCTGGCATTTCAAATCCTATTGGCTGGGACTGATATTTACAAGTCCATTTTCTTCCCCCAGACTGTTAGAGGTTGGAACTCCCTGGAGGATTCCCTTATTTCTGCTGCTGCTGAGTGTGCAGAGGTTCAGTTACTACGTTTACTTCTCTTGTAAGGGCTAGGGACTAGCTTACCTGATCACAGGTCCTGGTGAGTGATTGTCCTTGGGCGTGTCACCAGCAAACAATTCAGATTCTGATTCTGCAGCAGCTGGCCAACTACTTAGAGGCAACAGGTCGATTCTCTGAACAGGTCACATCCAGGCCTGATCCCCATTTCACATCTTGTTTTTTTTTTAAAAGTACATCAGAGATCCATTAATGTTACGTTTTAGCCATTCCAGAGAGAGAGCAGCTCAGAATCAGAATCAGAATTGTTTACTGGTGGTACGTCCAAAGACGATCATTCACCAGCAGCTGCACCGATGCGAGAACTAGAGCCGAGGAGGCCGTGAGTCGATGTTTAGAGGGTGAGCCTAACAAGGCTGGATTCCAAGATACAATATAATATATGGTCTGGGATTTTACCCAAACAAAATGTCTGCGCCCCGTCAAAATTGTCTTGTTATTTTGAGCGGAGCAAATGAGGGTATAAACTAAGTAATTTTATCTATTTAAAAAAGAAAATCGTATGATTCAGTCTTATTAAGTTTCATCTATGTCTTCCCCTAAACTTCCCAACTTGTCATTGGGTTAATTTTGCATTTGTACTGCCCATCTGAATTACGCCCACTTTGAAAACGTATTTTCGCGCAGACCAGAATTCGCGCACAAATTCTGACTGAAATTCTCAGTAGTTAACCTGATAAAAGGGGATCAGAACTGAAACCCACATATTTTCACATTTCTCCTGCTTCACCTTAAAATTGCGCTTGTCTCCAGAGATGTTTTTGACCTCTGATGACAGATAGAGAAATGGATGGTAACGGGTCGTTTTGGCCCAATTCCCTTTTGGCCCGGGTGCTTCGGCCTTATTCCCATTCGGCCTGGGTCGTTTCGGCCTGGGTTGTTTCGGCCCAATTTTAGCGGTCGTTTCCGCTGACTTTTTCACATAGTTGTAATAGACAAAAAATGTGTCTTTATCCCAGTCATATCTATCTATCTGGCCTGCATATATATATATAATTTAATTATAATTTAATCATATAATATTTCCAAGCTTCTGTATCGCAAGATCCAGATATTCCATGTATATACCTGATTGTGTTAGCACAACTTAATAAAATAGCCCGATGGGTCATTCAGAGAAATAAAGCTTAACATTGTTCCATGAAACTCCTTTTTTGGGGAGCATAGTGGCGCAATTGGTTAAGCTCATGTCTCTGAATCTCTAGGCGGAGTTGTCGTAGTCGGCGTGGGTTCGAGTCCCAGTGGGTACTTCTTCATTTCTCAACTGTACAATTTTTTTCGGATGTACTTGCATCAGTAAAATGATCCTGGGCTGGAATATCTGTTGAAGTTTGTTAAATCTTAAATTTAATCATATAATATTTCCAAGCTTCTGTATCGCAAGATCCAGATATTCCATGTATATACCTGATTGTGTTAGCACAACTTAATAAAATAGCCCTATACGATGGGTCATTCAGAGAAATAAAGCTTAACATTGTTCCATGAAACTCCTTTTTTGGGGAGCATAGTGGCGCAATTGGTTAAGCTCATGTCTCTGAATCGCTAGGTGGAGTTGTCGTAGTCGGCGTGGGTTCGAGTCCCAGTGGGTACTTCTTCATTTCTCAACTGTACAATTTTTTCGGATGTACTTGCATCAGTAAAATGATCCTGGGCCGGAATATCTGTTGAAGTTTGTTAAAATTTAAATTTAATCATATAATATTTCCAAGCTTCTGTATCGCAAGATCCATGTATATACCTGATTGTGTTAGCACAACTTAATAAAATAGCCCTATCCGATGGGTCATTCAGAGAAATAAAGCTTAACATTGTTCCATGAAACTCCTTTTTTGGGGAGCATAGTGGCGCAATTGGTTAAGCTCATGTCTCTGAATCTCTAGGCGGAGTTGTCGTAGTCGGCGTGGGTTCGAGTCCCAGTGGGTACTTCTTCATTTCTCAACTGTACAATTTTTTCGGATGTACTTGCATCAGTAAAATGATCCTGGGCCGGAATATCTGTTGAAGTTTGTTAAATCTTAAATTTAATCATATAATATTTCCAAGCTTCTGTATCGCAAGATCCAGATATTCCATGTATATACCTGATTGTGTTAGCACAACTTAATAAAATAGCCCTATCCGATGGGTCATTCAGAGAAATAAAGCTTAACATTGTTCCATGAAACTCCTTTTTTGGGGAGCATAGTGGCGCAATTGGTTAAGCTCATGTCTCTGAATCGCTAGGTGGAGTTGTCGTAGTCGGCGTGGGTTCGAGTCCCAGTGGGTACTTCTTTATTTCTCAACTGTATATATATATGTATATCATATAAGTATCTATCTGAATGGCCTGCATATGTATGTATGTATGTATGTATCTGGACTGCATACCGGTATCTATCTATCTATCTATCTATCTATCTATCTATCAAGGCTAAGTACCTGGGAGTCACCATTGACAGCACTCTGTCTTGGAATCAGCACATCTACAACATCACGAAGAAGGCAAACAATACAACAGCATTCCTCAGAAGAAATCTCTCATCCTGCCCGCCTGATGTTAAAGCCACCTGCTACAAAGCACTTGTGCGCCCCCAGCTAGAGTATGCATCGAGCATCTGGGACCCTCACACACAGTCAAACATCAACAAGATTGAAGCTGTGCAACGTCGAGCAGCAAGATTTGTAACAGTTGATTACAGACGAACAAGCAGTGTTACAAGCATGCTTGAACATCTTGACTGGGAAGCCCTCCACAATCGCAGACAGCATGGTAAGATGATCTTAATGTACAGAATCATCAGTCATCTTGTTGAGATACCAGCATCTCATATTCTTCAGCCTGTTGGTGCATCCCGAACAAGAGGACAGGACTACAGATATCTTGTGCCATACTGCAGTGTAGATGCCTACAAGTATGCCAAAACAACCCAGGCCGAAGGGGAATAAGGCCGAAATGACCCTAATTCAAATGGATGCTCATAATATACAGATATTCTCTGAAAAGAGGGTGTAGCAATATATATAGAGAGAAAGAAAGAAGTAGAAATGGTTGCAATCAGCAAAGAAAGATGGTTGATTCCTCCCAGAAGACGGACAAAGGAAGATCACAGCAGAACGTTCCAGATCATAAGTTGTCAGACAGACAGGAGACAGATGTCTTCCCAAGGACAGTCGGGGACTGGAACACCCTACCACAAGACATTCCAGAAGTGGAGTCACTCTGTGCCTTCAGAGCCAGAGTGTCCATCTTGTAACTGGCCAGAGAGTGTACAGCTTTTTATATGTAAATACGGATGTTTTTAACAGTATTCTTAGCACTCAGTGACATGTCTTGGCCACTTGATTGGAGGAATTGTTCTAAATTGTGACTGTGCTACTCTCTCCTGGCATAATCTTCAACATGTTGAAGGAGGCTAGTAAATGGCAGAAGCAAAAGAGAGGAGGGATTGGAATATGATGGATTTCTTGTGATTTTACATCCTTTTCAACAGTATTTCAGTCTTATTAGGATAGTGGGAAGGTAATAATGGAAGGCTGTATGCAGTGGAAACCATTTTACAGTTAAAAATAATTCCATCTCCAACAGGAATTAACCTAGACTGCTAGCTTACGTACTTAGTAGGGCTGGAACGGGTAGAGATTTTGTACCTGGGTACCCGAGTCCCTATTACCGGTGGGTACCCAGGTACTTGTTACCATAGCATTTTGAGCATGTCTACAGTTAGAAAATATAGGTTTAGATCACATCATAAGTATTGTAAAGGTGTATGTAATTTGCACATGTGTGCATGAGAAGAGTATGAAAATGTAGAAATCTCTGTGTTATAATAGGAGCACTCGCTTGCAGGCGCATAGCGCCTGCAATTCAAAGCTCCGAAGGAGCTTTGAAAGAGCGGGAGCTCTATGGTAGAAGATTGGTATGGCATATTTTTACCTGTAAGATACATTACTTTCAATGGAATTTCTTTCGTAACGACACCAAACGGAAGTTATAATTTGACTGGTTCGAATAGAAATCAACGAAAAAATAAGAAATTCAGGGCGTACAGTCTTTCTGTCGCTAGTTTAATGACGTCAAATGTTCCGTTTGAGAAAAACAAGATGGCATCAACGTTAATCGCTTCATGCAAGGAGGCTGAGCATTGGGTGAAATTTAAAGGAAATACATGTAAAGCGCCCTAGAGAAGGAACAATAAAATTATAGCCCATTTTCCGAGGGGACAGATTACAAAGGGGAAATCTGTTTTCAGACAGTTTTTCATCGATTCGTTGATGGAGTTCGCAGCTGTGGAGTTGCAATGCTTTTATTACAAATTTCATACAACAAAAAAGCATTGTGAAATTGAATCCAGAATCTTACAATAAGTAGTCAGATCAGGGTCTACACTTCGATCACGCATGTTTGTCCGAAACTTTAGAGTTAACATGGTAGCAGCCATAGAGAGGTTTTATCATACTACCCACACATTCTAATGAGCGATGTGCTCGCCTATAGGCAGTGCCTATTTTCATATTATGCAAAAATGGTTTAGCAATATATGATTGCAGTTCCTACAAGACAGTCATATTAAACGTTGCTCTATTTGCTGGGAGTTCTCTTGGTACATTGTTTATATACCTAGCAAAAATAAAAACTTGACAGTTGCTATTTTTCACTCTACGGTAGTCGGGAAAAGGTAAGACATAGAATTTCTTTTAATTTAAGAAAAAGTAATCATTCTGTAATATCATAGTCACACAAAATTCAAGATTCTTTAGATACAGCAAAATTGAGGCTATTGTAAACATCACAAGGGTGCTTTTCTGTTTTCTGTGCTCAAAACCAAACAATTACCGAATTTAATATTGTAAAAGTCTGCTTAAATGATACAAATTCTGTTGGCAATGCCTTTCCATTATGAAATCCAGTCTGTATAAACCCATGAGTCAAACTAATGCCGATGCATGGTCGACTAGGAGTCTGTGAGGACCAGACGAAAAACCTCATTCCAAACCATTATGAAGTCAGAAATTCAGTTTCAATCGAATTCCCATTACACATTTAAGTCTTAATGACAGTTTAAGAAATGGCTTTCAAATAAATTTAGTAAAAAAGACATTGAGTTTGCAAAACAATCAAACAAATCTCGAAAAAAAAATAACAAAAAAGATGCACTGGTATAGAAGATATGGCATTTCAAAAATATATGTTTAATTCAAAGGGAGATAATCTGAAAGTTTTGAAACTTTAAACGTTATTTCAGGATGTGATTACAATTAACATAAGCGTTTAAAGTGTTTTCTGTGCGTACTGGAAATAATGTTTGTTGCGTATAAGAGAACTTTCTTCTGCGCATTCGCAAATTAAAGTTCTGCTCTGGATTTATAAAAGAGGAATAAGTTAGATAACTCCGGACAGGACAAGATATTACCAATAAGTTTTTATGATTTAAGCAATCAGACGTCTGTCCAACTCGAAAAAATCTATATATACTTTACAAATTTGCTAGGTTGGCCGGAATTAAGACATAAAAACCGTCAAGTTTTTATTTTTGTTCAGTATACATGACATAATAATAAGGTAGTAAATATGTACCTGGGTAATGATTCTACCCGACCCAAACTCTGGTACTCATCCCAGCCCTAGTACTTAGCAGACCAGCACTTAACCCACTGACCTACTGGGGCTCTGAAATTTGATGAAGAAGTGGTAGTGGCATTCTGTGGTCTAACATGGTGGAGAAAAACAGAGAGCCCAGATAAAACTGTTGACCCTGGATAGGGGGACTACTACCCTGCTATTGTGCTGTGCTAGGACTCAAATTGGTGCGGCAGAGGTGACAAGCAAGAGACATACCCTTTGCTGCATGACTAGGTCTATAGTATGTAAAAGAAATAATTGAACAAACAATCGTATTAAAATTGCATTCTTCATATTGAGTAAAATTGAAAATTAAGACTTGCCTATTATGGACTAACAGATCACTGAACCATTTTCTTATCCATTACAGGAGTCACTGCACAGTCTTTTGCCCAGGCTTACAACATAGCAAACTCTAACTTTCTGCTGCAGCTAGCCACACCCAATGTAAGTAATAAAGGTGTCTTCGATCATGCACTTACCATACCATACAATTTTTTCGGGCATAGGACAGGAGTTTTCCCTTCCAAAACAATCCCAAAAATCTAGATCTGTCGAAAAAGATGGATCTGCATGTTTCAACGTTGTTTTGCAAGAGAAAAACCCACATTATAGCTTAATTACACAAGACTGATTTACATATTCGGGGTTATAGTTGAAATGGAAACGTGTCTTATAGCCAGAGGAACATGGTAACCCTGTTAAGAAGAGCATTGGATGACTTCCAATCTCCATTGCCTGGAACCCTGTCCCCTTGCCCTTATATCTGCAATAAACTTTTTCACCTTTGAATGTTTACAAGTCTGTGATCTCCCATGGTGATTTCATTAAACTGTTTCAGTTTGTGGAGTGGAATGACAAAATACTTAAAAGACCATAATCAGACTTGTTTGCTCTGTCAGTAGGTGTTCAGACTATCTGGGGGATCAGTCAGAGTTACATCAGTAACTGATATTGAGTGATAATGCATATTTACAGTCCAACTTGTTTTAATGGACAACCCTATTTTGGTTGTCCCTTGAACCAAAATACAGTGCAAATGAACCTGCCTTAAGCAGCCAATTTTTGAGTCTCGCCATGGGTAACACCTTAAGACAGGTTTGTATTTACTTTTTTTTTTCGTTTATTTTTTATTTTTTTTTTTTTCATGCTACATCCAGATATTATGTTACACCACTCATTCTAATTGTATTCGATGAGGCAAATACCTTCCTGTGAGATGCCAGAATGTAGCGTTCTTGTTATCCCCCGACCAAAAGGTTCGGGGGATATAGCGATGAGCCTGGCGTCCCTCCATCCATCTGTCCATCCATCTGTCCGTCCATCCGTCTGTAAACATTTTCTTGTCCGCTCTATGTCTTGAATACCCCTTGGAATATTTTCATGATACTTTACAATTATGTATAACAGGTCATTACGATGAGTCACGTACAAGAATGGTAACTCTTGTTATTGTACTTTTTGAGTTATCTCCCCTTTGGTGATTTTTTTGGCAGATTCGGTCCGCTCTGTAATTTGAATACCCTTTGGAATATATTTGGAACACATTTTTTTTTCTTAGATCCTGCCATGTAAATGTGCTTTCTATTGTATTTGTAGGTCATGTTGGGGGAGGTAAATGTGTGAAATTTAATGTGTAGGCTATAATCATATGTAATATGTTTAATGCCGAATAAAATTATGTAATGTTATGTTATGTTATATTCTTGATACTTCACAGATATGTAGAACAGGTCATTGCGATGTGTCGCAAGTAAGAATGACAACTCTTGCTTTCTTACTTTTTGAGTTATTACCCTTGATGGTTTTAGGTGTGATTTTTTGGCAGATTCGTGTCCGCTCTGTAACTTGAATACCCTTTGGAATATTTTCATGATACTTCACAGATATGTAAAACAGGTCATGACGGTGTGTCTCAAACAAGAGTGACAACTCTTGCTTTCTTTTTGAGTTATTTCCCCTTGATTATTTTAGGTGTGATTCCATGTCCGCTCTATAACTGGAATACCTTTTGAAATATTTTCATGATACTTCACAGGTATGTAGAACAGGTCATGACGATATGTTGCAAACAAGAATGACAACTCTTGCCTTCTTACTTTTGAGTTATTTCCCTTTGATGATTTTAGGTGTCCGCTCCATAACTTGAATACCTTTTGGAATATTTTCATGATACTTCAAAGATATGTAGAACAGGTTATGACAATGTGTTGCAAACAAGAGTGACAACTCTTGCTTTCTTACTTTTTGAGTTATTTCCCCTTGATGGTTTTAGGTGTGATTCCATGTCCGCTCTATAACTTAAATACCTTTTCAAATATTTTCATGATACTTCACAGGTATGTAGAACAGGTCATGACAATGTGTCGCAAACAAGAATGACAACTCTTGCTTTCTTACTTTTTGAGTTATTTCCCTTTGATGATTTTAGGTGTCCGCTCAGTAGCTTGAATACCTTTTGAAATATTTTCATGATACTTCACAGATATGCAGAACAGGTCATGACGATTTGTCTTGTACATAAATGACAACTCTTGCATTCATACTTTGTGAGTTATTTCCCTTTAGAAGTTTGAGCTGCTGTTTGAGTCTCCTCTCCATATCTGTATAACCCTGGCCTGCTCCACAATTTTAATAACCTTACACCTTTTAGAATATTTATGGCCATGCTGTGATATCTTATCAGTGTTCCTAACTCTCTCTGACCCCTCCACTTTCCTCATTCCCCCCCTCCCACACACACACACACACACACCACCCCACCCCTCAAAAAAAAAATTCAGATTTGGATTCTTTGTCCAAATTCACTTACTACAGAGCTCAAACTTAGGTTTGTAGGGTTCTTGTACTTTAGAAATTATTCACACATTTTGAAAGTCGAATGTATCATATGCTATACATTTGTGTACATGGTGGCTGTTTGAGATGTTACCTCTTTTTAGCAGTCAAGGATACTGTTTTAGTCTGAGTGTTAGATAATCATGCATCTGTTAAACAGATAATGTCAGTCAGAAGCATAAAAGAATGACAATATATTACCTACATGTGTTTTGAAGTGCACCCTTTTTACCAAGGCCCATGCGGGTCTTCGGTCGGGGGATTTGCCATATGGCTATTTTGTAATGTAAATATTGTAGGCCCTTACCATGTTGCTATTTGCAGAATCTGATTTGGGTATACACTGTTGGCAAACCATTCAAGCCCGGATCCAGACCACCACATACTGGTGGGGTTCTGGATAACTAGTGGGGCTATGTGTGTGTGGTTGGGGAGAGGGGGTGGGGACTTGAATATTTATGACATAATTAGGGATCAATTTGGTGAGATTTTTTTGATAATGTTTTTTTGCCTTGAGACATATGTTGTGATATCTCATTAGAATCGCTCCTCCCAGGCGATTCTATTGAGATGTCACAACATATGTTTTAATCTAACCACATGGACACATGGGTAAATTAGTACTCATTATTATCTGGAGGCCTACATATTACAAGTATAAGTAACACAAAGGCCCAGATGGCAGGGCTGAGGCCCCAAAGCTAACCCCCTGGATCCGGGGTTGGCATTTTATGGACTACTAGGCATAAATGGGTTAAAAGAATGATTGTTTGCTTTCAGGGAAAAAATGTTGAGTTTGTCCAGCAAGATGATACAAACAGACGCTGGTTTAATGAATTTCGTGCCAAGTCAAATTCTAATCCTATTGGACTAGAAACAGTTGATGCTGGTCGCTACTCAGCTTTGCTGATACCAGACAGCCCCGGAGCACTTTATGATCTCGTCAGTAACCAAGACCTCAGACAGATTCTCAGTCATTTTGTAAAAGAAAAAAGTAAGTGCTAAAAATATTTCTGAAAGTTTTATTTTTGTGAATCTTAGAAAATATAGTTTTGCCCAAAACAAAACTATCCCAGAATGATTATACAGCTATTTGTAGTGTTGTCCGATTATGGGATTTTTCATAATCGATCATCGAAAATAAGCAGATAGGAGATTTCAAGTGATTATCAATTATAATCGAAAGCTATTGAACCAAAGGCAAACACAGGTCCCATGTTCCAGAAAGGTGGAATGCTATCCTTGTACTGCTTAAAACTATATATATAATTTGTTAACTTATCATTTACATGCATGATTTTATGTTTTGTACCTTACAACAAAAGGTCCTGACATCACACTCATTTTAACAGGCACTGACATTTAAGATGTGTACTAAGACTTTCAAGTTGTTAAAAAAACACTTTGTTGCTTCATTCCTCACATACTTTCAAGTAGAATAGTTTGGGTTTGCATTTTTTCTTGCAGCAAAGTTGCAATATGTGAAAAATAATTCAATAACGGTCAGGTGCGATTATTATTGATTATTACCAAACACAATCAAATTTTTTTTTATTGATTTTTGATTATTATTGATCACTGATACACCACTAGCTATTTGTATTAAATTTACCATAACTACTTGTACATTTTGCTTAAGGTAAATGGGTACACTTTCAGGGGAAGCAATGCTATCTTGAATTTTGCCATGCTTCTGAGTATATAAGGAATAACTTTAAAAGAAAAAAAATGCTCCTAGGGGAGCCCATTCTTTTCTTTCAGATTTGACCTCTTCTTTAAAGGGCTCCTTTGTCCATTGAAGCAAACAGGAAGTCAAGAAAATTGATTCTGTTTGAAGAGATGGCGGAAAACCATGCAGGTGTACTTTTTACACTTTAGATATAAAAAAACATCTTCCAGTCTTTTAAAACTCTGTTAGCACAAAGTGGAGACCATGCTTAGACTGATCTGAGTGTACACCGTTTGCTAAGGAATTTCCGTCCAAATTTTTGGGGTAAATGTGATAAAGGTACTGGGTGACTGAAGCTTGTTGCATTTGATTGTACAGCTGAATAGCCAGTTTTGTTCCATCCCCTATTCCAGCTCACTCCATTGTCAGTTATCACTAAGAAATGAAAGAAAATAAACCAAATCATAGTCACAGAAACATTTCAATACTGCTTCCATTGAAAATAAATTCTAAAATTGAAGTGAAATCTGCCAGTCAGATGTCATAATTCTAGAGACAATTACATTACTGTCAATGTGATAGTCAGTCAATTTCAATATTGGCCAGGCCAGTGAACGATATGTATTATAAATGTCTACTTCTTGTCAATACCAGTCATTCTATTTCAGAACCAATATGTGCAATAGGGATGGGAGTGACAGCATTATGTTGTGCCCAACAGGAGGACACAGGATGTTGGTGTTTTGAAGATTACAGTTTAACCACAGTATGGTTTGAAACTATTAATTTCGTAATAACCCATAAAGTGTAAACACTATTTTATTCATCATACTGAAAATACGAACAATACAATCTGACAAGAACAATAACTCTCTTCAGTAGCTTGAAAGGGATATCAGAAGGAAGTCTTATGACTTATGTAATCTGTATCCCACGAATTTTGTGAATTTTGTGATTGGTCAGGGAAATTTGAAAATTTATGGCTATGGTAGTTTTCAGAAAATGTACTAGTTCTGGTATAACTAGGGGAAAAGATATGCTTTGAGGAAAGATAACCAATATACTAAAACATTTATCACTTTTTCATTGGGGAAAGAATTTGCTCCCAGGGAGAGACAATCTTTCTTTTAAGAGTAACCCCCAAGTTTCAAGTGATACCTTTAGCACTGTTAAAGAAAACAGTATAATCAACTTGTTAATCTGTCAAATGGTATGGATAAATAGAAAACATCAGGGAAAAATCAAGGAAAGAGTATGGGTATTCTGAATCGGCGCATGAGTGGCAACCTTGCTTTAAACATGCACATGCCAGTTAAGGGGTTCTTTTGTAAGCCTGCTGTAATAAGCAGGTAGAAAATTGTGGTCCAATTTTTCATCCACAAAGTTTCCATCCATCAATAAATGTTGTAGTAAAACCCATCATGTTGTTTACCTCTGAAGTGCAACATAGCCTTTATCAGATTTATTGTACAGCTGTATACCTGGGTCTTGCATTTTAGTCACGACAAAATATCTTCTGGCTCCTATGAAAAAAAAATCCTTTCAATCTACCTACCAACCTAAGGAAGTCTGAATAGCAGCATGTCAAAAATTGTCCTGGCCTGTCAATTACAATACACAGGATTATCAGGGTAGTGAATATAGTTTTACGTTTTGTGGGCTATTGGTAGTTTGCAGAACAGAATGGAATGGAACAGAGACATTTTATGAAAAGGGTGTGTAAGTTTTTCAAGGGAGGTAATAAATGTGATTTCTTCCGTCAAAAATATGCAAATTAAGCAACCAAAATTTATTTTAATAATAATTACTACCGTAATTTAAGAAACCAGGAAGGTGGAAGCATATGGGGGCTGGCTAGTGGATGCTCTGTTCTGTTTCCTAAAATACTAGTAGCCATTTGTGTTAATCTGTATTTCAGGTATCATTATATGAACTTGCCAGAAATCCAGATTTCCCATCATTACCAGTCATACCAGAAGACTATGTAAAAGACCATGGTGCCAAATATAGCTGTAAGATTTTACTATGATAAGCAAAACCGTTAATGTGTCAAAATTATGGGAATAGAAATATAGCTGTATCATTTCCCGTAAACACTAAGTAAATTTGTTTCTTGCCTTACTGTGAAAATACTTATATTTGGTGAGAACTTAATTTTTGTGCCTTTCCCAGTACAGGAAAACACTATAATAAAAAGTATAATAAAAAATTTTCATAGCTCAAACTGCTCAAGTGATATCTAAAATTGTGAATGGCCACAATTAAATTCAGCCAAAATTTTATTCTCATCTGCTAAAAATTTGAAATCACAAATATTAAGAATTTAACAAGGAAATTCTTTATGGATTATTCATCCTTTCAAAGCGTTTACAACACTTTTTCTGTGGGGAAATTGATAAGATAGCAGTATGGATGGAATAATTAAAGGTTAGGGTTTGCTTGATATTGCCAGTAGATTTCAGTTCGAATAGCCTCAGCAGTGCACGCAGTCCCAGGTTTAAGTCAGGCTGGAGGCGGGAATCTTTTCAATCGTAAACAGGGTTCTATTGCACACAGCCTTTCATTGTCACTCACACATCGTCCTGATATGACTGAAATACTGTTAAAAAGGACGTCAAATAGGCAGTCATCCATCCATCAGCAGTGTGTTACGAAATGGATCTGATCGTCGACTATGTCGTCAAAATTATTTTATTCCTTTCAATCAGTAGGGCTACAGTTTTTAGGGCAACTGTGGTAATAAAACGTTTACGGAAATTGTGACTACGTTATGCATGGGTTGTTTGTGAATACCTCTCGTGGACAGCGTATTGCATGATTTTCAGGTGAATACCTGCACGAGTCTTTTGATTGTGGACAGCGTGTTGCATGGTTTTAATGTGAATACCTGCACGCTTATATTCGAGTCCCATGATTTAAATGTGAGACGCATACTATTTATACGCCTATCTTTTATTGAAAAGTTAGACGTGGTTGTTTAATTCTTATACTGAGGATGTTATATTGTTGTGTGCCCAGATTCTGAGTTTAGACCAGAACGGTAAGATTTTATTATATTTATTTAGAATAGTTTGGCGAAGAATGAAAAATGTGACTTCTGATTGATATGGTATGATTATATGTGTCGACTGATTTGACTTTGTTGACAGTGATCAGGCTGTGCATATGTCGACCAATTTTGTTTATACTGACCATGCTGCGCATGGTATTTGTATATTAGGAAGTTTTGTAAATTACGGAGATAGTTTATATCACTGATGTTGGTTGCAATGTTGTTCGTCTATTTGACGTCCAGTGACGTCAGTTGCATTCATGTTATTCATGTGACGTCAGTTGCATTCATGTTATTGCGACGTCAGCACTTTTTATATTAGTTTTACTGGTGTGCATCTATTTGACGTCCAGTGACGTCAATTGCATTCATGTTATTCATGTGACGTCAGTTGCATTCATGTTATTCATATGAAGTCAGTTGCATCATGTTATTGCGACGTCAGCACTTTTTATATTAGTTTCACGTATACGTGGCCTATAGAAGTAGATTGATTTGTAATGGAACTAATTTATATACTCGTGACGTCAATTGACGCCATAGCATGCACCGCATTAAGGGTTTTTTCCATATGTTATTATGGTAACATTTGGTCGTCATGCGTTTGATTTGCCTTCACTAGATTACGTCATATGGTATAACATCATTGGCGTCATGATGTCAGATCAAACGTGATGATCCCAAATGTGTTAGAAGCGCTTATTTAGTTATTATATTCTATTGCAGATGGTATTACGCTTAGTTTAAGGAAATGAATTAATACATATGCGAGTTAGATTTTGGTCAATCAATTTAATGTAAATAGGTCATTGTCTAGATTATTCATGTTTTATGTGGGATATGTCATGGTAATGCCTGTTGACGTCAGTATACTTCTTGACAATGTTTGACGTCAGATCCTTCGACGCACATGCGTGGTAGGATCTACGTTTCTTCATTGCCGGAAGTGGTAAGCACACTTTTGGCTTTACATCGTGAGCGCGAGTTGTGTCTAGTGACACGGCTGGCGTGTGCACGTTATGCTCGGCATTCGCCGAGGGCGTTGTATGGTATTTCCAAGACAGGCCCAAGTCTTACGTATTGTTATTATGTAGTTACAATGTATTAAGTGTAAGTTCGTTATTTTTAGGCACATCAAGTCCGGCAGTCAGCTGTTAGGGCTTAGAGCCACGTCTCACCTGGAGATTCGATATACGTCTCCAGGTTAATACCAACCCGGGTGGAGGCAGTTACAACGCCGTTCGTGCATATTTCCTAGCAGAGGCGGGAAGCACAAAATATAGGCGAATTGGAAGTTATTACTGCGGAGGTGAAAGTGGGACAGTGTTCGTCCACTAAAGTGTCTTGTTATATATAGACTGGTCCCTGGTACGATCCAGGGAGCGACCAGTATATAATCGTGCACGTGTTGATATAAGTTGGTGTTCCTCATGATATATGGACTGGCCCATGACATGATCCAGGGAACGACAAAGTGAAGTCTACCAACATAAGGCCTTGTTTTTTTTGTATGAGCTCAAACTGACGTTTTTTGTTCTTTGTGTTTTCCTTTAGTTCATGGCGCTGAGCCGAGTACGGTGTTGACGTCAGACAGTAATCTATTTGCGCATTGCACGCAAATCGATTACAGATTTGAAACAAACACCTTACTTGGGCCAGCGACATGAACTAATATGTGTTGTATATTATTGTAATTGTGACAGTTGTAAATTGTATTGTTGTATATAGAATTTACAGTATATATAAACTTCAAAAAATTCTAACGTTGTTAGAGTTTCCTTGTTAGTGTAAAACACTGGTAGATAACCCTTTAACCGGAAATCACCCTCCGCCGTCCTGGCGACGCATAAGGCTCTACACCCGTGTCGACCGAGTGTAAAACCTTCTGCGTAACACAGTGCAGACATGTTGACAACACTTTTACCGAGATGCTATATAGTTATGTAGTCCTTTCTTAAACATGTACGTGTAACTGTGATAACACTGTTTGCAGACATTAGGCTGCTGCTTAGCATCAGTCTAATCAGAATCAACACTGTTGGCAAAGACAGGTTGTACAGATAAATAATTTAGGGTGGTTGTGATATCATTCAGAGTCTCTAATCATACTTAGATTGACTGTTTTTCAGGTAGCGGGGAACCAGACAGTGTACATGTAGTGATAGACAGACATGTGATCACCGGACAGAATGTGCAATCAACAATAATGGCAGTACAGAACTTGATTCTAATGTGTTCTCAAAAGTAGGTTAACATTTATGGCAATTTCAGCAGAATCTCATTTGAGAAAAAAAAAGACTGTTCCTCACATTTGCTGCACTTGATACATGTATTATTATGGTGGTGATATGTTGTCAGTACAGAAAGTCAGCATAAATTGTTGAAAAAGCAACAGATCATCCCAAAGCTTAGCAGATGCCTTATTAAATTGGTAATGTTGTTTTCCACAATTTAGATTTCTAAAATGGTTGATTTCTTGATGCTATAAAGGATTTTTCCACCATGTTTACAAAGGAAGTCAACATTTGTGACTTCCTGTTTCCTTCCCTTGATGACTAAGCCCTTCCAAAATGGTGTATATTCTTAAAGGATAGAATATTTCCATTAAGAAAGGAGACAATTGCTTACCTGGAAATATACCCATTCTTAAATATTGGGATACCTTGTCAAAGTACTGTAATTATCTGATTTGTTAAGAACGTATGTCATCTAACTGTCAGTTTGACTGAAGCACATTAGGGGAAATGCAAGCAGTGCTGACCTTGGTCATATGATTTTGTGGTCTGCAAGTGTAGCATCTCTATCCCATATTTAGGGTGCTGTACTTATTCGGCAGTAGGATGGGAAGTTTTCCCATCCAAAATGACACCATTATCATATCTAACTCAGTCTTTTGTAATGCTTTTGAAAGATGGATTTTTCATTTTCAAAATGACACCAAAAATGTAGATCCATACTGTAAGACATCTAGATTTTTGGATTAATTGTGAGGGAAAAAAATCCCCATATCATAACTGAATGAATACAATACATTTGCTGATAACCCAGAAATGTAGTTAAAAGAAAACAATGTGTTACAACTGAATGAATACGGTACATTCACTAATCTTTTCTAACACCACTGTTCCCTGTATCTTTTGTTTTAACCTATGCTATATTTTGCATGTATGTTTTCAGTGTTCATATATGAGCTGTGACACAAGAAAACCAACAAAATGGCATGTGTGCTCAGCAAAGACTCAGATAAGCCTGGGCATCCACCTAGTCTTATCAGAGTCATTGCTTTGCGCTTAAAGGGTAGCCAAGGATCAAAGCTCCATGCGGACACTGAAGACTCTGATAAGACTGGGCAGATGCCTAGGCTTATCTGAGTCTTTGCTCGGCGCACAAACCACTTTGTTGGTTTTGTTGTTTGGTGACTCAATTATGTTCATCGTGGGAGTGGTTTCAAAATAGATTGTGCTTTTGGTGTTAGGGACCAACAAAGGTATAACACTGCAATGGTACAGGTGTTTACAATGTTTCAGTGTTTGCAATTTCATGCCTCTTAAGTCTGCTTAAACTTGAACCATAGTGAATAAAACAGGGTTGCTAAAGAATAAATTGGAAAATTAACAAAATTACAAGAGAATGAAAAGGAAAATTAATAAAATTGCAAATATTAATACCCATAAACTTAACCATTGTTGATGAATTGCAAATTGTTGTTCTTACAAATGTATATACGTTTACAGAAACTGAAACTAAAATAGACTCTCCCATCTTTGAATTTTGGAAAAAATCTAACTTAGGTTTTCCCCAAAAAGTACAAATTATACAGAAAACATCGCTGATCCATAAGTCAAAAATGACATTAGTTTATCAAAATGGTGTCCCTGCCTGTTGGACACGCCTCAGGCTCAATGTAAATTAATTACATGTAATAAAAGCTTAAATTGTGGATGCTGTCACTCAATGCATGATCCATCTTGTGAATAATAATCAAAATAATCAAAATTTTAAGATATTTACACTTTAGTCTTTAAAACAGTTGGTCATTTCTTAGTGTTAAAGTTCTTATGAAATATGAAGTCATCAGTGAGTTTACAGAAGAGAGCTTTATGGTTATACATGTAACAGTTTAAAAAGTAGGAAAGATAACTCACTTATGGAAAAGGACATTGGTGTTGACTAAAACAGCATAACTTAGGAACGGATATGATGTTTTTTATTTAATGCTCGGCAATCAGTCATCATATTCTCTGTCACTGCAGCAAAACAAATAATTTAACTCTTTCTTTATACATGTATTGCCCTTTAAACTGGTGCTAATCGGAGAAGAAAATTTTTGTCAGTCCCAGAGAGACTAATATGTTAACAAATAAAATGTTCATTTTTGTACAAGCTTTTTAGCTCGCCTGAACGAAGTTCAGGAAGAGCTGTTGCACTACCCTCGGCGTCAGCGTTGGTTGTGGCGGCGGTGGCGTCAGCATTAGCAAAATGTTATATTTTTACGTTAAAGTATTATATGTAATGGGCAAGGCGCTGTCAGGCGAGCTATCCTGTCCCTGTGACAGGTCTTGTTTTTAGAAACATTGTATGCGGTCTAGAAATGTTATAACTGGATTTTCATACTACTACACTCATACCATTTTATATTTATTCAGGTCTGGTCGTCTCTCTCCTCGTCACTAAGAACTCATATCCATTATTTACTGACATCACCTTGACATCACTGGAATCTTTGCATGATGTTACACTACTAACAGGGACACTGGAGAAAATGTCTGCTGGGATTCAATCACTAAATAAGGGGATTATTTGAAGATAGTTTATGGACAATTTTCTTACGGCTTCTAAAAATACATCTCATTTAATTATGCAATGTGTTACCGCAGCATATATTGCATAAAACCAGATTTATCTGCTCTAAAGAGTAATTATTGTATTCTTAGCTTCGGCTCTGAAAGATCATTCATAGCTCCAGATAAGGTTGGTTTTTGAGGATAATTTTGGGATAATTTTTCGTAGTTCTCAACGAAAACCTATGTTGTGAACCCATTATTAGAACTGTCCTTGTGAGATGGGTCTAATAAGGGGCCAAAAATTAGGTTATTCCTAAATTATCGGTGTTACCCCTTTTATAAGGAGCACTGGAGCCCATTTAAATGAGATGTTCTGAGAACCATAAAGAAGAAAATTGTGTCATAATTATCTTTAACTGCTTGCCTTAATCTTGTGCTGATTTCTGTTTGCTTTAATAACATTTCTGCTTGCTTTGTTGTGTTCTATTGGTCAAGGGAGCAGTTTTAGAGAGTTTTGTGTTACAGATTTCAGGTTTTAGTTGCTCCTCACTTAAATGTTTTATTTTGTAACCCAGAACTGAGCTCAGGTCTGTTTCAGATAAAAGTATCTCCCTGGGAAGGACCTGAACTTCTTTGAGGAGTGCCACTGCAAAAATAGCCTTTACACTGAGAAACATAGCATTAAAGATTTTCTAATAGCTTAAGAGTATTGGGTGGCCAAGTGGTTAGAGGTGCTTGTCTATGGTGCAGAAGGTCACAGGTTTGTGTCTCCCTTGGGCCAGCCTGCTGTAAATGGGTACCTTAAGCAAATCAGGGATGGTAAAGGAGAGAAGGGAGAGGGATGAGCTCCGCTATTCATCAGCTGTGCCCAACATATGGTGAACCTGAACACCATTGCTCCCTATGGCTGCGGGAAAATGTTGCCTGATTTTGCCAAAACTTTGATAGTTTCAGGTCCTGCCTCCGAGTATACTTTTTCATTGATCAGCCATAACATTATATTAATGTTTATAGGTGTACCTTTATTTTCTGCCGCTTTGACAAAAAGTAACAACTTCTCCCAGCAGGCACATGATGTTGTAATGACGTCATACTGACGTGGATGTGACGTAATGACATCGCGTCGACGTATATCTGACGTCATTTTGACATCATGTGCCCGCTGGGCTGTGACTTCCTGTTAGTTTCCGTTTGACAAAGCTTTTCCAAAGTGGGTCTACTTGTATGGAAAAATTGCTGCTAGTGGAGCAAAGAGTAGACCCACATTCACAATGACAATAATGAAACCCCCTGAATGTATCCATGCACTTTAATTTTCTGTCTACATACACAGTATTCACTGCTTCAGTATTTACAGCTCCAGAATTGTTATAAAATGAATACCATATTTATCTCATTAAACACCCCGGGGCGTTGCATTTTAAGAAAGGGGGGCATTATTTAGAGCATAAAGTCAAGTAAATCAGCCAGTGCCAAATACCTCTAATGAACAGTATTTAGATGAGTGGGCAGAAGCGACTCTACTTTTTTTACCTCCCTTTTCAGTAGGGGTCAACTCTTAAAGGAAAGAATTTGCTTCTCTAAGAGCAAAGTCTTTCCTTTAAGTTTAGACCCAATTTCAAAGAGCTACTTTATCCAGATAAGCAAACAGGAATTCATGTTAAATATATCTTTGTTTTCGGAAAAGAGGCAGGAGGCGTTTTTTAGAGCAGGGGCATTTATAAGGATTAATAAGGTTTATATCTTTGTCATCAAGGGTTCTAAAAAAGAGAATAGATCCACTTTCAGGGGAAATAACTTTGCTATTTTTAGCTCACCTTTGTGAAAGCAATGAGAGCTTATGTTATAGCCCCGGCGTTGTAGTCTGAGTATGTTTCAGCGTTCACGTTCTCTGTCTGTAATTCACCATGTTAACCATCTGCATTTAAGATTGTTTCTCCCAATGTATAAAGGCTAGAGTAATGAAACATGGTACATGCTTACATCAGCACATGATAATCTGAATGCATCCACCATTTATGACCTTGACTACTGGTCAAGGAGTAGGTCAAGGTCTAAAATGCTGGGTGACGTTGAAAACATTTAGGTTAATGTATTGCTACAATAGAATTTATCTTATTTTGTGCTTTGGCACTTATGCTCTGTTTAACCAATATATGCATGCATTAAAGCACCAACAACAAAGTAGAAACTTTGATCTGTTTGATTTTGTAATGCAAGCAGTCTTCCACTTGTAAATGCGTCACAAAGCATAAATTTTTTATTTGAAAATACAGAGAGCTATTGTTGTCACTTGGACGTCGGCGTTGGCGTTGGCGTCACACTTTAAAGTGTTACGTCAAAGTTTTTTTATGTGATGGGCAAGGCGCTGTCAGGGGAGCTATCATGTCCTGCTGACAGGTCTTGTTTTATTAGGTGTTGTTTTATCTGTTTTTGGAGTGGAATGTGAAATAAGCATTTCTCCATCAGACCCTGAATTTCCATCTCTATTATCTGCTCTTCATGTTTAAATGCTTGAAATGGCAGTTTTGTTTATTCCAGAACTTCATTTTCAAATTCAATGTGACAATGAAGAGCTACATATAAAACATCTGGATCTGATGTTACATTTCTCCAGTTTTCCTCACATTTTTTTAGCCTTCCTGCCTCAAAATTCTCTGCAGTCTCCTGTGCCCTGGTTTGGAGTATATTGAAGTCGAACTGACTGTTTTAGGTATTGTCAAGCTTGTCTGAGGTCCATAAGTCGACAGTCTCCATTTACCATAGTTTCCTCTAGACCCTGCCATTCCGTAGCCCCTACCTCTCATTCCAACCTGTTGAATAAAGATAATGAAGTATGAGATCCATATCTCTCTTATGCAGTTGCTTTCACCTTATATTAAGCCATTTATTGCCTTGACCAAGAATAGCTATGGCATTAGTGCCCCAATCCAACATTCTCTGACTAAACTGATTGGCCCCTGCATTCATCATTTTTGATATATTGATAGTTGTCTTAAGAATGGCTTTCTGTATACCTCTTAGTTTGGAGTCTTCAGTTTGTGTATTTGGTTTTAGAACGTTCCATACTCCTTGAGTAGCCCTCTTTTCTTTTAAAGTTCCACAATTAGCTGGCCAATTGATGTTTCTTGTTAGTGCAGAGTAAACATTATCAGGTTTTCCCTCTCGGAATGCATTATTGACAATTGTTGCCAACTGGAGGCTTATTTCTACCTCAACCGATTCAGACTTTTTGAATTTCCCCAAATCAGAATCAAAGACCCTATCAGATTCTGAATCGTCTGCTTGTCTTTCTGTGGACTAGCCCCTAAAATGACAGAATGAGAGGAGATACTCTCTTCTTGTTCTTCATACAACGATGGGTCATAATTCTCATAGTCATTCTCATCATAGTTTTAATCATACATGTCAGGTATATAACATATCTCACCCACTCTCTGAGACAAGTGTTCGACTTTTTCATTAGTCTTTGTCTTATTACTAATACTATGCATCTGCTTCAATATGGAGATGGCCTTAGCATTAAAATCAACGATGGGTGATGTAGGGGTAGGGCAAGGGTTTACCGCTTTCTGTCTGGGCTCAACTTCTTCCGATGTTGACAGTACAGCTGGCGGGGGCATAGCTTTTTTAGCTTTCCCCTTGCCTTCTTCCTGAGAAGCCTCCATTGTTTTCGCTTCTTTGGTCTCTTGTTGTTCAACACTTAACATCGCATCCATGTTTTAGCTAAATACATTAATGCACACAAATTTTCATAGAATGACATACTAGGTCATTAAATAGGTAGTAACATCTACCACGATTGGCTAAATATATATACACATGGTGACTGCATGAAAGCGGCCCTGGAGTCCAGTACTGGATATTCAAAAAGAGGTCAAGCGCTCAGGAATCCAATAATGGACATTCAAAACATGGGTGAAAAGTTTACCTGTCAAATCAATACACATCCAATCAGGAAGGTTAAGTACAGCCACCAAATATTTCAACCACGTTCAAATTATTTTATATAGGAGAAAAATTACGTATAAAACGCCTGTAAAAATGGCAAAAACTTCAAAACTCGTGCAAATTCCTTAATCCTGGCCACATTTTAGTACATTTAACCTTATTTTCGCCGGGCTTGAAACAGTATTTGAAATCACATGTCATAAAACATTTCTTTTCGATGTAACAAGTTACATTTACTACTTTTAAGCTTTAATCTTGCTTCAGCTAGTCTAGAAAATATTTGATGTAACCTGTGTAAGTGCTCCGAAAATGTTTTTGCATTGCTAATCAAGTCGTCCAAATATATGATCACCACATACAGCAAACAGCGCATGACTAGCTCTGTTCAGCTCTGGAAACTTGCTGGGGCCCCGGCAAGACCAAAGGGCATCTTATTAAATTCAGATAATCAAATGTTGTCTGTGGCTTATCAGTATAATCAAGAATACTCAACTTCTATTTGCATACCCAGATTGAAAATCCAGATACAAGAACAGGACTGCTGTACCTGGTGAGTCAAAGCATTCGTACATTCTTGGGATAGGATATGCTTCCACTGTGTTTTTCCCTAGCTCGTATATTTTTCTATTATCAACACATGGTCTTGTACCGCCATCTTTCTTTCTAACATTCATCAGAGGACTAGCCCAGGGGCTTGTTCTTACGCTTATTACCCCTGTCCTTAGCTTTTATTTTCAATTATTTTGTTCTACTAACTAGAAAATGCTCTTGAAGCCCTCCGAAGACTTTGTTTTATTGGCTGGGTATTCCCCACCTAGATTTTATGTTTCACTGCCGATGTTTTGCCAAGATCATTCGAATATTTTGCAAACACAATTTCATGTTTAAGTAAAAGCTGCTTCAATTCTCGAGACTGTTCAGGAGAAAGATTTTTGTGTGAAAGTTTAAAGAGATCTTGCAAGTGTTCAGGTATCTTCTGGTTATCATTTTTCTTTGATTGACTTTTCCCGCTGCCATACTTATTCAACTCAAAACAGACAAATGGCTTAACTTCATCTACTTCCTGCATTACACCAATAACAGCTTTACTTTTGATTGTTACATTACTATTAGTCGGATTCATGATTAGCACAGGAATTCCTATACCCGCCCTATGACCGAGGGTGTGACCCTTGTTTAACAAAACATTTGTCATTTCCTTTTACACTGACTGAGACAGGCTGTTTGTCCCAGTCAGTCCCAGTTTCCAGAACAGTGTTCTACAGTTGTGTCTGCAGTATCCTTCCCTGTTTCACAATTTCGTGCATAATGACTGAAACCATGGCATTTGAAACACTCAACCGTTGACATGCCCCTTCGCTTAGGGCTGTTGTTTTCCTCTGCATTTTTCTCTGGCTGCATTTTAATCAAGGAAATAATTTCCTCCATTTCCTAATCAACCAGCTTTGTAATTTTCCCCTCCGTTTTTTGATAAGCAGACATTGAACATTGACTCAGTTACGAATATGGACCAAGGTTTGTTTTGCAATACTGCCTTTGCTTGAGCAGTCCCACTTGATTTTACATCACTAGGTGTGGTCTCATCCCGTAATTTTATACGCATCTAATATATCCTGTGCCTCCTACTTTTTTGGGCTCCTTCAACCCAACTGCGAAAAACATTTTTTTATCAGTTAACCCCCTTATATATTGTCTGAGAGCTGTTTTATTAAATGTTTGCTCATCTGCAATTGGATAAACTTTTCTTACAAACCGCTTTACGTCTGTAACATATTCATTCACCTTCTCCTTTGCATCCAATTTGCTGTTTTTCAGCTCAGCTAGAAACGGCGTTTCTAAACTTCTCTCCTTGCATTGAACTCCGGTACATGCTTCATTGCACAGACCGAGTGCTGGACTTTTGGGTCTAATTGTGTGAACACATAATCAGCTGCTTCACCTCGCAACGTATTCAACATTCTAAACGCCTGTTCCTTAACGTCCCAACCACAGGTATCTGCGAGAGCCCAGAATGACCTGAGCCGCGACTCTTCATAACTAACAAAGTGGCATGTGCGCCCAACGAAGACTTAGATCAGTCTGGACATCCGCCGAGTCTGATCAGAGTCTTCGCTGTGTGCTTAAAGCATTGCTAAGGGTCTAAACTTTTTCCATGCGGACAGAGAAGACTCTAAGCAGATTTGGCAGATGCCCAGGCAGATCTGAGTCTGCGCTGAGCGCACATGCCACTTTGTTGTTTTTCTTGTGTTGCGACTCACATTATGGACATCTTTTACGGTCTTTTACCGTCGTAAACCATCTGCTATTACAGGGGAACATCAAAATTTCCTGCCTCAGTCTGTTCTGCCTGCGCAACCCTGACATTCCCATCCTCTTCAGAACGCTCTTCTCGACATGCTTCTACTTCACATGCTTCAGTAAGATTTCTGTCAGTTTCCTGTATTTCTTCTCGCATCTTTTGCAATGCTATATCCATGTCTCTTACCACAACTTCCAATTCCTTATTCAAGTTGTCACCGATATTTTTTTCCATGTCCCCTTTTATTACTGATTCTAATATGTTTTTCTCTATTTCAAGTTGTGCACTATTTTGCCCGAACACTTTCATGTTCCGTGTAGGCATCTAACAACTTTTCACGTATTTCATCCAACCTACTCGTAGCTATATTCAAATCACTATCATATTTACACTCTTTAAAGTCCCATAATGAAATTAAAACTCATACATTCAAACTTTTGATGCCTTGGAATAGTTCACAAATTAAGCACACCAAAAGAAGCACATGCATAGAAAATCACTCATCATACATCTGCGAAGCCTCCTGACTTTGAGGAAGATAGGTTCCTTCCAACAGACATATTTCCCTCTCTAACATGGCAATCTTATCATTTTAACGCTCCTTTGGGAAGCAAAGGAGAGCTTTTGCTATACCCCCGTGTCCTCGTCAGCGTTCGTGTAAGAGTCCGCATCTGTGAGCAATTTCACCTACGTCAACCATTTGTGTTAAGGTCTTCTTCTCATAATGTATAGAGGCTAGAGTAATGAAACTTAGTTCACATTTACATCACCACATGATCACCTAAATGCAAGCACCATTTATGACCTTGGCCGTCTTGTCATGGTCTGCTGACTTAGGAAAATATAGGCTAATGTATGTTAAGCATTTGTGGTTGGGTCAGTTCCACAGAAGCTGTAAGGTTTAGAGCCAAGCTATTTGGCCAGCACTTGCGTATGGGCTAGAGCATCTGGGTGCAACCAAGCATGTACTAGGACAGTGACCTACATTTTTACACGTCTTAACAATACACAATTAACACTTTTAGGCAGAATGTATATATTTTAACAGTTAACAAGAAAAGAAATTTACAAGCCCTCGTTTCCTTAAAATGTCAGCCTCAATCATTTCTGAATCTGTTACATTTATTTGTAATTGCAGTATTAAAAATCATTGTTCCCTGACAAATGGAAAGACGCTAAAGTTTCACCTTTACACAAGATCGGCCCATGTGATGATATTAACAACTACAGACCAATATCTGTTTTACCTGTTTTGTCTAAGCTACTTGAGAGACACGTTTACACATCCTTAATGGGCCATTTGAGTGAAAATAATCTGCTGCATTCAACACAGTCTGGATTCAGATCAGCTCACTCATGTGAGACAGCTTTAGTAAGCATGGTCGACAAATGGCTTCACTCGTTGGATAATGGCCAGCTAGTCGGGGTTGTTTTAGTAGACTTTAAGAAAGCCTTTGATCTTGTGGATAATGAAATTCTCACCCAGAAGCTGAAAATTTATAATTTAAGAAAAAATACAATAAACTGGTTTTCAACATATTTATTTAATAGTAAGTAAGTAAGTAAGTAAGTAAGTAAAGTCTTTATTTACCGAGGGTGACAACATTTAGCAGATAACAAAGCTAATCTTCCATGAGGCATTCTGTGAGTAATGTTTTGTCTAAACATAAGACCATTTCTTGTGGTGTACCTCAAGGTTCTGTATTGGGGCCGCTTTTATTTCTAATGTTTATAAATGATCTCCCATTATACACAAAAGATGTATCAACCGATCTATATGCAGATGACACAACTCTCTTTGATATAAATGTTTCAAAAGACAGAATACAATCCAACCTTCAAACCGCACTTGCTAATTTGGACGTCTGGTGTAAGCACAATGGCATGGTCATAAATTCTTCAAAGACCAAAGTCATGTTAATTACAACCTCGCAGAAACGCAGTAAATTAGATAATGATACGCTTAATCTAGTTTAGATGCATCTCTTCAAATGATAGCATATGATAAAGTATTAGGTGTTTTTATTGATAACAACCTGACATGGTCAAATCATATAAATTACATCACCAAAAAAGTTTCCTCTTATATCTGGTTACTTTCGCGCATCAAAAAATATTTATCAATCGATAACAGAGTAAAATTTTTCAAAGCATATATACACGCTACTAACCGTTTCTGTGGCAACTTGGCCAAACCTCTAGAACTTATTTTCACAAAGTGAACTTTTATGACCTAACAGGTGACAATCATGGCATTTAATTTGATTTTTATGACGGCATGCACGGGTTGTGTGGTTTGATTCCCCACATTTTAGCACTTTTGTTTGCTTCTCGACGTATTTACCGTACTTCCACGCTTCTGGTGTCCATTTTGATACATTCTGTTCGCACCCATTGCTTGTCGCCTTGGAAAAGAACACTGCTCAAAATCTTTTACTATTTCCACAATATCATGCAGCACTCTTAATAAACGTTTAATTCCTGACGGATTAATATGAACGGAGTCATATTTGTAAAAACGTTCACAGACGTTGCCATTCTTCTCATGGAATGAAGAGTACATATCCGCAAAAGAATATCCATGAACGTTTGCAAGGCGCATCACAACATCATTTAACTCGCACATCTCGTACTCTTCTACATCGGATCTTGGACAAGAGCTACACAGAATAACTTTACAACTGACGCTTTCTTTCTTAATGTAATTGAGAAGCTGTTCATATTTTTTCCTCAAAATATTCAATGTCAACGCCACTCCATGCGTCATTTTCTCCAACATATATAATTACTGTAGAGAATGTCTTTTAGTTAACCAGTTTGATGTCAACGAGCAAATTGTCTATTTTTGCTCCAGAAACAGCGTGTTTGTGAATACCAGATTTAAGTCCCTTGACATTCACTCCGTGAAGAATTGAATCCCCAATCATCAAGGTACCTGATGATGACCTGTTAGTGTTTTTTCTAGATAATTGTTCAGGTTGAGTTGATTTATTTCTAGAATTAGGCTGCTGGTTATGCACTGAAGTCTGTTTGTTTTTATTCTGAGAAGTGGCCTTGTTGCCATTGGCATTGTTCAGATCTGTAGTTGACTGTGGTAACAAACTTTCAGATATAATGCTGTCAGAAATTTCCACCAAACTGGATTTCTGGGGTGTGGTTACTTCACATTTCTGCAGCAAGATTTCTTCGGCTGATTGATTCAGTTTCTTTTCATAAGTGATCGCTACCAGATTGTTCACTTGTGCTGTTAAGTCCGAGAGTTACTATTGCATGGAACGAATTTTATCCATAATTTCTGACAACTGATTTACATTGTTTACTTCCATCGAAATGTCATTAACTCCAGACACGTTCCCACTCATTTCAATGTCAAAATACTCTTCGTCGTCCGATACTGACAAAAGCTGGTGTACTGGTTCTTTTATTGTTTATGGATAAAAGAGATGAGTCAATATCACTCACGAAATTTCTATACATAGCAATGGCCGTTTTTCTGAAATTAACTTCAAGCCATATTGTACATGTATGTCCTGGGCCACTGATAACAAATGTCATTTCATTCAAGTCCTCATGAATATTGCACTTTTTACCTCCATCTATATGTGTTGTTAAAACAAATGTACTGCTTTCCTCTGGCGTTAAGAATTCATTTCTCAAGACCTGGATTACATTATTAAATAAGGGTTTACTATAAAACACAATATGCGTCTTATATGTGGAAGGAATGATATGGTAAAATATGCCATCAAAATAGTCGGTAGATCTATTGTACTGTTGCCTAACAGTTGAGTTATTGTTAGATGACACTTCACCACTTATATTTTGCTCTGCCATTTTGAAATCACAGAAGAATTCAAGCACTGTAAAATTTCAGGTAATCCCAAATACCGAATGGGAGGTTAATGGACATTATGGCACAATCAAGCTGTCATATATTTGGTTCGCCAAAAATACAGTTTCTTAGATATGAACTCTAACACCTTTGCCAGGGCTTAGATGAATTTCGTCTTGGGTAAGAAGTTTTTCAGTGAAGCTCCCTCTGACACTGAAATTGTCATTAGAACAAATTAAGTTGTCAGAAGGCTGGAAGTTAGATATCAAATTGTTAAGATCAACATTTTTTTTCCACCGAGTGCCGAATCTGTACTATGTGTAAGAAGTGATAATATTACTCGGTCGGCAATTTTAGGCATTTTGACACGCACCTTTTACAGTATGCCGAAAACGTTTCGTCAACACTTTTCGACTTTAAGTCATTTACTCCGACATGTGATATGATTACTTTACCGTGTCTCGGTTCGTCAGGCAATTTTTTCAGCTACAAGTAATGGTCCAGCATATCGTTTAGTTCCATGCAGCCCTGATCTATCAACTAATCGGTCAACGTCTATGTTTCTACGTATAGAGTCATGTATCAACACTAAATCATAGTTCTCTGTGTTATGTATTCCATGCTGTGATGGTGTCGACGTGTTCGCATATGAATACTCCCTTGTATTACTACTTCGATATTGTTCTTTATGAACAGTTAGGTCATGCCTACTATAAGGGTCACTTTGGTGACTTGCATAGGTGTCAATATCACTGTCCTCTTCGTCTAATGGCATTATGTCAGTGTTTCTGGATCTGACTGAATCTTCTTTACTGAACGAACTCAGGCCTTAGTGTCTCACTTCTTTCGGTATTTCTGTTTCTTTGTCTACCTTTGGACTTCCCGGTAATGGTAGCCCAGTCATTTTCCTTGTCGTTTTGATTAGATTTAATGTACTGGACCTTTTCCTCCAATGTCTGAATAACAGACTCCTTATCTTTCAGTCTGCCATTTAGTGAATCCATAAGTGAATCTGATGTTTCAAGTCTCGTTTCGAGCATTGTGATCTTTTCAGCTAATAATATGTCAGGCGCCCTACCGATTGCGCTACGCGGTCCGGCTTTAGAGAAAGCAATTGCGAACTGACAAGGTTATTTCATAGTAAAGATGCTGGGAAACTTTCAGAACTATTTTCTGAATGACTAGTATCCAAATTTTGCGACATGCAAGTATCTAAATTTTGCGATATTTCGCGCACAACTTGAGTCTTGCAGCAAATGGCGAAGTGGTTTGTTTTGTTACATTTTCTTCAAGTCTGTCCCTTGGCTGGACATGTTGCCCTTTTGGCCGACGCATCGTTTACATCAGAATCAGAATTGTTTACTGGTGATACGTCCAAGGACAATCATTCACCAGGAATCGTGTGCACTGAGGTGGTTTCGCATCCCGTTTGTCCTGTGTCGTCTGTCGTCGTCGTTGTGCTCCTTGCGCCGGGCGGGAATTATTTGCTGGTCCCTTTTCCCGCTGGTAGTGAAGAGAGAATTGTGGCTTTGCTCCTCGGACTTCCTCGATCCCGGATTTGTCCGTTTGGTCCCGAACTTGGGATTTAACAAGCTCGAACTGTCTCGCCATTGTGGTTGCGTTTTCCAAAGTCAAATCACCTTTAAGTTGCATTTTCTCTGACAGTTCTTTGACCAAAATTCCAATGACTATCGCATCCCTAATTTGGTCAGTTTTGTTTCCCTGAAAGTCACAATCTTCCGAGAGCTCATAGAGGCTCCTGATGAATTGTTCTGCGCTTTCACCAGGTTTTTAAACGCCCGTTTTGAAAAAAACGGACGTATTATGTCGTGGCGCTGTCCGTCCGACGTCCGTCCGTAAACATTCTTGTACGCGCCATAACTCAGTAACCATTTGGGATATCTTCATGAAATTTTATAGGCATATGTATTAGGTAGGGGGAACGTGTTGCGTGTAAGAATGGTTGCTCCCCCTTCCTTAGTTTTCAAGTTATGCCCCTTTGATGTTTTTTTAACCCTGCAGGTCTTGTACGCGCCATAACTAAATATTTGTTTGGGATATCTCCATAAAACTTCATAGCAATGTGTATGAAGTCCCAACGATGTGTCGCGCACAACAATGGTTGCTCTCCCTTTCTTCATTTCAGAGTTACATCCCTTTTACTAGTTCTATTAGACTATTTCTGTGTATACTTATCTTGTGCATCCCTTTACTCGGTAACTGTTTGGAATATCATGATGAAACTTTAATTAAAGCAATGTGCATGATCACAAGATGATGTGTCACATATAAGAATGGTTGCTTCCCCATTCTTAATTTTGGAGTAGCCTCCCTTTGAATAGTCCGTCCGTAAACATTCTTGTGCGTGCCATAACTCAGTAACCATTTGGGTATCTTAATGAAATTTTATAAGCATATGTATTAGGTAGGGGGGACGTGTGGCGTGTAAGAATGGTTGCTCCCCCTTCTTTAGTTTTCAAGTTATGCCCCTTTGATTGATTTTTACCCTGCAGGTCTTCTGCTCATCATTACTAGATAACTGTTTTGGATATCTTCATAAAACTTCATAGCAATTTGTATGAAGTCTCAACGATGTGTCGCGCACAAAGTGGTTGCTCTCCCTTGCTTCGTTTCAGAGTTACATCCCTTTTACTAGTTCTTTTAGACTATTTTTGTGAAAACTTATCTTGTGCATCCCTTAACTCGGTAACTGTTTGGAATATCATGATGAAACTTTAAAGCAATGTGCATGATCATAAGATGATGTGTCACATATAAGAATGGTTGTTCCCCCTTTTTTAATTTTGGAGTAACCTCCCTTTGAATAGTATTTTTAGAATTTTCCATTCACTCCATATCTCCTTAACCTTTTGAAATATTAGAATGAGTCTTGGTAGGAATGTGTATAATAATGGGTAACTGTATCCTGAGCAAGAACAACAACTCTGGCTTACTTGCTGAATTATCTGCCCTTGCATAAATTTCCTTAAATTAACCGTTTAGAATATTCTCACACAACTTGATGGTGATGTGTATATTGTCAAGGGAATGTATTATAACCAAGAACGGTGTAGCTAGTTTATTTAGTTTATGAATTAATGCCCTTGTTAGCTCACCTGAGCCAGCGGCTCCGGGGGAGCTTATAGGATGGTAAGGCTCCGGCGTCCGTCGTCCGTCGTCCGTCCGTCCGTCCGTCCGTCCGTCAACAATTTCAAACGACTTCTCCTCTGAAACCGCTGGGCCAATTGTAACCAAATTTCATATGTAGCCTCTAGGAGACTTAGGAACGAAAAGTTGTTCAAACGGTCCTGGTCACATGACCAACATGGCCGCCACGCCCATATATGGTAAAAACCTAGAAAAATCTTCTTCTCCAGAACCAATAGGCCGATGACCTTGAAACTTGGTATGTAGCATTGGGTACGCGAGTACTACCAAGATTGTTCAAATTATGATCTTGGGTTGACCTTGACCTTTTTTACGGTAAGGTCAAATTTGCATTCTGTAGCTTTTATATGGGAAAATGCTAGAACATAAGATTTCTTGGAAACTGTTGAAGATTTAGACCTGAAAATTGGTATATACTGTCATCTGAATGAGTACATGAAAATTAATGCGTACAAGAGGTCAAGGTCATTGTTTGACCTTTGACCCTGGTCTCTCATATTTTGACAATTTCACACATCTCCTCAAAAGCCACTGGGCCAATTGTTAACAAATTTCAGACAGAGCCTCTAGGGGGCAGGGGAACGAAAAGTTGTTCAAACGGACTGGGTCACATGACCAACATGGCCGCCATGCCCATATATGGTAAAAATCTTTAAAAATCTTCTTCTCCAGAACCAATAGGCCAATGGCCTTGAAACTTGGTATGTAGCATCAGGTATGCAAGTACTTCCAAGATTGTTCAAATTATGACCTTGGGTTGACCTTGACCTTTTTAACGGTAAAGTCAAATTTGCTTTTTTATGAAAATGATAGAACATAAGATTTCATGGAAACTGTTGAAGATTTAAACCTGAAAATTGGTATATACAGTCATCTAAATGAGTACATGAAATTTTATATGTACAAGAGGTCAAGGTCATTCTTTGACCTTAGACCCTGGTCTTTCATATTGTGACAATGTCACACATCTGCTCAAAAGCCACTGGGCCAATTGTAATCAAATTTCTGAGGGAAAGAAAATTTGTTCAAACAGTCTTGGTCACATGACCAACATGGCCGCCATGCCCATATATGGCAAAAACCTTTACAAATCCCCTTCTCAAGAACCAAGTGATCGATGGCCTTGAAACTTGGTATATAGCATCAGGTACTTGAGTACTATCAAGATTGTTCAAATGATGACCTTAGGCTGACTTGACCGTTTACAAGGCAAGGTCAGGTATGGGAAAATGGTAGAACATACGAGTTCATGGCAAGTTTAGAAGATTTTGGCCTAATAATTGGTATATACAGTCATCTTAGTTAGTACATGGAAGATTTGCGGGTACAAGAGGTCAAGGTCATCCTTTGACCTGACCCATGTCTCTTATATTTTGACAATTTAAGAAGTCTCCTCGAAAGCCACAGGGCCAATTGTAACCAAATATCATACACAGCTTCCAGGGGCTGATGGAACGAAAATTTATCAAGCAGTCTAGGTCACATGACCTACATGGCCACTATACTCAGGTGAGCGGTTCAGGGCCTCATGGCCCTCTTGTTTGACTTTGGCATTACTCAACTAGGAGCCACTTCCCCTTGGAAGCTGATTTTTGGTATACTAATAGTATTTGATGTGTTAAATAATTAAATAATGTTGCCGTCATTAATTATAGAGTGGTTTCCCATGTTTGTCTGCCGGTCTATCCTTTTGTAAAAAGTCTTGTTCATTCTGTAACTCCTTTGTGACATTAAAACGGGCGTATTATGCGCCGCTTGCGAAGCCCTTGTTGTCTTCTTTGATAGAATTTTGCTCTTTCATGAATGTACGAATTTGCCTTAATTTTTTTTTTTTTGCTGCATTGACACTGATATGCTTCACTGACTTTCATGATATTTCCCAGTTGTTATATGGGTTAGGGTCGTGAAACCTTCATATGGACAGGACCATTTTAACTATTGACTTGACCTTTGTTGTTTTCTTCATCGACTTTATGATACACTATCCTGACTTCTCGTTCCCTGTCTTGGTTAGGGTCTCATGATACTTGGCGGACAAGAACAGATTAACAACGCCATCCATATTGTGCTTCACTGACTTGGCCGTGCCGGGTAGCGCAATCGGTAGGGCACCTGACTCGTAAGTCAGAGGTCCTGGGTTCGAATCCCGGTCTGGCCACATACTTTCGTTTCTCGTTCCGCTGATTCAAGAAGGGCAGTTGTCAGTTACTGGCGAAAGTATGTGCACTTAGTACTGGTTAACTGCTTAGGAGGTCTAAGCCTGCCCAGGAATAGTGTGGTTAGGTCAACTGACCGTCCCGACATGACCTTAGTTGTTTAGCGTGGACGTTAAGCATCAACCAATTAATTCACTGACTTGATATTTCTCAGTCCCTATATGGTTGAAAGTCATGAAACTTTGCACTCGCATACATCTGGACAAGCCTTTCAACACCACCATCCCACTTCTGAAACACTTCTTAACCGAGCCGCGGCACGAGAAAACCAACAAAGTAGTTGTGTGCCCAGCGCACTCAAATCAGCCTGGGCATCCGCCCAATCTGATCAGACTCTTCGCTAAACGCTTAAAGGGTAGCTAAGGGTCTAAGCTACCTCCATGCGGACAGCGAATACTCTGATCAGACTGGGCCGATGCCCAGGCTGATCTGAGTCTGCGCTGGGCGCACAGCCACTTTGTTGGTTTTGTCGTGTCGCGGCTCATATGGGTTAAGGTCATAATAGAGAAGTTTCCCCTAAGCTACCTACTACATAAACATAAGACATAAACATAACGAGATACGTAAAGCCAATACTACAGTAACTGCTCGTAATCGCATAGCTGTTTTTTTTCATGCACATAAAAAGTTACAAGCTTTACCTGTGTTACTCTACCAAGGAAATTTCTGCTGCACTTTTCGTCTCGATGTATCCTGGCGAATCCGGGACGAGAAGGCTGTACAATAGATTTGCGTTTCGGACATCAGGGTATGTTGGGGTAGGATATGGGATAACCAGTGGTGCGTCCGTGTTTACGGCTTTGTCCCTCGTCCCTCGTGGTTCGGCGGTCATCAGGCTGGACAAACATTTAGGATTTGATGGTTCATTTTGTCTGTAAAATGCTTCCGCGTGGGTGATTATTTTTAGCTCATCTGAGCCAGAGGCTCATGGGAGGGGGGGGTCTTATAGGATAAGCAGGCTCTGTCGTCCGCCCGTTAACGTTTTCAAACAAGTATATCTCTAAAGCTACAAGGCCAGTCTCGATTAAATTTCATGTGTAGCATTACTGGGCAGGGGGAATGTCTGCATTAGGGTTTGGGGCATGTTTGGCTGAAACTGTGGTAGCCATGACCATAGGCTCAGGGTGAGCTTTTGTGATCACTCGGTGTCTGTCGTCCGTCGTGTGTCGCCCGTCGTGTGTCGTCAACAATTTTCTTTAAATGACATCTTCTCTAACACCGCTAGGCCTGGGGCTTTGATATTTGGTATGAATCATTGTCTAGTAGACCTCTACCAAGTTTGTTCAAATGGTGGCCCCAGGATCCAAAATGGCTCTGGGGCAGGGGGTCTTGGGTTCGAAACTATAATATACTTAAAAATCTTCTTCTCCAGAGCTGCTTGGCTAAGATGCTTGAAATTTGGTATGCAGTATTGCCTAGTGGTCTTCTACCAAATTTGTTCAAACGGAGGCCCCAGGATCTAAAATGGCCCCGGGGCAGGGAGTCCAGGTTTGAACCATAGAAATACACAGAAAAATATTAAAAAACTTCTTCTTCAGAACTGCAAGTCTCAGATGCTTGAAATTTGGTATGTAGCATTGTCTAATGGTCCTTCGCCATGTTTCTTCAAATGATGGCCGCAGGGTCCGAAACGGCCCCGCCCCAGGGGTCTTGGGTTTGAACCTCAGAAATACATAGAAAAATATTCAAAAAACTTCTTCTTCAAAACCGCTTAGTGCAGATGCTTGAAATTTGGTCTGATGCATTGCCTAGAAGTCCTTTACCAAGTTTGTTCAAATGGTGGCCCCAGGGTCCAAAATGGCCCTCCGGCAGGGAGTTCTAGGTTGAACCATAGAAATACATAGAAAAATATTCAAAAAATCTTCTTCTTCAGAACCACTCGGCTCAGATGCTTGAAATCTGATATGTAGCATTGCCTAGTAGTCTTTACCAAGTTTGTTCAAATGATGATCCCAGGGCATAAAATGGCCCCCATAGGGTCCTGGGTTTCAAACATAGAAATTTTTTAGAAAAATAACCAAAAACCTTCTTCTTCAGAACCTTTAGATCCAGTTGCTCGAAATCTGGTATGTAGCATTGCCTTGTAGTCCCTTATCAAGTTTGTTCAAATGATGGCCCCAGGGTCCAAAATGGCCCTGCGACAGGGAGTCCTGAGTTTGAACCATAGAAATACATAGATAAATATTCAAAAATCTTCTTTCTCAGAACCACTTGGCTCTGATGCTTGAAATTTGGTATGATTGCCTGTTGGACTTCTACAAAGCTTGTGTAAATGCAGGTCCTGGGATCCAAAATGACACTGGGGCGGAGAGTCTTGGGTTCGAAATTATACTTAAAAATCTTCTCCAGAACCCCTTAGTGCAGATGCTTGAATTTTAGTATGATGCATTGCCTAGTGGTCCTTTACCATTTTTTTTTCAAATGATGGCACCTGGGTCAAAAATGGGGTCCTGGTTTTGAGCTATAGAAATACATAGAAAAATATTAAAAATCTTCTTCTTAAGAACCACTTGGCTCAGATGCTTGAAATTTAGTATGATGCACTGCCTAGTGGTCCTTTACCAAGATTATTCAAATGATGGCGTCAGGGTCCGAAATGGCCCCAATCCAGGGGTCCTGGGTTTGAACCATAGCAATACATAGAAAAACATTCAAACATCTTTTTCTTCAAAAGCATTTGGACATAGTTGCAAACTATCAGGTTTGTTCAAATGATGACCCTAGTATGACCTTTAACCTCTTTGCTCATGTGAGCGATTCAGAGCCTCTTGTCTCTCTTATTTTAGCTCAGGGTGAGCTATTGTGATCAGCAAGTGTCCGTCGTGCGTCTTCCGTCGTCTACAATTTGCTTTAAAAGACATCCTCTCTGGAACCGCTAGGCCTAGGGCTTTGATATTTGGTATGAAGCATTGTCTAGTGGACTTTTACCAAGTTTGTTCAAATAGTGGCCACGGGGTCCAAAATGGCCCTGAGGGGATGTCCTGGGTTCGAAATTAAAATACACTTAAAAATCTTCTTCTCCTGAACCACTTGGTGCAGGTGCTTGAAATTTGGTATGTAGCATTGCCTAGTGGTTCTTTACCAAGTTTGTTCAAATGATGGCCCCAGGGTCCAAATGGCCCGCCTCAGGGGCTCCTTGGTTTAAACTGTAGGAATACATAGAAAAATATTCAAATATCTTCTTCTTCAGAACCACTTGGTTCAGATGCTTAAAATTTGGTATGTAGCATTGCCTAGTAGATTCCTACAAAGTTTGTGTAAATGATGGCCCCAGGGTCCTAAATGGCCCGTAGAAATATACTGAACGCCAAAAGAAACGAAAAGTATATACATGTATATTAAATTTGCAAAAGTAGCCTACTGCTACTAATTTTTGTCTTCTTAGTTTGACTAGTCCATGAGTTTTTGAGAAAAAGAATATCTAAAACCCTCAATATCTCTTACACTCTGAGAAAAACCAACACTTTCTGGATTGGGTAGAATTAAAAGTTACAAAAACAAGCAATCTTTCAGAGGTTATTTTCTCAACTGCAGAATCTTTGTGAATCACGTTTTACCTGCAACTGTAAATCTCTTTATCAGAAGTAAATTTGCTATAATTCATTTTGTTCTTGTGCTGTCTTTAATTCTTCAAAAACAAGACAAGGAAACTTAGGTATCAAGAAAGCTTAAACACACAGTTCACTTTAACATAGGGTTTTTCACTAAACCTTCTAACTTGGACATTTTCAAACAGAAAAGGAAAAACTTTGTATCAGTAATGATACTGTAGTGAAATGCAACACATGAAATAATTTATAAAAGAAACTGCAGCGTGTAGCATAAACAAAGCCGTAATCGGTCTTCAAAACATACTATTTGTTTAATACAAAGGGAGGTTATTTGAAAATTGACTGATTTCATAGCACTGTCGTTTAATTAATAACCATAACATTCATATGAATTTAGCTGTTTTCTAACACTTGCATATCAAAGACCATTTCTGGACATAATATGCTTTATTTGAAAAGGAAAGATAACTCTTGGAATGGAATTTAACGTTTTTCGAGAAAGTGAGATAATTCTTTTATGAAAAATTTTAATCATGATAATTTCCTTGTGTACTGTAGTCGGTTGAATATTATAGTCTAAGCAATGATCGATTTGGACTTGCCTAGTGATAGTGCCGAGAAAAAAGAACATAAACTGTGTGTATTTCTTTTGGCGTTCAGTATACATAGAAAAATATTTAAACATCTTCCTCTGCAGAACCACTTAGCTCAGATGCTTTAAATTTGGTATGATGCATTGCCTAGTAGACTCCTACAAATTTTGTGTAAATGTTGGCCCTGGGATCCAAAATGGCCCTGCGGCGGGGGGTCTTGGGTTTGAAATTAAAATATATTTAAAAATCTTCTTCTCCAGTACCACTTGGTGCAGATACTTGAAATTTGGTATGTAGCATTGCATAGTGGTCCTTTACTAAGTTTGTTCAAATGATGGCCCCAGGGTCTAAAATGGCCCCTTCCCAGGGGTCCTGGGTTTGAACCATAGAAATATATAGAAAAATATGAAGAACCACTTGGTTCAGATCTTGATATTTAGTAAGTTCTTACCCAGTGGTCCTATACCAATTTTATTCAAATGATGGCCCCAGGGTCAAAATGGCCCCGCCCCAGGGGGTCCTGGGTTTGAATCATAGCAAAACATAGAAAAATATTTTAAAAATCTTCTTCTTCAGAACCATTTGGAAATGTTGCAAACTATCAGGTTTGTTTAAATGATGACCCTAGTTTGACCTTTAAACCTTTTGCTCAGGTGAGCGATTTACGAAACTTGCCAAAATGCTATATACCATTATAAATATTAATCAGACATCAAACAAGTATTAACTTTAAGCATTTGTTTGGCTCTTTTGGGGTTTAACGGCTCCGAAGTTTGAGACAGTATTTCAGTCTATATCGAGCCGTCTCCCAGAGAGAGGGAGAAAAAAAGAGATATGATAGGCGAGGGAAAAATGACTAAACGATTCCCACCCGCACCTACTGCAAGCACGTAGGCATTTGTCTTTCTTTTATCCAAATAAGAAGGACGCCTAGGCACTGAAAGCTACCCAGCACCATCACCCGATCCGACCATCCCAGAGGCGGAGAGAGAAGTGATATGGTAAGGGAGAGAAAAAAGGCCAAACAACCCCCACCCACCCACACCTACTGCAAGCACAGAAGGCCCTTGCCCTACTTTTAACCAAAAGTAGGATCCTTACACCCACCTCTCCACGGCACTGGAAGTCACCCAGCACCATCACCCGACCATGACCACCCCATACAGAATTAAGATTTCATGACTACTGATACATAGTAGTATATACATATGCCAATGGATTGGACAGAGGCATTGCCTGCATTTGTTTTCACCAGTTGGTGTGAAAATACAGCTATGTATGATAATCACAGAATTGTGGTGAATACAAAAATCTGCATAAAATTCTGAAACAACAACAGGTCTTCACAAAACTTAGTAGATGCCTTCTTTATGTTCTTTCGCACAATTTAGAATCTTAAAATGCAGGACTTGTTGATATAAAAAAGGTTTCATATAAGAGTTTAGTTAGTTTAAACATATTTTATTGCCAAAAACAACTGACACATGGGTCGGACCACAAAATCTAACAACATTAATTACCGTCCTCCTCATAACATTAATTACGGTCCTCCCGATATAAGAAAAGGTCAAAGGGTAATTTTCTTTCTCAAAATCAAAAACAATAACATCGATATTGAACATGTATTTAGTCCATAAATACATTGAAAAGGGCGTCTCAGCAATTATATTTTTTTACTCTTTCACACTCTATCAGGTTGAGCGGATATAAAATAGTTAACTGTGTCTAAATGTTTTGGCAAAATTATGAATAATACACAGGGAAGACTACTGTTTCAAGGTTGAAAATTTTCACTTGCATACCTGTCTTTGTCATAGTAATGTAGTTTTTATACTGTATGTGTGATATATGTATACCCGCCTATTCTTTATTTAATACATGTATCCCGTATACATGCACCGTATAAATTTTCGAACATTTGAGAATAAGCTACTGTTTTTTTCTATTCTACCTCACAATTTGAGAGCTTGAACAAATAATTGCTGGGACGCTCTTCTCAATGTATTGAAGTACCTTCAGACCTAAAAACATGTGCAATAACGATGTTTTTTTTTTTTTTTTTTTTTTTTGGGGGGGGGGGGGGGGGGTGAGGGAGTTATTGCACAGTACCCTTTGACCTTTCCTGATAAAAACACCTTTTTTGTCAGCACGCCACTCTTTATAGCTCACCTGAGCCAGCGGCTCCAGGGGAGCTTTAGGATGGGAAGGCTCTGTCGTCCGTCGTCCTCGTCGTCCATCTGTCCACAGTTTTAAACAACTTCTCCACTGAAACCACTCATCCATAAACAAATTTCAAATATAGCCTCCAGAGCTCATGGAAACGCAAAAATGTTCAAACGGTCCCGGTAACATGACCGGCATGGCCACGACGTCCATATATTGTAAAAACCTTTAAAAATCTTCTCCAGAACGATTGAACGGATGGCCTTGAAACTTGGTATGAAACATTGAGTACACAAGTACTACAAAGATTGTTCAAATGATGACCTTTTCTGGTTCTTTTATATGGAAAAATGCTAGAATTTAAGATTTTATGAGAATTGTAGAAGATTTTGGCTTAAAAATGGTGAACATGTAAATAGTCATTTTAATGAGTACATGACAATTTATGAGTACAAGAGGTCAAGGTCATTCTTTGATCTTTGACCCTGGTCTCTCATATTTCGAACATCTCAAAAGCCACTGAGCCAGGTGTAACCAAATTTCATATAATGCCCCCGGGGATGAGGGAACAAACATTTGTTCAAATGGTCCAGGTCATATGACCAACATGACTGCCACGCTCATAACCAACATGGCTGCCACGCTCATATATGGCAAAAACTCATAAAGATCTTCTTCTCCATTAACAATTGATCAATGGTCTTGAAACTTGGTATGTGACATCGAGTACTCAAGTAATACCAAGATTGTTCAAATGATGACATTGGTTTGACCTTGACCTTTTAAACATCTCCTCCAAAACCACTGGGCCAATTGCTCTGGCGAGCAATTCAAGGCCTCACGACCCTCATGTTTTATAATCTAAACAACAAGAAGACTTTTAAACGGCAAGGTCAAATATGGAAAAATGCAAGAACTTTAGATTTTATGGGAATCGTTGAAGATTTTGGTCTAAAAATTGGTATATACAGTCATCTTAATGGGTAAATAAAGTTTTGTGAGTACAAGAGTTCAAGTTGATTCTTTGACCTTTGACCATGATCTCATATTTCCACAATTTCAAACACCTGCTAAAAAGCCACTGGGCAAAGTGTAACCACATTTCATATAGAGCCTCCAGGGGTTGAGGAAACGAATTTTGTTCAAACGGTCCAGGTCACATAACCAACATGACCGTCATACCCATATATGGCGAAGCCTATAAAGATCTTCTTCTCCAGAACCAATTGACCAATGGCCTTAAAACTTGGTATGTGACATCGAGTACATGTCCTCAAGTAATACCAAGATTGTTCAAATGGTGACCTTGGGCTGACCTTGACCTTTTAAACATCTCCAAAGTCACTGGGCCAATTGCTCAGGTGAGAGATTCAAGGCCTCATGGCCCTCTTGGTTTGTATTCTAGACCTTAGAGAACAAAAATAAGAAATCTGCTATATTTCGGGGAGATGCATTAATTTATTATACTTTTATACAGATATTTGTATTTACTATACTTCTATACAGACTTTTGTATTAACCAAAACTCACCACCTTAACTTTACCATTTCTTCTCAATGGCCTTATTTCATGAAAATGTACATCGTGTCAAGATTTCGAGAGCAGCACTTTATCTCAGAGGCCTGTTAGATTTCATATTACATGTACCAAACTTCTCCAACTCACTTTTCAACAAACAATGTTCCGGTGATGCACTGTCATAAAAAATGATTCCGTGTCAAATTTTCATCTCGTTTCCATAATCTCATGTTTCAGTAGTTATAAGCTCAGGGGAGCTACTTAGGCCCAACTGGTGTTAGTGTTACTATATATGGGCATTGTGGCCATCTTGCAACCTTCCATATATTCATTCATTCATGCAGACCATAGAGGCTCCATATAAAATTGGCTTCATTTGGGGGAGAAATGTATGAACGAAATATATGAAATAGTTGAAACTGAAATGAATTTGTTCAAATTTTGTATAAATGCTTGGATTTTCAAAGGATTTTCATTTAGCAACAATAATGACAACAAAATGAGACTTTATTGTTCTCATAGCATATCTAAATAACCATATTATGTACATTCAGAAGTAAGTTTAACAACGACAAAATGTGCTCTAACGCATGTCCGAACAGGGACGGTTCAGTTCGGTCTGAGGATATTTGGAGATTGTTCTTCGCAACAACAGTGTATAGATACTGGGGAATCAGTGTCTTGTCCATTCTCACATGCCGTAAAAGTATATTTTCTCTTGTGACATACTCACCATACAGAACATATTTCGGCTCCTCGATGAGGGCCCCTAGATCAAATGGTGCTTATGGGAGACTATCTTATAATTATCCATGAAAATATATTTAACCTTCTATGTAACGCTTTTGTCACGAGTTAATGAAGGGCTACAAACCAACATATGTTCTTCCTGAGAATTCGCCCAAAATCGTGTTTGAGCCTTCATTAGGACCTCCATACTGGCGTGTTTCTTTTGGGTTACAGTATAGAGATGTTTAAGGAATTCTACAATAAAGCATGTTTTGGTCTCTCATTAGAAGCGCATTTGTCCTTAGCCAGAGAGGAATTATGATGTGTGTTTGATTTGGAATTGAAATCAAACTGGGACCAGTCCGAACAGTCCGATCATAGCAGTAGTCAGACAAAACAGATGCCATTATAAAAAAAAGGATATGCCAGCAAAGTCCTGAATTGTCCAGATTGAAATAGTCAGGGTAAACAGACTGGATCTGCTACATAAAATGAAGAATTAGCAAGGAAAAAGGGCATAACATTTGAATGGAGGCGATTTAACAAGACAATTAGTCTCTATATTCCAGCTCTATCTTAAAACTACAACTATATTCCAGTTTTTACGACCCTGGTTAACTATGTATATACATGGACTGTTACGAAACGGAAAAAAGTCAAAGTTACCAAACGACTAATGACCAAGTCGGTTGGTAACTATGACTCGTTTTCGTTTCGTAACAGCTCTTTTTCGTTTCGTAACATCCTTGAAACATAGTTAACCCGGTGTGAATTATACACCGTGAACAACGTGTCTAAATCAGACTAACGTCTTGCACGTGTTTACTATTGTTATGACTGACCTGTTGACCTTCCGCGTTCTGCGAAAGTAACATTCTTTTGGCATAAGTTAGTGTCCAAGATACAAGACATAAATGTTCATGCTACTCAAATATTTTGTCAGTTAATCCTGGTGATAACCTGTGTGAACGGTAATTTAAACAAATTTGCTTTTCTCTAGAACTCCGGACACACAGTAATAAGAATTAGCCATTTTCACTCCACAAAGTCTTATACTTACCTATCAAAGGCATTTAACATGACCCTGCTGCCTTCGAAGCGATCTGGTTAATGCCTGTTTTGTTCGTATTAACCTTTGAAGCTTAGAGGACTCATTAAAATGATCATGAGATGACAAAAATAAAAAGAGCTCCGCTGAGCGGGGCAATATACGCCCGTTGGGGCTTAAAGTTGGAAAGAAACAAGAGATGAAAGGGGTATAATTCCATCAGAACTGAAAGAAGGGTTATAGTTCTTTTTCTCTGCATATCGGCTGATATTTGTACAAACTTTCATGAAGAAATCTTAAACGGTTTTAAAGATATGGAGCAGACATGAAGCTATTCTGAAATTACTATACGAAAAATACAAAGGGACATAATTCCATCAAAACTTAAAGTAGAGTTATGGTTCTTTTTCTCTGTACATTGTCTGATGATGCTTCATATTTGTGTAAACTTTTATGAAGAAATCTTATACGGCTTTCAAGATATGGAGCAGACAAATAATGTTACCTTTTGAACTTAAACTTTTAATAGTGACCTTAAGTCGGACATTGTTGAAATACAAGTTCTAATGTGGCCTCAATACGATGACTATTTGACTCAAGTTTCAAAAAAATCTTTCAGGTTTAAGGAGATATGGAGCAGACACGAATTAAATACAAAATTTCAATACGAAAAATACAAAGGGGCGTAATTTTGTTAAAAGTGAAAGCAGGGTTATGTTTTTTTTTTTCTCTGCACATTGCCTGAATGAGCTTGATACTTATACAAACTTTTATGAAGAAATCTTAAACGGTTTCCGAGATATGGAGCGGACTTGAAGCCTATATGAAATTACTATACAACAAAACAAAGGGACATAATTCCGTCAAAACTGAAAGACGGGTAACCGTTATTTTTTTTCTTCTGCACATTGCTTGATGGTGCTTTATACGTATTCAAATTTTCATGAAGAAATCTTAAATGATTTTCGAGATATGGAGCGAACACGAAGCTCATATGAAATTACTTTACGAAAAATACAAAGGGACATAATTCCATCAGAACTGAAAGTAGGGTTATATATTTTTTTTCTCTGCACATCGTCTGATGGTGCTTTATATTTATACAAACTTTCATGTAGAAATCTTAAACAGTTTTTGAGATATCGTGCGGCCACGAAGCCAATATGAAATTACTATATGAAAAATACAAATACAAAGGGGCATAATTCAATCAAAACGGAAAGTAGGGTTGTGGTTCTTTTGAGATATGGAGTGGATGAGAAATATTACCTTTTGACCTTTGACCTCTAAGTGTGACCTTGACCTTTGTCGGGCATCGTTGAAATATAAGTTCTGCACATAGTATCGATAAGGCAAACATTTGACCCAAGTTTCAAGAAAATCTTACGGAGTTACGGAGATATGGAGCGGACACGAAAAGTTAATAAAGAACCTAGTAGACAGGCAACGTCGAATCGAGGTTGAGCCAACGTTGATTCAGCGTTATGACACTGAACCAACGATGATTCAATTTTAATTCCTCGTTTTGTGCACGGTGAGCTATTGTTTTTATAGTTCCGCCAAAGCCGTCAACATGGACTTTTGCCCGAGCGAGGCGTGGCGCCATGACGTCCCAATGACACTGATGCGACATCATGTTAACGTTGTTCTGTCGTCGTATGCTTGTTGGATGTATCAGTCATACTAGGGTACAATATGATTTCGAACATGGTAATTTGATAGATGACGGTTCTATATGTTAAAAAAACCCTGCTAAACTAAGTCTGTCTGCCCATGTTTCCCCTCTTCCCTTCTTTTTTACAGCTACATGTATTTTCAAGTGAAATGCTGCGCCATGCAGTGCAATGCAGTAATATTCTAGCTATATTTTGGGACGTTGTCTCATCTATCATGTATTATGACCTGAGATGGAAATAAAGTTTTGTTCCATTTTGTACAGGACAGAAGTGGGGTTTAGTGAGTTTATGGAACACGCATGTCTGCATAAGCATCAGACTTAAGTGTTTAAGAATTACCTTTACTGTGTGAAGGTTAAGGACATATGGCCTTTGCCTAAAATGATCTCGAAAGTATGTGTCTGTATGTATGCTTGTATATCATACGCTTGCGTGCGTGTGTGTACGTGCGCACACGCGTGTTTGGAAAAAGGAGAGGAAAAACGTCATTGCCTAATTGGGACTCGAAGCCCGGGCACCTCGCATACCATGCGAGCACTCTGCCAACTAAGCAACAGAGCGTCATGGCTGACCGTTCGCATTTCCACCCTGCGTAATTAGATTCGTCCCAAATCTGCAAGGAATCACGGTGGAACCGACGAAACAAGCACTTTTTATACCCATGACCCTGGTGTGGACCCACAATGGTCATCAATGCCAAAGAGGATGAAAACCTCATGGCCCGACCTAGTAGTAATATCACTACCTTAGTCCGCTGGGCACGGTAGTAATTCATTCCTATCATTTTAATACTGCAGTAGAAAAGTGGTCAAAAATTTGTTATTTTATAAAATTTTCACTGAAGTTCACATAAATACTAACAGAATGGCGTTAAATGAGCTATTACAGTATAAAATTCTATCTAAACGCAGCCTTCAACTCTGGAAATGAACAATTTTAAAGGAATTGACTTCAGTACTAAACGTAGGGGTACGAATCACCATGCATCTTTTAAAGTATTTTAAGGCCGAGTTTTCTTAAATTATGATGCTGTAATAGCTCCGTAAGTATAATTTCATCAACATCTAAATTATTTTCATTAGATATTGTGTGTAACATATCTTAAAGGTAGGTTCCTGGCCTAGCGATAACAATTATGTTCACAAAATAAGTTTGTCTTTTTCTGGGTAGTAATAAATTCTCTTATTTTTCTGAAACTGTTGCTACTGAGAAAATCGTCAGATGTTGTAGAAAATAGTCGTTTTCCCTTTGGTTTATTTTCTTTTGTTGGAATTCCAGTTCTAAAAATAAATATGTATATACGTCCACAAGTCCGCAGTTTCTGATGTCATTTGCCAACGGTTAATTTTCTCTTGCCGTGAGCTCTTTCAGAGGTCCTGGCATGGCGGATGGGTTAAAACTATCCCGAAATGCAATGCAGCATGACGTCAGCTATGTTATCTATTTTTGGCGCAATCTAAAAATAGCGCTAACTGGTGTGCGAAGCAGAGTTAGGAAATCCCTTGCAAAACGACTTTTCTACGATTTTTTGATTAACACTTTTTAGTGAAACTTATTCATTTCCTCTTTATAAGTGCTTTCCAACAACTTGGATAAAAAATCATCAAAATTATTATGCATTCCAAAGTACAGGAACCTACCTTTAATGTATGAAAAGTGAATCACTTTTCAGCTGCATCATTAAAGTGATCCTAACGAATTACTACCGTGCCTGTGAAGGCTAAGGTAGTAGTATTATTTGGTTATTCTTTCATGTAAGCCATCACGAAATTTCGGCTCAAAGTTACCATGTAGGATCCATACCAGGAAACACACCTACTACTGCGCTGGGGCAACAGAGCCATTACTATGAACTTATCCACTGACTCGGTTGCAGCAACAGATCATTTAGAAAACTCAGAACTTACCCTCTGACTGGGCCACAGCAGCGGCATTATAAGTAAACGCAGAACTAACCCTCTGACTGCTCTGCGGAAACAGCGCCAATAGAAAAGACAGAACTTACCCACTGACTGCGCTGCGGCAACTGCGCCTTTAGAAAACACAGAACTTACCCACTGACTGCTGCGCTGATAGCGCCAGTAGACACACTGGACCTATTTACTATATGCGCTGGGACATCAGCTCTGTCAGTAAACACAGAAACTAATAGTTGCGCTGCGCTGATAGCACCAATAGAACACTGGACCTACAGTGCTGCGGCAATGAAAACTTCCCCCTGTAGAAGCGCAGCGGCATTAGCGCCACTTCAGGAGACTTCACCCTCTAGTAGTGCAGCGGCATTAGCGCCACTTAAGAAGACTTCCCCCTGTAAAAGCGCAGCGGCATTAGCGCCACTTCAGGAGACTTCACCCTCTAGTAGCGCAGCAGCATTAGCGCCACTTAAGAAAGAAACCTTCCCCCTGCAGAAGCGCTGCGGCATTAGCGCCACCTCGGGAGATCTCACCCTCTAATAGCGCAGCGGCATTAGCGCCACTTAAGGAAACTTCCCTCTGTAGAAGCGCAGCGGCATTAGCGCCACTTCGAGAGACTTCACCTTCTAGTAGCGCAGCTGCATTAGCGCCACTTAAGAAGACTTCCCCCTGTAGAAGCGCAGCGGCATTAGCGCCACTTCAGGAGACTTCACCCTCTAGTAGCGCAGCGGCATTAGCGCCACTTAAGAAAACTTCCCCCTGTAGAAGCGCAGCGGCATTAGCGCCACTTCAGGAGACTTCACCCTCTAGTAGCGCAGCGGCATTAGCGCCACTTAAGAAAACTTCCCCCTGTAGAAGCGCAGCGGCATTAGCGCTCCTACAGGAGACTTCACCCTCTAGTAGCGCAGCGGCATTAGCGCCACTTAAGAAAACTTCCCCCTGTAGAAGCGCAGCGGCATTAGCGCTCCTTCAGGAGACTTCACCCTCTAGTAGCGCAGCGGCATTAGCGCCACTTAAGAAAACTTCCCCCTGTAGAAGCGCAGCGGCATTAGCGCTCCTTCAGGAGACTTCACTCTCTAGTAGCGCAGCGGCATTAGCGCCACTTAAGAAGACTTCCCCCAGTAGAAGCGCAGCGGCATTAGCGCTCCTTCAGGAAACTTCATCCTCTAGTAGCGCAGCGGCATTAGCGCCACTTAAGAAGACTACCCCTTTAGAAGCACAGCGGCATAAGCGCCACTTCAGGAGACTTCACCCTGTAGTAGCGCAGCGGCATTAGCGCCACTTAAGAAGACTTCACCTTGTAGCAGCGCAGCGGCATTAGCGCTCCTTCAGGAGACTTCACCCTCTAGTAGCGCAGCGGCATTAGCGCCACTTAAGAAGACTTCACCCTGTAGAAGCGCAGCGGCATTAGCGCTCCTACAGGAGACTTCACCCTCTAGTAGCGCAGCGGCATTAGCGCCACTTAAGAAAACTTCCCCCTGTAGAAGCGCAGCGGCATTAGCGCTCCTTCAGGAGACTTCACCCTCTAGTAGCGCAGCGGCATTAGCGCCACTTAAGAAGACTTCCCCCAGTAGAAGCGCTGCGGCATTAGCGCTCCTTCAGGAAACTTCATCCTCTAGTAGCGCAGCGGCATTAGCGCCACTTAAGAAGACTACCCCTTTAGAAGCGCAGCTGCATAAGCGCCACTTCAGGAGACTTCACCCTGTAGTAGCGCAGCGGCATTAGCGCCACTTAAGAAGACTTCCCCTTGTAGCAGCGCAGCGGCATTAGCGCTCCTTCAGGAGACTTCACCCTCTAGTAGCGCAGCGGCATTAGCGCCACTTAAGAAGACCTCACCCTGTAGAAGCGCAGCGGCATTAGCGCTCCTACAGGAGACTTCACCCTCTAGTAGCGCAGCGGCATTAGCGCCACTTAAGAAAACTTCTCCCTTTAGTAGATGGTAATTATAAGGTAACTTTGTGCTTAAAGCTCAACCTTGGCATTGTTTGTGACCCTTTCCAGTTACCAGGATCAACTTGACTCCATCTGGTGCACTGATCCTGTAGGGAGCTTTGTCCCAGCGGCCTTCGGCCGTGATGCTTGTCTAGTGTCTGGTGTCATCAGTAAAGAGCTGATTCGATCATGCTTGATAGTAAGCAGTGCTACAATTGAAAAGAATCCGAGTAGGGGCCACCGCCAAGATGGCTCAGTAATGAACAGCACCGCCAAGATAGCCTTGACCCAGGGGCCTTCGGCCCTGCGATCCCGGGCCCTTCGGGCCCTTGCATAAGAATTTTGTTGCAAATGGTTGTCTTGTGTCAGGTAGCTTTGGATTCATTGCTTCCAGGAATTAAGGTGCAGTAACACTGAATAAGCATTGTGTGACATTCTCAAGCCATTTATTAAGGTGACAATATGCCTGGTTCAGCTCAACCTGGGCATTGCTTGTGACCCTTTCCAGTTCCCAGGATCAACTTGGTTCCACCTGGTTGCACTGACCCTGTAGGGAGTTGGTCTAATAATGTCAGATCAAAAAAGTCTTAAGTATAAACATAAAGATAACATAAAATTTGAATTTTGGCATGTCAACTGAGTTATGACTGAAGACACAGGGATGAATAAAATGTTGAGCTACTGAAAGGTGATGACTTTTAAAGTAGCACAGTTCCACTGCTTTATTAAAGGGGATGTCTTCTGTACCAGCGCTATTGCTGCTGCGCTACTAAAAGGGGCTGTCTTCTGTTGTAGCGCTAATGCCGCAGCGCTACTAGCGCTATTGCCGCCGCGCTACTAAAAGGGGCTGTCTTTTTTTAGTAGCGCTAATGCCGCAGCGCTACTATAAGGGAATGTCTTCCAAAGTGGCGCTATTGCCGCTGCGCTACTATAAGGGGATGTCTTCTGAACTAGCGCTATTGCCGCTGCGCTACTAAAAGGGACTGTCTTCTGTAGTAGCGCTAATGCCGCTGCGCTACAATAAGGGAATGTCTTCCAAAGTGGCGCTATTGCCGCTGCGCTACTATAAGGGGGTGTTTTCTGAAGTAGCGCTATTGCCGCTGCGCTACTAAAAGGGGCTGTCTTCTGTAGTAGCGCTAATGCCGCAGCGCTACTAGCGCTATTGCTGCTGCGCTACTAAAAGGGGCTGTCTTTTGTAGTAGCGCTAATGCCGCAGCGCTACTATAAGGGAATGTCTTCCAAAGTGGCGCTATTGCCGCTGCGCTTCTAGAAGGGGATGTCTTCTGTACTAGCGCTATTGCCCCTGCGCTACTAAAAGGGACTGTCTTCTGTAGTAGCGCTAATGCCGCTGCGCTACTATAAGGGAATGTCTACCAAAGTTGGGCTATTGCCGCTGTGCTACTATAAGGGGGTGTTTTCTGAAGTAGCGCTATTGCCGCTGCGCTACTAAAAAGGGCTGTCTTCTGTAGTAGCGCTATAGCCGCTGTGCTACTATAAGGGAATGCTTTCTGAAGTAGCGCTATTGCCGCTGCGCTACTATAAGGGGATGTCTTCTGAAGTAGCACTATTGCCACTGCGCTAAGGGGCACTATTTTTAATTATGTAGTAGATCTATCTGTACATTGCCCACCCACCAACCCTCTTTTCGTGATGGTCTTACATGAAAGATGGACCTATTATTTCTAGGTCCGACCGGGATCGAACTCATCCCACCTCCTGGCCACCGTGCGAGCTCTTCGCAAACCGAGCCACACGGCCGATCCTTTGACGGACACACGGCGCCAAGTGCGTGCAACTATGGTTACGTACCGCTGAGCCACTTGGGAGTCGTCGTTAGGAGAATTGAACTGAACCGAACGGGCCGACCCCGATGCGTTCGTGCGCGTGTGTGTGTTGTTAATTAAATTTGGAATACTATCATTGCTTAATGCTATTTTTTCTTGGAAGCTCAATGGCTTTTCGAAGACCATCTTTTGAAATTTTGTTTATAATCATCGTTTCTAGTCCTGTATTTCTTTGAATTTTTCCAGTCACACCCCCGTCAAAAAGTTTAAAGATAAGCAGATGGGATCGGAGAGAGACAGAGAGTTAGATGAAGGGACGCGGCGTATTTGGTCGACCAAATTGGTCTATGAGAAGCCGAAGTTAGAGGTGTAAAGGTGGGTTTACATGATGACACACGTTGCATGACACGTGTCATGCAACCATTTTGTCGAAAGAATGCTATGCTTAGACATGTTGCATGCAAAAGATTTTAGTCATTTGAGATATGGTTTTCGGGTGTTTACACGGTGACACATGTTGCATGATACATCATTTTGTAACTTGTTAACCCACCTTAACACCAGGTTTGGTAAAATACATCAACTTTAAGGGTTGTTACCTGGACAAGACATTCGATTCATGTACTTCAGGAATCAGCCATAAAGTAAAATATAGAGGTTTTACAGTTCCTCGTGGCCATACGGGCAGTGGGGGATAGAGGCCCACTGTATCTGGGACGGAACATATGAAAGGAGGTGCCCATCATTCTCCTTTCGCTGCCTCATCTTTCCCGGATTCGGAAAAGGTACCCATTTATAGCTGGGTTGACAGGGTTCTCCGGTCGCCGGATGGCTCAACCCGGTTTCGAACTTGCGACCCTCTGCACCACAACCGCGTCGCTCTAACCATTCGACCACGGCGCCTTTCCAAAATGTGATTCTCTCTCTCTTTTTCTCTCTAATTATTAGGAGCCTGTTGCCTGCTGATCTAGCGGTTCCGGGTCCTAGCCCTGCTGGAGGTATCAATCTTTCAATCGTAACCGGAATTTCATTGCACACAGCCCTTCATTATCATCCACAAATTGTCCTCATATGACTGCAATACTGTTAAGAAAGACGTAAATCGCAAGTCATCCAACCATCCATCTCTCTAATCCCTCCCCCCCCCTTAACGCCCCACTGAAAAAAAAAATCTTACCTGAAGTAGGTTCCCAGGTAGCTAAGTAGATTAAGCAGGTTCCCCGGTAGCTAAGTGACTTAAGCGATGACCTACTGCTCTAGTGGACGCGGGTTCGAGTCCTTCCGGAGGCGTAGTTCTTTCCATCGTAAACGGGGCTCCATTGCACATAGCCTTCCATTATCACCCGCCCATCGTCCTGATATGGCTGAAATACTGTTGAAAAGGACGTAAAATGAAGTCATTTATTCATCCATCTTACCTGAAGTACACCGTGAGCTGTATACATAAAGGGACAGCATAAATGAACGTCGTAGTGCAGAAAGGTACCTTTCGGTGTGTGAGAATAAGTGTGCGAACAGGGAAGTCCCTAACTTCAGTCAATGTATTCGCTGTACGTATAATATAATGCAAACTTGCGAATCTAAAGAGTAAATCTCAGTTTGAACGGCCAAGCAGTTTAGTATGAGTATTTGCGCTTATTGTGTGGCCTTAGGTCCATTTTTACGAGACGTCACGGAGATGTACATTAGACTTGTTTCAGTATGAGGGTCGTTCAAATTTTAACTAGCTATTTTGGTTCTATCAATAAATACGTGTATATGGTTTTTACAAAACGAAATAAGGGATGCGTAAATTAGGTCACAAGTGGTATAGTTTGTAAATAAAGGAATACCAAAATCATTTCCTTTCCGGAATTTCTGTCCTTCACGGGCAGAAGAGGGTACGCATAGCATTTCTTTCCCTTCCTGGTACCTGCTATAATGTTTGACATGACTATCAGACCGTTTGTTTCTTTTTCTTCCTGACATCTCGACTCTTCGTATCTTATTATCCATTGCAATGTAGACGATACTTTGATGTCAGCCAACACATCCGGTTCAAATGCCTCTTTGGATTTGATTGATTGATTGATTGTTCTTGGTTTAACGGCCCTTTGAGACAGTATTTCAGTCTATATTGGGTCGTCTCCCAAAGAATGGGAGAAAGAGGAGAAATGATAGACGAGAGAAAAAATGTCCAAACAATCCCCATCCGCACCTACTGCAAGCACAGGAGGCCATTGCCCTATAATGTTCCAAAATTAGTAGGACGCCCCGGCACTGGAAGTTACACACAGCACATCGCACCAACCGACCACCCCTTGCCTCTTAGGAACTTACGTTGACATTCTACCCAGCAGGCACATGACGTTGAAATGACGTCATAAAGATGTCGATGCGACGAAGTGACGTCGCATCCACGTCCGTATGACATCATATCGACGTCATGTGCCTTCTGGGTAATTGCAAACGTGGAGGTAAGTTTTAATTTTCAGTCATACGCGTGCTCACCTTAGATCCCCATGTTCGCCTTATATTCAAAAATTCAAGGACAGGTCAATAACACTGACAACCTTGTCTGGTATGCATTAAATTAACAGTGTAGACTCAGACTAGACCTTGCCGTAAAGAAAAGGTCAAGGTCAGCCACAGGTCATAATTTGAACAATCTTGGTAGTACTCGCGTAAGATTTGCAAAGAAAAAAGCGGAGAAAACAGAGTAAGTTTTTGCCGATTCTCTCTATTTACCCTATCATATACTACTAGAAAATGATGGCCATGTAAATCAGGACAAACATGACTAAAAAGTATGAAAATATAGATCTTGAACAGCTAAAGAAGTGTGCTATAGGGACCTAACACACAGGGACATAAAAGAGGAAGAGTAACGATGTTCTATATAATTTATGCTAGTCAAGTTCACTACGATATCGGCGTTTACAGGCAACTAATGCATGGCTGAAGGTGAAAGTAGAACATGCAACTGGCTCGGTCAATAGCTTTTTTGCATGATTACAACTGATTGGGTCGGTCGACGGCACAGGCAGGGAAATCGGTACTAAATCCATGAAGTTGAATTTTCTTTCTTTCTTTTTTTTTTTTTTTTTTGATAACTTTTGTTATCTGTACAAAGTTTGTGCATGGAACATTGATACTGTCGCAGCTTTTCAATTCTTACTCGTTATTTATTCTCCATTCTGTGACACCCATGATCAGAGATACTGGAGTAAGGAGTGGTGTATACTCAGATCTGTAAGTCTAATCTGATGTCATATTTTGACAGTTTCAAACTATCAGATCTGTTCAAATGATGACCTAGTTTGACGTTTGACTTTCATTGACGTTTTCCCTCATGGTCCTTTCGTTTTATGGTCTACCCATCTATGAAATATCAAGCCCCAAGCATCATGAACCAACCCTAAAATATTACGTACTTACAAGCAAAGGGATAAAGCTCTATTAGTAATGAACGCTATATAATTTGATTTTCATTAAAATAAGCGACACATCAAATACAACTAGTAAGAATTCCGCGGAAGGCTATGTCGCACCTGCTATGCGCTTTTTTGTGTTTGTAGCCATTTTAGTATCAATGGATGGCAGCCATCTTGGCTGGTCAAATTGCAAAAAACATTAAAATAGATTCATACATGGGTCATTCTGACCCACCGATGTTCAAAATCCATTCAGGGGTTCTTAAGATATTATCATTTTTATATTATTGCTATTTTTATATTCTGTAGCTGGCGACCATCTTGAATTGTCTATTTGAATAAATCTCAAAGAATTCCATTCAAGTATCATTCTGATTAAATTTGACCAAAATCCTTGCAGTATTTCTTGAGATATTGGCATTTGAGCAAAACTGCGACTCGTAAACAGAAAGTAGGTCGCCGTGACCTTATTCTGACACAGATATTCTTGATTTTGACAAGTTTGAAGACCAATGTCCCACTTATGTACCATGCAACATTTAAGCCAAAAATACTATGCGGTTTTGGAGAAAATGTCAGTTTTGTAGTTTTGTGCTAGTTTAGTAACAGCGGCCATCTTGGATTCTCGACATAACTGAATTTTACTATTCTGAAGTCCTCTAGTCTGGTCATGCTCTATGTGAATTTGAGAACCATGGGTTCAGTGACTTTAGAGTAATGGCTTGAACAAACTAAACGCTAGGATCGACATAATTGTAAACGGTCTGACAGGCGGACAGACGGATTGACAGAATGATGGACGGAAAGCCGGACGCCTATATCGCACCTTGCTAAAGCAGGTGCGACAAAAATGAAATGTCTAGGTCAAACGGTTCAAATGTTGAAAAAATGCCACAGGCAACAAAGGGGCATAATTCAATCGTACTTGTATGAAATTAGGATAATACGGGTCCACTCATTTCTTATGGTCTACTCATCCATATTAAGGCCCAGGAGTTACGGTTTTGAATAACAGACTTCCCCTGAACTGTTACGTGCAGAATTCATGACGGACGGTCAGGCCCAAACAAATATCCCCCCTTTACTTCTTCGAAGTTGGGAGAATAATAACGGGATAGGAATAGAGTGTTGGAGTCTGAATTATTTGTTCCATGTACGCATTTGAATTGCCTTGCGGAAATGGTACCAATGAGGCGCGCTGAAAAATAAATGAAATTTTACTCTGATGTATTCTTTTCTTTAAACGAATTATTGAACAACCCTTAGCCATGTATATGAGCCATGGCGAAAGTGTGGAAGTGTATACTTAATACATGTAACCGTAATGAAAACACTCTTGGAGAGAATTGATTCCAGTTTTCCCTTTGGGTAGGTTCCTGGGTACGACAACACCAGACACAGCGGTTTCAGATTTAGTTGATGTTGGAAACGCAACTTGCAGGTAAGTTTACTGAGTTAAATCTATCGGGCCCTCGGACTCTGGGCCCTCGGACTGTGGGCCCCGAACTACACGGCATCAGGACTATTCTGTCCTTGGATTAGCGGACCCTCGGACAGTCGAGCTTTTGCAAGTTTCGGAATAATGGGCACACTCGTCCTGACGCATACCCTAGCTGGATGATAGCAAACACCACGGCGGCCTGTCTATCAAAGGAGGGGGAAGTTATACCAATTCGCTTCATCACAGTATTCTTCAAAGCAGCTCTCTTCGCTCTTTGAAATTGTCATCCCACCTCTTGTTCTGTCTACATCTTCTTCTTCTCCCTGTTTTTTTTTTTTTCACTGTATCCTATGGAATCATCGAAGACCTTGAGATGTGGCATTCGATTTCTTGATCATGTTTAATAGTTCTTCATATTTTTCAATGGCTGCTTGGATCTGCGAACTTCCTGTTTAGTTACGTGGTCCCTGTATGAGATGTTCAATAAAATTGGGTAACATCTCATCTAAAGGGCCTTTAGTTTTTTCTGTATCTATGCTGTCAGAGTCCGCGTTTCACTGGAATACAGAAAGTTGTATTTTTTCAACATTGATTTAAGAGATACGTTATCTCTGCAACTTAGTTTCAGATGGATTAAGGCTGCGGTGGCTTGTGCAACCCACGAAAAGGCCTCAATGTTGGAGCTATCATCTGAAACAGCTGAGTCAATCTGCATAAAATATATGCTGAAGCGCATTGACGTACTCGTATGGTTTGGCTTCTGTGAGCAAACCCCCCCACACACACACATACACACACATACACACACACGACCCGCTTTCCGATACAGTAATATCTCTCATTTGCACAGTGTAACTCGAATATATGACTTTCTGATGAATGTATGGCGATATATATATACACACGCTCGCACAAACGCACATAAACTTTAAAAAATAAATCCGTAGATTTTACGGTAGAATACCTGGCAACCAGCTGCCAGTCCATATCCCTTTATTTTTACGGGCGTCTGCCTGTAGAACACTTCTTGAATTCACGATGTGGTAGAATTATCTTGTCTGACTGCACTCGAAAATACCTTTATGGTGTTGAAGGGCTTTACATGTATGTCCAAAACAATGCTTGTCTTATTCTACCCTTCTCTGCGTGTTGACTCCTGCCAAAGTTTACGGGCGCCCGTATCTGGCTGCTGGTTGCCAGGTATTCTACCGTAAAATCTACGGAAATTGTTTTACAGTGTAGATGCTCTTAAATCCTTAAACCCTCTTCAAACTGCCCCCGCCCCACCCCTCTCTATCTACATACACTCTTACCCAAGCTGCTAGCTGTTAAATAATGTCTGACCACCTCTTTAGTTTGCCAATAGCTGCGACTATACAGATACCATGTCTTTTAGACCCCCGAAATCTCATCGAAATAATGGCTGGCCTTCTAATCTAACGGTCCCGGGTTCGATTACTGCTCGAGGCAGAAGTCCTGATAGAGTAAACAGAATTCCATTGCACACAGCCTTTCGTTATTACCCTCCCATCATCCTGATATGAGTGAAATACTTCTGAAAAGAACGTTTAATCGCAAGAATCCACCTATCTACACTGTACAAAAAATCCGTATATTTTACGGTAAAATAACTGGCAACCAGCTGCCAGTCCTTTTACCGTTATTTTACAGGCGCCCTTAAAAATGCCGGAATCATCAAGCAGAGTGGGACAGAACAGAGCAGGTGTCGTTTTGGTCAGATAGCCCCTCAACAATACAAAGTTATTTTCTAGTGCGGTCAGTTAACATAAAACTTCCATTTTGTGATTTCCAAATCATGTGATCATGGTTGTCCTAATAAAGGCACACATATAGTGTTGTGTTGCAGCTGTCAGAGAATAGTTTCCCCCCTTTCCCCCCGGAAAAAAATTGCTATGGGAAGGACGACTATATAGTGGATTGTCCGGACCTCATAGAGCCACTCCCCCCAACCCCCACCCCCCTGTAGTCCTTTTCCCCCACCGGAAAATGGGCTGTTAGAGAATTCGGTACGGCTATTTGTATTTTATGGAACGGAACGAAACGGAACGCCATGGAACAGAGATATTTTACGGAATCAGATAAGAAGTTATATTCTTCAAGGGAGGTGATAAATGCGATTTACTCCGATAAATACGATTTATGCGATTTGTATAGTCCGTTTGCTTCCAAGTGCGAACGGGGTTTTGCTTATTTTCTCGAAAACGATGAAAGTTCCATCAAAAGCTCCAATGTCCTAATGATTACTATAACTATACTTAACCGAATACGGAAAGTCCAAATTTTTGGATGCTTTTGTAAAATATTTTCCATTGCAAAAACTGAGCAGTTTCACTAAAGGGCGTCGTATGCTTGTTAGAACAGCCAAAATATTGTTGATAGGCAATAGCGTAAACTCGTTGTTTACTCCAGGTGTGGGCGTATATGAATGAAATAGTAAAATGTATTCACCTGTCCTCACGCGTAGCGCATGGTGTCACTGGTCAGGTGATTCTATGTTGTAAATAAATATTGAACTATTATATTATTTTGCTAGTAAAAAATTGTATGTTTTAAAATTTTATAATATATGGGTGAAATAAAAGTAGAAAAAATGGATTTATAATAAAATTTCAATTAATTATCCAAATTTTATTCTAGGGATAGCATACATTGGTCACATGCTTTAACACGTAAAACTAAACGGGAATTCCAACAGCCAACTTTTACTCCCTTGTATAATTAAGAGGTGAAAATGACATATTTAGGTCCTGTTTTTGTATAGAAACTTTTTTGTGCAAAACCTTACATTTCTGCAAAATTATAATTTTGTTATGTATAGGATGAAAATTAAGAATGAGCGATTCTAAAATCTTTTACCTCTCACCAATTTTGAGAAAATATTGGGGATGCCGTTTGCATTTGGGAGCAAACGGACTATACCTAATACGCAAAACTAGCAACCATGTTAATTATACTGAACAAAAAGAAACTTTACTTTTTAACGCAATGCTTTACCCCACAAATTAAGGGTATCTTATCGTACTTTAAATTGCTTTTAATTGCCATACGTCTAACAAGATAACCATACGACAGATTATCGAATATGACCAAGTGTATATGTTTAGCACCGATAAATCATGAAACATGTTTTTGTCAGCTGGTAAGTATACATGAGGTATTCCCTACATGTACACACGCCATTCTGTTCCGAGAATAGCTGCTAAGCTCCGCCTGCTTAGTTACTGTTACTACGTCTCACAAGCTTACACAAAGATGGCGGAAAAACAAATGACAAATGCAAGTGCCTGCTAAATGTTGGCGATCTATGGCGAAGAATCAGCCTCCTCATGACCTACACATGGCAGTTGGCGCATCATGCATTTCCGATGCGTTCTGTTCTTGCAAAGCAGGATAAAATTTATTAAAAGTGGTGTTAGTTTTTTTTCTTTAAACAGGTATACATCCCTTCATTAACTGAAAGGTAAAATCACGGACTTATGTTGGTATTGACCACGTGCGATTTGTTTGTGAGACTATGTCACGTGCTAAGTTGTCGCTGCATTGGCCAGGTATACGATATCATGTGATTTTGTGTGACATTCTGGGTGTGGCTCGGAACTGTGTATTTAGTCTGGATATCGAGAATTAAAGAAAAAGTCAATCACGTAGATCGTTGAAATGCCACGCTTACGTCAAAATGAGTGTGCTAGAGCTATTGGCATGGCCGCCGGAACCAGCGTTACACGCGTTGCAAGGCTGTTTGGCTGTTCTCGGACTACTGTTCATAATCTACTGCGACGGTACAACCAGACAGGAACCACTTCCGATGCGCAAAGGTCAGGGCGACCAAAGGCAACGACGCCGAGAGAGGACAGACTTATTGCGTTAACGCACTCACGTCATCGATTCACGCCAGCAACAGAAACTGCAAGAAGGTTCCACGTTTCGGGTCAAACCATTAGAAATCGTCTTCGGAATAACGGGAGGTCAGTTTGAGCTCGGCGCCCACATAAAGGACCCATACTTCTGCGACGTCATCGAATCGCAAGGCTTTATTGTCAACATCTGAGATGGCGTCATGTGGATTGGAATAATGTACTCTTTACCTATGAATCTCGGTTCAGTTTATCACAGGCTGATGGTCGTATACGTGTGTATCGGAGGCAGGGTGTGTTCGCGAAAGAGATCGGTTTGGTGGTGGTTCACTGATGGACTGGGTGGTATTTGTGGTGGTCGAAAGACGCGTCTACTTATTTTAAACGGAAATTTAATGCAGCTTAATGAGAGATAAAAAATATTTACTACGATATGTACTTTAGCAGATATCCTTGAATAAATTAAGTGTAAAGTTTCTTTTTTTGTTCAGTATATAATAATCAGTAATACTAATTTAAGAAAAGAAGAGGTTGTGACTTGTTCCCATCGCAGGTATTCATACACATATATACGCATACAGGAAGATAAATGTTTTTTTTTTTTTTGTTTTTTTTCAATCGTGTTTGATTCAGCAGGGGGTTTATTATACTGAAAATAATAATCGGACATGTGCTCCTGTTTCACCAGAACAAAAATAAGACAGACTGATGGACTCTTGCATGCGGTTGTAGCATCTGTTATCCGGCGATATTATTCAGACGACTACTCGCATTTCTGTTTCATTTATGAACCTCACTGTTATGATTGGCGAGGGAGCAAATTCCACCATGTAGCGTGTTTTCCTGAACTCTTATTACCATGGATTGTTGTTGTTATTTTATTGTTTTACGTCCACGGTAAACAGCTATGGTCATGTCGGGACGGTCAGTTACCCTAACTACGCTTTTTTGGACAGGCTTAGACCTCCTAAGCGGTTTACCAGTACTCAGTGCACATACTTTCGCCACTAACTGACAACTACCTTTCTTCAGCGGAAGGAGAAATGAAAGTATGTGACCGGACCGGGTATCGAACCCTGGACCTCTGGCTCTTGAGTCAGACGCGCAACCGATTGCGTTACGCGGCCTGGATATTACCAGGGGTAAAATCCACTTTAGAGGGGAAACGGCTATGCAAAAACACGTATAGTAGATTTTTCCCGGGAAAAATCATGGCTATATAGTGATATTTCCGCCGGGGGTAGGGGTGGGGGGGATTCTACTATATATAGCCATTTTTCCGGTAGGAAATTCTACTATCAACTATGGAAAAATCATAATCATCTTTCCGTGGGGATAACTACTGGGGAAGTGGGGTGGGGGTGGGGGGGGAGGGGGGGGGGAAGCCACTCTCTGACAGCAGCCCCGCATCACTCTTTACCAGGACGAATCTAATAAGTGGTTAAAATGGTTAAAAGATAAGGAGAATTTCAGTCCAGTCCAATTTTGCAGTCCCTCATAAGCACCATTTGACATAGATGGCCTCAATGAGGAACCGCAACAGGTTTTTATGAGGAGCGGGTTATGCTACGAGTAAATATATTGTTGCGGCATGTTCAAATTGCCAAGACAATGGTCAGCGTGCGTATCTCGCAAACTGATCATGAACTGTACTTTTTGTCTATGTAGATTCCCTAGTATCTGTTCCCCATTATCTATACACTGTTGTTGCGAGGAAGACTCAAGAACAAACCTGTAATTATGAAATGTTGTACTTTGTTATGTTCATGAAATAATATGTTTAAACTAAGAACAAACTGCAAAGATCCTTAGACTGAACATCGTCCCTGTTCGGACATGCGTTAGGGCACATTTTGTCGTGGTTTTACTAATTTGTAAATGTTTATGATACGGTTTTTATAGATATTGTATAAGACAAATAAATGTCATTTTCTTGTTGTTTTGTTAAATGAAAACCCTTCGAAAATCCTTTGTCTTAAAGTTGGCAAATTTCGTATATTGCTTATTCAGATATGGCTCGAGAATGACAATATACCAAAAAGGATCCCTGTATACTAATGGTTACGTCTCTGGGAGCAAATTCTTTCGTTTAGAAGCCGACCCTTTTCGGAAAGGGCTTCATTGTCCCAGGAAGAAGACAGGAATGACAAAAGTTGTCACCTTTTGTAATACGGCGGTGGTTTTAGACATTATATGAAACCAGCCCAAACGTTAACCAAGAGATCTACAACTTTAGACCTAATTATATTTCAAAACAAGAGGAACATTAGGTTCTGATCGCTCCCTCGAACCCTGAGATTGTCATGTGTATGGTGTACCAAGAGGGTCAAAAGCACCAATATGGGTCGACCCGTATTTCAGAAATACGGGTCGACCCGTATTTTTACGGGTCGACCCGTTAATTTACGGGTCGACCCGTATTTCAGATACGGGTCGACCCCTAAATTTGCGGGTCGACCCGTATAATACGGGTCGACCCGTATAATAGGGGTCGACCCGTAAAAATACGGGTCGACCCGTATATTTACGGATCGACCCGTATTTTACGGGTCTACTTGCATTTACGGGTCGAGCCGTAAATTACAAGTCGACCCGTATTTTACGGGTCCACTCGTATCTTAAATACCGGTCGACCCGTAAATATACGGGTCGACCCGTATTTCAAAAATACGGGTCGACCCGCGTTATAGGGGTCGACCCCTTTTATACGGGTCGACCCGTATTTTTCCAAAAATAAACTGACCAATCAGAAGATGCCGTCTATCGGTTCTTCGGCACCTTTGAAATATCGCTTCAATTCATGCTGTGGAGTCGCACAACTAATACCTGTATGGATAACTGTATATGGCAAATGATTTGTTGGTTTTGCTTAACATATGCTCACTAGACAAGGGTCTGCTATTGTGTTTAAGTTTAACTTAAATTAATATCATTTTTATATATATATGTTTTTAATAATCATTTAAAACTGTTACCAAACGAGGGAAATATCTAATACCAAAACGATGCCTAGCTTACATATAAACTGTGCGTATCCATGGTATCCGGCCAGTCCAACCTGGTTATCTTCGAGAAGTCATTTGTTTATTGCTGCTGTATACATCTATTCAGTAGCCTATTCGTATGTGTTTTACAGAAGCTTTGTTAATCCACTGCTACTGTTTGCTATATGTTGTCAAGAAAAGGAAAAGTTAAATTCAAACCTTAACTTTGGACGTTCTTTCGAAGTGTTTCTGAGATATTTTGCTTAATTCTTATTGTATTTAATGCTGATACTATCTTGGTCCAATCAAAGAAGAAGATGAAGAAGAAGAAGAAAGCGTCAGCAATGATTTTATGATAAATATAAAAATAGAAAAAATGATAAAATATTACTGACAATAATAGAAATAACTTTTAATTATTCTCTGACAATATCAAATTAAAGAAAGAATAAAAAGAAACGGCCAGATTTCTTTTTCTAAACATTTTTCTTTCTTTTTTATTTTTATTTTTCATTATTATTATTATTATTATTATTATTATCAGGAAACTTGTGCTGTTCGCCGTTTAAAGTTATGCCAGATCAAACAATCCTTATCATAAACTACATATCTGATCCAACTTTGCTTGTGCGTATGCCGATCCGAGCAAACAGTGTGACATACGTCACCATCGCCAAAATCTGTTACAAAATAAACAAAACCTGGCTTACCCATAAACAATACGACACCGTCCTTTTAAAGCGGGCATCTGTTTACCTGTAAGGTATCATTTGTTTATTGCTCCTGCATATTCGTATGTGTAGTACAGAAGCATATTTCACATTGTATACAACTGCTGCTGTTCGTTATCTATTCTCATTAAAACGGAAAGTTGAAATATGTACTATCTTTACTTAGGACGTCAAACGTTATTACAAAGAATTTCCTCTCTCTCTTTTTTTTTTTATCTTTTTCTCTCTATTTTTTTATTTATTTTATACGTCAGAGAATGTTTGGTTTAACATCAAAAGCGAACAGCATCATCAACTGTTTGTAATAATAATAATGATAAAGTAAAACAGAACCCAAGTTATATTTTTATTTGATAAGCCAGGGAATGTTTCGCTGTTAGTATCATTATTATTGTTATTATTTTTATCATTATTATTATAAAATATTATTATTTTTATTATTACAAATGATTTTATGATTGTTATCATTGTTACATTCATCACCACATGTTCTGATCCTACATTCATATGCGCTTGCTGATCCGAGCATGCACAGATTGCAAACGTCATCATCACCAAAATCCTTTCATTAAAAGAATATCTAATACATGAACGAAGCTTATCATACCCATAAAATGTGTGTCACCGGTGCAGGCGCAGTATTTATTCATTTGAGCCGTGACACGACAAAACCAACAATGTGGTTATGCGCCCAGCGCAGACTCGGATCAGCCTGAGCATCCGCCCAGTCTGATTAGAGTCTTCGCTGTCCGCATGGAGGTAACTAAGACCCTTATCTACCCTTTAAGCGCTTAGCAATAAAATTGATCAGACTGGGCGGATGCCCAGACTAATCTGAGTCTGCGCTGGGTGCATAACCACATTGTACGTTTTGTCGTGTGAAGGCTCAAAATTTTGTTTATTGCTACTGCATATTAAGCAAATATTCTCATGTGTATTACAGAAGCATATTTCACATTGGTATGCCCCTGCTGCTGTTTCTTATATCATCTCCTAAAGGTGAAATACAGACTTTACTATGGAAGTGTGGGCGTTATTACGAAGTACATGTATTTCTTTATGATTTTTTTTCTTTCCTGTATTTCACTCTTTCTTTTCTTTTCTTTTATTCAAATGCAGAGACAGAAAGGCATAATTATAAAAAACGAACTGCACTATCAACGGTGCAAATTTCCAGGTTTATTTAAGGAATGAATTTCATTTTTCTGAGGTTTATCGAAGTGTAAACTACATTGGGTCACGTGCAAAGTGAATGAACCCCGAATGAACCCGCAAATATACGGGTCGACCCCTATCTGAAATACGGGTCGACCCGTAAATTTACGGGTCGACCCGTATATCAGAAATACGGGTCGACCCGTATCGGTGCTTTTGACCCTCTTGGTACACCATACATGTGATATGAACTTAATGACCTTGACCTCTTGAATTCATACGAATTGAAATCTGCATTCCCATATCGCAAAGTGCAGAGTAGCAGCAGAAAAAAAAAACGGCTTTACCTATTCAAAAGCCTAAGGGGCCGAATTTGACCTTGTCGTAAGAGGTCATGATCATCCCAGGGTCATCATCATGTCAGTCTTGTACTACAGTCCCAAATGCTATGTATCATGTTTCAAGGTGATTGGCTCAGTGGTTCTGGAGAGAACGATTTTTAAAGTATTTTGTACAATATATGGGCATGGCGGCCATCTTGGTCATGTGACCTGAGCCAAATATATAAACTTTCTTAAGGGCAAGGTCACCCCAGGGCCAGCATTTATATAATCATTGTAGTACTAGATTCCCAAATACTATATACCAAGTTTCAAAGCAATCCGCCCATTGGTTCTGGAGAAGGAGATCGATTAAAGTTTCTTAACATATATGCCTGGTCTTTCTTTCTCACATCCCACACAGAATTTATATGCCATTAAAAGACCTTGGTCTCTTGAATTCATAGGGATTGAAGATGTCTGCATCTTAGAGTCTAATACCAACAGAAAATGCACTTTTTCAGCGTTTCCCATTCAAAAGCATATGAGACCAAATCTGACGTTGCTCTAAAATAGGTCAAAAGTTTGCCCAGGATCATGATTTATCTTTATAGTACTAGAATCCGAAATGCTACATACCAAGTTTCAAGGCAAGGCAATCGACTCATTGGTTATTGAGAATATGTTTAAAGCTTTTCATTATATAAGGGCATGTCGGCCATCTTGGCCATATGACCTGGACCAAATATGACATTAATTGAAATCGGCCTAGTAGTTTCAGAGAAGAAGTCCTTGGAAAACGTTGAAAGACGACGGACGAGTGACCTTTGACCAAAGTCACAAAATGACCTTGACCTCTAGACTTCATAGGAGTTGAGTCGACTGCATTTCCTTATCACAGAGCACAATAGCAACAGAAAAATGCAATTTTCAGGTTTTCATATTGAAAAGCCTAAGGGATAAATTTTGACCTTGACATGACATGAAATAGGTCGGGGTCAACCCATGGTCATCATTAATGTGAGCTTAGTAGAACTAGAGTCCTAATCGTTACATACTAAGTTTCAAGGCGATTGGCCTAGCGGTTCTGTAGAAAAAGATTTTCAAAGTTTTTTAACAATATATGGCCATGGCGGCCATCTTGGTCATATGACTGAACCAAATATATAAACTTTATATCCCCTTTGCGTGAAGGCTGCATACGAAATTAAATTGAAATCGACCTGGTAGTTTCAGAGGAGAAGTTCTTTGAAAATGTCGACGGACGCCGGACGCCGGAGGCTACCATCCTAAAAGACCAGAAAATATACAATCTGCAGAGTAGACATTTTATAGCCGCCTCACGACGTTCGATCAACACCTAAATCGATATATAAGTTCGAAAAACTGTATTTTTATCATATGTATTTGTTCCTCATCAAAAAGGGATGCGCACATTTTCAGTATGTCTATAACAACTATCAGACTCGTTAACAGAAAATAGGTCAATGTGACCTAGTTCCACCATAGTATTTTCTTTTGTTTTTCCACTACATATTTTTCTTTTCTTTTTTTTACCAGTTTGAAAACCAAGATCCCACTTATGTTCCATGCCAAATTTCAGTACAATATACCAAGTGTTTCTGGAGAAGAAGTTGATTTTGCTATTTTTCGTAGGTTCAGTAACGGCGGCCATCTTGGATTCTCAACCTGGCTGAATTTTGTATTTGAAACCCTGTAGTCTGGTCATGTTTTTTTGTATAATTTGAGAAGAGGGGTGCAATGGTTTTAGTTGTTGACGGGCGACGCACGATTCACTTCGCACGAACCCGGACGCACTGATATGAAAACAGATCACTTTCGGTCCAGGTGAGCTAAAACTGGGGGAACTGTTGAAAATACAGCATCTTAGGCGTGACGGACGGACAGACAATCGGAAAAACAGACAATTAAGGGTAAAAAATAGTGTCTTCTGACTATCGTCACGGGGACATAAACAAGAGGCCCACGAGCCACAAAGCTCACCAGATTTCTGGCTAAAAATTACTATCGCATTTGTATGGTCTCAAAAGTTGCTGTCACATTTGGACAGGCTAATACAAAATATACAGCTACAAAGTTTCAGTCTGACAGTCTGTTGAGTTGATGACACAATATATGTGCCGCGACACGAGAAAACCAACAAAGTGGTTTTGCGCCCAGTGCAGACTCAGATCAGACTGGGCGTCTGCCCAGTCTGACCAGGCTCTTTTTTAAGCGTTTAAAGGGCAACTAAGGGTCTAAACTACCTCCAAGCTGGGCGCACATTCACTTTGTTGGTTTTGTCGTGTCGCGGCTCGTATAACTGTTTCCTTATTTTGATTGACATGGCCAAAAATGGATAATTTAAAGAGAATGATTCGCTATTTTCCTTTTGGTTGCCATGGAACCCGGTTAAAATAAGCGGTGAACAGAAAAAAAATAGGGCTGATAGAAGACCACTCAAGTAATATTTCTTAAAATGTTAGGTTAGAAATCTGCAATGGCTTAGCAATGAATCCCATTTTTTGGTTGTTGGTTTTTTTCCATAACACTAACGATGGACAACATAAAATCTGTAAAGGCTAATATAATTAGTATGCCTATGAACTACCAGTGGGCATAAAATCATATGGCTTATAGAGGACTTCTCAAGGAACATTTAGGGAGCTCCGGTAGCTCAGTGAGTTAGGCGCTGGCCTACTGATCTAGCGGACCGGGTTTGAGCCGCGCCTGAGGCGAGACTCTTTCCAACCGAAAACGGGGTTCCATTGCATACAGCCTTTCAGTATCACCGTCCCATCGTCCTGATATGACTGAAATACTGTTGAAAAGGACGTGAAATCGCAAGTCATTCATCCATCCATCCATACAATGAACATTTCCATAAAAGTTTTGTGTAAATGTCAGCAATGCCTTGGCAGTAGATGCCAGTTTTCAATTTGGCCCATTAAAAGTCTATGGAAACACTAAGTTCCATTGCAGCTGAACTAAAGAGCTAATTTTCATTAAAACACACAAAATCTGTAATTACTTATGTGTGCAATATATCCGTAAAGTCTCAGCGTCAGAGCTTATGGTTTCTGAGACGACATTTTAAAAATTAGCCATGGGACAAAAAAGAAGACTAGTTAAGAAACTGTTCTATAAAAGTTTTGTCAAAATATTTGCAAAGGCTTAGCAGTAAATGCCATTTTTTTAATTTTCCCTATTGTAAGTCAATAGAAAATCAAGTTGCCATAGCAACCAAATTAAAGATCTGATTTTCATAAAAACACAAACTTTTAATCCCCGAGCCCAAGGGTGCTACGTATGAAATTTGGACCCAACTGGCCCAGTGGCTTCAAAGGAGATAATTTTTTAAGTTTTATTTTCTTCAGATTTTGCATTTACATGGCAACCAGTTAAAAAGAACATAAAGCTGACAGAAGATTTCTCAAGGAACATTTCTATAAAAGTTTTATCGAAATATCTGTAATGGTTTGACAGAAAATGCCAGTTTTCAATTTTCCCCATTATAAATCTATGGGAAATTTAAGTTGCCATAGCAACCAAACTAAGGAGCCGATTTTCATAAAAAAATACAGACTTATAATCGTCCAGCCAAAGAATGCTACAGATGAATTTTGGGCACAATCGGGACTGTCTTCAGAGGAGATGTTGTTTGAGACTGTTGACGACAGACGACGACGACAGAAGACGACGGACAACTGCCTATCCTATAAGCTCCCCCGGGGCCTTCGGCTGGTGAGCTAAAAAGTAGAATATTTTTTGTATTTTGTGTGTTTACGTTTTTGTAGTCGTTTATGTGCAGTTTCTGTATATAACAATATGTATTATGTATTGGTTTACGTGTCTTCTTATGTTTACGTATTATGTTTATGTAATAGGCAGCTTATATGAAGCATATGAAGTTGCAATGTATGTTTCATAAAAACTTCATATATGTCATCAGTACATTGTCTTCAATAACCTTATGAAAAACTAGCTTCTTCGCTATAAGAGTCCATGTATCAGAAATTTTACGCCATTTTCTGAAATTTACCCCACCAACTAAAGGTCTGTTTACGATCCGACAGAAATGATTTTATCTGTTTTATATAGGGAGGTGCCCCATATTGAGCAAAATGGGTTTAATGGTTCTGCAGTAGAAGTCGTTTTTTTACCATATATGGGCATGATTCTAAAGTCTCTATATACAAGGGCAACTAACTTCGCGATGGAACATATATGAATGTGGCGGAATTTCGAACTTGTCCGATATTCCAAATCATCCGAGACTTCTTGCCTGTCATTGTTTCCTGCAAGTATGAAAAACATCCGATTAAAAAGGAGTGACCGTTTTAGCTATTTTTCATTCCCCGGCCCTATAAAACTTGGTGCAGATCAGCCTAGCAGTTTTGGAGAAGAAACCGTTTGAAGTGTTGACGGACGACGGACGGACAGCCGATTGAGGCTGTCTATTCTATAAGCTCCCACGCAGCCTTCGGCCTAGAGGAGCTAAAAAAATAAATATTGTTCAGTTTACGGACGGACGACGGAGCCTGACTATCCTTTAAGCTCCATCTGAGCCGCTGATGAGCTAAAAACAACCAACCAAGCGGAAGCATTTTACAGATACAATGAACCATCTAATCCAGCCTGGTCACCGCCGATCCACTGGGGACAAAAGTGTAAACACGGACGCACCACTGGTGATTCCATATCCTACCCCGACATACCCAGGAAGACCCAAACGCAAATCTAATTCTCGTCCCGGATTTGCCAGGATACACCGAGACGAACAATAGGGCCAAGAGACCCTGAATTGCTCACCTGAGCAAAAAGATTAAAGGTCAAACTAGGGCCATAATTTGAACAAACCTGATAGTTTGCAACCATTTCCAAATGGTCTGAAGAAGAAGATTTTTTAATGTTTTTCTATGTATTGCTATGGTTCAAACCTTGGACCCCCTGGGGCAGATTCATTTTGGACCCTGGGGCCATCATTTGAATAATCTTGGTAAAGGACCACTAGGCAATGCTAAAAGCTAAAATTCAAGCCTCTGAGCCAAGTGGTTCTGAAGAAGAAAATTTCTGAATATTTTTCTATGTATTTCTATGGTTCAAACCCAGGACCCCCGGGGCGGGGCTATTTTTTACCCTGGCACCATCATTTGAATAAACTAGGTAAGGGATCACTAAGCAATGCATCGTACTAAATTTCAAGCATCTGCACAAAGGGGTTCTGGAGAAGAGGGTTTTTAAATACATTTTAATTTCGAACCCAAGATTCCCTACCCCAGGGCCATTTTGGATCCCAGGGCCACAATTTACACAAGCTTTGAAGGAGTCCACCAGGCAATGCATCATATCAAATTTCAAACATCTGAGCCTAGTGGTTCTGAAGTAGAAGATTTTTTAATAGTTTCCTATGTATTTCTATGGCTCAAACTTCGGACTCCCTGTCGCAGTGCCATTTTGGACCCTGGGGCCATCATTTGAACAAACTTAATAAAGAAACACAAGGCAATGCATCATACCAATTTTCAAGCATCTGAGCCAAGTGGTTCTGAAGAAGATTTTTGATTATTTTTCTATGTAGTTCTATGGTTCAAACCCAGGACTCCCTTGGGCGGGGCTATTTAAGACCATGGGGTCATCATTTGAACAAACTTGGTAAAAGACTACTAGGCAAAGCTACATACCAAATTTCAAGCACCTGAGCCAAGTGGTTATGAAGAAGAAGATTTTTAAATATTTTTCTATATATTTTTATGGTTCAAACCTAGCACTCCCTGTTGCGGGTCCATTTTGGACCCCGAGGCCACAATTTGTACAAACTTGGTAAAGAGCTACTAGGCAATGCAACATACCAAATTTAAAGCATCTGAGCCTTGCGGTTGTGAAAAAGAAGATTTTTTTTTTATATTTTGCTATGTATTTCTATGATTCTATGATTCAAACCTGGGACTCCCTGTCCCGAGGCCATTTTGGACCCTGGGCCACCATTTGAACAAACTTGGTAGAGGACCACTAAGCAATGTTACATACCAAATTTCATGCACCTGAGGCAAGCCGTTCTGTTGTAGAAGATTTTTGAGTATTTTTCAGTTTCGACCCAAGACCCCTGCCCCAGGGCCATTTTGGTCCCTGGGGCCACCATTTGAACAAAGCTGGTAGAAGACCACTCGGCAATGCTACATACCAAATTTCAAGCATCGGAGCCAAGGAGTTCTGGAGAAGAAGATTTTTCATTATTTTTTAGTTTCGAACCCAAGACCCCTGGCCGAGGGCCATTTTGGATCCTGGGGCACCATTTGAACAAACTTGGTAGAGGACCACTAGGTTATGTTACATACCAAATTTCAAGCATCTGAACCAATCAGTTCTGGAGTAGAAGATTTTTAAGTATTTTTTTTAGATTCGAACCCAAGACTCCCTGGCCCAGGGTCATTTTGTATCCTGGGGCCACCATTTGAACAAACTTGGAATAGGACCACTAGGCGATGTCACATACCAAATTTCAAGCATCTGAACAAAGTGGTTCTGGAGTAGAAGATTTTAAAGTATTTTTTAGTTTCGAACCCAAGACCCCCTACCCCAGGGCCATTTTGGACCCTGGGGCCACCATTTAAACAAATTTGGTACAGGACCACTAGGCAATGTTTCATACCAAATTTCAAGCATCTGAGCCAAGTAGTTCTGGTGAAGAAGATGTTTAAGTATGTTTTAGTTTCAAACCCAAGACCCCCTGCCACAGGGCCATTTTGGACCCCGAGGCCACAATTTGAACAAAGTTGGAAGAGGACCACTAGGCAATGCTACATACCGAATTTCAAGCATCTGAGCCAAGCAGTTCTGGAGAAGAAGTTTTTTTAAGTATCTTAAGTTTCGAACCCAAGACCCCTGCCCGAGGGCCATTTTGGACCCTGGGGCCACCATTTGAACAAAGTTGGTAGAGGACCACTAGGCAATGCTATATACCAAATTTCAAGCATCTGAGCCAAGCAATTCTGGAGAAGATGATTTTTAAGTTTCGAACCCAAGACCCCAGCCCCAGGGCCATTTTGGACCCTGGGGCCACCATTTGAACAAAGTTGGTAGAGGACCACTAGGCAATGCTACATATTTTTTTTTCAAGCATCTGAGCCAAGCAGTTCTGGAGAAGAAGATTTTTAAGTATTTTTTAGTTTCGAACCCAAGGAAATTTTTACATGCATGAAAAAACAGCCATGCGATTACGAGCAGTTACTGTAGTATTGGCTTTTGTTTATGTCTTATGTTTATGTAGTAGGTATCTTAGGGGAAACTTCTCTAATAATTGATTTATTCTTACATGTGGAGTCATCCAGCTGTGAGCTGTATCGGTCTAATTCACTGACTTCATGATACTTCTCTTTACCTGAATGGTATAGAGTCCTGATGCTTTGTGGCTGTGAGAGTCGAGCTTCTGTTAGGCACGCTTTGTTGTCTTCTGACAACTCTTGTTGGTTTAATAAATTTGGTTCGTTTGGTGACAAAGCCCTTCGAAAAAGAAGTCTACTCTTGAAGGAAGGAATTTGCTCCTTTAAGAGTTGACCCCTAATGAGAAGGGATGCAAAAAGGGAACTGATAGCTGCTTCCCCGGAAAGTTAACTTATTCGTTTAAACATAATCTGCAGGAAATTGCAGTTAAACTGCAAATCCATTCGAGAATGATCAAGGTAGCCTCTGTTGATTTGAGCCGCGACACGGCAAAACCAACAAAGCGGCATGTGCGCCCAGCGAAGACTCAGATCAGCTTGGGCAGCCGTCCATTCTGATCAGAGTCTTTAGCTATGCTTTTAAAGGGTAAGGGTCTAAGCTAGCTCCATGTGGAGAGCGAAGACTCTGGTCAGACTGGGCGGACGCCCAGGCTGAGCTGAGTCTTCGCTTGGCGCACATACATCTTCGTCGGTTTTGTCGAGTCGCGGCTCATTTGTATCTTCATGTAAAACATCCCTCAAAAATGGATAGTCCAGATTTAAAGTCAGAATACGCCAGCTTTGAAAATTGGAAGGTAATCATTTATGCACATTTTCTGTCATGATTCTTGTTGGACCTTATGTATTTCATGTATGTATTCTTTTCGAATAGGTTATAAATGTCATGTATGTATTCTTGTGATATATTGTTAAATAAAATAAATGCTAACTATATTATGAACATGTAGTAAATGTTAAACAGCAAAAAATGCTTTACCGTGTCTTCTTTTATCCCTTACAGTAGCTTCAGAAACCTGATAAATGTATTATTTTATTATAGAATCTGTGTTTTTTAACCTCATTAGAAAATACCCTTGAGATGAATATATAGATATATATACTTAAAGGGAAGCAACTCTGCCATTTTTATTTTTTGCCTTCCTCCTCAATGGCGGATCAATTTTTAAAAGAAAGAATATGTTCCCCTAGGGAAGGGCTACATATTCCAGGGAAGCAAACATAAAGTCACAAAAGTTTCTCCCTTTGAAAATATGGCAGGATAAAAATAGAAGTACATCCATATATAAATAAAATTTCTAGCTTGTCGTGTCCAAAGGTCGCCGATTCCATTCGAACCTCGTAAATGGGTAACCACGACTGTATCTGTAGCAAAACAACCGTCCGCCGTTCTCCGTAATATACCCGAATGCACTCGTCATTATCCGTCAGTAAAGTGCATGGTATAACTTGAGTAATAATGCCAAAAAAATACACTGTCCGCTGTGGCGAAGTGGGTAAAGCAATAAGCACTACGAGTATAAGTTTTGCATGGGCATACCGTTGGGTCAGTGTGTGTGTGTTTTTTTGTTTGTTTGTTTTTTCAGCAGCAGGGGCGGTGGATGGGTATTTTTTCCCCGATATAGCATATCGTGGGAAGATCTTGTAACTATAGGTCTCATTGGCATTGAGCAATTTATTCTATCGAGCTACTGTGTCGTTGCCCTGGTCGTATACTCAAATGATACATCAAAGTGTTCACATATTTGTTTTCTTTCTTTTTTTCTGTTCCTCCTACATTTCAGACAAAGTTGGGATAACGCGTGGCGAATCTTCTACGAGAATTGAACCAAAAACTGTTGAACTCATATTATGGCTGGACGATTGCCTGTCATGTAGATTTAGGTACTCTTTCGTGCTGTTTTGTCTGGCAAGTTCATGCACAATCAATCTGTTTAAAAAGTATCTTTTTGAAGACTCATGAACTTGCCTGTCCAACAGAGAAAGAGCGAAACATAACCTCAACGCAGCATGCAGACTGACCAGGATATTGCAGACAAAGCAGAAAATTCAGCTCAAAATGTTGGTTGGTTGGTTTTTTGAGGTTTTACGACTCGTTTGGACAGTATTCCATTCTATATTGAGGCGTCTGCCAGAGAGAGGGAGAAAGAAAAGAGATGTGATAGGCTAGAGAAAAATATCCAAACAACCCTACCCGCACCTACTGCAAGTACAGTAGGCCCTTGCCCTACTATTATCCGAATTAGTTGGACGCTCCGGCAGGACCGCAACCAATCCCGCTGCTCAAAATGACAAAATTTATGCCTTCCTAAGGTCAGACAGAGATTCGGTTTTGTCACAGTCGAGCGTTATTTCTAGAGTTGCAATTGATGCTGAAGCGTCCGTGTAGCAAAGTTGTGAGCGCTCCCGACTTTGGATCATTGGGTCGAGTCCAGATGGCAGTTAAGGCTCTGTCTAAACCTAACCGGTGCTTTATTGCACATAGTCTTTCACAATCACCCTTGAATCCTCCTGGTATGACCAAAATATTGTTGAATAGACGTTAAGCCGCCATTTCATCCATTCATCATGTGAATTCTCGTTTTGATACAAGAAACCCCTTTGCATTGTATAAACCCTCGCTGTTATGTGTATAATTCGTAGAAAACCTAGAAGAGGGGAATTTGTTATTAGAAGTGGAGAACTTAAAATGAAATGAAAGTTACAATAAATAAATAGATAAGTAAAAAAAGGCAAAAAAGGGGGACGAGGAGGGGAGGGGGGGTCAAAATGAAAAGGGAAATACGGGATTCGAACCACTGACTCAAGATATTTAGCCTAATAGTCTACAAGCTGAACCTCTGGACCACATTGACATGTATCGAAATCGTATTAAATGGTTATATATAAAAGTGTTCTGACTGATACGGAAAGAGCCGACTTTTTCCGTGACAAGCTGCTCAACCTATTTCAAAGTTTGGTCCAAAATTAAAAGTGCATTGACACGACAGTAAACAAAATTTGATCTGTACCTTAAGTTCACCTTAATTAGTCAAACATAAATGTCCGAGAAAACAGTGTAGACACCTACAAACTGCTTCCAGAGGATTGGAAAATATGCAAAACCAAGATCTGCCTGCGCAGAGTGTAACCGTATACCTTAAGTGTTTGGTTGGATTTGAAATAGAATGTGGAAGTCACCAAAACCAACTCTTTTAATTAAGATAAACAGTGGACCCTCCCTACAACATGGGATAAACAGTGGACCCTCCCAACAACGTCGGTATTTGTTCGGTAAATGACGTTAAAAAGAATTTTGCTTTTGTGACAAGTGTCATTGTAACTAGGGGTGACTGTAGATGTAAATCAGCTTTAGCACTGAGCTGTTGTAATAACTCGGGAGGTCATTTGTAAAGTAGGTCATATCATGAGCTTGAAGCGCAAGTGATATATAGTACTTTACATTGGGCAGACAAACGTAAGTGAATTCACTGCTAGAGCTGAACAATTCCTATTTTAACACTCAAAATATTTTTTCTCAAATTATCCCAACCTTTCCATCTGCGAGTGCATGGTCCCGCCTGTATTCTTCACTGTTGCACAGATAATTAGCCCTATTGCACTCAGAAAGTCCAAAATTGGATACAATATTGGCCTTTCTGAGTGCAACAGGTTTTCTGACGTTATGCCTGTCCCAGTCAGTTTTATGACGAGGCGCACTGTGTTGGAATCGATCAGGAAAGAGTGATAAAAATCTGCCCACAGATTCTAGAGATACTGTACAGAAAAAGGTTTGTTTGGCCGGAATTCGGCATTTTAAGTGCTACACTATCCTTGAAAACCCACCGCACGGTATATCTGAGTCATCAAATCGTAGTCGAATCTTAAGCCTGTACCACTAGTACTGCTATATCTCTGCAAGTCTGTTAAAAATCCGGGCTAGTTAGGACTGAAGAAATATCATGCGGAGAAACGGTTGCAAATGGAAAGGCGGGCGAGTGCTGTACTGTCCTTGAAAAATACCAGTCACAAAATCTAAACTGACTTATCAAGTTGCTCAAGTGATTTATCCCTTGAAGTTTGAACTGCTCACAGTTTATGAGGTGAACAAAATTCTTTTTTATTTTCAAGTTCATTGGTAAAAATTGCATGGGATTTGCACAAAAACGAATCAAACTGTAATATGGTTGAAATGGAAATTAGCGATTGGAACTCGATCATTTCTCTCTTCCCAGCAGGTACGTAACGTTAAAATGACGTCGAACTGACGTCGATGCGACATAATGACGTCGCGTCGACTTCAGAGCGACGTCATTTTGACGCCATGTGCCTACTGGGTTTTCGCTCTTGATTGTTGGATGGAAAGAACAAGCTTCCATAGAAAATTCCATAGAAAACCTCAAAGCGATTTCTCAGACTAAATTTTTTTTAATGATGGATGCTGAATGAACCCACCTCCTTTACAGAGCCGTGTGCAAAATATTACAAAAAGAAAAAATTCTCGTGTGCAAAATGAAATATTTAGGTGTTTATTTTCTACCTTGGATCAGGGCACGATACAGGTATGTTTCTATGGTTATATTTAAGTTTATTTTTGGGGGTTGGATTCTTAGAGGTCACTGACTTTATGGGCTGTTAAGTATATTGTAATCATTAAAATGGATTATTGCTGTTATCATAATTAGCCTGACTTTTACTACTATTATTATTAGTAGTATTAGTATTGAACGACAACATAAAAATAACCCAGCATGCATGCACCACTGAAGCAACATTGAATCAGCCCTGATTCAACGTCATGTACGTTATCATCTTCAGTCTTGTTCAATGATGTTTCAACATAATCCAGCAGGCAATGTTGAAATAAAGTATCAACGTCAATGGCGTAGCTACCTATACGGCAAATACGCAAGTGCGTATTGAAATTTTGTCAAAATTGACAAAATTTCAAAACGCACCTGCATATTTGCATGCTGAAAATTTATAAATTAGACAAGATTTCAATACCAATTACCAAAGTGGTTGAAATACTTGCTTTCCCTTCAAGAAGTAGAGAATAAAACATGGTTGTGCGTATTATGAAATTGCCCCTAGTTACGCCCCTGAACGTAAATGCAATGACTCGACGTTTACCGATCGCCTTCAGATGACTCTTTGGACCAACTCTCCCATCTTTGCAAACAACGTTGATTCAATGTTGGTTCAATACTGTGGGCCTGCTTGGTAGCTTCATAAACCGATGATGGTTGATTTATCATTTGGCGTTACTGACGTCGTGGGTAAATGAAAAAAAAATGATTAGCCGACGTAACGTTCGACCGACGTCGTCATTTCGAGGGATGTTTAGCGCCATGGCTGCAAACTGTGGTTTCTTCGCTGAACGTTTCTTCGCTGCGTAGACCTTTTTAAAGATTTAACACTAAATTTACAAAGGATTCGCAAAAAATGATCTACAAATAAGTGTAAAACGTTAAACTCTGATTTTTCAACGTTACTCTTGTCGCTAAATTTTTACAAGAAAGCTTTGCGTTTCAGTTGAAAAAAAAAAACAGTTTGAAGTATCGACGTTGAAACGACATTGTTTCATTGTTGAAAGTCCATGCGGCTGATGGGAATTAATTTTCATTCCTATTTTGTTACTTTTTGGTCAGTGTTCTCTCTCTCTCTCTCTCTCTCTCTCTCTCTCTCTCTCGTTTTATCACATAACCGTACAAGTTAGTTATGAAAATATGTTTTTGATAGTATTTATATGTTAGTTTGACTGTTAACAAACTCTACAACAAACAAATAAATAAATGGTTATTTCCTGGACTAATCTGTGTGACTTCTTTCTTTCTGTTACATGTGTTTGTAAGTTTTCTTCCTTCTTGTGCATGTTGTGTATTGTGTTATATTGTTTGGTCGTACATCTTTCTTTCCTTGTGTATTTAGAAAAGTTGTATACAGTGCACTGCATTTGGTGTGAATTCTGCATTTGAAAAACATTCAAGGCTGCTGAAACATTTTCAAAGGTAACTTCTTGTAAGTGGAAAAGCTACACTAGAAATTCGAGCTTTAGCGTGAAAGTTCTGCGAAAACTTGATCGTTGTTGGTAAATACAGGGCCTTTAAAAAGATTTCACAAATCACTGGCCGAGAACATTAGAGTCAACTGTACTAGTTTGAATGTGAACGATTACATTTTAAGGTGCAACAACTGTAGCATTTACATTTTACCTTTATTTTTAAGTGAGTGTCAACTCTTAAAGAAAAGAATTTGCTCCTGTAGGAGCAAAAAAAAAACCTTTTTGGAAGGGTTTTGTCGTTCAGGGAAGCAAACAGGTATCCATGACAGTTGTCTCTCTTTGAAGAATTAAAAAAAATGGAGGTGTATCCATACATCTTAAGGCACATGGATACACCTTCAAGTATATGTGAGCCGCGACACGAGAAAACCAACAATGTGGTTGTGCGCCCAGGTCAGACTCAGATCAGCCTGGGCATCTGCCCAGTCTGATCAGAGTCTTCGCTGTCTGCATGGAGGTAGCTTAGACCCTTAGCTATCCTTTAAGCGCAAAGCGAAGACTCTGATCAGACTGGGCGGATGACCAGGCTGATCTGAGTCTTCGCTGGCCGCACAACCACTTTGTTGGTTTTCTCGCGTCGCGGCTCATATTGTCTTTCTGACAAGAAACACGTCTTTGGGGAAGTAATGCTGTCGGAGATTTAGATTTATTCAGCCTTGTTTCAAGTTTGTGCACATTCCCACTGGGCACTATCCTAAATGGCAGAATAGTGTTGAAAACCAACAAATTGTAGATATGCAAAAACATAAAAAGACATATGCTTGAAAGTGTATCCATCTCCCATTAAGGATAGTGCTCAGTTGGAATGTGCACAAACTTGAAACAAGGTTGAATAAAAGTTTAATAATGTGCACAAACTTGAAACAGGGTTAAATAAACGTTAATTTCAGTATTTTGTCGGTCTGTCCGTGTTTAGGGATTCACCTACCAGAGCAGCAAATGCAATGAAAGGTGTCTCCTAAGTAAAATGGCTATCAAGGAATATTGTATCTCACCTGTAGAAAATATAAGGTGATACAAAACAACTTTCAGTAGTATAAAAATGTTACAAGTTCACCCATTTTATATCGATCAAACTGACATTTTGTAAGGGACACTGATACTTACTTACGCTGTATAATTTGTATTAAATTCTGATTTGCGTTTCGGGAAGAAATTCTACCCAACTTTCGTTGATTTAATTGTATATGTTAGACAACATAAGGCGTCGTACCATTAAATAATCACCGCATCGTGAGAAAATTCTTAACATTTCGGTCACGTTGATACCCAGTCTAGTTAGAGCATGCCCAATGCGTTTTTTTTTTTTTTTTTTAAATGACTTTAATCCATTTCAATGAATACTGATATAATTGTATACCTTTTTTATCTTAACCGGTCAAATTCTACTAGAAATGCAATTGGTTTAAACTTTATTTCATAAATTTGTTTAAACATAAATACAGTTCAACACATTTCTGAACACAATATTTTATACAAATGAAGTTTAGAAGAAAGTCAATTGACTTTTTTTCAAATCTGTATCCCAATCTTGCAATAAAAAGAAATGCTTATATAAAAGTGATTTGAAATAAAAAAAAAAATGCAATTTACTCTGCAATGCTTTGATATGCAATAATAATATTGTGTTGCTATGCAACAATTATTTTGCACCGTATATTGTCAAATTTTCAATGGACTTCGTAGAGAACCACACCTTTGGAGCATACATGAACATGTGTTGTGCCCCATGATCAATATGTTCTCTATGTTAATCCCTTGATTCAACCTTGTGTTTCCAGTGGGGATATTACTTATTGGATGAAATTGAACCTTTATTCTGGAATGCAAAGTGTATCTACATTTAGTTCTTTCGTCCAAATAAATTTCTTCTTGTGTTTTTAAAAATTCTTGAAAACCCTTATCAAAATGATATCAGATAAAAGAAACAAATAGCAATATATGTCTACCTGATTTCTGACAAACTCAAGGCTACACCTACTTGTGTTTATTTCACATACCTGTCTGCAGAAAGCGTCAGACATTCCGAAAGAACATGACTCATGCAAATGTTACTACATGAATCACACATCATCGAGCTAATGGAATGGTACATTATCTATGTTTTCATATTTATCATAAAATCTGCTTAACAGCTTCACGGTCAAAATTAATTAAAGTGTGCAAGACATTGCTCTACAATGCTGATAAAAAAAACGGTAATGACTGAATTTTTTACTGGTGGGGCCACCAAGAGCCACACAACTGTTGGTTTGTTTTGTTTGCCCGCAGGGCATCCTCGTACCTTAAAATGAGCCGCGACACGAGAAAACCAACACAGTGGTTGTGCGGCCAGCGAAGACTCAGATCAGCCTGGACATCCACCTAGTCTGATCAGACTCTTTGCTAAGTGCTTAAAGAGAAGCTAAGGGCCTAAGCTTCCTCCAAGCGGACAGCGAGGACTCTGGTCAGACTGGGCGAATGCCAATGCTGATCTGAGTCTGCGCTGGGCGCACAACCACATTGTTGGTTTTTCTCATGTCGCGGCTCAAATATGGAATGGTCTGGCCGGGGTAATTTCGCGTTCCATCGATTCGGGATGATATTCTTACAGGAAAGGATTTGCTCCCTCCGAGGGAGAAAATTATTTCGTAATACCATCCCAGGCTCTGGGAGAAAAATGCAGCCAATGGAATGGTATTTATCTTATCCATCCCATTCCATTCAGGGCAACACTTCATTCCAGCTTTTCTTGAAATTATGCCCTGTTCTTTACTGAGCTTTCTGAGCTTTAGTATGGCCAAGCACCCGGAATTTAGTATTTCCCCTATAGAGGTATAGAAGGGCGCCGCGCCCTTCCTGCCCTTCCCTCCCGCCATTCTGCCTTTAAAAAGGTTCCCTCTGCCCTGAAAAATAAGCCCTTTTTCCCTCCTGAAAAGATACCTTTTCTGTTGATAATCGCTATACGGCTATCCATCCGGTGGGATACACACAGCTTTTTGACACTACACAGGGTATGTCTATAAATAGACTGTCCAGGTAATAATGTTTACCCACTTGTAAGAGCCATTGTCTGATAATTGCCATCACAGCTTGTGTACTTGCTTAATGGGCATTACCATATTTACTAGCAAAAGGATTAAAATTAGAAAATAAGAGCCTTAAAGAGGCCATCTAAAAATTAATTTATCGGTAACTAGATAATCATTACTTCTTTTTGTTTATTAAATTCATTTGATATGTTTTCAATTTAAGTGTACATTATGCATTGTATGGGGGTGAAATGAAATAAAAGACAGTGCCTAAAATAAAAAAAAAAATAGAGAAAAAGAACAGTGCCAAAACAGAAAAAAATCATGAATAAATAAAGTCAAAGAATAAAACAGTAAAAACTATATAGCACCATGTGTGGTGTAAACAGGTTAATGAAACATTTTTTATTATGTATGCACCATCTTTTGGGGCTGACAGGAGAAGATGCTGTTTGAATGATTAATATCTTTTACAGCCCTTCTAGCAGTATTTCAGCCATTTGGAGCCAATGCAGTAATGAATGCAGTATTAAAGCTGAAATAATCCCTAGGCTCTTATCAGATCTTGCAGAACTCAGACCCACAACTTCTAGATTGTAAACAGTTTAGCAGTTGGCCAGCTCAACTGGATGGCAGATGAGGATAAGATATGAGGCTCTATATAGGAAGAGCTTGACTGAAGGTAGAAAACACTGTGTCACCATACAGCAATTATGTGACCACAGAATGGTGAATGAAAGGGAGTGAGAGGCAAGAGATGGACAACACAGTGATTAAAACATATATACAGAAATCAGTTGCGGTAATGACCTCCTAGACCATAAATGAAAAAAAAATATTTTATTAATGCAGAACTTTATAATTATTTCATCAGCTGAAGCACACAGCAGTCTAAATAAAAATTAAACAATCTGCATGATACATGTAGCAATGTGGAAATTCATGTTTATATGATAAATACATATGTTTTTTGAAAGTCGCGAGCGCGCGCGTCAAATGCCCCTCTGCTTCCAGGCTACCCTGCCCCTTTTTCAGCTTACCCTGCCCCTTTTAGGAGTCTGGGGGAAACACTAGAATTCGACCACACTCGGTTTTCGACGATGCAAGCAGTTCCGAGATAAGCCCAGGAGTTGCTAGGGCATAATGCTACTAAAATGTAAACCATCTAAAATCAAAATTGTCAGTAGGTGCATTCGACCAATACAAATAGAGTAATAAACTTAGGCCCCGCCCACTTGTGCAATGGCTCCTTTTCGCAATGAACAAAATATTTTTAGGAGCAGATGACTGGTCACGTAAACTCAATGCACTGCATATTTTCGGAGGACCAAAAAAATTTATAAACCCATTTGCTAAAATCAGAAACACTGTGCAATAACGTAACCACATTCTCTAATTTCATGATTAATATTGCGATACCGATTTTCTATCGTCGAAAACTGGGAGGTGTGGTTACCAAAAATTGACAGGTCATGTGATCAAATATGTCCTCCTCTGTCGACTCGCCACAAGTGTGGATGGAAAAGAATGCCCTGGTGTTGAAAAAGAATGCTCTGGTGTTGAAAAAGACTGTTTGGTCATTTAGAATGATAAATTGGGTTCTGGATATTCAGTGTACTTTGAAATCACAACAGACGCAATTTGATCGTCGAAAATCGGGAGTGGCGGCATATGTTTATGGTTAATATACTATTACTTCTCTTTGTCTCATTCGTAAATAATATGAAATAGGTGTTACCTAAATGCGTGCAAAAGCAGAGTTTTTTCTTTTACAAAGCTGAGGGCATATAATCTGCAGCCATTTAACTTCTAATTAGTTCAGGACCCGGTTTAGCAAAGTTTTCGTGGTTAGCGACTTATATTTTAGTAATTGTGCGGGGTGGGGAGGCGGTTTAAAATACTGAAATTTTAGAGAACAAGAAAACATACTAAAGTAATAATAACGATATTAATAATAATCTTTATTTATAGTCGCTTATTTTTTATCAACAACTAACATAAGCTCTGTAGAGCTTTTATATAGCGACTTATTAAGACTAGATCTATATACATTTATACAAGCTGAGCTGTGGATACGTGACTTACTCAAGGTCACAACGCAAGGGTCCTGGTGAGGATCGAACTCGGAATCCTTCGGTCATGAGTCGTGCACACTACCAACCGCGCCACTGCTTTTAGGGAAGAGCAGAAATAAATAAATAAAAATTCTTGAAAGCAATTATATTCTGACCTGGAGACCTACGTTTCAAGTTTTTTTGTTTTTTTTTTAAATGGCACTGGTATGCAAACGGCCGATGTTTCTCTTCCAGAGTATCCCTTTTTGATAGTTCTTTGCTAATAATCCCGCTATCTCTGTTTTGCACATTGTCGTTGATTGTTGCAGTAAGTTCGACCTTTTGCTTCAAGCTGGTTTTCATCAAATTATCGGTAAAATATTAAACAAATAGACAAATAGTAACTTAATAAATAAATAGAAAACAAATAAAAACTATGACCGAATTTCATCACAACGTTCTCCATTCCTCGAAAAATCTAATCAAATTAGATCCAGTTGCTGGATAAAATAAGTTTGTTGGTTGGTTGTTTTGGGTTTGAGACAGTATTTCAGTCTATATCGAGCAGTTTCCCACAGGGAGAGAGAAAAAAATGATATTAAGCAAGAGGGAAAAAATATCCAAATCCGCACCTACAAACAGAGTTGGCCCTTGCCCTACTTTTATCCAAATGTGTAGGACGCCCCGGCACTGAAACTCATCGCCCGATCGATGTGTCCGATGTGTAGGCCCCCAGAATGGGGGTGTCATCTTACAAAGAGTGCATATCCTGCAGGAACACAACGGTAATTCAACGTTGTGTACCTGATGTGTAGGGTCCTAGAATGGAAGTGTCATGCATGCAAAGAGACAATTATCCTGTAGGCACATAACGTTGATTCAACGTTGAGTGTCCGATGCATGGGGTGTCATCTTTCAAAGGGTACATATCCAGCTGATTCAATGTTGTAGGTCCGATTTGTAGGCTCCCAGAATCGGGACGTTATGTATACAAAAGGGTACCCTGAAGGCACACAAACGTTGAATCAGTGTTTAATCAACGTCGTTCAACGTCGATAGCCCGATGTGTAGGCTCCTGGAAATCCAAGAATGTTTCGTCCAACAGATTGTCAAATCGGGCCACAAGTTTTATGAAAAGTCCTTAGATGATGGTGCGTTGCCCGCGTTGTCTTATGACGTCATCATGTCGTGACATACTTCAAAACAATGGTCAATGCTGAGTTTGTAAACGTACTTTGACGATGCCAACGGGAAAGTGAAGCAAGTTTTTAAAGGAAAATGAAGATGCATCGCTACCAAGCTTTGGATAATTCACAACTATAGATACTGTATGACATTTGAATGGCTAAAGGTTCTTGCTCTGCATGGAAGTCATTGCACATCGAGGTATTTGGTTGTAGTCACGAATTTCCGTGTCCTTCGTTTTCTACATCGACCATGTGGTCTTTAAAATAGTCGCTTTTCCGAAATATCGAGGTCAATTCTAACGATGGCGGCCATCATATCCAATCGAATCCACGCACGAGATTAATTGCATGTGATTTATGACGTAGTGTCCCCTATTGTTTGTTTATTTATCCTTTTGCTGATACACAGCTAAATCAGTTACCGTTTACTTATTTGGACTTCTAAGTTGCATTGACCGCCTTTAAAAATAGAACAAAAAGAAATAAATGTTGAAGAAAACTTTTTTGGTCACTCTCTCAGAAGCGGGACTTCGTCAAGGAAGGGCATGTGATCGAGCATGGTTCTCGGCTCAGTGTTACCTTGCATTACAGAAACGGGACAAATCCAATGTAAACAGCTTAAGGGCGCAGCCATATTTGTCCAAAAGTTTTAAGCTGGAAGGTGTTGGATTTGCTCTTTGTGGAAGTAGCTTTTTTTAATGATGCATGTTATCTATAGGCGTGCAGCAGCACGAGCGCGCTTCGCGCGTCCGCGCGCGTGAGCTTCGCTCACGCGCATTGCTTTTGCACGTATCAAAATTACGAAACAAACCACATTACAAGTTGAGCCGACTGACCAGAATCAGACGGAGGACCCTTTGTGAACAACACATGCTTGCAGTGCATGCACGCACACACTTTGGGGATGCATATAGGCCTACCTATTGTATAAAGTACTAACCGTGCTGTTATTCATTTTTATTATAGCCAACACACGAAGTATGTTCGCTTTACTGTATCAGTTTTGGTCCTATAAACTTAGGCAGTTAAAATGTATGGTAACGATCATGGTTGCGGCCATCTTGGAGAACCGGAAGTTCGAAAGTTATCGCGAGACTAGTCACGAACCCAGTGCTCTTATCGAATTTTTGCGAGTCAAAAAATTATTTTTGCAATCACTCTATAAAGGAAATGTACATTAAATACTTCTCGCTACAACAATTCTCGTTTCTGTTAGCTATATTCGTAGAAAGAATAGCTCAAACTGTAAACGTTTTTCGTTTGAGGTTGTTATGTCGTCTGCTCGAGACCGGAACTTAGTCTAGACCGGAACTGAGTTCCTAGGTAAAACCCCGTACCGTGGCGCGTCATGTTAATTGGAAATGACGGCGCACCTGAGATCGCACCAGAGAGCCCACCTAGGCTAGAATGGAGCAGGAATGGTGTGTTTACCCAGTGTTAACAAACACTTTAATGAAAGAGTTGATTTCTACGACTTATTTTCGTAAAATAATTATGACACAGCCTTAACATCTATATTTTAGCACATTTCAATTATCTTTGGAACTGAATAAATAACAATCAGATACAAAAACGAATTCTTTGTTTTGCTAATCAAAGCAACCATCATGAGTACAATTTTAAACACCATATAATTTAATCCCCAGAATTACACTTATTTTCTGAAGTGTCTCTCAGCTGCGGAATATTAGGTTTGCTGAGAAAGGGCAGCAGGACTGACTTCCGATAATATTATTTTGAATACAGTTGAACCCCTGCCTCTTAATAGTGCAGATAGCTGAGGAAAATGTGGACTTCTAGATGATTAGTGCACCCCACCACTAACACAAAGCAGCTTAATACTGTGACAGCAGACCATAAGGACACCTTAGGAAGGCGGGCTTACATATGTTTCCGTTCTATTTGCATACCGAACAAGTCTGCTGTGGTTCTTTCTTAATGGGCACTGCGGTTCTTCTTCGACATTAAAATTCAGACTCTAACCGATACTGGCATGACGTTCAAGCCCGTCTTAAGGATTGCAAAACCAGCATTAAACACTATAAGGTGTTATTTTCTTTCTTTCTTTCTTTTTCTTAAACTTTTTTTTCTTTCTTCTTTCTTTTCTACTATGCATTACTCCAGTGCATTACCCCCTTGGTGATGCCCTCTCCTGAACAATGAGGCTCATGTCGCTCATGGGTACTGGCGCGAGTGGCGGCTAGCAACGTCTTCAAATCAAATCAAATCAATTAACGGTTCTTAAATCCAGTTCAATATAATACAGGTACTGACACCAAGTACAGTACAAAACATTTACATAAAAACATCCGGTACATGCAAGTGGTGTACTTTCTGACCATGACAGTGCACGGCTTACTTACTTTATATAATGTTAAAGTGAAACATCTCCAGAGGAAGCAAATTAATCATCCCATCTCTGCGCCCCCTCCAACTCAAGACCAGCTCCCTAAGAAAGGAATTTGCCCCCATTCATTGGAGCAAACGCTCTCCCCCATAGAAGACCCACCTGGAAGGGCTATGCCTCCCGAGCAAGCAAAAAAGAAATCATAAAGGCTGTCTACTTATGTAAAAGTGGCGAAAAATATCAAGATACACCACAGTTAGTTGCACCTGTATTAGGAGGAGAAAAATCTGTAAAGAAAATTTCGTCGAGCGACCCGACCGGGTATCGATCTCACAACCCCAAGATTATAAAGCGAGCACACAACCACTAGGTTAAAAGGTTCGGACCAGTTAGACTGTTCAGTTATACACTCTATATACCTATATACATATCTACACATCACTCAATGGCCGTACTACTACACTCCTCCATCCTACCAAAGAACATTTGTATAAAACGTTAAAGAAATGAAAAATTATAATCCAGGTTCTTTTCGACTCTGCAGCCATTGCTTCGCCCTTGGGCTCCAATGGTAATCACCCTGGTCACAGCACCACTGTAGTAGGAGGAGAAAAGTCTGTATAGAAAATTTCGTCGAGCGCCCCACCAGGGGTCGATCTCTCGACCCCAAGATTATGAAGTGAGCACACAACCACTAGGCTAGAAGGTCCGGACCGGTTAGACTGGTCAGTTATATACACTCTATATACCTATATCCATATTTACACATAACTCATTGGCCGTACTACTACACTCCATTGAAAAGCTGGTGTTTTTTCACACCTTAACTGTTAAGTATCTGAATGATAACGATAAGGCTAGTGAGAACACCCTCTGGGAAAGCAGGTTGGCAAACCCAGACTCTGTGACTTCAAAACTGGGACCAACACCCAAAGGAAAGAATTTTCTCCCTATAGAGCAAATTTCCTCCCTTCAGAGTGGACGCCTCCCTCCACACACATAAACAAGAGGGCCATGAGGCCCTGAATCGCTCACCTGAACAATTGGCAAGGTGGCTTTTACTTATCATGTCTGAAATTGTCAAAATATGAGTTTTGGGTCAAAAGTCAAAGAATGACCATGACCACTTGTAATCATAAATCTTCATGTGCTCATTAAGACAACCATATAAACCATTTTTAGGCCAAAATCTTCAAAACTTTCCACGAAATCTTAAGTTCTAGCATCTTCCCATATTTGACCATGCCGCAAAAAAGGTCAAGGTAAACCCAAGGTCACCATTTGAACAGTCTTGCTGGTACTCTAGTACTCCATGCTATTTACCAAGTTTCAAGGCCATAGGTGTATTGGTTCTGGAGAAGAAAAATATTAAAGATTTATACCATAAGTGGTAATGGCGGCCAAGTTGGTCATATGACCTGGACCGTTTGAACAAATTTTCATTCAATCAACCCCTTGAGGCTCTATATGAAATGTGTTCACAATTGGCCCTTTTGCTTTTGAGGAAATGGTTGAAAATGTCAAAATGAGCGATCTGGATCAAAGGTTAAAAATGACCTTGACCTCTTGTACTCATAATTCTTCATGAACTCATTAAGCCAACTGTATACACCAATTTATTAGGCCAAAATCTTCAAAACTTTCCATGAAATCTTATCTTCTACCATTTTCCGATATTTGACCTTGCTGTAAAAGGTCAAGGTCAACACAAGGTCATAATTTGAACAATCTTGATAGTACTCAAGTACCCAATGCTACATACAAAGTCTCAAGGCCATCGGTCAATTGGTTCTGGAGAAGATTTTTAAAGGTATTTACCATATATGGGGGTGGCGGCCATGTTGGTCATGTGTCCAGGACCGTTAGAAAATTTTTTCATTCCCTCAACCCCTCGAGGCTCTATATGAAATTTGGTTTCAATTGGCCCAGTGGTTTTAGAGCAGATTGTTTGAAATTGTCAAAATTTGAGATTTCTGGGTCAAAGGTCAAAGAATGACCTTGACCTCTTGTACTCATAAATCTTCATGTACTCATTAAGATGATTGTATATACCAATTTTTAAACCAAAATCTTCAACACTTACCATGAAATCTCATGTTCTAGCATTTTCCGATATTTGACCTTGCCGTAAAAAAGGTCAAGGTCAACCCAGGGTCATAGTTTGAACAATCTTGATAGTACTTGAGTACCCAATGCTACATACCAAGTTTCAAGGCCATCGGTCTACTGGTTCTGGAGAAGAAGATTTTTAAAGGTTTTTTACCATATATGGCATGGTGGCCATGTTGGTCATGTGACCTGGACCGTATGAACAAATTTTCATTCCCTCAACCCCTGGAGGATCTATATGAAATTTGGTTACAATTGGCTTAGTTGTTTTTGAGGAGATTGTTTGATATTGTCAAAATATGAGAGTTCTGGGTCAAAGGTCAAAGAATGACCTTGACCTCTTGTACTCATAAATCTTCATGTACTTATTAAGATGACTGTATGTACCAATTTTTAGGCCAAAATCTTCAACAATTTCCAAGATATCTTATGTTGCAGCATTTTGCCATATAAAAGCATAAGGGAGCAAATTTGACCTTACCGTAAAAAAGGTCAAGGTCAACCCAAGGTCATAATTTGAACAATCTTGGTAGTACTTGTGTACCCGATGCTACATACCAAGTTTCAAGGCCATCGACCTATTGGTTCTGGAGAAGAAGATTTTTTTAGGTTTTTACCATATATGGGCATGGCGGCCATGTTGGTCATGTGACCAAGACTGTTTGAACAACTTTTCGTTCCTAAGGTCCCAGGAGGCTCTATATGAAATTTGGTTACAATCGGCCCAGCGGTTTCAGAGTAGAAGTCGTTTGAAAGTGTGGACGGACGACGGACGGACGGACGGACGGACGGACGGACGACGGACGACGGACAACGGAGCCTTACCATCCTATAAGTTCCCCCGGAGCCGCTGGCTCAGGTGAGCTAAAAAGGCCAGACTGCCAACCTGAGCAAGGGCGTAGCTACCTATACGGCAAATACGCAAGTGCGTATTGAAATTTTGTCAAAATTGACAAAATTTCAACACGCACTTGCATATTTGCATGCTGAAAATTTATAAATTAGACAAGATTTCAATACCAATTACCAAAGTGGCTGAAATACTAGCTTTCCCTTCAAGAAGTAGAGAATAAAACATGGTTGTGCGTATTATAAAATTGCCTCTAGTTACGCCCCTGCCAGTGAGTGCCAATTAAAGGTAGGTTCCTGAACTGAGGATACCAGTTCTGTTCACAAAATAAAGTTGTCTTTTTCTGTGTAGTATTAGATACTCTTATTGTTCTGAAACAGTTGCTACTGAGAAAACCGTTGGATTTTGTTGAAAATGTCGTTTTTCTCTGGTTTACTTTCTTTGGTTTAAACAATGCCTTGGAATTCCAGTTCTAAAAATAATTTTGACATATGTCTATAAGTGCGTAATTTCTAGCGTCATTCTCCAAAAGGTAAATTTTTCTCTTGTTGTGAGTTCTCCTAGAGGCCCTGGAATGGTGGATCGGTTAATACTAGCCCAAAATGCAATGCAGCATGGTGTCAGCCGCATTATCTATTTTTGGCGTGAACTAAAAATAGTGCTAACTGGTGTGCGAAGCAGAGTTAGGGAATCCCTCGTGAAATTACTTATCTAATACTTCTGGCTTTACACTTTTTAGTGAAACTTATTTGTTTCCTTGTTATAAGTGATTTCCGATAATCTAGAGAAAAAATCACAAAATTATGATGCATGCCATACTCCAGGAACCAACCTTTAAGGTAAACATGCAAGAAGACACATAAGTTGCCCCCCCCCCCCCCCCCCCCTTTGTAAAAATGGCAGAAACTTGCACACACAGTTTCTTTCTTTCTTTCTATACTCTGAGTACTGCTACACCCTCTCTCGAGGATTATGAGCAGGTGTACGATGTACACTCCAGTTTTGCAGGATGAACCTCCTTGTAGCCATGTAACTACAGAAGGGATCTTTAACCTGCACAGGGGATGTCTCTCCCTGCACAGGGGGCCTCCAGTTAACGTCCCGATCCGAAGGACGGCACACTTTTTTAATGTCATCCCTGCAAATGACATTAAGGAAGCGTGTTCGGACACCGAAATTCAAACGCCGTTACCCGGGTTCGAACTCGGGACCTTTAGCATCAGAGTTGCCTTACTTTAGTGCAGCATGGATGTCACACGAGGTGCACTGGTCTCTCAAGGACGTCACCATTACCATTATCGCATAAAATACAGTTTGCTTATCCAGATGAGTGCCACTCGGGCCAATTTTAACCAGACTACAAGCCTAGGGTAGCACTTCATCCACACCAAAGATCTTCAAGGACCGTAAAGAGTGTGTTCGCACAAAGGCAGTGCCTTAATTTCATATTATACCTATCAATGATACACCATTTGAACTGGATGTTTTCTGGCCATCTGATACAGGAGGCCGTATCAAACTGACGTTTTCTGAATCCGTATCACTATCCTTTAAAACGAGGCCACGTCTGAGTTCCAGCTTCAGGCGCGTCATTTTATAACGTGCATCGTAGAAACGAGAACCAGAAATCGGGACTAGTGACGTAACGTCAAAAAACACGTCAAAAGGCGCACTTTGATAGCTCAGTTGATAGCGTTTGCCTCATGACTAGCTAAATACTTCAGCCGCACAGGCTCGAATCCGGGTCGATGCATTATAGCTGGAATGCTTGGCTGTTCCCTAAGGTATATAATAAACAAATTATTATAATAGTAGCTTGATCTGGCGTACTGCATCACGTCTCGTGGATGAGCCCATACCATCGGATCACCCTCGACGCAAGCGTCTCGGGTGATCCGATGGTATGGGCTCATTCACTCGACGTGATACAGTACGCCAGATCAAGTTACCATTATAATAATGTGTATGTACTAAGAAAATGTTAACTGATTTACAAATTCTGACTGGTAAACTATCACTGGAATCAAATCCTAAACTTTTAATTATAAATGGCAGAAACAAAGGAATTCAGTAGATACATATACTTACAAACTGAGGTTTGTAATATATGTAACGTCGAAACGTCTTTTATCACATGAGGCCGTTTTATGATAGCCAAACAGTTGAAATGACGGCTAATGAATAGTAAAGCTATATTTAGTGCAATCCCCGTAAGATCTTTATAAGTTAGAATGAATAGGTTAATGCGAAAAACATACATTGACGCAGGCTAAGAAAATGGGCTTTAGAGAATCCGCATACACTTATCAGAGACTTCTTTATTAACAGCATCGCGGCATAAGTGATCCCTGAATAGGGATAAAGGGAGACTGGTAATTCTGAACAGAAACACAGACTGATCTTTTTTTCTCTGTTCGAACATACCCTAAGGCGAGTTTCCTCTAAGGCGACATAGTTTTTCAAGAAATCATTGGAATCTATGTATGGTGGATTCCTCATTACAATGCACTCATTATAAGATATTTTCTACTATGGCATCATTCCAGATTTTTTAGAGTATGCGGAAGAAAACGATATGCGTTGGCTTTGTGGATTATATTTTTTCCAAACTCGATTCCTTATCTATATTTTAGTATCTCCTGTAGTATTTATTTTCTCCGGAATCTTGACTTTACTATACGTTTATGCCAGTAGCAATGCTTAGGAATTAACGTTAATCAATTCTTGAAGCACACGGTTTATCTTAGCTCTTAACATTTACAAGAACTTGAAACTAATACGCCAAATACCTGGCTAATAAAGAGTCTATTCCATGAAATGTTTGCAGAGTAAGGATTAAGAATTACCCTGTACATGATATTTCTGTGTTTCATCTAGCTTGAATATCATTTAAAATCTTATATATATTAGTGGTATATATTATTGTACACGTAATATACATATTAAAAAAAATAAAGAAACTTGACGGTTTTTATGTCTTTATACTTTTGTGGGTTTTGAGATATCCCATATTTTCTATACTTTTGTGAGTTTTGAGATATCCCATAATAGTGTGTGTTTCCATTCCGCTGAACTTTAAAATGCGACAGGTAGCAAATGAATGCGATGAACACATTTACTCGTTTTGTTTTTTCGGTTTTTTGTTGTTGTTGTTGTTGTTTTTTTGCATATTTTGCACGTGCACAGGGTACATTAGTAGTTTTGCTGGCAAACTTATTTGTAGATGCTATACATTGACAGCCAACCTAAATTCAGACATCAACTTCCGATTTCTGCAAGATCAGTTCTGTGAATGTGAGAGGAATTTGCATTGAGATTCATGCAATGGCATTTTTTTTTGACACCTTATCTTTTCAAAACAAGTTTCTAGTTTTGCCAATTTTTCAAGTTTCCTAAAATTTTACCAGAATATCGAGCGAAATGAATACTGTATCAATTATTATTGTGATTCTAAGTTTTTACAAAAAAAAATTGATAAATTATCAACCGTCAAGTTTCTTTGCTGAGTATAGAAAGCTTTAAAAATATTCCAAAGACACGCTGAACGTATACCAGTATCTCATGTTGCTCAATGTCTGTCCTGGATAGACTGATATAAACGGTTTTCCACCTATACGAATGATAAGTAGCAATTATACCATGGTTTATCTGTCTGTACGAGGTAATAATCCACGACTTTAGCGACGTTGATTCAGTGTGAATTAAACCTTGTGTGCCTGCTGCGCTTTGCCCTTATATTGAGTTTCAGAAGCCCTTTCGTTTTGGTTTGAAATTTATATTGAATAGTACAATCTACTATTCCAGAACATCACTGTCTATGATACATTCAGTTGCTGCGAGCGGCTATTCCCAACAGGCACATGACGTTGAAATGACGTTGTACTGACGTCGGTGCGTCGTAATGACGTCGCATCGACGTCAGTGCGACGTAATTTTGACGTCATGTGCCCGCTGGGTTGGTATTTTGCGGAACGGAACGGAACAGAGAAATTCTACGGAATAAAACACTTTGTTAATTTACAAGATTGACAAGGAAGGTTATCATTACGCTTTTTTTCGTAAAATAATATGCAAATTTGGCAACAATTCATTATCTATTCTATTCTACTCTATCCCATAACCTTACTGTGTCGTTGGGGCACCACAGATGACTTCGAAACAATCCCTTTCCACCGTGTCCTGTCTTCAGCTGCCCTAGTTGAGCTGGCAAAATCCATCCCTGACCACTCTTTAATATTGTCTTCCCTTCTCTTCTTCTGTCTACCTCTTCTTCTTTTTCCTTTCACTGTGCCCTGAAGAATCGTCTTTGCTAAACCAGAAGACCTTGAGACGTGGCCAAACCATCTTAGTTTCCGTTTCTTGACCAGCACCAGGAGTTCATCATATTCTCCAATGGCTGCTTGGATCTTCCTGCGAACCACCTCATTGGTTATAGGCTCCTTGTACGAAATGTTCAGTAACCTTTGGTAGCATCTCATCTTAAAGGCCTGCGTTCTTTTCTCTAACTCTGCTGTCAAGGTCCACGATTCACAGGCATACAGAAATATGAAAATGACAAGGGAGCGCATAAGTTTCAACTTTGATTCAAGAGATATGTTGTTATCTCTCCAAACTGGCTTCAGCTTGGTAAGAGCTGAAGTGGCTTGTTCAATCTTTGAGAGAACCTCCTGTTTTAACCTCATCTGGGACAACTGCTCAAAGGTATTTGAAGCTGTTAACAGTGCCCAGCTTCTGCCTTTTTACCTTGATCTCCCTCTGGATGCCAACTGCACTGTTAGTCATCAGTTTGGTCTTCTCAGCACTGATCTCTATCTTATTCCTTGTGCAGGTTTGGTCGAGACTTTCAACTAGAGCTTCTAGTTCCTGCTCTTCCTCAGCTAGAGCGTCTATGAAATCGGCAAACCGCAGATTGGTAATGTTTCTGCCGCCTATGCTAACCTTTCCGTCATGTTCTTCCAGAGCATCAGACATGATCCGTTCGAGAAAAAATGTTGAAGAGGGTGGGTGACAGAAGACATCCTTGTCTTACTCCAACTGTTGTTCTGAACCATTCTCCTGTGCTGCCATTTATCAGTACTGCACTTGTAGCCTTGTCGTATTCATTATAATAATCAATAATTATTAATTTGAGAAACCAGGAGGTTGGATGAGTAACGGGGAGGATGGATTCCGTTCCGCAAAATACCAGTAGCCCTGCGAGCAATATTTTAAAGTTTTGCCATTTGAAACATTGGTTCACAAATAGGGGTTCACAGAGACATACTCAGGCATGAGTGGCTATGATTCCATTAGGAACCATGACAGTTGAGGGAGTGGACTCAGATTTAACATCCCATCAGCACATAAGTCATACGGAGACGGGGCCAGGATAGGAAACACTGTCTAGAATACACAATCAGACAGTCTCAAAGTTAAATGGGTACTCTTTCAGGGGAAGCAAATCCATCACTTTAAGTTTTGCGGGGGCCAAGTCTTAAAGGAAAGCTTTTGGTCCTCAAGTGTGATACATAAGTGTCATTTGCTATCTTTGATGGATATCTTCCCAGCAGGCACATAACGTTGAAACAACGTTGAATCAACGTTGACTCAAATTTGTGTGACCACTGGGTGTGAATAGCCTACAATACAAATAGTAAATTGCATTTTCTACTTCTTCCAAAGTGTAATTTATAAAGGCATAGGTAACCCTTTATTTCGCGCGTAAGGCTAATGACATCATCTGTACTTGAAAACACTTGATTTTTTCCATCCTACTTTTCTTAATTAGGTGCAGACATTCTTGTAATTCTTATTTTCCTGCATTTACATGTATCTGCTTTACGTCTATACATTTTTCTAATTATCACGTAAGCTGAAATTCCTGTAAATTTGTACTCAGGCTGCACGCCTACAACTGTAATTTGTTAACAATGTTACGAAAAATACATTTTGTCAGTAATGTACAAAGGATCCTTCACGTTGTGCGACAACAGATTTTGAGAACTTAAGCATCCGTCAAAATGCTGTCATTAGACAATGTTTCCAATACATGTAGGACATTTTAACCGCCACTGACTAGTTGGAACACGGTTCGTCCGCCTGTACGGCAGATAATCAACGTTTGTTATCGAGTGAATTATACCACCCTTACCAGAAAACGCCAACTTAATTAAGCACGAAATATTTCGCATTGAACAAGGTCTACACTGATAAGAGTGCTAAAAATTTTAATACCACCCGAACTCGCTAAAGCTCGTGGGTGATTCAACGTTGTGTGCCCAGTAGATAGGTTATAACATGGAACTGTAAAATTTAATTTCAGAGCCTGTCGACATGCCATTCAAACCACCGGAGCAGTCTAAATGTCCATTGTGTGGAAAGTCAGTGTATGCAGCCGAGGAGAAGATTGGTGCAGGAAAGAAATGGCATAAATTATGCTTCAAATGTGGTAAGTACATGGTTGTGCATACTTCGGGCATATACCTTTACATGCGCATATAACTTGTTTGTAAAAGATTTTTTATCAGAGGCCACTACATCTGAGCCCAGCTGACGCACAATATCGAGGCAATGTTGTAAATGTATCAAGATTCAAACACAGACGGTTAAAGTCAAGTTGGTCCATAAATACTTCAGCACTGTCCAAAACAAAACATTCAGAAGGGATGATTTGGTTTCTCACATCGGCTTAAAATTCAAGAGCATGACGTTGAATCGGCGTGTATACATTGTGGTTCAACTTAAGCTGACTGCTGGGGTGGGGTTACTGTCCTATGAGATGCACAACGGAATTCCAAAAGTTAAAAAGTTCTTTGAACTTTCTTTGAATCATCTATGTATTTCCGATTCAACAAACTACGACCGCTCGAGGGAAATAGCAAGTTACACCAATTACAAAAGAACTGTTTGAATTTATCATTCCTCGTTAACGAGCCTCACCACCTACCTGCATGGCATTTTTATATTCGCCATTAGTGTGGTGACTACACAATTACGACTGTACAGTTTGCATCACAGTGGTGCTTGAGATTCACAGTGTTCAAATTTTGGCTTTCCGTACTTTTGGATGAGTGAGAATTTGCTTTCCATTATCTGGATGCTTGATTAATCGTAACATATCATGTGATGCACCTGCTATAAGTAATCACAAATTATGGAAGCTAATTAAATAAATAAACAAATGAGCCACGACACGAGAAAACCAACAATTAAAGTGGTTGTGCGCCCAGTGCAGACTCAGATCAGCCTGGGCATCCGCCCAGTCTGTTTAGAGTCTTTGCTGTCCGCATGTAGGTAGCTTAGTCCCTTAGCTACCCTTTAAGCGCTTAACGAAGAGCCTCAGTGATCAGACTGGGCAGATGCCCAGGCTGATCTGAGTCTGCGCTGGGCGCACAACCACTTTGTTGGTTTTCTCGTGTCGCGGCTCAAATATTTAGACACAGCTGTCTTTGTCAAGATCAAATTTTCTAAATTGGCAAATCAAACTGTAGAAAATTGTAAAATTTCTTATGATCGACTGCTTATAAAATAATTGATTAACCAGACAGTTTCCCCTATGTACGCTATGATTACCTGATAAGCCTCAGGAAACATAATGGTTGGCCGTAGATCTAAAGGTGAATATATGTACCATTTTGACAAGGGAAACAAGTTTTGTAACTTCCTGTTTGCTTCCGTGGACAACGAGACCCTTTCAAAATGGGGTCCACATTTAACCCATTAATGCCTTGTGTCCCAAAAATGGGACATAGGCAAACGGTGCAGACCCAGATCAGACGCCGGAAAACGCGGCGTCTGATCAGGGTCTACACTTTTTGCATTTGACAAAATTGGTATTAATCTTCAAAATAAAACAAAAATTCTGTAAATAAACTAAACCTGGCACCCCCCTAAATGACAAATGGACTCATCCAATATATACAGATAGAAGAGTTCATTGGGCATTAATTGGTTAATTAAAGGAGTAATATATTTCCTTTAAGAGATGGCCGCATTGAAAGGGGTGGGGTGGGGTGCAAAAATGAAAAGAACAGAGTTGCTTTCCCGGAAAGTAAACCAAGTCACCTTAATGCTTACATTTATAAGCTTCTGAAGTTTGACGCCATTTTAACAACGGAGGCAACTTTGTCAGAATAGTATTTGCCTCTTTGGCACCTGAATCTATTGTCCAAGCGTGCTACCCTTAAAAGAAAGAATGTGCCTCTAGAGAAAGCATTTTTTTCCTGTAAGAGATTCTCCATATACTTAAGAAGTCAGATACATGTATTATTTCCCTTAGAAGCGTATCCAAACATGGGTCTTTCGAAACGAAACCTCCTCTTCTGGAGTCAGAAGAGAGCGATTTTTCCTCTTAAATGTTGATGCTTGAGACATTGTGCCATAGTCTGATAGAAAATCAAATCGATTTGCATATTACTTTTTACTTATACTTAATAATTCAGTAACTGACATAATTAAATTATCTCTTTTGTTTTAATTGCTCAGGGTCTGAGCCAGTAGTACACAGCATGACTTTAGATCTCGAAATCGGGACCCGATCTGGCCCCGAGGTTATAAAATTTGAGTACATTCTCAAACTCAAAATAAAGCACACTGACTGGCTTTCCGAGCAGCTCATCAGTGTGCTTCATTCTCAAACTCAAAATAAAGCACACTGGTTGGCTGCTTTCGAGCACATGCTCGAGATGTTCTCGGAAGTAGCCAATCAGTGTACTTTATTTTGAGTTTGAGATTATTCTCAAGATTTACAACCTCGAACCAGGTGCTGTACCTGTATGGCTTCGAGCAAGCCTGACTCCAGTCGAATCTGTACATTACTCTGCTGGTCAGATTACGTTTTCTGACAGCAATGGAATATAGATTAGATTAAACATATTTTATTGCCTTTATATACAATGGGGTTGGGCTACAAGTTCTCGCAACATTAGTTACAGCCCTCCCCCTATATATGGAATATATTAATTGAACATAGGATCTATAGCCAGACTGATCTTCGAGCCTCTTGACGTTTCTGTCTAGAGCAGTCCCTGTACAAGGGATTATAGATTGTCAGAAAATGAGCTTTAGTCATTTCTCGTCTCAAGTGGCATCACGTGAGTGGCATTAATTATAAAAAAAATGAAGTATCTGCCTTAACCGTCTCAAACATTATCTTCTCTACTTACCATGCTTACCTTGTTCTTGCTTGCTTGAACATATTAAACTTAATTTCATTTCTGCATTTCTTGTCAGTTTGATTTTGCACTGGCATAATTAAATGCCAATTTAGAACCAAACAAATTTGTAAAAGACAGGTTCAAGGCACAGATGCAATTCTTCTCCCAGAAAATTGCATTTTCATATGTTTACACCATCTGTTTTGGAGGAATTCCAATAACAGGTTTAGCCTCTCCACAGCCCAACTGACAGCATACAACTTCAATGAGGCAATAATATAGTTTCCCCACCACATATAAAATGGATCCTTAGCGAATATACCATCAATGCAAAGCCCAAGTACCAGAGCTTTTACGGTATTTCAGCATATATATGAAGGTTCAATTTGTATGTGAGCTAACAACAAAGGCTCTGGACTGCGCAGGCTGACCCGAGCATATGCTTTCCGAATGTGCGTTAAGACCATGTACTCCTGTCGCGTCCTATTTATATTTGCTGTATATTTCATGTAAACTAACATCTTTTCGTGTAAATTCCATCTGTATCAGTTTGTATGGATGGCAAGAAATGCTACTTTCTGTTTACCATAATTAACATCATCTTGGCTAAATTTTGCATGCATTTTATTACCGTTTCACTTCCGTAATATTGGTTGGCTTCCCGCTAAATTGCTTTCATCGCTGACTTTGTTAAATGTTTCATGCATTTTCATGTTCTATCAAGTGCCATTAAATCAAGATAGAATTTTAAGAATAGGAACTTAAGTAGACTAAACAATATGTTTTCTGTTATGTTCCTCAGGTCTTTAACAATTAAGTTCCCTTTTCTTTTCTTTTTGTTTGTTGTCAACGCTGACTGCAACCATTTGACAACGAAGCTGGGCGACTAATAATGGGCCCTCTGATCTGGCTCACTAATGTTTGCCGTGTAGTGTTCTGTATCTGATATAGCTTTTTTTTTATTTTGCAGGTATAATTTTTTTGCCCTTTAAAATGTATCTGGAAGGATTTCTTAAATTTAGTCTGAGTTTAATAAAACTATAAAGCGCCAGAGACGAAAATAGCAGGATTTGCAAATAGTGTATATCCTGGTTAGGTGGCTCATAATGCGCCGCCTCATCTAGATCTACACTGTTTGCCCTCTCGTCTTTGAATACTCAACATGATATATCTTGGACAAGGGATTTTCTGAAATTTTACAGACGTAAATGTTGTCGTCTGCTTTTTGGCACAGAAAGGGTTGAATAAGTGAAGATCTGCTATTTCTGAGATTTGATATTTGTTTCAGGTCTCTGTAACAAGTTACTTGACAGTACAACATGTGCCGAGCACGACGGGAAGGTGTATTGTAAGAATTGTCATGGCAAAAAGTTCGGTCCCAAGGGGTATGGATTTGGAGGTGGGGCTGGGGCCCTCAGCACTGAAACAGGAGCTCAGTTTGGAAATACCGAAGCTGAAATGACGTAAGTGCAGAGGGAACTTAGCACTTTATGCTCTGATATTTAGGACCATTAAGGTATCAGTCAGTGGAATCATAACCCTGTAAGCACGTAACGTCGAAACAATATCTATCATTCGATATTGATTCGACGTAATGTTGGTTCAAAGTTATGTGCACACTGGGTTGTTAGGTAAGAACAATGATTTGATGATTTGAAATAGGATCAGAAGAAAAAGAAGAAGAAAAAAATCTTCGTGTGCGCTAATTAATGAAACTGCATGCAGTTGAACAGTGGTTCTGCCATTCAAATATGTGAGCTGCAGCCATGATTTGGCAACATATCTCGAATGACGGTAGAAATAGATCGAACTGATTTCTTTACTTTTTTATTTGAGAACCTATTTTCTCACAAAAATAGATAGCTGAGAACCTATTATTAGTTCTTGTTTTGGCTCGAGCGGTAGTGTAAATTCCTTTGTTGTTAGGACAAAATTCCCTGCGCACAGAATTCACCAGTTTAGACTGCTAGAAGAGCAGTCTGGTCAAGATCTTCACCATGTGTCATTCAGCAAACCATTCCTCAACCGTCCATCAATAGAAAAATGGATTTGTCCAAACTGAACCGATGGACTACTCTATTTCAGATGTAGATAAAAAGTAGACAAGGGCGTAGCTACCTATACGGCAAATACGCAAGTGCGTATTGAAATTTTGTCAAAATTGACAAAATTTCAAACCGCACCTGCATATTTGCATGCTGAATATTTATAAATTAGACAAGATTTCAATACCAATTACCAAAGTGGCTGAAATACTAGCTTTCCCTTCAAGTAGTAGAGAATAAAACATGGTTGTGCGTATTATGAAATTGCCCCTAGTTACGCCCCTGGTAGAGTTCAAAGTATCGCAATACAAAGGATTACTATGGTGAGACGCTTTCTTAAAGAATTTTAAGAATGATGAATCTTACAGAAACAGGCATATTTCCCTGCGTTGGTTACATGCTAGAGCAAGAAACTAAACAGTGTTATTAAAGTGTCATTGTTTAAGGAACGTTGTGGTGTTTAGCACTCTCATGAACGGATTCAGAAAACCCCATTCTGTTTTTTTTTCGAACAGTGGAGATCCAGATAAAGCAGCTCATAATGAGCACCATCTGGATCTTCAGTGTTTGTCCTCTGACCTTTCAACTCTCAATATGATGAAAGTTGAACGATTTGAGCCGCGACACGAGAAAACCAACAAAGTGGTCGTGCGCCCTGCGCAGACTCAGATCAGCCTGGGCATCCGCCCAGTCTAATCAGAGTCTTTGCTGTCCGCATGGAGGTAGCTTAGACCCTTAGCTACCGTTTAAGCGTTTAGCAAGGAGACTGATAAGGCTGGACGGATGCCCAGGCTGACCTGAGTCTGCGCTGGGCGCAAAACCACTTCGTTGGTTTTCTCGCGTCGCGGCTCATTTCTTTTTAATTTTGGAGGCGTAAACTGTGTCGTCTGTTTTTTCGCTTCAATGATTAAAGCCCGAAATTCATTCGTAAATGATTTGCCAGGATTGTTTCTGTGGTGCCTACTTTGCAAGGGGCAGAATTAGAGCGATGCAAATTGGCATACAAAATCAAACTGGCGTTCAGCTAGTCACTGAGTTAGATGTCTCTGTTTTCAGTAATCGCCCACGTGATGCAGTGGTGAGCGCCGGACCAGGCCCACATTGTGGTCGCTGTGGAAAGACCGTCTATGATATGGAGAAAGCCGTTGGTATGACTGATGTGAGTTTTATATTACAGGCGGCACACAGCATTTTTAAAGTAACGTAGTATTGACGTTGGTGCTGACGGGCTTGAATCATTTTTTGTTGTTGTTGTTTTTTGTAGTGAACCCATGAATATAAAATGAATATGTACTTAGTCTACTTGTATAATTTTTCAATGACTGTTTTACCCAAAACAGTATGGCTCAAGCCCCTGTGGTGTGTTATTGGTGCAACGCAAGATGACGTATCATGCACACGGGCTTGATTCATATTGTTTTTGAAAACTTATAAAAAAACTATAATATAAACAGTGTCAATATGTATATAATCTTTACGTTTTGTTACCCAGAACAATATGATCCAAACCCCTGCGTCATATTGACGTTGATACGCACTAAAATTGGTTCTGGGCTAATAAGCAGAATATGTCTGTCTCAGGCGGTGCAACATTGGTGCACACTTACCTGCAAAGTGATGCTGGATGGGTGGCCGATATGACTACAAAACCTGTGATCTGCTCTCTATCGCGCCTACCAATCGCTCGCATGCGAAACCGCGGTTCAGAACGCAAATCCATCCGAGGAGTTTCCGGTTTTGCAGAAGGGGAGGCGAAAAGGTAAACAAATTTGACATCGGATTAAGGTTTGGTTTATCTATTTTATCTGCAAACTATTTATGCAAAACATAAGAATGCTATTTAGTCTCATATAGGTTGCTTCTTCCGCACATTGAAGCATTAGGCAAATGGCCTTGCATTTTTCCAGATATTCATTTAGTACGGCGAAGCATGTGTTCAAGGTCAGTCTCGGCGATATATACATGTAGGAAAAAGTCACATTCTCTTGTTTGATTTTGAGTGTCTGACCTTGTCAGAAGCAAAGAAGTCAACAGAACTACTGTATGCGTGAATCCAAACGTTAGAAGTAAGCTTTCCGTGATGAGCAGTTTAACATATTGAAAATATACGCAAGAACTTGACATCGTCAGCCCGGCTCCGCATGAGATAATAGAAAATGTAAATATTTTTTTTTATCAAACTTCTGAATAATAATTGTATCTAGACTAACATGAAATCTGTGACATATCATTATTTTATACATTGTAGATGACTTTCTGGCTGTGTGACGCCCCGTTTGTCCGTTAATGAGGTCTTTTGCAAACAGTCTCGTATGTGTTATTTGATGACTCGCAATTGTTTTGTACCTATGGATTTAAATTAATCTGAATTTTGGACTTTCGTGCATAGTGTCCGCAATATTTCACTGACCGCCTGCCAGAATTCATGTTAGTCTAGATCCAGTTATTGTTCAGAATCTGTTTTGGTGTTTGATAAAAAAATCTTAACATTTTCTTTTATCTCATGTTGATCCGGGCTGACGATGCCAAGTTTTAGCGTATATATTCTATGAAATAAACTGCCCATCACGGAAATCTTACTTACAAGGCTTAAATTCACGCATACGGTCGTTCTGTTCACTTGTTTTCCTCTGACAAGGTCAGACACTCAAAATCAAGCAAGAAAATGTGATTTTTCCTATATGTATATACCGCCTAGATTGACCTTGAACACATACTTCGACATTCTAAATGAATACTTTGAAAAATGCAAGACCATGTGCCTAATCCTTTCATGTGCGGAAGAAGCAATCTATATGCTACAAAATAGCATTCTTATATTTTGCATAAATAGTTTCCAGAGAAAAGAAATAACCCAGACCTTGAGCCGAAGTCAAAATTGTATACCTTTTGCAAAACCGGAAACTCCTCGCATGGACATGCGTTCTGAACCGCGGTTTCGCATGCGAGCAGTTGGTAGGCGTGCCTATGCATTTAATTACAAAAGCGGCATATTCTATTTAAGTGAGTCAAAAGTAATAGAATAAAACTTAAATTAATCGATAATAGTAAGAAATTTACTGTTCTATGTAATGTCTAGGCCTTAGAGCAATATTTTTGTCATCAGTGAGTGGTATTTGGGGGACGATGGGCTCGGGGTATCGTGCATTCTGAGGAATCTGAAAAGTGATAAGTGACGCTTCTGGTCAGATTGCGCTTGTCAGTATAATGGTGTCGCACATGGCCTAAGATCCCTGTTCACGCGACACCACTTACGTATTTAATTCATTCATTCTGTCTTATTTTCAGCCTTGGCATAAAATGTGCTGCAGCTGTAAGCTATGCGGTAAGAAACTGGATGCCAGCAATCTAAACAGACATGAAGCTGAAATATTTTGTAAAGGTATGTTTACTGGGAGATTTTTTTTGTTGGACACATGGCAGCAGGACATAGGACACGCATCCGGTCGCAATCCAATATTTCCATATCCAACTATTAAAATTTGACGTATTTCAAGCAACATAACCCAATTTCGTCTGTTTGTCTGGAGTTACCTCGCTTGTGCATTATTCCCGATATCATGTCGACGTGAGTCAAGAGAAGCATAATCATGGCTATGAAAAATAGAACGTTATCAGACAGGCATAATCTGGCTGCGCACAATGATTTAAATAGTCGCTGGAACAGTACATGTCATACAAGAAAGATGGTTTTAAAGCACTTTATCAAGTTGTAGTCATTGAATATTCTAACTGTAGTTACTAGAACTATCACATGTTTTAAACGTTCTGAAAACAGGAATTAGTGAGCTTCTGTAAAAAACATTAAAGTTCAAATATTTCAATTACGTAAAAATTTTGTTTATTTTATTGCGACCTGATCGTAAAACATGACATTTAGAGCAAAACAAACAGCGATTTTGAATTAAAATCGTTGACTTTAAATTTCTGAAATTAGACAGGCTGGCATTTATAGCTCTGGGCCCGGTTGTTAAAAACTAACGACATCGTTAGTTAACGAGACGTTAAAATTTCAAACGTTTTAAATATTTCAAATATGCCAATATTTTTCGTTGAAAAAAATGTGAGAAGCTTTTGCATTGCAAAAGCTTCTCACATATTTACAACAAAAAATATCAATGTATTTGGCTATAAAGTTGTAAAATACTTAACGAGTTGGCCCCTTAACGAGCTCGTTAGGCTAACCCTGCTTTGAACAACTTGGCCCTGATCTCTCTAACCATGTCTGGTAAACGTGCAGTTTCAATTTTGAAATTAAATAAAAAATCAAGTTTTTGCTAGTAGACAGCCAAAATGTATCAATGATAATAATGATATTCGACTCTATGTATGTAAGGCACAATGGTACAAAATTTCAGCTTTAGTTGGGTTATCACAAAACACCTGAAAGTGGCCAAGCCGAAATTTCGTTCTTCAAAGTTCCAGGAGTTTGGTGAAAAGTCCGCCATTTCGTTCACTTCAAAGCAAAAATTATGCACGAATACTCTTTATAACTGAGCCGCGACACGAGAAAACGAAGTGGTTGTGCGCCCAGCGCAGACTCAGATCAGCCTGGGCATCCGCCCAGTCTGAACAGAGTCTTCGCTGTCCGCATGGATCTAGCTTAGACCCTTAGCTACCCCTTTAGCGCTTAGCGAAGAATCTGATTAGACTGTGTGGATGCCCAGGCTGATCTGAGTCTGCGCTGGTCGCACAACCACTTGACAATGTTTGTTTTCTCGTGTCGCGGCTCATATTCTTATGGGTCGAATAACAATGTTCCGGCTGAATATTTGCATAAGTTTGGAATGGAATTTTATGTTTACCAAGCGTGTTAAAGCTCTAATCTCTCTAACAATAATTTTCTCTCCTTTTCTTAAAACTCTTTAGGTTGTTATTCGAAGAATTTCGGAACAACTGGCTATGGATTTGGAATCGGTGCCGGCTGTCTGTCGACTGGGACCTAAAATTCTTAGACCAATACTGACCGGTGGAGAAAAGAAAGAAAACTAACTCCAAAGGAAGAGCTTTCCCTTTCGATTATGCAAACAGCAAAGTGCCTACCAGTCTGAACATTCAACATGCAGTAGACTTTGTGGACTTTAATAATTCTCTGACCCTTTGAGAAGGTTGCAGAGAACAGTGAATGTTTGGCGACAGAACTTTGAAGGCTCTTGACAGATTCTGTAGATACGTGTACATGGACTGGTATTAACTTTTTTTTTTGCTGTTTTCATACCCGTTACAAAAGAGGACAGTCAGAGTAGGCTAGACGAAGATTAAGTTTGGCGGGAGAGTAAATTGCGGTCGCTTTCTAGATTAACAAGCCGTGATGCGAGAAAAAACGGTTTCTGTAAATGCGAATAGTAAAGCCTCAGAACATGCTATTTTTCTGCGCGTGGATTCGCCGGCTGGTCTGGGTCTTTGCTTATCACATACGTGCAATACTGCTCCTTTTCTCGTAGCGCGGCTAAGACGCTCATGCATGAGTTTTATAGATGCCTTTTGATTTACATGTATTTGTATAATTGTATAACTATTTATATATGCACTATGTGCATTTGGAATTAAAATTTTATAAAATGCTTCTGACTTTTAATATTTCCTCCATGTTACCTTTCAAGGAAAAGGCATATATCCGAAGTTATTGTTATTATTGTTGCAATTCTTGTAATGAGGTCCCCCAAATGACTCAGCAGTATGTAACTGTAAAAAAACAGGCTTGCTATATATACTCCTCCAAACAAGAAAATGATCATATCAGATGAAATATATAAGCGAATCTTTACCAAATTTAGTGCGACAGTAAACTGGACCAAGTTGTCCCTTAATCAATATTTGTGACCTATTAGGGGAGAGAACCAATCTAGTACGACAGGTGCGCGTTTCTATGTTTAACTTCCTTAGACCCCAAAGCTGAAGCCAAGTTGAAGAGACAATGACATATCTCTTGGATCAAAGGTGAAACTTAAGCGCTCCCTTGTCATTTCCATATTTCTGTATGCCTGTGAATCGTGGACCTTGACAGCAGAGTTATCGAGAGAAAAGAACGTAGGCTTTTGAGATGAGATGCTACCGAAGGTTACTGAACATTTCGTACAAGGACAATATAACCAATGAGGAGGTTCGCAGAAAGATCCAAGCAGCCATTGGGGAATATGATGAACTCCTTACCTGGTCAAGAAACGGAAACTGAGGTGGTTTGGCCATGTCTCAAGGTCTTCTGGTTTAGCAAATACGATTCTACAGGGCACAGTGAAAGAAAAAGAAGAAGAGGTGGGAAGACAATATTAAAGAGTGGACAGGAATCGACTTTGCCAGCTCAACTAGGGCAGCTGAAAACAGGATAATGAGGAAAGGGATTGTTTCGAAGTCATCAGTGGTGCCTCAACGACCTTGTAAGGTTATGGAATAGAATAGAATGGAAACCCCAAACGTTTGAAAGTTAAATGTGATAGGCAGGTTTTGGCAGGCAACGACCGTACCTCTCCGAGATTCCGCGAGACACAGCAGCTGCAGACATCAGATAAGAGACGCCTACGTATTAACTTACGAGCGCAGGAGTCCCTAACCGAGCCACCTGAACGCCTGCATTCTGTGAAAAGGCGACAGACAAAGCCATCAGGCAAGCGGACGTACTAAACACCGCAAGGTAGCAGAAGGTACCGCAAGGTAGGCACAAGGTACCACAAGGAAGGCACACTCTGGTACAGAGTATAATATATAATACTCTATCCGTTCAGTATTTTTTTAGCGTTTTTACTCTTTATAACCAATGAGGATCCAAGCAGCCATTGGAGAATATGATGAACTCCTGACGCTGGTCAAGAAACAGAAACTAAGGGAGTTTGGCCACGTCTCAAGGTCTTCTGGTTTAACAAAGACAATTCTCCAGGGCACAGTGAAAGGAAAAGAAAGAAGAGGTAGACAGAAGTAGAGGTGGGAAGACAATATTAAAGAGTGGATAAGGATGGATATAGCCAGCTCAACCAGGGCAGCTGAAAACAAGACAATGTGGAAAGGGGTTGTTTCGAAGTCATCTGTGGTGCCCTAATGACCTAGTAAGGTTATGGGATAGAAAAGAATAGAATAGAGTCTTTCTCACGGCTTTGTTACGCTTGCCTCGCCTTGGTTTTGGAAAGGCTTGTGTACTTTTCACAGTCATGAAAGTAAAATTTTAAATCTCGACCACACCGAAATTTCCCAAGACTTCAGCCTGTGATTGAAATGCAATCAGCGTGGATCCATAGATAGCATGAAGAGCAGCACATACAGTCGTTAACACGATATGAGCCGCGACACGAGAAAACAAACAAAGTGGTTGTGCGCCCAGCGCAGACTCAGATCAGCCTGGGCATCCGCCATGTCTGATCAGAGTCTTCACTGTCCGCATGGAGGTAGCTAAGACTCTTAGCTACCCTTTAACCGCTAGGCGGATGCCTATGCTGATCCGAGTCTGCGCTGGGCGCATAACCACATTGTTGGTTTTGTCGTGTCGCGGCTCATATGTTCCTGATTTTTTTTTCGCTTCCCCATTATGCCCTTTCAGTGTTAACTCTGTCCAGTAAGTGAGTAAAGATACTTATGAATGTAATTATGGCTTACTGTTTAGTGAGTTCAATCATTAAACAATCTTGTTTTATCTTCCGTGTACCACCTTGTGCCTGTCTTGTGCTACTTTGCGGCACCTTGTGCCTGCCATGCGATACCTTGTGTTATCTTGCGGTATCTTCAAGGCTTGTGCTACCTTGCGGTATTTAGTGTGACCCCAGGCAACAGATGAAGATGCAGCGAGAACTTGCAACAAGTTAAAATAATCCAAAAAGAATGGAAGCCAAACTCCGCTAAGACTCAGACTCATTACGCTATGACAAGTCAGTCGAATAAACAAAAAAAATACTGTTCCGTCTTTGAAATTATGGGTATACAATGTTGATTTTTATGCCTGTAAAATACAGGCTTCACAAAGCCTTAAGAGCTTTTGACCATTACATCATTTTCTATGAAATAGAAAACTATCAGAAAGCGATAAGGACGCATACTTTTCTTGATATTCATTTTCCAAATTTAATGGAAAAGCCTGTGTCATTCTCCATCTTGTTCTACTGATTTACAATATATCAAATAGTTTGTTTCTTTCCATGGTCAGATTCCAACACAGCTTCAAAGAACAAAACGCTCCGAGTCGGATTTCATGCATTAGGCTAACATGACCAAAATACACAAACAACAATCAGATTAGCAATATTTATTAGGATGATATTCTTCTACATGCCAAAAATATTTACTGCTTGGAATGAAGGTATCAGAACCACAGGGGCTTGTATCACACTTCTTTTCAGGCTGCAGCCATAGGTGTATAGGATAGGGCCTGTATCACTTTTTTCAGGCTGCAGTCATAGGTGTATACACATAGGTGCATACACCTTTGAATGCAGCCTGAAAATAAAGTTTCCTTTTAAAAGGAAAGACTTGCCAAGTTAGCGCTCATGTAGTTCAATGTTTGTGGTATTTTGTGGTTTATGATTTGTGGTCTTGGGAGATGGTATCTTACTTGGAGACACTTTTTTCATTTAAAAACGTCCACAACTGTAGTAACAATGAGGTTACGCTACATTCTGGTTGTTCTGACAATCATATGATAACCTTCAGTAAAAAGGTCAATTTTTGTATTACCGCTATTGAAAAATATTTCATAAAAGCGTTTAGAAATAAGGATTTTCGTATTCTGTTATGTATTGTTATATAAGAAATTTTAGGACATTAGAAGATTTACTGGGAGTTTCGTGCTGTTTTTTGTGAACTAAGCAGAACTGTGTTTGTACTTTGGAGCAAATGGACTACACATAACTGATGAAGTGTAATGAAAATAGACCAAAGGGTATTCAAGTTACAGAGTGGACAACAAAATGTTAATGGGCGTACAAACATACGGACAGAGACAGATGGACGGGAATTCGATTGCTATATTCCCTGAGCCGTTCGGTTAGGACAAAGTTATGTTCATTATTAGATCGTCAAGTCTTGATGTTGAAAAAATGCATCTTACATTGGAAAAGTTCTTTTACAAGTCCCTTACACATAAGATGATATATGGTTCATGACTGCTGATATGAGAAGGAAATAGTGGAAGTAGTTCGTCCTGCTAGCCTCATTTGTGACAGATTGGTAGGAAAAAAATCTTACCGTCCGCAACAATGGCTGTTATTAAAAGGGGAAACACATTTAATGACTGTTTGTCTCATTGTTTCTGTTGAAGAAAAGCTGACTACCACTGAGAGGAGGTTATAATGAAAATGATAGTTTCTTCCCAAACAGTTGCCATAGATCGTCTGCAAATATTCAGCTTATTCTTTTTAGTATATTGTCATCACTGAGTTCAGTTATAAGTAGTGGTTAAGCCTGTGGTATGTTGTTGTTGTGTTATTGTTTTACGTGTACGGTAAACAGCTACAAGGACGGTCAGTTAATTTAACTACAATATTCCTGGGAAGGCTTAGCCATCCTAAGCGCTCAACTATTACTAAGTGCACTAGCTTTCGCCAGTAACTGATAGTTGCACTTCTTGACTCAGCGGAAGCGGAAACGAGAGTAAGTGGCCGGACTGAATATCGAACCAGGGACCTCTGTTTTTTAGTTAAACGCACCATCGACTGCACAATGCGGCCCAGCAAGTCTGCGGTATAGAGTATAACTGGTAATTGGTAATGATTACAAGTCATTGTATTTTTGTTGCTTCCACAGGATGTTTGTTTTCAGAATCTAGCGTGTTGTCCTTGGTCATCACATATTTTTTCATTATATAGGGATTTAATGCAAAAGAAAAAAGAAGTCTTCTATATTTTAGTAGTTGTTTTATTGTCCACGATAAACAGCTATGATCATGTCGGGACGGTCTGTTACCCTAACCACACTATTCCTGGGCAGGCTTAGACCTCCTAAGCGGTTAACCAGTACTAAGTGCACATACTTTCACCAGTAACTGACAACTGCCCTTCTAGAATCAGCGAAAGGAAAAACGAAAGTATGCGGCCGGACCGAGTATCGAACCCGGGACCTCTGGCTCTTGAGTCAAAATGCGCTACCGATTGCGCTACGCTGCCTTGACCCTCTTAATTCTATTAACTTATATTCAAAAAGGAAGGTAACTGTTAAAATGCATAGGCCTAGAAAATAATGATTTGATGGCAACTGTAAGATACTGATATTTTCCCACACATGTTGTGTTTCCTGAATTGATTTTTTTTCAATAAGACACTTACATTAAACTGAGTAACACTGTACGTTTATGAAAAAATAAGAAACTGAATTTCAAAGTACGCTTATGAAAAAATAAAAAATAGTATCTAGTAAATACGATCAAACACCTTGTCTGTAAAACCAGTAAATGCTTTTAAATAAGGCTGTTGGCACAGACCCTGATCAGACTGTTCCAACCAGTAGTCTAATTTGGACACTCTACACTGTTTGTACAGGCATAACAACTATTGTTGAAATATTTCAGTCCAAGTTTACAAACTTCAGAGTCCAAAGTCCAGGTTTTACAAAGCCTGAAATCCAGGTTGTACACAGCCCCAAGTCCAAAGTCCAGAGTCCAAGTCCAGTCCATATTTTACATAATGCCCGCGAATTGCGCATGTCGTTATTTGACCTTATTTGACAGTGAACAATCAAGAAATATTCAAACACACCGGATAGATCAATAAAAAAATAATAATAACTCATGTTTTCAGTAAGGCAAAAGATGCTAGACATGTTCGATTATTTAGTGTGCCAGATTGTGGCGTGTCGTTATGTTTCGGTGCTTAGGTAAACGAAACAGTCAAACGAAGTTGCGCCCCGTAGACGCTCTCCATATATTGGTTCTCCACTTGCAATTATGGACCATTCTCGAAGCTGGGAACAAATCAGCGTCTTCCGCTGGAGTGCGCATGACAGGAAGTCTTAACCTGTCTGAATATATGGCTTGCCGCCGAAGCGGCAAGCCAAAAAGTGTGATACAAGCCCCTGTGATCAGGCAGTATTCGCCAAAGTGTTTTAGCAGACGTCAGACGTTTGGCATCCTGTTACAAATCAAGGTGTCGATAACTTGATTAGCTTTTGAGCACATTTAATAAATTTCGGTTGAGTTATTCCCCTTTTTCGGACATAGGCATTTTTTGTAGGAAAAAGCTTGTGAGCAAAATAGCTGAAGAACTGCATAAGCTAGGATCTTTATATTTAGCATACAGGTTTGGGATAGAGTGATTAACGTTTGAGCATATTTGGTAATTTTTTTGGTTGAGTAATTCTTTTTCAGACATAGGCATTTTATATAGGAATAACCTTGTGAACAGAGTATTTGAATAACCCCTGAAGCTATGATCTTTATATTTGACATACACTTACAGGCTAAAGTGTTGATGAACTGATTAACTTTTGGGTCTATTTCATAAATTTTCAGTTGAGTTACTCCCATTTTATCAGACATAGGCAGTTTGCATAGGAACAAGCTTGTGAACAAAATATCTGAAGAACCCCTAAATGAGGATACTTATGTTTGGCATGCATGTTTGGACCAAGGTACAAATGAAGTGGTTAACTTTTGAGCTTATTTCATAAATTTTCGGTTGAGCTATTCCCCTTTTTCAGACATAGGCATTTTGTACACGAACAAGCTTGTGAAGAACCGCATAAGCTAGTATCCTTATATTTGGGATTAACGTTTGAGTGTATTTGGTATATTTTCGGCTGAGTTAATTCCCTTTTTCGGACATAGGCATAATGTATAGGCTCTAGCTCGTAAACAAAATATCTGAAGAACTGCTTAAGGTAGGCTCCTTATACATGTATTTGGCATACAGTTACAAACTAAGGGACCGACCATTTGATATTCTGGGGGGGGGGGGGGCCTGGTATATTTATCAAAAAAAATTCCCTTGTCTTTGGATATGCAAAAAAAAAAATAACCTGGCTCATAAGGAGGTTCAAAAAAATAATCTGGCCTCAAAAGTAAGAGAAAAAAATAACCTGTCTCCACCCCAAATTTCAAAAAAAAAAATATAGTCTGCTGATAATTCCATTGGAATTGAGTTTTTATAATGTCTCAGACCCCCATATTTATAGTAATATTTTAATATTGTCTACAATTGGTTTACACCAGCGGGCCCGCATGTGCATACATTTACAAAAACATCCTATACGACATTCACATACATGTATTATTGATCTGCCACATTACTAAGTAAATGTTTCCGCTAAAACTGAATTGCAAAAGAGTCACTAGCTTATGGGAGACAAAACCATTATGGCAAAATAAACACTCTAAAAGGCAAAAGTCCTAAATATAAAAACCCTTATTTTTATCATCATTCCTAGTTTTTCTCTATTGTTTCCAGACCCCCCTTTGTTAACTTCTTAGCACATAACTTTCAGCCATTTTATTAATTGCCATTCATGTATAATGTGACTCTATCATGTAAGTAATGTGACTCTATCATGTAAGTATTTATAAAACTTTCTAAAGTACGATTAAAGCATCTTTTGGCATATATTGGAATAGAAAAAAAAACACTTAAATTCCTAATGTTAGACCTAAAACTTTGCCAAAATAGCCCTAAATTTTGGCCAAAATAGCCCTAATTTAAGGCCTAACTCATACAGGGATGTTTGTATCTGTACCTTAGATGAAAAGAGTAACATGCTCCAGGCACTGGTTTGCAAAAGCAAGCTAAGCTATGCCCTTGGCCTGGTTAAAGACAGCACCATGTTCTTTTTGTGAGAAAAAAAGGTGTAAAATTACTGATGTGGGTAAAATAAAAGGATATTAAGGTCAAGTAAACAAAGATCTGATAGTTCAGCTATAAAATTAAAAAAAAAAATAACCTGTTTGAGTTAGTTTGTAAAAAAAATAAATTAGCTCCCACAAGGTGAAAAAAAAAAGAAATTGTTTCCAGGGGCCAGTGAAATAAAATGTCGTGTTCCATCAAGAATACCAGCCCCCCCCCCCCCCCCCAGAATATCAAATGGTCGGTCCCTAAGATCTAGATGAGCTGGTGAATACCCATTTCTGATTATGAGATGAATCTCCTTAAGAGGCAAGCATGCGGTTTGGGGCATAATGTTTCATAAACTTTATCCAACAAATACTACAAACATGGTTCTCCTACAATGAAGGTCATGATATCAAAGAACAAGTGGGTCGGGTACGAGGTTTTAAGTCATACTTTGCATTCATCCAATCAGATTACGCCAAATATCTGCTGCGGTCTCTTTGTTGACATAAATTATTTCCGGCAATAAATTGTCAAAAAGTGCAGAAAAAGTGTGAACAATGGCAGGAGTTGTGTTGGAAACTCTGAGCTGGAAAAAGTTGACAATACTTGGAGTTACTTTATTAGTTTTGCTCATTACATTTTTTCTCATCGGAGGCAAAATAGGTGAGACCATATCGTGGGCATTTTTGTATTTTATTATGCATTTTCCAAGCAGTAATTGGTGGGTGGGGTGACCAGTTAAATGAGTGAAAATGAGTCAGTCAGTGCAAGTCTTTGTTCACCAAGCGTTTTTGTTTTTGATACCTTTGGAGGAATTTTCAATGATAATAGTTGTATATATTATGTTGTCAGTGAGTGAATTTACTGAGAATCATAGTTCTATAACATAAAACTTGCCACTCTCTTATTTAATATTTCATTTTATTATTCCTATTTTTATTCTGACGTTTTCATTTCTACTTTCATTTTCATTTCTTGGAGAGTGACGTTTTATCTACCATCTACCTGAAACCAGAGCAAACACTTTTGATCAAGTCTGGAGAAAATAACAGCTGAATAATAAAGATCAATTTATAAGCTGTTAATTATCATTAAACTTCAACGATTTGATCGCTCCACTTTGTCAGATTGATCTGGATTCTTTTGTTAGGGTTTTTCACTTTCCACTGGCATCCATTTTGTTTGAGAAAAGTCGGTAAATACAAAAATGATAATTTTGAACGAAATTAACAAATACAATAAAAAAGGTCTGTAGAAACACCTTACAATTTAATATGGTGTACAAATATTTATTTTTGCGGAAAGAAACACTACATATGTGAGATGTAGTTGTTTTTACACACATATATTCAATGGGATGAAATATTCTAATCAAATCTATATTAATTTTATTTCGCCAAAGAAAAAAATTCTTGCTTTAGGAATCTGTTGCATTGTGGGATTTGTTTGGATTGCAGGCCATTGCCAGTTACGGGAACTCTCATTTCTGACGATTTTAATCGTTCTTTCTCACAATTTTCAAGTTAACAGTTCATGGTAAGTTGATAATTGGTATGTCTCTAAACAAGTTTAACATGTACTAAACACAAGCAGGTCTGTTTGGCTTGTTAAAGGCGATTTCTTTCCACGACATCAACCGATGGTTAAAGATGCAAATGCAAAACCTCAATGGTAGATGAGAGATCGGGTATTCAATGAAAGTAAAAATGTAAATATCAGTATAAAAACATAAAATATGGACGTCAGAATACCCGATATCTCATATTATGGGAGTATGAGAATCAGTGACCCAGGAGAGGGAATGAATGAATATGATACAGCTTCAGTGATTTTTTTCATTATTTTGGGAATGGTGCCAGAGCCCACGGAATTGGGAAAAATTGCGTCGTTTTCTCCAAAACTTTGGAATTTCAGAAACACTTTTATTTCGCCTCAAGTGGTGGGATAGGGGACATGATACTGAATATATAACATTTTTACATTCAATTAGGCCAAAAAAAAAATGTCTTGTTTCCGGAAACGTCACCAAAAACAATAGGGTCGGTAGGTAGGAAATTTTTTTTATTTAGAGATTTTTTTTAAGCACATAGCTGTGACTAAACCCCTTTTCAAATGGGTGGAGTTCTTCTAAAACTGAATTCACTGAGCGCAAGTGCGCAACGCTTCTGACTGATCTTTTCGTCGAAGCATGCTGGCATTTCTCAATGTAAACAGGTTGTGCATTGCAGCAGTGACCTATAAATACAGTGACTCACGTCTTCACCTTTCGGTCCAAAGAGGCGTGTCGCGCATGCGACTGCAGCGCCTCCTACCGGATCGCCATTTTTAATACAAGCTGAAAAAGCTTGAATTTCTGTCAAAAGTTAACGGCGTGCATCGCCCATTTTATCGGTGTTTTCATAGTGAAATTATTATGCAATGATAAGGTAAGCTTTAAATTTTATAATGATGTATTAGAATATAAGTTTTGTGATGATTTTGCTTGGTTTTAGAGTTCATTTTTAACGATGTAAATTGAGAAACTTTGGTCACTCGAAACAAAATGGCGATGACGCTGTAAAAATCATCCCTTCTTTTATGATGTACTCCGTCGTTAATAAGGTTTTAGGTAAAATTTTAGCATTAGAAAACGAAAAGGGAAGGACCAAAATGTTGTTTAATATCATTTTCATGACAATTATTTACTATTTTGATGGTCTTATGACAGTATAGAAAAAGGCTTATTTAGGAAAGAAGCGAAAACCGGCAAATCAGGATGTTCAAAACCCCACTCCCCCGTTTTTAAATAAAGCTTCCAAAATAACTATTTTTGAGCCTCACAATGATATTTTTCATAAAGTTGAATGCCTTACAAATTGTTAGAGTGCTATTTTATGCAATTTCGTGCCGATTTAATGGGTCAAAATAATCTTAAAATAAAACTTGTTTTTCACAGTTTTCGCCATACATCAATGAGTTCAGAGGGCTGGTTAGTTATGCATTGAAGAATTTGTCGGCGACCAAAGTTTCTAATTTTATATCATTACAAATTAACCCCAAAACCAAGCTTAATAATCACAAAACTTACTATTCTAATACATCATCACAAAATTCAAAGCTTACCTTAAAGTTGAATAATATGTTGATTACATAAACATTAATGAAATAGGCGATTCACGTCGATAACTTCTGACAGAAATTCCAACCCACTCAGCTTAATTAAAACCTATGTCACTGACTTACTTCAATTTTCAATGCATGCATATTCTCCTAAATAAGAGAGAGCCAAGATCAAAATCCTCATCCAAATGCAAAATAAAAAAGTTTCCCGTATTTATATTGAAAAGCCCTCCAGCCCGTTTTTTCGCGTTTTTTTTTTTTTTTTTTTTTTTTTTTTCTTTCTAACTACGTCAAGTAAAACTACCGTATAAAACTTGGCAAGTTTGGTATCAAAATTTCGGAAATTAAGTACACAATTTAACGCAAACGTTTGTAAGAACACATTATTTATATAGATAAAATAAAACAATGATGATATAATAATGTTTCTAAATGCGAAATAAGCGGTCGACAGAATTATCGATTTTTTCAGCCACTCACCTGTCCAGCGGCACGACAAGCGTCTATTGGAAAAATACCTATATTTAACGGGAGATGCGAGTCACTATATATAGGTCACTGATTGCAGGCGAAGTTGGGTGATAACTTCGCCTTGGGGCTCATAACTTCGCCCTGGGTTTCCCGAAAAGCGAACGCCCTGTTTTTCTGGGTCGTAAGATCAATAATTCGTCAAAATGACTGGCGCCAGTATATCAAATTTCAATGCCAATTAACAAAGCCCCCTTTCAATTACCAGCGTTAATCCCATCACCGACCCTGATTGAGCTGTGATCTCGATAGGTGTTGCCGACATCAAGTTGGTAAAATTAACACCACGACAAAGCCAAACGGTAGTACAGTTAATCCACTAAGTGACGCGTAAAAGAGCTTTGATCCCGCTACATTTTGCCGACTTAATCTATCCATCTGCTTTGGCGGCAGGTGTAAAGCGCATTCTGATCATGATCTTTTTTGATTTCTTACGTTATGGTATAAATTTTCTTATCTTTCAACTAGGGCAATAACGAGCAGAGTAGATACGACATGACAGTCTTCACTTAGGCAGGCTAATAAAGTCTGTCACATTCTTCGAAGTTCAGAATGTTAATGCTGGCCGTGACAGCGCATCAGGTTATGATCTACATCGTTCATAGAATTTTATGATTGCGAAAGTTCTGTGAACAGTGTAACCCCGACGCCGGGCTGCACTTTTCGCAAATGCATTACCCGAGACTTACTCAACCCAGTAGAATCGTAGTCGTCGTTGTTGTCACATATTCAATATCGTTTTCGGGATGAACCCGCAAATGAACAATCTCATGTTTCAAAAAAAAAAAAAAAAAACATGCAAAAATTGGCGACAAGTGCGAGTTACGCAATTTTATCAATGCAAACGCGATTACCGTGCGTAAAACCAGTAGTGCAATGGTTAAAGACGGTAGCCATTGCACGTTAATAGGTCAGGCACGTTCGTCTAATCCCACTTGTTGATATCAGCTTCAGATCAAAAGACGCCGCCGTCTGACACATGCATCTCAAGGTGTCAGATCGACCCGAGAGACGTGTGAAGGTATCTTAACCCAGACATACGCTGATACGAAAGACTCGTATCAGCCTGCGCAATATTGACATGCGATTGGTGTTTCCTGTCCGCTAAGAATGTCTTTCTGATATGAGCGTCACCGTTACCCAAGAAAAGCGAATGCTTCCTCTTGGCATGTTCCATAAGATACATTTTATTTGGTACAGGTCATGAGTTCACCGGACTTACCATGCAGCGAATGTCAGCTGTGAGTCAAAATATTTTCTTTGTGTTGGGTAAAATAAGACCTTACGCCATCTGTAACTGAAGTTCATCAGAGTCTTCCTTTATAGATTGTTCATCGAGTTAGCTTAAATCAGACTTTGGGAGTGTGCATGTTAATCTGCATTGTATCCACACGCCGTTAAGTACCCTTTTAAAGTAGCCTTCGAAGTAGTAAGATCACTTCTACGCGTTTGGCAATGTGGGTGTGCAAATGTCCAAACCAGCCTGCGCAGTCTTGTCCTAATGGTCAGATTTTGTTTTAATATACAGCCAGTTGTCTCGGAACTAGACTGCACTATGTACGGTGCTGGTGTAGAATTTACTTGAGAAAACTCAGACCGGCATTGAGCCGACGATCAAAATCGCGACTTCTGATCAAAGCTTTTCCGTACAAACAAGCTACGGACAGTGCGGAAGTTATATAATAGAGGAACAAAACTCGGATAAGCCTGCGTATCCGCGCTGTCAGAATCTTGTCTGTTCGCATCAATTAACTATGAATTCTGAGAAACATATAGACAAGGCGTTGACTTTGAACAGTCTCTACAAATGCGCAAGCTATCGGAGACTTCATTGGTACATGCAGTGTCGCAACACATAGATCATTCGTCCAGACTTCAAAGACACCCCTAGACAAGTGGCACATGCAGATTTGTACTTGTGTGTCACGAGGAAAGATACTGGGTGCATATGCAAAGAGAACTGACATAGATCAGCCTGCAAGTCCCCGCAGGCTTATCTGAGTCCTTTCTGTTCACATCTAACGTACATGAAATCTGACGGAACCGCATTACAGTCAGTATGTGCAGATCTGCATCTTTATCTATAATTGGGCAGGGGAAAAAGAAGTTAACAAGGTCCTAACTTTCAGTTTTAACTATGACAGGACATGAAAAAAATCATGAATTTCTCAAGTCGCCTTGTTTCTTGAGAAGTCGCTTAGCTTCGGCAGAACGGCGAAGTTATTTCGCCCAATTTTTTTTTGCCCAGTGCACACCCTGATGTAAATCGCCAGCAACGCACGATGACGCCATCTTGATGGAAGACATGATTGCAGTAATGGTGGTATGCGCCGTTTGGCTTACTGGCTTACGCCATGGGACTTGTATGAAACAGGCCTCATACTTTTCAGGCTTCTGCAGGAATTCAGGTTTTCATTTCTTGAATTTTACTTGATTTCAGGCTTTGGTTTTTAAGTTTTCAGTGTTTTTTCTGCTTAAAAAGGGCTATTTTAGGCTGCGAAAGCAGGCATTTCAGGCTTGGAAAAGCTTTGTCAGTATGAGGCCTGATGAAAACCAGGACTACCGAACCGGGACTGCCGGCAAAAACGAAGGTTGCCGATTTTTACCGATAGCGAGGCGCCTTAAAAAATTTCAAGTCGGGTCCAAAAAAAAGGGGTCGGTCAGGTTTCCGGAAACAAGACATTTTTTTTTTTGCCTTATAGCTGTATATCTACCAGTTCTCTTTTAAAAGCAAGCAAGTAAAATTTTGCTTGAACGATAGTCCCTAGAAATTTTTTTCTGCGATTGGGAATTTTTCAACTTGCAGTTGGGAAAAATAGACACTATTTTGAATTGGGACTGGTGCCTTTTATGGGCACCACTTATATGAGGAAAAATCACTGTGCTTGAATGAAACATAGTTGAAATTTTGCAGATGTAAAGTTTGTCATCTGCTTGTTGCTGCTTTAATGATTAAATTGCTTATATCTGAATTTCAGCTCCATCCCCATCTAATGTGATTGTTGTCCAAGGAACCCATTGTGTCAATAAAGGAGGACAAGCTAATATTAATGAATGGTTTATCCCAAGAGGTGGAAATGAAAAGTATGTATTTTATTATTCAGTCCCTGATTTATTTACCATAAAAGTTCTAATCATTGGGAAAGATAGGGCTGAGCAATCAGTGCAGACCCAGATCAGACTGCTCCTCTAGGAGCAGTCTGATCAGGGTCTTCACTATTTGCTGTTCCATCTGCAATATATTTTGGACACATTTATGAATTGTAAAACCAAACTGATCCTTACAGTAATTATTTTAGAAGTCCCAATTTTTAGAATTTTTACAATATCATCTATAAAATAATGGACTCTTCAGTCTGTGAACTTGGACAAGTTTATCGGTTCTTTTAGTAAATGCTGAAAAAGATAACTCTTTAAGCACCAAAAAGCAGACGACAAAATTTACATATGCAAAAATAAAAAAATGCCTTGTCCAAGACATTTCATGTGGAGAATTCAATGACTAGAGGGCAAACAGTGTAGATCCACATGAGGCGGCTCATTGTGAGCCGCCTCATCAGGATCTACGCTGTTTGCAAATTATGCTATTTTCATCACTGTTGCTTAAAGATTTAAACCATACCGTACCTGGTTGTGTTGCTCTGAGGCTATTTAGACTGGTTTTATATTATTTCAATAGGTTTTAGTTACTGTTTACTCTGTGATAAAAAGTGCAAGAGTGTCTTGTTTTCATAAGACTAAAAAGAGTCACAATTTCTTTATTAGTTGGTATACAGAAAAAGTATAAAAGATTTTAGGGAATAAGGTGAAAAAGACAAAACTGACCTTCAGGCGGTGTATATTAAATAAATTTCATGTATTTTTTATGCTTTTACATGTAATCCTATTTTAAGCAGTAAGATTAAAGTATAATTCAGTGTGTGAGCCAAGGGTCAGCCTAGGGTTCTCAGACAGGGAGAAGTTTTGCAACATTTTCTGAATTTCTGGGTTGAAGTTTTATCACATTTTAAAGTTTTACGTCAAATTTTTTTTTAACTTTCAAATCTCAACTGACACTGGCCAGAACCATTTGGTGTTTGGAATATAATCATATCATGGCATATCCTCTAATCTGTAACATCATACCCCTGGGTAAGGCCATAGGGTGGGGCTTAGGGGTAAAGAATTAGGTCAAGCTCACTTAAAAGTTTTACAACAAAGTTTTTTAAATATTCATATCTCAGCAATCACAGGCAAGAACCCTTCCATATATGGAACATAATCATATCATAGCATAACCTTTCATTACGTAACACTATACCCCTGGGTGAGGCCCTGGGGTTGGGCTTAAGGGTCGAGAATAAGGTCACTCACTTTAAATTTTCACAACAAAGTTTTTAAACATTCATATCTCAGCACTGGCAAGAACCCTTCCATATTTGGAACATAATCATATAGCATAACCTTTCGTTACATAACACTATACTCCTGGGTGAGGCTCTTGGGTGGGGCTTAAGGGTCAAGAATTAGGTCACTCACTTTAAAGTTTTAGGACAAAGTTTTTTAAACATTCATATCTCAGCAACCCCTGGCAAGAACCCTCGCATATTTTGAACATAATCATATCATAGGCTCATAGCATAACCTTTCATTACATAACGCTATGCCACAGGGTCAGACCCTGGGGTGGGGCTTAGATGTCAGAAATTAGGTTGCACTCACTTTAAAGTTTTACATTTAAGTATATCTCCCTTTTCATGAAAGGATTCTTTTGATAATTGTCCTGTAGTTAGATGATGGTCCAAAGGTTTACAGAGTACTACCCCTACCCCTCTCAGTGACCTTGAGATCAAGGTCATGGACTTAGAAATTTGGGGTTTTGTTGAAGTATTCTGATAGCATACTGTTCCATAGTGGATGGATTTAGTTTATTCTTGAACTGATGTTAGATACTGGCTTGAATTTTCACAAAATGCTACCTGCACCCTGCTGGATGACCCTGAAGTCAAGGTCATTGAAATAGAATTTTATCTGAAAGTTTTTGTTTAAAAATATGTTGATAATACTTGGACATGCTTGCATGAAGTTTTATGTAGTTCAAGGCATAAGAAAAAATGCCTGTGAGATGGGCAAGCACCAGTTCTGGCAAGCTATGCTGTCAGGCGACAGCTCTTGTTATCCAAAAATGATCGTTTTCTTTGCCCCAGCAACTAGCAGAAACAAGACATACCATTACTTTTATGGAAGCTGAGAACTATATATACGCTTCATTTATTTCACTTTCAGGTGTACAAAAGTAGAAAGCCTGGATGATAGATCTGTCCAAGACGAGGGAATTACAGCCAATCAGATTGTTTTCTCTTTCTGGCTACCCCACCCACGTGATTTTCAACAACTGGACTTCAGTCGTTGGCAACAGAGCTTGCTGGGTATTCTTCTCCTGCATATTCAGTACGATGAGAAGATTGAACTTGGTAAGTGAAAAATACAAAGTCCAACTTGGAGGTCAAAGGTTGATTCAGATTTAAAACCTATCTCAGCCATAACTCCGAACTTTAAACTGGTGATGTTTGGTAAACACAAAAATCTGAATCAAACCATGAAAGTAAAATAGATCCTGTATGACTATGAGAAGGTTAGTCGTACATTTATCAGTTCATAAAGGCAATGTATTGATGTAACTTCATAATCACATTTTTCTGTCAAGACAGTATGCTCAAACTGCTATATTCATGATTCTCAGGTCACACTTGGAGACTGTTGGCTTTCAGGATTTCGAAAATTATCAAGGTTGAACAAGTAGTTATCAGTATTGGGTCTGCTCTTTTATTGTCCAGTGATTACCATTTTATTGGGTTATAAGACACAGGGGTGGGGTATCCCTTTAACAACAGTCTCAAAGGTCAAGATCTGTCTTGTAAGACAGATCTAGATCTTAAGAATTGTTTTAAAAGAGAAAACCTATTTAACAGCTGAAATAAATGACATTTTTACCGTATTTTGGGGGTTATAAGACATGAGGGTGGGATATCCCTTTAACAACAGTCTCAAAGGTCAAGATCTGTCTTGTAAAAAAGACCTAGATCTTAAGGATTGTTTTGAAAGAGAAAACCTATTTTACAGCTGAAATAAACAATTGATTTACAAATTTGGGAAAATTTTGGGTGGAGACCTCCGTCTTATAGCCAAATAATTGGTGGTCCGAATATTTCACATTTTTAAAAAGTACATGTACATGTACCAAGATAAAACTACATGTACATGTAGAAGAATTTGCAAACAGTGTGGATCCAGATAAGGCAGCTCATAATGAGCTGCCTTATCTAGATCTATGCTGTTTGCCCTCTTGTCATTGAATTTTGAATGTAATTTAGCTTTGATGAAACATTTTTAAGGGTTAAGGTAAAATGGTACCCTATTTTCTTCAGAGGACAATGCCAAAATAACACTAGCTGTACGGATAGGATATCGGCAAAAAGATGACGATGTTAATGGCTGGCAGGAATTGGCTTCATCATTGGAAGAAAGAGAGATTAGTTGTAGAATTGATGAAAATCAGGTACGGATACATGTATTATGCAGATCTTGGAGAGATTTGACATTTCCTGGAATGATGAGATCCTTATTTATATATAACTAATATAGTGACAAAAATGAAAATACCGGTAGTTGAATTTGCAAACAGTGTAGATCCAGATGAGACAGCTCATAATGAGCCACCTCATCTGGATCTACACAGTTTTTCCTCTACCTCCCTCACCCCGCTCAACCTCCTACCCATCAGTTCCCACCCCAGCCGCTCCCCATTCTCTTACCTTTTAATATGAAGCTTTACAAGACTAGTTGTAGCAAACTGCCGAGTTTGCTAAAATATTCAGAAATTGCTAATAGTGCAATTTATAATGTATGTAGAGAAGTTACAAGCCATTAGATAAGCAAAAGGAAAAGTTGATTTAGGAAAAGAATAACTGAAGAGTTTTTACTACTGCTGAACTGTAAAACAGTCATAATATTGAGAAATGTTTACTTGTGTGGGTTACAAAAATACCAGCTGAAATAAATCTTTGGCTGGGAGGTAAAAGGATAAAACCCAGTCTATTCTTGAACTTACTCAATATTTTTACTGTTGAGACTTTGTTGTTTCTTGTAATTATTATACCGTAAATGCCCTAAATTTTGGGACATTTTTATTGATTACCATAATTGTTCTTAAATGCACATACTGGTACATGTATATTGATTTTTTACATCGTGAAATGTTAAAAACAATTGTTGATAGATAAGCAGAAAGTGCATAAGCTGATCAGACTGCTGTGTATCCACTGTTTACTGAGTGTTTACTGAGAAATCTGTGTCCAGATATATAGTGCGATTGTGGTAATTGTGGTCAATCTTATTTAAGGGCTTAAAGTTCATTGGCCCAGTCCTTGACTTTTGAACCGGTCCTTCAGCATTATAAGCCTGCTTGTAAAAAAAGCAAGACAATGGAACTTTAAAGAATGAGCCAAAGCAGGGAAGACTCAGAATAGCCTGCACATCTGAACAGCCTGGCTTGAGCAGACTCAAGTCTTTCCTTGTGAAAACTGCTCAAAACTGTGTTCCGATGAAATCCCCCCTAAAACTTTAATTATATGGGGTTTATCACCATCACAGCAGCTCTTGCGGGAAAGCAGCCAGTCAAGAAAAACAGAAGGCATGTAGTGTTCAGTGCTCCAGTTAAGAAGGGGTAACAAGGAAAATTTTGGGATAATTTTCCATATTTCTCCATAAAAACATATTTTGTGACCCCTCATTAGAACCGTCTCGGTGCATATGTTGTGACCCCTCATTAGAACCGTCTCGGTGAGACGGTTCTAATGAGGGGTCACAACATATGTTTTCATTGAGTAATAAGAAAAATTACCTTTAAATTTTCTTCAATACCTCCTCTTATCTGGAGCACTTTAATATCATTTTGATTGTCTTCCAGCTGCAGTTGTGTCATTTAGTTGTCTGTATGTAATGACAGTCTGGTCCTTCCTGAAATTTGAGAACTCATGAAAACATCTAGAGCGCAGAGATTTGCTGAAACCAGGGGTCGAGGTTATAAAACTTGAGAATAATCTCAAACTCAAAATAAATCACACTGATAGGCTGCTTCCGAGCACATGCTCGGAAGCAGCCAATCAGTGTGCTTTATTTTGAATTTGAGAATGTACTCAAGTTTTATAACCTCTGGGCCTGGGAAAGATGGTCTGAGAAGTTAAGCCATAAATTGCAATCACTATTAACCCTTATCCTGCCAAATTTTTAAATCACCTGACCCTGGAAAGGATGTACCCCTACCCCAAATGCCATAATTTCCACAAATCCTGATTGATTTGGCTGATATATTCATCCAGTTGCATTGAGGTGGGAAGTCATAAAGGCCACACGACCTCTGTATTTGAAGGTCACTTGATGAACCAGAACCGACTTAGACATATAAAAATAATATTCATCCAGTTGCAGTGAGGTGGGAAGTCATAAAGGTCACCTGACCTCTGTATTTGGAGATCTCATGATTAACCAGAACCGACTTGGACATTTAACAAAAAAGGAATACATAATATTAGTGTTGAGTACTTTGAAGGCAGTCTGGGGCCCCAGGTGCTCTTGCTTAACATTTATCAACAGAAAAAAATTATGATGGATGAAGTCTTGTCTCCAGAGAATTGGGATCAACAGAGTAAGGGTGTCCTTTGAGAGCTGATAATTGAAAAAAATCACAAAATTTTGACATATTTTTGATGTTAACCACATGTAATCTCAAATACCAGTGATGAAAGCCTGTCTGACAGGCTCTCAAAGTGACCTACACTTTTACCCCAGATACATACATGTATGTGCATGATCTTATGCCATCTGCGTGTGGCCTGATTTTTATATGCAATAAAGTTCTGTTCTGTTCTGCTCTATTGGGTCACAGCAGGACAAGAGTTAAAAAGTATATCCATGTCAACATTCTTATGTTAAGCATTATAAAAGAATACAGTTTTGGTAAAGGATCTAAACTCATGTAATTTTTGTTTGTACTATGTATTAAATTGTACAGCTGATTGTGCATGAATGGCAGCTGTTTTGATTTCTTAGATCTGTTTTTTAAACTTCAAAGACTTATAGGGTCAAGTCGGGTATATAGCCCCCTTTCTCATATAGGGTAAAGTCAGGTAACTTTGGACAGCAGGTAAATGCGGACATAAAATTGCAAACAGTGAAAATCCAGATGAGACGGCTCACAATGAGCCGTCTCATCAGGATTTTCACTGGTTTGCCCAGTTAATTTTGTTTTAATTCCAAACATCTGACATATAAAGGAAACAATGTCACTCTCGGAATTTACCCGACTTTACCCTATATATGTGAGAAAGGGGGCTATATACCAACAGTATACCAATCCTGAGGAATCTGTTTACATGCACATGTATGCATGCAGTTAGCAAAGTTATTTGTTCATCTCAATACTTCTGAGTTTCCGTTCAAAGCAGAAAAATGTCATAAGAATTTTATAGAAAAACAGGACCACTCAAATTAAAATGAGTACAGCTTTGCCTGAATACCTATGGTTTTCCAGTTGACCACTCAGGTCCAGTCAGTCTTCCAATGATTACAGATCATAGTAATAAATATACTAGACTAGAAATTCTATGTAAGTCCAAGGATTGAAAGAAAAATCAAAGGGGCGTCAAATTAGATGAGCGTCAAAACACATGACAGGACGATAAGTTTAGTCATCTGGGTTTTTTTGACACTTTTTAGCTCACCTGAGCCGAAGGCTCACAGGTGAGCTTATAGTATAGGCAGGCATCCGTCGTCCGTCGTCCGTCCGTCGTCCGTCCGTCCGTCGTCCGTCCGTCAATATTTTCAAACGACATCTCCTCTGAAACTACAAGGCCCATTGTTACCAAATTTCATATATAGCATCTATAGGCAGGGGGAACCAATAATACTGTTTTTTATCCAAATCGCTTCAGAACTTTGGTTTCTATGGCAACTTAAAGTTTCCATTGACTTGTATGGGAAAAATTGAAAATTTGCATTTATTGCTATGTCACTGCAGATATTTTGACAAAACTTTTACAGAAATGTTCCTTGAGTATTCCTCTATCAACCACATGAACTTTATGTAAATTGCACAATTTGGCTGGTTGCCATGGCAACCGAATGGTTAAAAAATAGAAAAAAATATTCAAAAATCATCTCCTCAGAAACTATGCAACCAATAAAGCTCAAACTTCACAGAAAAGATCTTAGTACTAGCTTCTATAAAAGTACTGTTTTTCTTGGCAATTGCTGTAGCAGTTTGGTTGCTATGGGAACTGAAAGTTGCCATTGACTTATAATGGCAAAATGGAAAATTTGCATTTATTGCTATGTCACTGCAGATATTTTGACAAAACTTTTACAGAAATGTTCCTTGAGTAATCCTCTATCCACCACAAGAACTTTATGTAAATTGCACAATTTGGCTGGTTGCCATGACAACCGAATGGTTAAAAAATAGAAAAAATATTCAAAAATCATCTCCTCAGAAACTATGCAACCAATAAAGCTCAAACTTCAATGAAAGGATCTTAGTACTAGCTTCTATAAAAGTACTGTTTTTCTTGGCAATTGCTCTTGCAGTTTGGTTGCTATGGGAACTGAAAGTTGCCATTGACTTCTAATGGCAAAATGGAAAATTTGCATTTATTGCTATGCCACTGGGGATATTTTGACAAAACTTTCATAGAAATGTACCTTGAGTAGTCTTAAACCAGCCATGTTAAATTTATGCAAATTGCGCAATTTGGCTGGTTGCTATTGCAACCGAATGGTTAAAAATAGAAAAATATTAAAAAATCATCTTCGCAGAAACCGTGTTGCCCAATAAAGCTCAAACTTTACAGAAAGAACCTTAGTACTAGCCTTTATAGAATTATTGTTTTTCATGGCAATTGCTCCAGCAGTTTGGTTGCTATGGCAACTAAGAGTTTCCATTGACTTATAATGAGGAAAATGGAAATTTGCAATTTTTGCTGTCTAACTAACTGCAATTATTTAAATTTTTTTCTACAGAAATGTTTCTTGAGTAGTCCTCTATGATTCATATGAATTTTCTCCAAATCGCTGAATTTGATTGGTTGCCATGGCAAAATATAGTGTAAATTTTGAAAAAAAAAAAATCTTCTGCTCAGAAGCCATATAGGGGATGAAGCTGATATTGTGCAAACATGTTGATGACAGTAGTTTCTACATAAATTTTATTCTTTTTCTTCCAATCCCATAAGAACTTTGGTTGCTATGGCGACTTATAGTTTCCATTGACTCATAATGGGAAAAGTGAAGCCATGAGGGGGATGAAGCTGATACTTAGCATACATATTAATAATTTTAACCTCTACCTAAAGTATGTTTTATATTATCATTGCCCATGTGAATTTGTTGCTACGGCAACTTAAAGTTTCCATAGACTTATAATGAGGAAAATGGACATTTGCTATTTATTTCTGTGTTACTGCAGATATTTTGACAAAACTTCACAGAAATAATCCTGGAGTAGTCCTCTACCAGCCATATGAATTTTTCCCAATTACCTGATTTTGATTAGTTGCCATTGCAGCTGAAAGGCCAAATTTTCACTTTTTTTTTGCCAAAGATCTGCTGAGAAGCCATTAATGGGGGATAAAGCTTATTTTTTTTCATAAATGTTTGTGATATTATCCTCTACATAAATGATGTTTTTTATTGCTGTTGTGCATGGTGTTTTGTTGCTGTAACCTCAATGCCTCAGTGCTCAGGTGAGCGATATAGGGCCATTGGCCCTCTGGTTTAGGATTAACGCACAGGCTTATGTTAGCTGTTACTTACTACATTTGCAGTGAGGTCGCTTTTCTCTTTGGCAACCAACATTCTACCTTTTTGCACTAAATATCAGGGAAAAAGCTACCTTATTATCATAAGTAGATGGTCATCAGGGCTCAGTTGTTCAAAGCATTGTTAGCCTAATGAGCTCGTTAAGAGGTCAACTCATTAAGTGTTTTATGACTTTATAACCAAATTTACTGATATTTTTTGTTGAAAAAATGTGAGAAGCTTTTGAAATGCAAAAGCTTCTCACATTTTTGCAACAAAAAATGTTGGTGTATTTGAGATATTTAATGTTTGAAATTTTAACTTAGCTTTAACTAGCGATGTCATTAGTTTTGAAAAACCAGGCCCTGGACCGCTTCTGATATACATGATGCAGCAGTAATGAAAAACAGATTAGTTCTTGATTGTCCAATCAGAGCTTTCTCTCTTTAAGGTATATGGTTACACCTTCAAGTTTTTCTACTTCTTATACAAAGGGACACAACTTTTTGACTTCCTGTTTGCTTTCCTGCCCTCCAAAATGGGGTCTACTTTTACAGAAAAGAATTTGCATATTTGGGAGCATTTGTATCAAATTTAAGGTAAACATGGTACAGCAACCTGTCATTGTCCAACCAGTCATTTCAGGATCTCACCAACCTCCTCCACACATTCAGCAGAGCAAAGAGAAAATGTTAAAAAAATGCTGATCCCTAAACCAATTATAATTGGCTTCACTGTGGAGGTACTGCAACACTTACACAATGTATGATTAGAAAATACCAGGGCCTGGTTGTTCAAAGCCTTGTTAGCCTAAGGAGCTTGTTAAGAGGTTAACTCATTAAGTGTTTTTCGACTGTATAGCGAAATGCATGGATATTTTTTGTTGAATAAATGTGAGTAGCTTTTGCAATGCAAAAGCTTCTCACATTTTTTCAACAAAAATGGTGGCATATTTGAAATAATTTAAGGTTTGAAATTTTAATGAAAAGTTGATAATGATGTCATCACTTTTGAACAACTGGGCCCAGAACTGCTGTTGCATGTAGCTGCCCTACTTATATTGAAGTTGAATGAGGGCTGATCAGTGCTTACACAGTATGATAAATCAGATTCTAGTAACTGCATACTGGACTTTTCAATCACATTGAAATTAAACTAAAATTTTGCTACAATATTGTTCTGCTCAATTGAAATTTTTGACCAGCCTTTACTTCTGCACACTGTATGTTGAGGTGTTTAGGTATACCTTATGTTTATCTGCCAGTTTTGAAAAGGGGAACAACTTTCATGACCACCTGTTTGCTTTGCTAAAAAAAGGGCTTTTCCAGAGAGGATTCTACTCTTAAAGGAAAATATTTGCTCCTACAGGAGCAAATTCTTTTCTTTCAGAGTTGACCCCCATTGAAAAGGGATGAAAACAAGAGGGCCATGAGGCCCTGAATCGCTCACCTGGGCAATTGGCAAGATGGCTTTTTCTTATCATGTCTGAAATTGTCAAAATATGAGTCTTGGGTCAAAAGTCAAAGAATGACCATGACCACTTGTACTCATAAATCTTCATGTACTCATTAAGACAACCAAATATACCATTTTTAGGCCAAAATCTTCAAAACTTTCCACGAAATCTTATGTTCTAGCATTTTCCCATATTTGACCATGCCGCAAAAAAGGTCAAGGTAAACCCAAGGTCACCATTTGAACAGTCTTGATGGTATTCTTGTACTCCATGCTACTTACCAAGTCTCAAGGCTATAGGTGTATTGGTTCTGGAGAAGAAAAATATTAAAGAATTATACCATAAGTGGTAATGGCGGCCATGTTGGTCATGTGACCTGGACCGTTTGAACAAATTTTTATTCATTCAACCCCTGGAGGCTCTATAATTATGAAATGTGTTTACAATTGGCCCGTTGGCTTTTGAGGAAATGGTTAAAAATGTCAAAATATGAGCGATCTGGATCAAAGGTCAAGAAATGACCTTGACCTCTTGTACTCATAATTCTTCATGACCTCATTAAGACAACTGTATATACCAATTTTTAGGCCAAAATCTTCAAAACTTTCCATGAAATCTTATGTTCTAGCATTTTCCCATATTTGACCTTGCTGTAAAAAAAGTCAAGGTCAACACAAGGTCATAATTTGAATAATCTTGATAGTACTCAAAAACCCAATGCTACATACCAAGTCTCAATGCCATCGATCAATTGGTTCTGGAGAAGAAGATTTTTAAAGGTTTTTACCATATATAGGCATAGTGGCCATGTTGGTCATGTGACCAGGACCGTTAGAAATATTTTTCATTCCCTCGACCCCTGGAGGCTCTATAAAAAAATTGGTCACAATTGGCCCGGTGGTTTTTGAGGAGATTGTTTGAAACTGTCAAAATATGAGAGTTCTGGGTCAAAGGTCAAAGAATGACCTTGACCTCTTGTACTCACAAATCTTCTGGTACCCATTAAGATGACTGTATATACCAGTTTTTAGGCCAAAATCTTCAAAACTTATCATGAAATCTCATGTTCTTGCATTTTCCCATATTTGACCATGCCGTAAAAAAGGTCAAGGTCAACACAAGGTCATAATTTGAACAATCTTGATAGTACTCAAGTACCCAATGCTACATACCAAGTCTCAAGGCCATCGGTCAACTGATTCTGGAAAAGAAGATTTTTAAAGGTTTTTACCATATATGGGCGTGGTGGCCATGTTGTTCATGTGACCTGGACTGTATCAATAAATTTTTTTCCCTCAGCCCCTGAAGGCTCTATATGAAATTTGGTTTCAATTGGCCCAGTGGCTTTTGAGGAGATTGTTAGAACTTATCAAAATATGAGAGTTCAGGGTCAAAGGTCAAAGAATGACCTTGACCTCTTGTACTGTAAATCTTCATCTAGTCATTAAGATGACTGTATATACCAATTTTTAGCCCAAAATCTTCAACAGTTTCCAAGGTATCTTATGTTGTAGCATCTTGCCATATAAAAGCATAAGGAAGCAAATTTGACCTTACCGTAAAAAAGGTCAAGGTCAACCCAAGGTCATAATTTGAACAATCTTGGTAGTACCTGCGTACCTGATGCTACATATCAAGTTTCAAGGCCATCGGCCTATTAGTTCTGGAGAAGAAGATTTTTTCAGGTTTTTACCATATATGGGCATGGCATCCATGTTGGTCATGTGACCAGGACCATTTGAACAACTTTTCGTTCCTAAGGTCCCAGGAGGCTCTATATGAAATTTGGTTACAATCCGCCCAGCGATTTCAGAGGAGAAGTCATTTGAAATTGTTGACGGACGACAGACTGACGACGGACGGACGACGGAGCCTTACCATCCTATAAGCTCCCCCGGAGCCGCTGGCTCAGGTGAGCTAAAAAGGGATGAAAAATGAAATCGGAGGAGTTGCTTCCCCTGAAAGTGTACCCTTTCACCATAAGGCATTTCTATCAGAAAAGAAATGAGAAATTTACAGATTTTTATGCTGATTTCAATTTCAGAAACAGGAGGGATACAAGAATGAATGAAACATCAGAAGAGAAATGAGATATTTACAGATTTTTATGCTGATTTCAATTTCAGAAACAGGAGGGATACAACAATGAATGAAACATCAGAAGAGAAATGAGATATTTACAGATTTTTATGCTGATTTCAATTTCAGAAACAGGAGGGATACAACAATGAATGAAACATCAGAAGAGAAATGCGATATTTACAGTTTTTTATGCTGATTTCAATTTCAGAAACAGGAGGGATACAACTATGAATGTGACGTAATGCAGTTGTTTGAGCTAGGCAGCTGTCACCATGACTACTATCTCATCAATGTCAGGGTCCCGGTGGAACCGTACAAAAAGATTAACATGGGTATAGGAAAACTGACTGGTATGACTCTAGTGGTGAGTAACTCATATTCATTATGTGTTCCAGAGCACTTGATAAGAGAGGTATTTGATGATAATTGAGGGATAATTTTCTTTATTTCTCATTGAAACCATATGTTGTGACCCCTCTTTTAAACCATCTCGTAGAGACGGTTCAGATGAGGGGTCACAACATATGTCTTTAATCAGAATCAACAAAAATTATCCCTAATTATCACCAAATAATCCCTCTTATCTAGGGCTCTGGTGTTCATCTTCAGAATGAGGTATTCATGCAGCTGTCAACCATAACTTGAGTGATGACACCGTGCAGCAATTATTTTTATGCATCATTAAAATCAGCATAGATGTATGGGTATACCTCAATAATTTCTATCATTTTAACAAAAAGGAAAAAATGTCATGAATTCTTGTTTACTTCTCTGGAGGATATAGCTCTTTCAATTTGGGTCTACTGCTTTAGGAAAGAATTTGCTCCTCAAATTCTTTTCTTTAAGAGCTGACCCTGCAAAAGCAGGATTATAGTAGAATTAATTCATCTGAAAGCATATCCATTCTCCGTAGTATTGTTTATTGGAAGTATTTCGGCAGTAACTGATTTACCACTCTTCAGGCTCTAAATAACACCCCCTTTTGTACAACGCAACACCTAGTTGGTGTTTGATAGGATTAACCCATTGCATTCTGGGTATTTTATGTCGTCTGCTGAAATTGTCGTCTGCATCAAAAATCAAGAATATTTTGACAATATTGGTCTAACTAACTCTTGTAGAAAATGATGTCTAGGCAGCAAACAGTTTGGATCTCAGATCAGGCCCCACATTTGTGGGGCCTGATCTGAGATCCAAACTGTTTGCCCAGATACCCCTAAAGGGGTATCCCGAATGGAATGGGTTAATACAGTAGTTACTGTATATAATATTTTATTCACTTCCAGGGTATTCACCAGAATGGTGGCTTCACCAAGGTGTGGTTCTCTCTGAAGACGGCACTGTTTCCAGTGGTCCTGATAGTTCTTGTCTGGTTCTGGAGAAGAATAAGAATGTTGACAAGACCTCCAAATCTTCTTGAAAGGTACCCTGTTTATTATATCATTAGATGACAAATTTATCTCCCTTCAAAATAATCCCAAAAATCGAGATTTATCTAGAATTATCTACATTTATCTAGATTTTTATTCCCCCGTGACAATAGTCAGGGGGCATTAAGATTTGCTCCTGTCTATCTGTTCATATTCATTATGTTCAGTCTGTTCGTAATACTTTACAATATAGAGATTGTGTAATCAACTTTTCCCACAGTTTTTGATAGATCTTTTTCAAACCTTACATACTTATTGTGGACATATTGAAGATGTGCATGTGGGTTTTTGATGGAGCTAGAATTAATTTTGACAGAATTACAGCCTTTTGAACTTAGTCATTTTAGGCAAAGTTTTGCAGTGTATGGTATGGAGATTGTGTAATCAACTCCTCCCCCAAGTTTCAATGGGTCTTTTTCAAACCTTGTATACATGTTGTGGACATATTAAAAATGTGCATGTGGGGTAATTGTTTTTGACAGAATTATGGTCTTTTGAACTTAGTCAATTTAGGCAAATTTTTGCATTGTAGAGTATGAAGATTGTGTAATCAACTCCTCCCACAGTTTTCAATGGATCTCTTTCAAACCTTGCATACATGTCATGAACATATTAAAAATGTGCATGTGGTTTTCTGTTGGAGCTGACATTGATTTTGACAGAATTGTGGCCTTGTAAACTTAGTTATTTTAGTTAGCATTTTTACACTATAGGGTATGGAGTTTGTGAAATGTTTTCAATGCATTCTATGTAGATGATATTTGTGCTTAGAAATATGCTTTAGGGATCTACACGTCCTGTGACAGGGGCTGCATGGGGGCACATCATTAGTATCTTACAGATACAATTTTCTAGTTGGGATTTGAAATACATATCATTTGAGCCACAATACTAGAAAACCAACAAAGTGGTTGTGTGCCCAGTACAGACTCAGATCAGCCTGGGCATCCACACAGACTGATCAGAGTCTTCCCTAAGTGCTCAAAGGGTAGCTAAAGGTCTAAACTATCTTGATGCGGTCAGCTAAGACTCTGATCAGACTCGGCAGATGCCCCCGGGCTGATCTGAGTCTGCGCTGGGCGCACAACCACTTTGTTGGTTTTCTCGTGTTGCGGCTCAATCATTATTTAGCAAAATTACACAAGACTGACTTTAATATTTGGGGTCAGTCCAGAACTGAAGAAACTCTGTCATTTACATTAATCATTGATTATTGAATGAGGAAAAATATGAAAATTTCAGTGAATTTTGTTCCTAAACTAGCATAGGGAAGGAAAGGCAACTTTTGAAGGGAAGTGACAATTTTGCATAGGGAGACAATGTTAAAAGGCAAATAAATTGATGGATGACTTATAATTTTATGTCCTTTTTTCCACAGTATTTCAATCATATCAGGATGATGTGTGGATGGTAATGAAAGGCTTTATGCAATGAAACCTGGTTTATGATTAAAAAGATTCCCATCTCCAGCAGGGCTCAAACCCAGGACCGCTAGATCTGCAGGCAAGGGCTTAGCCTACTGAGCTACCGGGGCTCCTCAGAATTGGCTGTTTTGGATGAAGTTTTTTTTATGGATGGGCAAGATGCTGTCAGACAAACTATCCTTTACACAGATAGGTTTTGTTATTTTGCCTTCTATTATGGAGGCCTTAAAGGAAAGAATATACTTTTCTTGGAGCAAATTCTTTCCTTTGTATAGAAAAATATGCTCTTGTGAATGAAAATATATGTCACATTTTCATTGCCAAATTTATATGGTAAAGTTTATTTGACAAACAAAATTTACCCATGTGAACAGAAAATTTGCCATAGAACATGTAATAAGGAGATGAACACCAAAAACTTTGCTCATAATCAAATCAATTTGATTTTGAACAAAGTATATTAACTGAGAAAACGTGGCATGGTTGGCTGTTCACAATTACAAAGTTTATTTGTCCAGGTAACTTTCATGAAAAACCTGCTTCAAATATTTCACTAACAAAGTTAATTTGATGAAGATTCTTTGTTAAATTTTTCTGTGACAAATACTTTGCTCTTTGTGAAAGCAAAATGTTTAGCAAACTTTCTTTGCTATAGTTTCTGTGTCAAAGATACTTTGCTCATATGAATGAAGCTTAAGGTGAAAGAATCTGTGCAGTTAACTTATGAGGTTCTTTTTAACTTAGGAGCAGCTGTAGTGTAGTGGATAACACTCCGGACTACCAATCCAGGGGTCATAAGATCGATCCCCCGCTTCTCTGGTCTTTTGGATGATACTTTAAACTGGGTCCGAGGTCCCGTCTCCATATGACCTCGTTGTTGGTGGGACGTTAAACTCAAGTTAACTCACTCACTCACTCTTTTTAACTTGCCTGTACAAAAATGCAGGTAGCTATTTTTGTCACCCTGACGTCGGCATCGGCATGGGCATCGTTAAAGTTTTTCAACCAAGTTTTTTATGTGATGGGCAAAACACTGTCAGGTGAGCTATCCTGTAGGCGGACAGGTTTTGTTGAACAGTACACCATTATTGATTATTTTATTAGTTTAAAAACCCTGACATTTTGGTACATGTAGGTGATCTACACTCTATTTCATAATGTTTCCATGAGAAAAGGAGCAGATTAAGGCTTTATAGACTGTCCGTAGAATGGATACAATTTGTAATCTTTTTCTAAATTAGAAAAATAAACATTTTCACTCTTTAAAATTTTCTTTGTATCTTTCAGAACTCTGTTTGCTCTTGGAATAACCATGTCTGCATTGAACTGTAAGTATCTATGCCATTATCAGTTTACTTACATATATAGAATGCAGGATTCTAAGTAGTATGTAATGTGCCCTGAAGCACATTACTGATAAAATGATAAAAACTTTATTATCTTCATCATTCTGCCATGTTTAGGGCCCCGCCAGACAAAGTCGGCGGAGGCCCTATAGTAATCACCTTGTCTGTCCGTCCGTCCGTCCGTCTGTCTGTCTGTCTGTCTGTCCATCTGTCTGTCTGTCTATCTGTAGAACCGTAACTCCACCTACATTTATTACGGAATTATGTCCCCTTTGAAAATTTTAGTATGGAATCTTGTCCGGTCCATATCTCTGAAACCAATTGAGATATATTCGCGAATTATGGTACAAATGTAAAACATCATCAGACGACCTGCAGAAAACAAGAACTGTAACTCCACCTACATTTTTGACGGAATTATGCCCCTTTGTAAATTTTAGTACAGAAATTATGTCTGCTCCATAACTCTGAAACTATATGAGATATTTTGCGAAACTAGGTACAAATGTAAAGCATTATCAGACGACGTGCAGAGAATAAGAACCCTAGCTCCATCTACATCTTTTACAGAATAATGCCCCTTTGTAAATTTTAGTATTGAAATCTTGTCTGGTCCGTATCTCTGAAACCGACAGAGATATTTTCGCGAAACATTGTACAAATTTAAAGCATCATCAGAAGACATGCAGAAAACAAGAACTGTAACTCCGCCTACATTTTTGACGGAATTATGCCCCTTTGTATTATGCCCCTTTGTAAATTTTAGTACAGAAATTGTGTCCGCTCGACAACTCTGAGACTATATGAGATATTTTCCCAATGTAAAGCATCATCAGATGACATGCAGAGAATAAGAACTGTAACTTCATCTACATCTTTTACAGAATATGCCCCTTTGTAAATTTTAGTATGGGAATCATGTCCGCTTCATAACTCTGGAACTACATGTATATGAGATATTTTCCCAAAACTTGGTACAAATATAAAGCATTATCAGACAACATGCATAGAACAAGAACCGTATCTCCACCTACATTTTGATGGAATTATGCCCCTTTGTAAATTTTAGTATGGAAATAGTGTCCACCCTGTAACTCTGAAACTATACGAGATATTTTCAGAAAACTTGGTACGAAACATCATCATTTGACATGCAGAGAACAAGAACCCACCATCTACATTTTAATAGAAAGCTGTTATTGTTATTTCTGGTTGAGCACATATGACTGACATGCCATCAACAGTCCTATTAAGGTGGGGCCCTATTAGTTACCATGTTTCTAGTTTTATTTTGGAAACAATTAGCATATTCTAATCCTTAAGAAAGTACCATATTTATGGAGTTATAAGACAGGAGGGGTTTTCCATCCAAAACAACCCAAAAATCCTAGATCCATGATTTAGATGTTTGGGATTGTTTTGAAAGGAGAAAAAAATATCTTTTAGCAGAACTGAATGATTGTTTTACATATTTGAGGTCATTTTGCAGGGGAAAAACAACTAGACTAAGTACTGAATAAATATAACATTTAAGCAGTTGGTTGGTTGGTTGATTTGATGCTTAACGTCCACGGTAAACAACTAAGGTCATGTCGGGACGGTCAGTTAACCTAACCACACTATTCCTGGGCAGGCTTAGACCTCCTAAGCGGTTAACCAGTACTAAGTGCACATACTTTCGCCAGTAACTGACAACTACCCTTCTTGAATCAGCGGAAGGAGAAACGAAAGTATGTGGCCAGACCGGGATTCGAACCCAGGACCTCTGACTTACGAGTCAGGTGCCCTACCGATTGCGCTACCCAGCCCGGCAACATTTAAGCAGACATGAACACCATCTTATTTCAGAAATGTTGATACAAAGTTATTTGAAGATTGTATATGCTTCCCGTTGTCAGTGTACTCAGAGTACAGTTTATACTGAGATTAAGTTTACACAGAAACTCTTCTCAATTCTGCTGGGTTCATGATTATTAGCTATATGAAAATTCAGTTACAAAAATTCTATCAATTGGGACATCTATAATAAGTACTGTAATTGTCCTGAAAATGGAAAAGGCTGCTTTTACAGTGCAGTAATGCCAAAAAATGCCAATGAAATGGCAAACATTGTAGACCCTGCAGTCTGATCTGAGTCTGCATTGTTCGCTCAGACATAACTGTCCAAATAGCTAGAATTTTTATGGTGTTAAAGAATTTACGGTATGATGATATGGCTCACAGTTTGAGTTGTATGATGATATGGCTCACAGTTTGAGTTGTATGATGATAAGGCTCACAGTTTGAGCTGTATGATGATATGGCTCACAGTTTGAGTTGTATGATGATATGGCTCACAGTTTGAGTTGTATGATGATATGGCTCACAGTTTGAGTTGTATGATGATATGGCTCACAGTTTGAGTTGTATGATGATATGGCTCACAGTTTGAGTTGTATGATGATATGGCTGACAGTTTGAGTTGTATGATGATAAGGCTCACAGTTTGAGCTGTATGATGATATGGCTCACAGTTTGAGTTTTCTTTACACAGTGCCACTGGAATGGTTGACCTTAGCATTTGACATGCCATGGATGCTGTTGTTGACAGATATCAGACAGGGCGTGTTCTACGCCATGATGTTAAGCTTCTGGATCATCTTCACCGGAGAACATATCATGGTAGGCAATCTAAAAATAGAAATGATTACTGTTATCTCAAACACTGATAATCCAAAGTACCTTACATAATTATGTTAGAGAAAGGTTTAACTTTGATAAGATTTCCTACACATCATTTTTAGCTCGCCTGTACGAAAGTACAGAGAGCTATTGTTGTCACTTGGACGTGGGCGTGGGCATGGGCATCACACTTTAAAGATTTACGTTAAAGTTTTTTATGTGATGGGCAAGGCACTGCAGGTGAGCTATCCTGTTCGGGGACAGGTCTTGTTATTTCAACTCCTTTCTTAGATCAGATTACATGTACTGTTGTGTCAAAGCAAAAGTTCGGACCAGTCCGGTGTTAACGTTTTGGTTGTAAGGCAAAGGATATGTCAAATTTCCAGAACACATATTATAATTAGCTCACCAGAGCCGAAGGCTCCGGGGGAGCTTATAGGATAGGCACTTGTCCGTCGTCGTCGTCGTCGTCGTCGTCGTCGTCGTCGTCTGTCGTATGTCGTCGTATGTCGTCGTCTGTCGTCCGTCAACACTTTCAAACAACATCTTCTGTGAAGCCACTGGGCCGATTGGGTCCAAATTTTATCTGTAGCATCCTTGGGCTGGGGGATTGAAAGTTTGTGTTTTTTATGAAAATCGGCTCATAAGTTTGGTTGCTATGGCAACTTAGAGTTCCCATAGGCTTATAATGGGGAAAATCGAAAAATGGCATTTACTGCCAAGCCATTGCAGATATTTTGACAAAACTTTCATAGAAATGTTCCTTTAGAAGTCTTCCATCAGCCATATGTTTTTAGGCTCACTGCCCTTTTTATTGGTTGCCATGGAAACCAAAATGCAAAAAAGAACAAAAAAGATACTTAAAAATTATCTTCTCTGAAACCGCTAGGCTGATTGGGCCCAGATTTTATCTGTAGCATCTTTGGGCTTGGGAATTGAAAGTTTGTGTTTTTATGAAAATCTGCTTTTTAGTGTGGTTGCTATGGCAACCTAGAGTTCCCATATACTTACAATCGGGAAAATTGTAAACTGGCAATTACTGCTAAGCCATCAAATATATTTTGATAAAACTTTCATAGAAATGTTCCTTTTAGAAGACTTTTATCAGGTATATGTTTTTTAGCCCACTGCGCTATATATTGGTTGCCATGGAAACCAAAATGCAAAAACAGAAAAAAATACTTAAAAAATTATCTGCTCTGAAGCCAATTGGGCCCTGATTTTATCTGTAGCATCCTTTGGCTAGGGGATTGAAAGTATATGTTCTTTATGAAAATCGGCTTTTTAGTTTGGTTGCTATGGCAACTTAGAGTTTCATTGACTTATAATGGGGAAAATCAAAAAATGGCATTACTGCCAAGCCATTGCAGATATTTTGACAAAACTTCCATAGAAATGTTCCTAGAGGAGTCTTTATAAGCTGTATGTTTTTTTGGCCCACTGCTCTTTTTATTGGTTACCAAAATGAAAAAATAAAAGCAAAAAAATACCTTAAATTACCATGTCGGAAACCATATGCTCTATGAGGCAGAGACTTCATAGACAGATCATATTAGCCTTTACAGATTTCATGTTTTCCATTGTCACTGTTCAAAGGACATGGTTGGTATGGCAACTTATAATGGAAAAAAACAATAAATGGGATTCATTGCTAAGTCATTGCAGATATTCTGAACTTACATTTTCAGAAATGTTCCTCAAGTTGTCTTCAATTAGCCCTATACTTTTTCTGCACACTGCTCATTTTGATCATGGCAACCAAAAGGAAAAAAAATCACAAAAAATTCTTAGAAAGTTATCCTTTTTTGTTGCCAGGGCAATCAAAATGTGGAAAATAGTTATATATTTTGTTATCAACACAACAGACTGTCAGACTTAGACTTTGTAGTTGTATATTTTGTATTAGCCTGTACAAATGTGACAGCAATTTTGAGCCTATATTGATGTGACAGCAATTTGGAGCTAGAGATCTGGTGAGCTTTGTGGCCCGTGGGCCTCTTGTTTTTCTATTAATTGCACAAGTTGATTGGTAAGATTCATCCACCAATTGCTCTTGTATATATATATTCTTTATTCTCTCAGCCATTTCTATTTAAATAATACATGTAGCTTGACACTTGACATTGACAGCCATAAGACATTTTCAGAGATCGTAAATTTCCACAACACTGCATTTCTGTCTTCTGCTTCACTTTCGTCTGTTTCAGCTGATCAGTGTATGTAACACAACATTTCCTTTACAAATCTCTAACTACTGTAAATCAGAAATATTTGCAAAAGTTTCATTTAACAAAATGTTGCAAATTTTAGTGAAAATAGAACTATCAAGAAATGTTAGACCTTTTTATCAATGCAAAAACCCAGGACAAAGATTGTGAAATCAAAAGTAGGCAAATATTTCTGTTAATGTAGCTAATAAGAAAGAATATGCAGTCCCAAAATCACCCATTTTACAGTATTCTAACAGCTGATATAGCCACCAACTTTTCCATATTTACCACTGAAAGGTTTTAGACCCAAACAATGGAAAATCAGTAACTACTGCCAAATTCTGACAAACATTGTAATTTACTTTTGCAAGCTGTGTTAAACAAAGGCGAGAAACAGATAAACATCATACTCTGACATCATTAATTTTATTAAACACTGGCTTGCCATCACTCCCAACTTTGTTCAACACTAGCTTGCTGAAGTTAGTGATGCTTGTCAGTGGTTGACAATATATGAAGGTATTTACTGATATGCCTATCTATGCCATATTGGGTGATATGAGAAACTAATAAAATTACAGTCTATATAGATACCCTTTAGCTGCATGTTATAATACTGTAAATGGGACAAGAATTTTGTGAATGCTTAATTTGTAAATTAGAAATAAATAATTTTGTTTTAATTGTAATTTGACTTGATAATAACCACTTGATGATAGTTTGCTGGGGTTTTTTTTGTGTTTTTTTTTGTTTGGAAACTTTACATTGAGGAAAATGAAACTTGGAAATATTTGCAAGTATTTCCTGGTTTACAGTACTATAGTTGCAGGCTTTTCCTCTGTAATATCTACAGTAATTGTACTTCCCATACTCAGCCAGAGGCATATTATGGTGTGAAACATTTGAACATATAAACATTCTGTATACTGTGAACACTTATATTTTGGGGTTACTCAATGTAAGTCCCCTATTATTTATTTTCAATACATTTACATACGCACAGCATAAAAGAGGTTTAGATTTAAAAAAAAAACCTTGATGTGTAATTAAGATATTTCCTATGTAGTTTCATTAAACTATACATTGTAGCATTCTATTAGAATTTCCTCGATGATACACCTTAGTGTATAATTCAATAGAAAAGTAAGAAAGATTGTTACAATTTTTTTATCAAATTTTAGCCATGGTACATCATGAATGTAATCTGCACTTCTATCTCATTTTCATTCAGCTGTGAAATTTTGATACCTAAGATATTGTGTTTTGCAGTACTAGCCATGCACACCATGAATTGAGGGATTCAATCCATTGGGTCTCTTACCGTAAAATTCATATATTTGACAGTAAGTTAATTCCGGTGCTGTAAAGTTGAAAACTACTGACAAGTATTCTGTTGTCTATAAATTTTGCATGAAATATCTTTCAGTATAAATAAGAAGCAAACATGGATTAAGTTAAAGTGTAAATATATGAATTGAAATTATACCTTTTGACATGAAGCGTGTGACACTTCATAGAATTAAGCTCCTCCCACTAGCTTCATCACCCAATGAATATCAAAAGGTAGAGTTATAATTCTTAACCAGTGCAGACCCTAATCAAACTGCTCCTTAGAAGCAGTCTGATCTGGGTCTACTCTGTTGCCCTGCATTAAACTCTTAATATTTTTCAGGACCAGTCTGAGAGGAACCGTTTAATGCTGTATTGGAAACATCTTCTGGCTATTATCATTGGCTGCTTCTGTATGTTGATCTTTGAACTTTGTGAAAGGTGAGTCCATTTTGTTAGAGGTTTTTGACATGTGAGTCAAGAATCTTTGACCTTAACTTAATAAGTGATGACATAACTTGAAATTGGTGAACAATATATTTATTTTCTTTGAAGAGTCTATACTGCTTGATATTTGTGTGAAACAAATCTGTGTAATCTCTACCGATGACCTTGACATTTGAGAGGAATGTATCCATAAAGTTTAAAATTTATGACAGTTAAAGACAGGACTTCTCTGCCGGGATGGGGGGTGGGAGGGGGGGGGGGAGGGTCAGGTTCCCAGCACACAGTAATGTTACCTGTATGGGTAAAGGTGTGAAAATTTAGTCAACCAATCAGTGAATCAGAATTAACAGTTATGATGATTTTATTGGCTGACTGGAGGTGTTGACAGTATGTGATCAAGAGACATAATGACACTGTTAAGTTAAGTTCAGTTCTCCTATCGACGTTCCCCAAGTGGCTTAACGGTACGTAACCATAGTTGCACACACTTGGCGCTGTGTGGCCGTTCAAGAATGGCACTGTGGAAGTTTATCTTCCTTACATAGTACCATCCCTATCTTTAATGTCATATTTTAAAGTTTCTGGAATATGTCAGACATTGTTGTCTAGCTTGTGACTAACAGAAACCAGACATAGGTATTACCTTTCCGCCGGCAGCTTTGGGGGTGTAAACTTCACATTGAGTTTCCTGATTTAGCTCTGTTCAGTGTCAATGTGCAGACAGGCAAGAGAAAACATTCTATGGCTTGTTGAGATTGTTGAGTCTTTGAGATTTATGAATCAATATTTATCAAGGTATTAGAGCCACAAGGTCGTAAAAATAATTAAAATGCACTATGCAATACAACCTTGTGGCTCTGATACATGTACCTCAAAATTTTGTTGCAACTTTGAGAGGTGAGTTCATAATCAGTGGTTTGGAAAAAAAAAAGTGTACAGTGTATTTTTGAAACAATAATTTTATGTTCTGACAATTCTTCTTTTCTTTTTTTCAGAGGTATGCAACTTGCTAATCCATTCTTCAGCATTTGGGTAACTGGAATTGGAACAAAGCTAGCTGTATCCTTTTAAATATATGGATAACAGGTGGTGTTTTAACGGTGCTGGGTACCTTTTAAGTGCTGGGGCATCCTATTATTTTGGATTATAGTGGGGCAAAGGCCTACTGTGCTTGCAGTAGGTGAGGGTGGGGCCTTTTGGACATTTTTTCTCTCCACTATTATATATCTTTTCTATCTCACTCTCTTTGGAGGATGGTTCGATATCGACTTAAATACTGTCTCAAAGAGCCGTTAAACCCAAAACAACCAACCAACCAACCAACTTCTTATAAAGAAACAAAATAAGTATATACATACATGTATATGGGTTCTGGTGAGAGGCACAACGTATGGTTTTATTTAGATAAAAGAAAAGTTATCCTAGGATTATCTTCAAAACATCTATTTGTCATTGGGGTTGGGTAACAAATTCCCTTTTGTGCTATACAGAAGTGACCTTTCAGATAGGATTGACTAAATTAGTGTCGAAATAAATAATCACTAAAATGAAGGAGGAATGTATCTGCTTAATGCTTTGCACAGGTTGATTTGATCATGAAAGGGAGGTGAACCCTTAACAGAGGTGAAAATGACATCTGAGCCACGACACGACAAAACCAACAAAAAGTGGCATGTGCGCCCAGCAAAGACTCAGATCAGCCTGTTGTTAAACGCTAACACTAATGAAATGCCATACACTTTATTCACTGTACTGCATATTGTTTCAACAGGTAATCACTTAACTGATGTTGCCATGGTTCAGTTGTGACGTCATGACGTCACATGACGTCACTAAGTATTGTTTCCTATAGAAGAGCATTGTAATCAAGTAGAAGAGTTACCTAACATAAGAAGAATAGTAATATACATGAAATTAACACCTGTGGGCGGCCGCCAAGTCTTGATCAGTCTTCATTGTGTGCTTAAAAAGGTAGCCAAGGGTCTAAGCTAGCTTCCCGTGGATAGTGGTGAAGACTCTGATCAGACTGGGCGGATGCCCAGGCTGATGTGAGTCTTTGCTGGGCACACATGCCAATATGTTGGTTTGTCATGTCACGGCTCATCTGTACATTTAGCAGCTGCTTCATTTCAGTTATATACATATTTCAGTTTTATAGTCAGATACCCAGGCTGATCTGAGTCTTTACTGGGTGCACATGCCAATTTGTTAGTTTTGTCGTGTCATGGCTCATTTGTGCATGTAAAATCTGCTTCTTTTCAGTTTTATACTCCTTAACACATATTCAGTATGCATTTATCATCATCGCTGGTATCGCAGCATGCTGTTATTTCCTGTTCCTGTGTTATATGATAGTCCTAGTCTTCCGTAATATCAGCTCGAAAAAGTCGACATTACCAAGCATGAGCAGTGGGCGGAGAGCTTATTATATGGTAAGTCATATGTTTATTATGAAATTTACTACAGTCAAGGTTATTATATGGTAAGTAGTATGATTATAACAAAATTTGCTACAGTCAAGGTTATTATATGGTAAGTAGTATGATTATAACAAAATTTACTACAGTCAAGGTTATTATATGGTAAGTAGTATGATTATAACAAAATTTATTAGTCAGAGTTATTATATGGTAAGTGATATGATTATAACAAAATTTACCACAATCAGGGTAACTTCTATAAAATATTGAACATTGTACCACTTACTACTCTAGTTGCATATCAAATTTTTTTCTCTTTGGTAATTACTCTGCATAATACTTTGTGAAATGAAGATAGATGGATGACCTGTTATTTTATGTCCTTTGTAGCAGTATTTCAGTCATATCAAGACGATTGTAGGCAGAGCTCCAGATAAGGAGGGGTAACAGGGATAATTCAGAGATAATTTTCCTAATTTCTCATTGAAAATATACAGTGTGACCCGTCACTAGAACTGTCTCGCTGAGACGGTTCTAATGAGAGATCACAAAGTATGTTTTTATGGAAATTATGGAAAATCATCCCATAATTATTCCAGTTACTCCTTCTTGTATGGAGTACTGATAATGCTTCTTGAAATGAAGATGGCTAGATGACCAGGTTATTTTAAGTCCTTTTAGCAGTAATTCAGTCATAACAGGATGATGGTAGGCTGTTTGCAATGAAGCACTGTTAGGTTTACACAGAATCTTGCTTCCAGTGGGACTCGAACCAAAGCCCCAATGATCCAAAGTCAGGGGCACAAACCCACACAGCTATGCTGACAGTGAAATCGGTGTCACACGCTATTAACAGATATTTTTTAACAAACACAGAATCATGTTTTAACAAGGCAGTTCACATGCTTTAATGACTACCTTTGAGACTTTTTGTATGCAAGTTACAGGGCAATACTCTGTTAGCACAGAAACAAGGGGCAAGTTTGCTATTTAGCTATGGATTAAAGACATTTATGCAAGAGTTACACAGATTCAAATCATTGTAAAAATGGAAGAGCAGGTGACATTGAGTGAAAAATGAAATGAAAATAATTTTGACTTGTGAGCTGCTGCTAAAAAGCTTGACAAAAATTCACAATAGTTGACCATGGCCTTAAATGAAAGTCATAGTGCTTGCAGGAATGAGAAAGTTAATGGTGGTGAGGCCTAAAAAATTATATTTTCTTTATTTTTATAGCATTGTGGTTGAATTTATGCAATAAAGATGATCAAACATGGTTTTTCATTGCATTAACATTTCTGACGTTGTATTAACATTTGCCAGGTCCCTAGCGGTCTTTTGAAAACCTCCCCCTTTGGCCCCGGTTTTCAGCAGCTCCCGTGGGACGTGGCAAATGTTAATGCATGAAAAAACATGCTTTATCCCTATATTAGCGTATGATGATGGGAGGGCAGGAAAAGGGCAAAACTCTCTACATCCAACAACATCAGAGAGTGAATTCACTTGCCCTTGTGTCAGCAACATGATTTATCATTAAGTTTGGTCACTCTATTATGTGGTACCCTGACAGTAGTATTTTGCATTTTGGTTTATTGAAACAGTCAACTCTTGGTATCTCGAACACTGATATCGCAAAGTACCCTGATATCAAAGACAATATAGTTGGAAAGGCTTTTGGTTATCTGCATTTCAACTACTTTTATCTCAAACAACTGATATCTCAAAGTAAATTTTCTAGTTCGACTTTGGCTGGGCCGCGTAGTGCAGTTGGCAGGGTGCCTGACTTGTAAGCCAGAGGTCCTGAGTTCGATGCCCGGTCCAGCCACTTACTTTTATTTCTCCTTCAGCTGACTCAAGAAGGTGAGGGCAGTTGTCAGTTACTGGTGAAAGTAAGTGCACTAAGTACTGGTTAACAACTTAGGAGGTCTAAGCCTGCCCAGGAATATTGTGGTTAGGTTATCTGACTGTCCTGACATAACCATAGCTTTTTACCATGGACCTTAAACAATAACACAACAACACAACTTCGACTTTGAGATATCCAGAGTTGCCTTTATTATCCCCTCGCACCACGAAGTGGTGAGGGGATATAGGTTTTGTCCCGTACGTAAGTACGTACGTACGTATGTTCACCTTTTGTCATCGCTCTAGCACCTACATTTCTCAACGGATTTTGAAATTACTTCACACAAGTGTAGGGTATGACAATATCTCAAGCAACTTCGACTTTCAGGTTGCTGCATCCAAGGTCAAGGTCACTGTGGCTTTTTTTAGAAAAACTTTGTCAGCGCTCTAGCGCCTACATTTCTCAATGGATTTTGAAATAACTTCACACAAATGTAGGGCATGACAATATCTCGAGCAAGTTTGACTTTCAGGGTGCTGGGCCCAAGGTCAAGGTCACTGTGGCTATTTTTAGAAAAACTTTGTCAGCGCTCTAGCGCCTACATTTCTCAATGGATTTTGAAATAACTTCACACAAATGTAGGGCATGACAATATCTTGAGCAAGTTCGACTTTCACGGTGCTGCACCCAAGGTCAAGGTCACTGTGGCTATTTTTAGAAAAACTTAGTCAGCGCTTTAGCGCCTACATTTATCTATGGATTTTAAAATACATTCACACAAATGTAGGGCATGACAATATCTCGCACAAGATTGACTTTCAGGGTGCTGTGCCCAAGGTCAAGGTCACTGTGGCTATTTTTAGAAAAACTTTGTCAGCGCTCTAGCGCCTACATTTCTCAATGGATTTTGAAATAACTTCACACAAATGTAGATGCTTTGACTTTCAGGGTGCTGTGCCCAAGGTCAAGGTCACTGTGGCTATTTTTAGAAAAACTTTGTCAGCGCTCTAGCGCCTACATTTCTCAATGGATTTTAAAATAACTTCACACAAATGTAGGGTATGACAATATCTTGAGCAATATCGACTTTCAGGGTGCTGCGCCCAAGGTCAAGGTCACTGTGGCTATTTTTAGAAAAACTTTGTCAGCGCTCTAGCGCCTACATTTTTCAATGGATTTTGAAATAACTTCACACAAATGTTGGGCATGACAATATCTCAAGCGAGTTTGACTTTCAGGGTGCTGCGCCCAAGGTCAAGGTCACTGTGGCTATTTTTAGAAAAACTTTGTCAGTGCTCTAGCACCTACATTTCTCAATGGATTTAGAAATTTCTTCACACAAATGTAGGGTATGACAATATCTCGAGTGAGTTCAACTTTCAGGGTGCTGCGCCCAAGGTCAAGGTCACTGTGGCTATTTTTAGAAAAACTTTGTCAGCGCTCTAGCGCCTACATTTCTCAATGGATTTTGAAATAACTTCACACAAATGTAGGGCATGACAATATCTTGAGCAAGTTTGACTTTCAGGGTGCTGGGCCCAAGGTCAAGGTCACTGTGGCTGTTTTTTAGAAAAACTTTGTCAGCGCTTTAGCACCTACATTTTCAATAGATTTTGAAGTAACTTCACACAAATGTAGGGCATGACAATATCTCGAGCAAGTTCGACTTTCAGGGTGCTGCATTCAAGGTCAAGGTCCTTGTAGCTATTTTTAGAAAAACTTTGTCATCGCTCTAGTGCCTACATTTCTCCATGGATTTTAAAATAACTTCACACAAATGTAGGGTTATGACAATATCTCGAGCAACTAGTCTTGTGCGAGGGGATTTGTATCGCCTGCGATGCCTTGTTTCATATATGATTAGCATCTGGTGAAAGGTACCTTACAGGATGTGCAAAGATGCAAGACCCTTGCATGTACTGTATATGAATCCATGCGAAACTAAAAATGAAAAATTGAAGACTCTCGTCAGCTTTTGCAGCTATGCAGCCTGATGTGAAATTTTTTGGTTCATTCATGGCATAAGGTCCCTTTTTGTGAGATGCCAATCATATATATCATGTTTACAGGGCCTAATCTACAGATTCAAATTCCTGATGCTAGCCACTCTTGTATGTGCGGCCCTGACTGTGGTGTTCTTCATTTTAAGCCAGTTGAATGAAGGGTCATGGAAATGGACTGATGAGGGAGTTAGTCTGGAGTATACCAGTGCTTTCTTTACAGGTATGTTTATGGTACAAAGGAAATTATAAATCCAGTAAATAATTCCTACTCTTATTACCACAAATACATGTATTCATTTTTGCGCCCGACTTTCTTAAGGGAAACTTTTTTAACCAACTAGCGTTAAACATAAAGAATGCTAATTGCTCATATGAGGCTATGCATAAACCACGTCATAGGTAAATGAACAAGTTATTTGAGGTGTGTATTATTAGACTGTCTTTACATCCTGGCAACATTTGTTTAATATCTTGGCAGAACTCACCAGTTTGGCATTTGATAAACTTAACTCGAAGATTCACAAATAGTGCTAAGCTAATGTAAAACTGAAAATTGATGTTTCAGCATTCATTATTTGATGAAAACCGCTTGTTAATATTCTTGCTAATATTCTGCAGGGAAGTTCTGCGCCTCCATGAGTTTTAGCTCTCCATGCTAGCTTCACCACACATTGAAAGTTGAAACATCAGATTTGTTTAGATCTTGTGAATTTTCTCTTTTGTGCCCTAATAGAATTAAAACTATTAAATAGTTTTTAATAATGAACTATTGTGACTGTCACATGTTGTTGTTTTGTATAGACATACACCTCAAACACCTGTCTTGTTTTTCTTGGCTCAGATCATTATCAAGTAAATGCTTTATTTTATTTCTTTGCAGGTGTCTATGGGATGTGGAACATTTATGTGTTTGGACTTCTGTCTCTCTACGCACCATCTCATAAACAGTTCTCATCTGCTGGTAAGATCAATTCGCATGAACTAGTTACCTTAAAAATTCTAAGTACATGTATTGGGACACACAGATTTGAGCAAACAGTGCAGACCCAGATCAGACTGCTCCCACAGGAGCAGTCTGATCTGGGTCTGCACTGTCTGCTATTCTATTCCATCTGCATCTTTTGGACGCATTACTGCATTGTAAAACCAAAATGTTTGTAAAAATCAACCGTTTTGACGCAAATGACCCAGTGGGTTGATGCGTCGTTAAATTCTAAATCATCAACATCAAAATCAAAATGTTCCATTTGTAGCAGAAGGTTGCTGGTTCGAATCCTGGCTTGGGTCAGTTGGCAATTGGAAAAGTGTCTCTGTCAGCCCATCGGTAAACAGATATCTTTTTCAAATCAGGGAAGGATTAAGGAGATAGGCTATGCCTTCCATATGCTGTGCCCAAGTGACAGAGGGCCTCAAACCCCCACTGCCCCTATGGTTACTAGGCTATGGGAAACCTTTACTAATATCTTTCTCAGAGGTTTATGCCCCAGTGAAGATAGACTGGGGGGGCATAAAGGTTTGCTCCTGTCTATCTGTATGTCTTTCGGTATAGATTATGCAAAATTAACCTCTCCCTCAGTTTTCAATGAATTTCAACCAGGGATGAGGTCCTACATGGACTGGCTCCTGATGGATTATTTTTATCCCACTCTTAGCAAACTTATAACCTCAAATTGAATTAGTATCAACACTTTAAAATTTTAGTTGTCAAGTAAGTTTATTAGGTCTTAAAATGGGTGGAAACACAGTTTTCACCTCAGAAATAGCCAGGAAGCATGATCTGTTAACTGTTTTTATTAGAGAAAATTACAAACAAGAAAAATCTTAAAAAAAGATAATTGGCACAGATTAAATGGAAGTGTGTTTTGTAATATGTCTCTAGATGAAGTTGATAATAACTTTCTTGAATATGAATCAAGTGAGCTTTGTGGGTAGGCACCCACAATCGTAATTTTGACACTGGGTGGCGACAATTACCTGTCTTGAAATTGAGCTGTCCAATAGGAAATTCCAAAATGGACCACAGTCAATCTTGAGATTGACCTGATTTCAAAAGCTACTAACATGATGCACTATTTGTTTGTGTATATTAAACGGAAAGTAGAAGTCAAAAGTTAATCTTCAACAAAAAAAGAAAGTTTTGAATAATGGCATCTGTCTTCGATAAAAATTCTGTTGTAAATTTACAAACAAGAGAAACATTTTTAATTAATATCGGACAGAGTGCTAGTATTCACGCAGTGCAGTACGACATGGAAAAAGCAAAGATTAAATATTCATTGACCTTTGATATTATTGGCTAAATTTTGACATAGGCATTATTTGACCAATGAAATCTTGTGAAATGTGGACCAATACTGAAATTATATGCAGCTGCGCCAAGAAAAAATACAAGGTAGCCTCATACATTGCAAGCATCAAGTTGTCTTACCATCTTTCCTGAATTATGGTACAGTTTTCCCGCCCTTCCAAAAAATCTAGATATGTCTTAAAAGAACAGCAAATATAAGATAGATCTAGATTTTTATTATTGTTTTAAAAAGGAGGAAAAAACCCATCTTATAGTAGAATTTCATTGGACTGATTTAAATATTTGATGTCATTCTAGAGTTGGAAAAAAAAACTGTTTTATAGCAGAATAAATACAGTTGCTGTTTGCATGGCAATTGTCATGGCAATTGTCTTCATTTAACCTTTTAAATGCCAGTGAAGAAATTAGCCAAATTTTCAAACAGTGTAGATCCTGATGAGGTGGCTCATTCTTAGCCACCTCATCAGGATCTATGCTGTTTGCCCTATAGTCTTTGAATTCTGAAAATGATATAGCTTGATTTTATTTATTTTTTTTTTTTTTTGAATATGCAGATGTAAATTTTGTCTTCTGCATTTTGGTGCTTAAAGTGTTAAAATGTCAAAAATTGAAAAAGTTTCTTTGCTAATGGAAGGAGAATGTTGCTTATATATAAGAGATGTAGCAGATACAATTTTCATCATTGCGTCAAAAGCCTATCCGGAGGATGGGTTAGTGGGAGAACAAATCGGACCTGTAAAAGTGCCTGAATGGTAATGTTATGGTAATATAATTCACTGACACGGTATTTATGGTATTAATACTTATATACTTCAATAAGAGCTTACTTTGGCTGGCTGTCACAGATATTTATGTCCCACCAAAGGTGACTGGGGAGACATATTGGATTCAATGCATATTCCTGTTGATGTCAACATTGATTTGACAATTTCTTGTACCCACAATATCTCTTGAACCAATTGGTGGAATTTCACAAAACTTGCTCAAATATCATCATTGGGACAAGCATGAGAGCTGATTAGATTTTGGTGAACATGGACAGTGATGGATTCACTTTCAAGGTCACAGAAAGACATAAATATAATAACTAATAAATAGCCAGGACACGAGAAAACCAACAAAGTGGTTGTGCGCCCAACGCAGATTCAGATCAGCCTGGGCATCCGCCCAGTCTGATCAGTCTTCGCTGTCCGCATGAAGATAGCTTAGGCCCTTAGCCACCCTTTAAGCGTCTAGGGAAGACTCTTATCAGACTGGGCGGATGCCAAGGCTGATTTGAGTCTGTGCTCGGCGCACAACCACTTCGTTGGTTTTCTCGAGTCGCGGCTCATATAGAGTTTGCACTATCAGTGAGATATTTTCTGAGCCATTGGCTTGATTGAGTCTCCCATCAAAATTGCATAGATATATCTTGGGGACAATCCCAAGAGTTTACTATATTTTTGTAACCTTGAACCCATTATTAAGGTCAAAAGATACTTACAAATAATAAATTTTCTCTAAAATGAAATATTTCATGAGCCAATGGATGCACATTCACCAAGCTTGGATGGATATATTATTAGTTTTTGGTGACTGTGACCTCATTTTCAAGGCCATGGTTTTATATGTAAGATACCTTTTGACCCAGTGAATGATTTTTCTGTAAACTTGCATGATATCATAGAAACATGCTTAAGAGGTGATAGATTTTAATGACCTTGACCCCATCTCAGAGTCAAGGAAGCTCTTTGCTATTTTTGCCAGCAAACACTATTAGAACCGATCAATTGAATTTAATCAGACTAGTATGAATATATACTGTAACTAGAAATGTTTTTCAGAGAAAAACTGATGTCCCCCCACCAGCCCATTTCCCATCCCCTCTAATGAATAAAAAGCCTGTACAAATAAAATATTTATGCAAGTTTGGAGAAAAAATCCTACATGGAAAACTATGTCCTTGACTAATGGGTAAAGGTCACCAACTACTAAACATGTTCTAAACCTGTCACAATGATATATTCATGCAAGTCTGATGAATATCCATCAACTAGTTTAAGATATAAACTCATTTTAAGAGAAAAAAAAAGTATTTGTAGTTAGCTTTCGACCTTGAAAATAGGGTCAAATTCATCAAAACAAAGTAACCTCTTGAGATTGTCCCAAAGGTATATCTATAAAAGCAAAGCAAAGCCAAAGGCTAGTGAGATATTATCAAGTTGAGTGAAATTTTCACTTCTCTAAGTCCTCTTGTGACCTTCAAAATGAGGTCAAGGTCACCAAACTCTGATCAGCTCTTAAGCTAGTTCAAGTGATGTATCCATGCAAGTTTGGTGAAATTCCATCCGCTGGTTCAGGAGATATTGTAGGAACAAGAAATTGCAAGAAATTGTAATCTAAGTCCTCCACTGACTTTGAAAATATGGTCAAGGTCACCAAACACTGATCAGCTCTTAAGCTTGTCCAAATGATGTATCCATGCAAGTTTGGTGAAATTCCATTCACTGGTTGATGAGATATTGTGCATACAAGAAATTGTCATCTAAGTCTTCCAATGACCTTGAAAATAAGGTCAAGGTCACCAAAATCTAATCAGCTCTTAAACTTGTCCCAATGATGCATCCATGCATGTTTGTTGAAATTCCATCCACTGATTTAGGAGATATCATGCATACAAGAAATTGTCAGGTAAGTCCTCCAATGACCTTGAAAATGAGGTCAAGGTCACCAAAATCTAAAAAGCTCTTAAACTTGTCCCAATGATGTATCCATGCAAGTTTGATGACATTCCATCCATTGGTTCAGGAGATATCGTGCATACAAGAAATTGTCATCTAAGTCCTCCAGTGACCTTGAAAATGAGGTCAAGGTCACCAAAATCTAATCAGCCCTTAAGCTTGTCCCAATGATATATCCATGCAAGTTTGGTGAAATTCCATCCATTTGTTCAAGAGATATCGTGCATACAAGAATCTGTCACGCCGACGCAGATGCACCGGGATCCGCACTGAAAACAATATGTCCCCCCTCACCTTTGGTGGGGGGACATAATTATGACGAGCTCAAGGTTACAGAAGGACTTTAACTGCTGTTGAACCTTTTGAAAGCTTAAACCCAAACATGGTAGATTATATCAACTGAAAGAAGTTGTAGAATAATGATACTAGCAGATGCAATTGCACTGGTGGGGGAATTCCATGGAGTGGAACTGGACTGGTGGGGACATCTCTTTCTCTCTCAAAAACGTTTCTAGTTTCATGCTTGATATAGTGCACCTGCTTACAGGGGCGGATCCAGAAATTTTGGAAAGGGGGTTCAAATTAGCTGAGGGGGGTTCTATTTGTGCAGTTTGACCAATTTTTCCTGAAATTCCCCATGAAAATGAAATAATACAGGCTGAAGAGGGGGTTCATTTGAACCCCCCGAACCCCCTCTGAATCCGCCACTGCGCATAATAATATTCTGTTGGTGGTTCCTATTTCTGTGCTTTCAGCAGAGAATTAAAGAGAATTTACAGCTAACTCAGTACTGGTGTTTCCATAAAGCTTACCATATCAAACCTATTAAACGCCCTGGGAGGTTGCATTTTAAAACAAGAGGGCCATGAGGCCCTGAATCGCTCACCTGAACAATTGGCAAGGTGGCTTATACTTATCATGTCTGAAATTGTCAAAATATGAGTTTTGGGTCAAAAGTCAAAGAATGACCATGACCACTTGTACTCATAAATCTTCATGTACTCATTAGACAACCATATATACCATTTTTAGGCCAAAATCTCCAAAACTTTCCATGAAATCTTATGTTCTAGCATTTTCCCATATTTGACCATGCCGCAAAAAAGGTCAAGGTAAACCCAAGGTCACCATTTGAACAGTCTTGGTGGTACTCTAGTACTCCATGCTATTTACCAAGTTTTAGGGCCATAGGTGTATTGGTTCTGGGAAAGAAAAATATTAAAGATTTATCCCGTAAGTGGTAATGGCGGCCAAGCTGGTCATGTGACCTGGACCGTTTGAACAAATTTTCATTCAATCAACCCCTGGAGGCTCTATATGAAATGTGTTCACAATTGGCGCTTTGGCTTTTGAGGAAATGGTTGAAAATGTCAAAATATGAGCAATCTGGATCAAAGGTAAAAAAATGACCTTGACCTCTTGTACTCATAATTCTTCATGAACTCATTAAGACAAATGTATATACCAATTTTTTAGGTCAAAATCTTCAAAACTTTCCATGAAATCTTATGTTCTACCATTTTCCCATATTTGACCTTGCTGCAAAAGGTCAAGGTCAACACAAGGTCATAATTTGAACAATCTTGATAGTACTCAAGTACCCAATGCTACTTACAAATTCTCAAGGCCATCGGTCAATTGGTTCTGGAGAAGAAGATTTTTAAAGGTATTTACCATATATGGGCATGGCCGCCATGTTGGTCATGTGTCCAGGACCGTTAGAAAATATTTTCATTCCATCAACCCCTCGAGGCTCTATATGAAATTTGGTTTCAATTGGCCCAGTGGTTTAGAGCAGATTGTTTGAAATTGTCAAAATTTGAGATTTCTGGGTCAAAGGTCAAAAAATGACCTTGACCTTTTGTACTCAAAAATCTTCATGTACTCATTAAGATGATTCTATGTACCAATTTTTAGGCCAAAATCTTCAAAACTTACCATGAAATCTCATGTTCTAGCATTTTCCAATATTTGACCTTGCCGTAAAAAAGGTCAAGGTCAACCTAGGGTCATAATTTGAACAATCTTGATAGTACTTGAGTACCCAATGCTACATACCGAGTTTCAAGGCCATCGGTCTACTGGTTCTGGAGAAGAAGATTTTTAGCTCACCTGAGCCGAAGGCTCATAGGTGAGCTTATAGTATAGGCAGGCATCCGTCGTCCGTCGTCCGTCGTCCGTCCGCCGTCGTCAACATTTTCAAACAACTTCTCCTCTGAAGCCATGGGGCCGATTCTTTCCATATTTCACATAAAGCATCTATAGGTGGGGGGAACGAATAATTGTGTTTTTTGTTCAATTGGCATAAGAACTCTGGTTGCTATGGCAACTTATAGTTTCCATTGACTTATAATGGGAAAAGTGGAAATTGGCAATTTTTGCTGCCTCACTGCAGTTATTTAGAATTTGTTTGTATAGAAATGTTTCTTGTGTAGTCCTCTACGATTCATATGAATTTTGTTCAAATCGCTGAATTTGATTGGTTGCCATGGCAAAATAAAGGGTAAAGTTTCGAAAAAATAAAAAAAAATCTTCTTCTCAGAAGCCATCAGAGGGATGAAGCTGATACTTTGCATATATGTTAAAGACATTAGCCTCTACATAAATTGTGTTTTTTCTTCCAATCCCATAGGAACTCTGGTTGCTATGGCAACTTATAGTTTCCATTGACTTACAATGGGAAAAGTGGAAATTGGCAATTTTTGCTGTCTCACTGCAGTTATTTAGAATTTGTTTGTATAGAAATGTTTTTTGAGTAATCCTTTATGATTCATATGAATTTTGTTCAAATCGCTGAATTTGATTGGTTGCCATGGCAAAAAAAAAGGGTAAATTTTCGAAAAAATATAAAAAAATCTTCTCCTCAGAAGCCATAAGAAGGATGAAGCTGATACTTTGCATATATGTTAAAGACATTAGCCTCTACATAAATTGTGTTTTTTCTTCCAATCCCATAGGAACTCTGGTTGCTATGGCAACTTATAGTTTCCATTGACTTACAATGGGAAAAGTGGAAATTGGCAATTTTTGCTGTCTCACTGCAGTTATTTAGAATTTGTTTGTATAGAAATGTTTCTTGAGTAATCCTTTATGATTCATATGAATTTTGTTCAAATCGCTGAATTTGATTGGTTGCCATGGCAAAAAAAAGGGTAAATTTTCGAAAAAATATAAAAAAAATCTTCTCCTCAGAAGCCATAAGAAGGATGAAGCTGATACTTTGCATCTATGTTAAAGACATTAGCCTCTACATAAATTGTGTTTTTTCTTCCAATCCCATAAGAACTCTGATTGCTATGGCAACTTATAGTTTCCATTGACTTATAATGGGAAAAGTGGCAATTGGCAATTTTTGCTGTCTCACTGCAGTTATTTAGAATTTGTTTGTATAGAAATGTTTCTTGAGTAATCCTTTATGATTCATATGAATTTTGTTCAAATCGCTGAATTTGATTGGTTGCCATGGCAAAAAAAAAGGGTAAATTTTCGAAAAAATATAAAAAAATCTTCTCCTCAGAAGCCATAAGAAGGATGAAGCTGATACTTTGCATATATGTTAAAGACATTAGCCTCTACATAAATTGTGTTTTTTCTTCCAATCCCATAAGAACTCTGGTTGCTATGGCAACTTATAGTTTCCATTGACTTATAATGGGAAAAGTGGAAATTGGCAATTTTTGCTGTCTCACTGCAGTTATTTAGAATTTGTTTGTATAGAAATGTTTCTTGAGTAGTCCTTTATGATTCATATGAATTTTGTCCGAATTGCTAAATTTGATTGGTTGGCAAAATAAAGGGTAAATTTTTGAAAAAATATTAAAAAATCTTTTCCTCAGAAGCCATAATAGGGATGAAGCTGATACTTTGCATACATGTTAATGACATTAGCCTGTACCTAACTTATGTTTTATATTATCGTTGTCCATGTGAATTCATTGCTATGGAAACTTAAATTTTCCATAGCCATACGATGGGGAAAATGGAAATTTGGCATTTATTTATGTGATTCTGCAGATATTTTGACATAAGCTTTACAGAAATGTTCCTGGAGTAGTCCTCTACCAGCCATATGAATTTTGCCCAAATCCCTGATTTTGGTTGGTTGCCATGGCAACAGAAATGCCAAATTTTCGATTTTTTTTTTGCCAAAAATCTTCTCAGAAGCCCTAAAGGAGGATAATGTTGAATCTCTTTTGCGTAAATGTTTTTGATATTATCCTCTACATAAATGGGTGTTTCTTTGCTGTTGTACATGTTGCTTTGTTGCTGTGGCAACTTCAAGTTTTTTCAGCATAACCTCAGTGCTCAGGTGAGCTACAGGACCAATGGTCCTCTGGTTAAAGGTTTTTACCATATATGGGCGTGGTGGCCATGTTGGTCATGTGACCTGGACCGTATGCACAAATTTTCATTCCCTCAACCCTTGGAGGATCTATATGAAATTTGGTTACAATTGGCCTAGTGGTTTTTGAGGAGATTGTTTGATATTGTCAAAATATGAGAGTTCTGGGTCAAAGGTCAAAGAATGACCTTGACCTCTTGTACTCATAAATCTTCATGTAGTCATTAAGATGACTGTATGTACCAATTTTTAGGCCAAAATCTTCAACAGTTTCCAAGATATCTTATGTTGCAGCATTTTGCCATATAAAAGCATGAGTAAGCAAATTTGACCTTACCGTAAAAAAGGTCAAGGTCAACCCAAGGTCATAATTTGAACAATCTTGGTAGTACTCGCGTACCCGATGCTACATACCAAGTTTCAAGACCATCGACCTATTGGTTCTGGAGAAGAAGATTTTTTCAGGTTTTTACCATATATGGGCATGGCGGCCATGTTGGTCATGTGACCAGGACCGTTTGAACAACTTTTCGTTCCTAAGGTCCCAGGAGGCTCTATATGAAATTTGGTTACAATCGGCCCAGCGGTTTCAGAGGAGAAGTCGTTTGAAATTGTGGACGGACGGACGACGGACGGACGCCGGAGCCTTACCATCCTATAAGCTGCCCCGGAGCCTCTGGCTCAGGTGAGCTAAAAAAGGGGGTGTTATTTGGAGCCGAAAAGGCAGTATATCAGCCACTGCCAAATTGCTTCTAGTTAATTTTTAAGGTGAATGGATATACTTGCAGATGCAGCAACTTGCCATTCTCTGTAGGGTCAACTCTTAAAGGAAAGAATTTGCTCCTCTAGGAGCAAATTCCTTCATTGCTCCTCTAGGAGCAAATTCCTTCATTTAAGAGTAGACCCCCATTTCAAAAATTCAAAGATGCAAATAGGAATTCATGCAAGTTAATAAAACATTATTTCCGGAAAAGAGACTGAGGGTATTTATTAGAGCATGCACATTTTCATATCAAAAATTGCAAATCAATCCGATGGAAGACGTAGAAGTCACAGGGACACTATTTCAGATGGAGGGAAGGATGAACAGATGGAAAAACAGATTCACACACAGACAGATTAGGGTCATTTCCGTAATCCCTCTCTGCCTATGTCGGGTGACATATAAAGAATAGCAGATTCTACACCCTCCCCCCCACCAAAAAAAAAAAAAAAAGTTAAGCTCTCATGGAGTCTTTTATTTTGCTTGCTTAGCCTGTCTCTTCTCTGCTTGTGCTTGTATAGTTGAGCCGTGACATTACAAATTCAACAAAGTTGTGTGTGCACCCAGCAGACTTAGATCAGCCTGGGCATCTGATCAGAGTCTTTGCAGTGCATTTAAAGGGTAGCTGAAGGTCTACTATTAGCTACCTCTGTGCTGACAGCCAAGAATATGATCCTACTGGATGGATGCCCAGGCTGATCTGAATTGAAAAAAAATATTAAGAGTTGAATTTGTAAATTTTACGCAACTTTACAGTTGTATAGCTGCTCATTAATATTCATATGGTCTTCTGTGACATCATCAATGAAGTTTTGAAACTGTCCAATGTTTTTTAGTTTTAAGTTAAAAAAGGGAGAAAATGCAGTTTGGTACCAGCAGCCCAAAATCAAACTTTTATTGTTGAAGCATATCTTGTTTAATTTCAAATTTGAATTTTTGTTTAAAATTATCTCGAACTGCATTTTATGAGGGTAACTGAATATAGTAGTTTTAACCCTGTAAAAGAGGTCTCTTTACAGTGACTGGTCTCACATAAAAATAAAAGAAAATGTTAAGAAATATATTTTCAAACTTTTAAATTCTTATTTTAAGTGGAGTTATAACTAAATTACAGATATACATTTCTGTGTGTTATCCAGCTAGTGAATAAGAATCAAAATGATAATCGGTAGAGTAAGATAAGACTGTATACAGTGTAAAGTTTAAACCTGGTTTCATGATTTTGTTTGAACACAGAACAGATGGGAAAATTGCCCATGAGGAGCAGCTCTAAGGACCGATTTCACGCCACAGTTAACTCAGATTAACAAGTTCGTGGTCTATTTTACCATAATTCTATTCTATTATTCTATTCTATCCCATAACCTCACTAGGTTGTTGGGGCACCACAGATGACTTAAAAAAACAATTCCTTTCCACCTTGTCCTGTCTTCAGCTGCCCTAGTTGAGCTGGCAAAATCCATTCCTGTCCACTCCTTAAGAATTTACCATAAAGGGCAGTGTAAAATTTTGATGTTCTGAATGCAAATCTGTGTACTAAATTCGATGTGAAATCACTAACTAAGAGTATAGAATCCTAGACTGTATATTTAAAACCTTTGAAAATTGATTATATGCATTTCCTCATTTCGAAATTTCTGTAAAAAAAAATAATATATGAAATTGCATCATGCATTGTAGGTAAAAATTATTTCAAAAGTAAAGCAAGTAAATCCCTGTGTTCTCTAGTTGTCAGAACTTTTGGCCAGATCTGAATTTTTCAATGTTAATTTCGTCAATAAGACTCTCTTCATGTCCTCTGTCACTGGAGCAAATATACCATATTAATCATAACAGATGCCCCTGCTCTAAAAAACCCTCCCCACCTCTTTTCAGAAAATAATGTTATAACTTGCATGAACTCTTGATTGCTTCTCTGAGTGAGTTAGCTCTTTGACATGGGTCTACTCTGAAAAAGAAAGAATTTGCTCCTAGAGGAGCAAATTATTTCCTATAAGAGTTTACCCCTACTGAGAAGGGAAGCAAAAATAGTAAGAGTTGCTTCCTCTGCAAGTATACCCATTCACCTAAATACTGAGTTCATTAGAGGTATTTTGGCAGTGGCAGATTTGCTACACTTTATGCTCAAAATACTGCCCCCCCCCCCCCCCCCCCCCCCCCCCCCCGCCCCTCATAAAAATGCAATACCCTCAGGGCATTTAAAGGGAAATCGCCTCAATGTTCGTGCGCATACATTTTGACGCAGCGTCATTGTTTCCTGCAATGGTTATCATAACGTCGTTTGCCATAACGCTAAAACATTTACGTCACTTTCGAAGACAACATGGGCTCTGTGTTGAAACAAACGTATAAGTTTTTTTGCGACAGAAAAATGTTAAATATATAAAACTTGACAAAAAATAACGACAAGAATATGGGGCTGAAGAATTTTATACAGAAAAGAGAGCGCCAATTTTTGAGGGGTAGTGTGTAATTTTTTTAGGAATTATTTGTCAGGTAAAGAGAGGCTGTGAAAACTGCAAGTGGGTTTTAAATCTCGTTATTACATGTACTTAATGCAAGGTTAAATACAAATAAGGCTTGAGTCGTGAAATACCCATGCAAACAGTGAAAGCGGAGATCAGACTGAGCAAATGCGCAGGCTGATCTAAGCTTTTATTGTTAGCTCATGTCGTTAAGGTAAATATGTTTTTTTTCCTTTCCTTTTCTTTTTTTTTTTTTTTTAAATAGTTGCTTCTAAGATTTAACGCAAGTGACATAACACGATCAGCCATATTGTTCTCGTAAGATACAAATTTTACAGCTAGGCGGCGACATTCTTATTTTTCACTAATCGCTCTTGACTTTCCACAGGGTTCATAGATTGTCGATGCGAACAGGGAAAAATTATCCAAATGCGCATCCTCGGAAATTGGTCTCAGCACTAAATGATAAATTGAAATCATGCACCACGGACGAAGCTTTGCCGATGTTTCTGTGAAAATACATGTCGGGCAGTGGCCGGGTCCAATAAGTTGAATGTTTGCTCATAAACCTGTTCATGGTATATAAATGTGATATAATCTTGACCAAGAAAAAAGGTCGAAATTCTATGAGAAATAACAATGAACATGCTGCCTAGTTTCTGACCTTGGATTTTCTCTCATTAATGTGTTGTCTGCATACGATAAAATTTTGAAGGCGACGATTTCATCAGACTATGCACTGGCCATATGTTCAATACATAAGAACATTGCTGAAATATTGAATAGGGAATTATATTGCATTGCTATAAACAAGCATCGAAAGGTAAGAGCGTTATCCATATGGCTGTTGATGGCCCCAAATAGAAAGCGACGTCAACGCATAAAACATTGACGTCAACGCGCTTATATTAAAACCGCACGAAATAAAAGTGGTTTTCCTTCCATAACTCCAATATTTGGTCGATGACCTATACTTTTTATTTGCTTATTTGCACGGGGTAGATCATTCCTTTACTATATCAAAAGTATATAAAAATTTCAATAGTGAAACTTTTTATATTGAAGAAATTCCATGTTTTTACCAATATTGGGAAATGGCGGGAAACTAAAAACTGAAAATAACCTATATAATGATACATACGACGATGACAATTTTGATTGCCAAACAAAGAGACAAGAAAGAGGAGTTAATTAATCTTTATTTCGAAACGATCGGTCATCTACTTTCTCGGATAAATGTGTTCATAATAGACATAGTCATGTTTCATACAGGCATATAGATGGCGCTGCATTATCTCAAAAAGTAGTACGGTGACCCCATCTTTATATTTCATTTTTTCACTCAGCATATAATATTCTACCACTGTGTGAAGTTTCAACAAAATTTCAATTGCAGTTTTTATAGGGTGATTTCCCTTTAATAGGATTAATACAGTAGGTAATTTGAACAAATTCTTTCCAGTTGCCCCTTGAGAGTAGTTCCCAGTATGGAAGGGCTTTCTCAGACAGGGAAGCAAATAGTTACTAAGTTGTTGCCCTTTATAAAAAGCTGGAGTTGCCACGGTCAGGGAAAAACATCAGAAAAATGATTTTTTCCCAGCTCTGGAAAAAGTCAGGGAATTTTGTGGTTCAGGTCAGGGACATTGGGAAAGGATTTGAAAAGTCAGGGAATTTGAAAATTAATGGCTCAGGTAGTCTTCAGAAATTATACTTATTCTATTCAAGGGAGAAAAATATACATTCTAGAGAGATAGTTCAGGCACATCTCCCTCTTTGGGGCTACTCTTAAAGTGAGAAATTTGCTCCCTTGGGGAGCAAATTCTTTCTTTTAAGAGTAGTCCCAAGTTCAAAGTGTGACAGTTATCACTGTTGAAAAAAGAGAGTAAAATTAACTTTTGGATCCATAAAAATGGTATGGAAAACTGTAAAATGTCAGGGAGAAATCAGGGAAAAGTCAGGGAATTTTAAAGTGGAGGGAAAGTGGCAACCCTGAAAGTGTTGGAAAAATATGGAGGTATTCCTATACTTCTTAATATCATAATTTTTGCTATTTTGCAGGAAGAACCGAGGATAGCAATGAAGAAGAGGTTCAACTGACGGGACTACCCACTTCTGTTATCGAGGGATCCACACTTCAAGCTTTTGTTGCCAAGGCTGCAGCTGATTAAACATGTTATTGTAACCATGGTAACAGTTCACTGATGTTATAGTATTAAGCTTGAGGAACTTTTGTTCAAAGATAGTTCAGAAAGACTTTTAATATGTAACACAAAGAAGAGGGCGGTTTAAGCATAATTTATTTCTTAATTTATCATGTATACAAATACTGTTTTGAAAATTTTGTGAAAGTGACTTTCATGTAATTTTCAGTTCTTAATTATCAGAACAGTTCTTTGCATTGATATAGACCAAAGCAATTTTTTTCTTAACTCATTGAATGTATGTTTTCGCAAAACTTCACTTTACTTTAGCTCAGAGTAGCCAAAGTAAGCTTGTGCAATGCAATAAAAAAAAAATCCTTTATTCTAACAAAAAGCAATCCAATTTAATGGCAGAATTTAATACAAAAAAGAGCATGTTACATTGTTTCAAAATGGAAATTCTCATGCTGTTAAAATCTACTTTCGGGCTTCAGCTATAAGTAAAATACAGTAGAGCTCATTGGCTCGAACAGGCTTGGGACCTTGAAAATTAGTTCCAGCCAAGGGTGGTTCTAACCATCCAGGGTTAAATTCTATATAAAGTGACCTCTAGGGACCAATGAAAGAGTTCCAGTCAGGCAGGGTTAACAAGCTGTCAGGGTACGAGCCATTGAAGTTCTACTGTAGTTCTCTTTAATGTTCTACGGTATAAGGGCCATGCCCATTAATACTTTTTGAAAGGAATACAGGGTAATTTAGTGTTGATGTCTCTGCTTACTACATGATATAATAACATACTAAGTATGATTCTCGCTGAAATCTAAAAGACTGACCTCCTTCTTGGAAAATATTGAAAGTGTGAATGTCTAATAAAGTCAGCTGCATGTCTGATTCTCTTGTTAATATTTACATACTTATAAAAGGTGAATCGGCACACTTTCATGTTTCCTGCCATTTTCACAAAGGGGAACAACTTTAATAATGACTTCCTGTTTTCTTTCTGAAGGATGAAACCTTTCCAAAATAGGGTCTACTCTTAAATGAAAGAATTTGCTCCTAGGGGAGCAAATTATTTCCCTTAAGAGTTGACCCACATTGAGAATGGAGTTAAAAATGAAAATGACAGAGTTGCTTCCCTTGAAAGTGTACCCATACACCTTAAGACTGTGCATGTATATGTATATTATATTGCTTGACCAAGAGCACCTCAGTTTTCTTCCATGCAAAATCAAAATACTGCTGATGTGTATATAAGATGATGATGAAATCCAGATTGTTTGTGAGGAGGTGAGACTTATGGATTCGTTCCCTTGAACCTCCAAGGGAACATTGTTATGAGGCGTGGGAAGACAGAATGTTTGTATAAAGTTTACTGTATGGTAATAACAATGCTGAGTTAAAAGGGGATATCTATAGCTAAGTTAAAACAGAGGCACCATGGTGGAGTGGTTAGAGTGACTTGTTATGGTGCAGAAAGATGCTTGAAGTTCAGAGTTCAAACAGGCCCAGAGGTTATAAAACTCAAAATAAAGCACACTGATTGGCTGCTTCTGAGCACAAAATAAAGCACGCTGATTGGCTGCTTCCAAGCACATGCTTTATTTTGAGTTTGAGATTATTCTCAAGTTTTATAACCTCAAACCCAGAGTTTACTGGAAAACTCTGTCAACCCAGCAGTAAATGGGTAATAGTTTTGAATCAAGGAAAGGTAAAGCTGCGAAAGAAGATGAATAGGCTCTGTCTTTCATATGCTGTGCTCAAGATACAGTGGGCCTCTAACCCCTACTGCCCATATGGCCACTAGACTATGGGAACCTTTACCCTTTTTAAGCTTTAAAATTTTCAATAAGTATGTTGTCATGGGAATAACTGGCCTATCCCATGTGTAGGAAACTGATGGATATTTGTTGTGATGGAGAAGAAAAAAAATTACAAAATTATTATTAAATACTCTTTTTTATCTGGAGTACAGATTTCCACTTTTAATTTGTTCATTGTAATATGTTGTGGATACACCGCCAAGGGAGGTCACTCTGATTTGGATATATCTGTCTCCCTTCTCTTAGGGTCTGTTTACCTCCCTTCTCAGTAGGGGTCAACTCTTAAAGGAAAGAATTTGCTCTTCTAGGAGCAAATTCTTTCCTTTATGAGTAGACCCCTGTTTGGTAGGGTTTCATAATCCAGGGAAGCAAATAATATGTCACAAAAATGGTCTCCCTTTGAACAATATGCGGACAGTATCCATACACTTTAACAAATTAACATGAGATGTGGTAGATTATGTGATAATATACTTCAAAGGGTGATAAATATAATGTTTATATATACAATATTATACACACTGTATTAACTGATTTATATATATTTGCTTGTACGCTGGTTGTGCTGTTTTTCGTAGTTTTGTATATTTTGTACTAACGATCTGAATTATTATTATGTGTTCATATCTCATTTAAGAGGATAATGTGAAAAAGAATTTATTGCATTGCCTGCAGTGTTGTTATACTAGTTACTTGGAAAAAAACAGTTTTTTGAAATTTTGCAGATGTAAATTTTGTTGGCTGCTTTTTTGGGGGGCTTTTAAAGGGTTAGCATAAGTATTCAGCCTATACAACCATTTTTATACAGGATTCATTCAGCTTTGTGTTTGGAAAATTTCATTTGAGCCACAGCACATCAAAACCAACAAAGTGGCATGTGCACCAAGCAAAGATTCAGATCAGCCTGAGCATCCACCCATTCTGATCAGATCTTTGCTCTGTGCTTGAAGGGTAGCTTACAGTCTAAATTAGCTCTATGCGGCCAGCAAAGACTAATCAGACTGGGCTGATGCCCAGGCTGATCTGAGTCTTTGCTGGGTGCATATATTCCACTTCATTTCTTTTGTTGTGTTGTGGCTCATTTGTCCTGTAAGAGGTGGTGTATTTTACCATGGGCAAACAGTCAAGATGGTATCATCCTAATAATCTGTGCCAGTTTGCCCGATCATGCATTATCTTCTAATAAGATAGATAGATATGGAATAATCTGGCATTATTTATTATTAAAGTCTGAAATTTGCTTGCTGCATACTGTTGTACAATATGATAAAAGAATCTCATGTATGAATATACAGTTGAATCTTGTTATCTCAAACACTGTTATTTCAAAGTACCATCTTACGTCAAATAGTATATGAAAAATTTTGGACATATTTCCTGTAACGTATTTATTTGGTTATCAGATGGGGAATTTTCCCCTTGAAAACAATCCCAAAAAGCTAGTTCCCACTGAAAAGACGATCTAGATTTTTGGGATTGCTGTGAAAGGGAAAACGCATCTTATAGCAGAATTACGCAAGACTCGGTTTGAGGTTATAAAACTTGAGAATAATCTCAAACTCAAAATAAAGCACACTGATTGGCTGCTTCCGAGCATGTGCTCAGAAGCAGCCAATCAGTGTGCTTTATTTTGAATTTGAGAATGTACTCAAGTTTTATAACCTCTGGGCCTGAGGTCATCACAGAGGGGTAAAACCCTATCTTGTAACTGTATTATTATAGTATACATCTTCAGTTTCAGCTCCTGTCTTGCAACATTTCCTAACAGGATATTAAAAATTGAGATTGAATTATTTGAGAAAGATTTTCTTGTTGATTATGCAAATATCACTTGCTATTGTGACAGCTGTAGTATTTATAGCAGTTGTGATAGCAGTGTTATTTATAGCACTTGCAATAGCAGTGATATACATAGCAGTTCTGATATCAGTGGTATTCATAGCAGTTGTGATATAAGTGGTATTCTAAGCAATTGCAATAGCAGTGGTGGTCTTAGCACTTGTGGTAGCAGTGGAATTAATAGCAGTTGTGACATCAGTTGTATTCATAGCAGTTGTGATAGCAGTGGTCTTCATAGCAAATGCAATAGCAGTGGTATTCATAGCACTTGTGATAGCATTGGTATTCATGGCATGTTGTTGCAGCTATGGCTAAAATCAGGACATCATTTAGACATTATGTCATCACTTTGACGTAGCCTTATAATGATGAACCTTTTCCCCCGCCGTCCTCTCATTAGCTTGTATACACCTTTCCTATAAATCGATAAAGTCGCGCACGAGTTATCTACCCAAGTAGACAGTGACGTCATCTATAGGATATCCCATATAATTCAGTGCAACTGCAAGCACACATAACATGCATAAAGCAGACGTTTTGTAAATGTAAACTGCAAAAAAAATCATTGAAAGACCAAATTAAAGTATACCCGTTTTCATGTAACATTTTTTATTCATATATATATTTTTATTTATTTATTTTAATAGCATATTGAGAATCCCGACAAGTCGGACCCCTTTCATCGACGCCGTGTTTTAACACCCCGGCAATAAATTCACGTTTGTTCAATATAAAAAAAAGTTACATTTCGTATAAATAAGTTTCGTAAATCTGAAAAGTTATTTCCATTTTTCCGACATTCAGGTAGTAACTACGTATTATTACCGGACAGATTATAGCGCTGATATTTATGGTTGTTTGTGCGATACACCGATCTTAAAGCATCAGCTTCCAGACAGTTTTCCGTAAGTTTGAACCCGAGGTTGAATTTATATTATATTTTTCCATCTATTGCTCATCTTTGGTATTATTTATTTGATCGTTTCCATTTCACGGTAGGTGTTCTTAAGCCGCCTTCCGAACACGTGTCTAGGTAAATACACAATCATAGGTGTTTGTTTATTGCGGCAATGCGCGCAATTCGGTGATTACACAAACGAATTCCGTGTCAGCACACTTTGTTGTCATTTTAGCGTGTGTCTGCTTTATAATCAACTAATCGTTCGTTTTGTATCTTTTGTAATAACGGTCTGAACATCTTCCGCGCTTTTCTTTCTTTTCCTTATGTTTTGGAAGCTGTACTGGTGATACACGGTAATTTTGGCCCGAAATTTTAGTGGGAAATCTAAAAGTTTTATGTCAACTTCCCAAATGCTATAAGTTATAAAGCTTATTTTCCGACAAAGAAAGAGCTAAATATAGTTGGAACAAAATAGTTGTCTTAATCTTAACCGTTGAATGTTAGTTTTGAATATACGGAAAACCGGCATTTATTTGGCTACACAATGAAAAACAATAGCCTATCCTATAGATGACGTCATAGGCGTTGCAAGGGACAAAACTCGAACAGACTCTGAATTATAGGAAAGGTGTATACATCATACTTTTGCAGATGAGTGACATGATGCCGATCTGCTCACCCATTTGCAAAGGCATGCTGTGCATACCATAGTACTATAATCGGAGCACGCTCGGCCAATTCCGTGAATCAGATTCATGGAATTGGCCGAGCGGTGTTCCTATTGCATAGTACTATTGCAAGAGTATAATGTACGGGATATTTGCCTGTGCAGGAGCAGTGACATTCATTTTACCATTAAAGAAAAATTTTCTCAGATAATTTATTCTCAAATCATTGAAAATCTTTGTTAGCTATGTATTTTCTTTAGGTTTTTGCCCATGTATTCTCAACTACTGATATCTCGAAATAAAATCTCTAATCCCTTTGAAAATGAGATAACAAGAGTCAGCTGCAGTTATGAACAGGAGCCGTATTCATAAAACGACTTCAGTGGTTGCTATGCTGTTGCTAAGGCTAAATTTCTTTGAAGGAGATTCCCTACCACTATGAAATTTGCTGTGGAGGTTCCTCCAGAGCAAATTTCATAGTTGTAGGGAATCTCCTTTATAGATATTTAGCCTTAGCAACAGCATAGCAACGACTTAAGTGGCTTTATGAATACGGCCCCTGAGCTGCTTGTAAAGTTCTAGGTTCAGTCACTGATGTTAGTTAGTCTCTTAGTGCAATAGAATATTTATAGAAACTGAATTACGTTTTATTTTCCTTGCCTGTTGCCTTAATGTGTATAGGTACACTTTTATGTTTTATTGCCATTTTTACTAGAAAATCAGATTTTGTGACCTCCAGGCCCGAGGTTATATAACTTGAGTACATTCTCAAACTCAAAATAAAGCACACTGATTGGCTGCTTCCAAGCACCTGCTTGGAAGCAGCCAATCAGTGTGCTTTATTTTAGGTTTGAGATTATTCTCAAGTTTTATAACCTCGAACCGTGTTTGCTTCCCTGGAAAATAAAATCCTCCAAAATGAGGTCTACCCTAATTTTAGTGTTGACCCATTTGAAAAAGGATGCATGCCCCTTGTCAGTTTTCATAATGATATTCCCCAGGAGGCTGAAGTGAACAAATGCATAACTCGCTTCATCTGACACAGTCTGTCGGTCACCTCATCAATTCAAAGAGGAGAGCAAGGTAAAAACAATGATAGCGTTTTCTGCTTCAGTAGGTAATGGTAGATGTATCACGAAAAAGCATCATTAATTGTAATTTTGCTGTCATGATAGTATCTTGATACATGTTCTCTGGTGATATCATACCTAATCTTCAGTGAAATCACAGAGATCTGATGATTTAAGTGAGATTTTTGAAAATAAGTGAGGCACTTTAGTCTTGTTCAAGCTTGTCTTAAAAGGTCTAAAACCTTATATTTTGTATTTTTATATAATATTTTTATACGCCCATTTTGAAAAAAACGGACGTATTATGTGGTGGCGCTGTCCGTCTGTCCGTCCGTCCGTCCGTAAACATTTTTGTACGCGCCATAACTCAGTAACCGTTTGGGATATCTTCATGAAATTTTGTAGGCATATGTATTGGGTAGGGGGAACGTGTTGCGTACAAGAATGGTTGCTCCCCCTTCCTTAGTTTCCAAGTTATGCCCCCGTGATTGTTTTTTTCCCTGCAAGTCTTGTACGCGCCATAACTAGATAACTGTTTGGGATATCTTCTTGAAACGTCATGGCAATGTGTATGAAGACCCAACGATGTGTCGCGTACAACAATGGTTGCTGTCCTTTTCTTCATTTCAGAGTTACATCCCCTTTATTAGTTGTTTTAGGCTATTTTTGTGTATACTTATCTTGTGCATACCATAACTTGGTAACTGTTTGGAATATCATGATGAAACTTTATAGCAATGTGCATGAACACAAGATGATGTGTCACATATAAGAATGGTTGCTCCCCCTTTCTTAAGTTTGGAGTTACCTCCCTTTGATTAGTATTTTTAGACATTTCCATTCACTCCATATCTCCTTGACCTTTGGAAATATTAGAATGAAACTTTGTAGGAATGTGCATAATAATAGGGCAATGTATCCTGAGCAAGAACCACAACTCTGGCTTATGTACTGAATTATCTGCCCTTGCATAAATTTCCTGTTTACTCTGTAACTCCTTAACTGTTTAGAATATTTTAACACAGCTTTATGGTGATGTTTATAATTGTCAAGGGAATGTATCGGAACCATGAATGGTATAACTAGTATATTTAGTTTATTAATTATCTCCCTTTTTTGAGTTTGGCATTACTCACTTCTGAGCCACTTCACCTTGGAAGCTGATTTTTGGTAAACTAAAAGTATTTGATGTGTTAAATATTTAAATAACGTTGCCCTCATTAATTATAGAGTGTTTTTCCCCTGTTTGTCTGCCTGTTTATCCTTCTGTAAGCAATCTTGTTCATTCTGTAACTCCTTTATGACATTAAAACGGGCGTATTATGCGCCGCTTGCGAAGCCCTTGTTTTTCTTTATGCAGTTCTTGTTAGCTACCTCTCCTACCTCCTGAACATTCTATTCCACTTTCCATGGGACACACTACTCTGCTTTCCCTTCAATACTATATAATGCTATTCATCTGCTATCCCTTGAACAATTGGGCTGTTTCTTGAACATTCCTGTCTGCTATCACCTTTTATGCATATCCCTTGGGCATTCTGTCTGTTACCATGTGAACATTCTGTTCCACTATCTTTAAACACTGTAAGACTTATTCCTCGAAAATTCTGTTCTGCCTAATCTGCTATCTCATGAGCCCTTCAATCTGCTATCCCTTTAGCATTTCAGTGCTTGTCCCTGGGCATTCTATTCTGCTGTGCCTTTAACATTCTATCTGCTCCTCTCTGAACATTGGATTCTGCTGTCTCTTTAATGAACAGTCTTTCTGATATTGTATGACCATTATTTGCTGCTACCTCTACAGTCTTTTCTGTTATTTCTTTAACAGTTTATCTTACTGTCCCTTAAACATTTTATTCTAATGTACCTTGATCAGTGGGGGTGGTCTGGTCAGGCATTGGTGCTGCGTAACTTTCAGTGCCAAGGGGTCCTACTAATTTGAATAACAGTAGGGCAAAGGACTACTGTGCTTGCAGTAGGTGCGAATGTGGGGTTGTTTGGAATATTTTTTCTCATTTGTCATTTCTCTTCTTTTTTTTCTTCCTCTCTTTGGGAGATGGCCAGATGTATACTGAAATACTGTATCGAAGGCAGTTAAACCCAAAAAACAACCAACCAATCTTGATAGGTCTATTCTGCTATTGATAAAATATTCTATTCTGCTATTCCGCTCTGCTATTTCTTGAATCTCTTGAACCTTCCACTCTGCTGTTTCTTGAATCTCTTGAACATTCCATCGGCTATTTCTTGATGTCCTGAAAATTCCATGTGCTAATTCTTGAATCTCTTGGACATTCCACTCTGCCATATCTTGTATCTCTGGAACATTTCACTCAGCTAAATCTTGAATGTCTTGAAAATTCCATTCTGTTATTATACGCCCGTTTTGAAAAAACGGACGTATTATGTCGTGGCGCTGTCCGTCCGTCCGTAAACATTCTTGTACACGCCATAACTCAGTAACCATTTGGGATATCTTCATGAAATTTGGTAGACATATGTATTAGGGTGGGGGAACGTGTCGCGTACAAAAATGGTTGCTCCCCCTTTCTTACTTTTGAAGTTATGCCCCTTTAATTAATTTTATCCCTGTAAGTCTTGTACGCGCCATAACTAGATAACCGTTTGGGATATCTTTATAAAACTTCATAGCAATGTGTATGAACTCCTAACGATGTGTCGCGTACAACAATGGCTGCTCTCCCTTTCTTCGTTTAAGAGTGAATCCCTTTCATTAGTTCTTATCGTCTACTTTTGTGTAAACTTTTGTTGTGCATGTAATATCTTGTCAAGGGAAAATAGTAGAACTAAAAAAGGTATACCTAGTATATGTAGGTTATCCCCTTGTTCAAAGATATTGTATCAAAGATTTCTTCACAACCATACAAGCTAGACTGGTCATATTTGGCATACAGGTTGATGACGACATGTTGTATTGTGGGATTGAGAACCAGCCTTCTCCTGCTTATTCTTCCCTGTATTTGCCCCATTTTCTTTCTTTCCATACTTTGAATAATGAAATTTTTCGTCAAAGATTTCTCCAAAATCAATTCATGCAAGCTAGAGTAGTCATATTTGCTATGCAGGTTGATAACGACATGTTGTATCATGGGATCGAGAACCAGCCTTCTCCTGCTTATTCTTCCCTGTATTTGTCTGATTTTCTTTCTTTCCCTACTTTGAATAATGAAATTTTTCGTCAAAGATTTCTCCACAACCATGCAAGCTAGAGTAGTCATATTTGGTATGCAGGTTGATGGCGATATGTTGTATCGTTGGATTGAGAACCAGCCTTTTTAGCTCACCTGAGCACGATATAGTCAGATTCGCTGACAGTTCTAGTTAATTATAGAGTGGTTGCCCCTGTTTGTCTGCCTGTCTATCCTTTTGTAAACAATCTTGTTCATTCTGTAACTCCTTTAGGACATTGAAACGGGCGTATTATGCGCCGCTTGCGAAGCCCTTGTTTCTTGAATGTCTTGAACATTCCACTCTGTTATCTCTTGAATATCTTGAACATTCCACTCTGCTGTATCTTGAATATCTTGCACATTCCATCTGCTATTTCTTGAATCTCTTGAACATTCCACTCTGCTATTTCTTGAATCTCTTGAACAGTCCACTCAGCTGTTTCTTGAATATCTTGAACATTACGTTCTGCCCTATTTTGAATGTCTTGAACATTCCACTCAAATATATCTTGAATGTCTTGACCATTCCACTCTGCTATTTCTTGAATGTCTTGACCATTCCATTTAGCCATTGCTTGAATCTCTTGAACAGTCCATTCAGCTATTTTTTGAATATCTTGAACATTACGCCCTGCCCTATTTTGAATGTCTTGAACATTCCACTCAAATATATCTGAATGTCTTGACCATTCCACCCTGCTGTTTCTTGAATGTCTTAACCATTCCATTTAGCCATTGCTTGAACATCTTGAACATTTCACTCAGGTATTTCTTGAATGTCTTGGACATTCCATCTGCTATTTCTTGACTGTCTTGAATATTCCATTCTGCTGTTTCTTGACTGTCTTGAATATTCCATTCTGCTGTTTCTTGACTGTCTTGAATATTCCATTCTGCTGTTTCTTCACTGTCTTGAACTTTCCATTCTGCTATTTCTTAAATGTCTCGAACATTCTTGCTACTTCTTGAACATCTCAAACATTCCTGTTATTTCTTGAATGTCTCAAACATTCCATTCTGCCATTTCTTGAATTTCTATAACATTCCATGTAGCCATTTCTTGAATGTCTTGTTTATCCCATTTTCCTATTTCTTTAATGTCTTGAGCATTCAATCTGCTATTTCTTTAATGTCTTGAACACTCTGTTCTGCTACTGAATGTCTTGAACATTCTGTTCTGCTGTTTTTAGCTCACCAGAGCCGAAGGCTGCAGGGGAGCTTATATGATAGGCAGTTGTCCATCACCGTCGTATGTCTTTGGTCGTCAGTCAACACTTTCAAACAACATCTCCTCTGAAGCCACTGGGCCGATTGGGCCCAAATTTCATTTGTAGCATCCTTGGCCTGGGGGAAAGTCATTTTGTGCTTTTTTTTATGAAAATCGGCTTTTTAGTTTGGTTGCTATGGCAACTTAGAGTGCCCATAGACTTATAATGGGGAAAATCAAAAAATGACATTTACTGCCAAGCCATTGCAGATATTTTGACAAAACTTTCATGGAAATGTTCCTTTAGAAGTCTTCTATCAGCCATATGTTGTTATGCCCACTGCTCTTTTTATTGGTTGCCATGGAAACCAAAATGCTATAAAGAGCAAAAAAATACTTAAGAATTATCTTCTCTGAAACCACTAGGCCGATTGCCAAGATTTCATCTGTAGCAACTTTGGGCTTGGGAATTGAAAGTTTGTGTTTTTATGACAATCTGCTTTTTAGTTTGATTGCTATGGCAACTTAGAGTTCCCATAGACTTACAATGGGGAAAATTGTAAAATGGCATTAACTGCTAAGCCATCTAAAACTTCCACAGAAATGTCTCTAGAGAAAACTTTTATCAGGTATATGTTTTTTAGCCCACTGCACTTTTATATTGGTTGCCATGTGAACCAAAATGCAAAAACAGAAAAAAACTTAAAAAATTATCTGCTCTGAAGCCACTGGGCCAATTGGGCCCAGATTTTATCTGTAGCATCCTTGGGCTAGGGGACTGACAGTTTGTTTTCCTTTTGAAAATCAGCTTCGTTGTTTGGTTGCTATGGCAACTTAGAATTGCATTGACTTACAATGGGGAAAATCGAAAAATGGCATTTACTGCTAAACCATTGCAGATATTTTGACAAAACTTTTTATAGAAATGTTCCTTGAGAAGTCTCTATAAACTATATGTGTTTTGGCCAACTGCTCTTTTATTAGTTGCCATAGAAACCAAAATGAAAAAATAGAAAAAGTACCTTAAATTATCTTGTCAGAAACCATATGCTCTATGAGGCAGAGACTTCATACACATACTGATCATATTAGCCTTTACAGCTCTATGAGGCAGAGACTTCATAGACATACTGATCATATTAGCTTTTACAGATTTTTCATTGTCATTGTTCAAAGGACATGGTTGGTATGGCAACTTATAATGGAAAAAAACGGGATTAATTGCTAAGCCATTGGGGATATTCTGAACTTACATTTTCAGAAATATTCCTTGAGTGGTCTTCAATCAGCCCTATATTTTTTCTGCACACTGCTCATTTTAATTATGGCAACCAAAGGCAGAAAAAAAGATAGCAAAAAATCCTTAGAAAGTTATCCTGTTTTGTTGCCAGGGAATAGTTATATATTTTGTTATCAACACATCAGACTGTCAGACTGAGATTCTGTAGTTGTGTATTTTGTATTAGCCTGTACAAATGTGACAGCAATTTCGAGCATATACAAATGTGATAGCAATTTTGAGCTAGAGGTCTGGTGTGCTTTGTGGCTCATGGGCCTCTTGTTTTGATTTCTTGAACATTCCATTTTGCTTTTTCTTGAATATCTTGAACATTCGGTTTGCTATTTCTTGAATGTCTCTAACATTATGTTCTGATATTTCTCTATTATCTCTTAAGCATTCTACTCTGCTGTTCCTTAAATATTCTATTCGGCCATCTCTTGAACATTCTTTTTCACTTGTCTCCATTTATTTTTATATCCCTTAAAACGTACTCTACTACTATCTCTTGAACATTCTGTTCTGCTGCCCATGGCACTTGTATCTTTTGAATATTCTTTAGCTACCCTTTGGTCATTTTATTCAGCTAGCCCTTGACTATTCTATCCTGTTCGATTCTGCTGTCTCTTGAGCATTCTGTTCTTCTATCTCTTGAACATATTGTAGTGCTATCCCTTGAACATTCTAACTACCTATTGAACAGTCTTTCCTTTGGCTGCTTGAACGTTCTATGCTGCTATCCCTTTAACATACTGTTCTACTATCCCTTGAACATTCTATTCTGCTATCCCTTGGCCATTCTTTCAGCTGCCCCTTGAACACTCTTTCTGCTATCCATTGAACAGTTTATTCTGCTAATCCTTAAAAATTCTATTCAGCTATCCCTTGAACATTCTGTTCATATATTCCTTAAGCATTCTATTCAGTAATCCCTTAAACATTTTATTCTGCTATCCGTTGGACATTCTGCCCCCCCCCCCCCCCCCTCCGTTGGACATTCTGCCCCCCCCCCCCCCCCCATTGAACACTTTCTGCTATCCTTTGAATATTTTATTCTACCATCTCTTGAACATTCTACATTTTATTTACATTCAGTTCTGCTATCCCTTGAACGTTCTATTCTGCTTTCCTTTGAACGTTCTATTCTGCTGTTTCTTCAAAAATAAATCTGCTTTCCCTTGAATATTCTATACTTCTATCTTTTGAACGTTTTGTTCTGCTACTCTGGCACTTTTTATTCTCCTAGCTCTTGAATATTCTGTTCTGCTATCTCTTGGCCATTATATCTTGTTAGCTTTTGACCATTATATCCTGCTATACCTTAAACATTCCATTCTACTATCTGATGAACCATCTTATCTATCTCTTGAACATTCTTTCCTGCTGTCACTTGAGCATTCTTATCTGACATGCTCCAAAGTCTATTCTGCTATCGTGATCATTCCATTCTGCTACCCCTTCACGTTTATATTTTGCCATCTCTTGAACATTCTAATCTGCTATCTGCTGTTCCTTGATCAGCATTCTGCTTTTCCTTAAACCTGTAATTTGCAATTCCTTGAACAGTTTATTTTGCTATCCTTTGCACATTCTAACCTGTACTCCAGTGAACCTTCTGATCTTCTCTATTCCTCGGGCAGTCTACGTTGCTTTCCCATGTACATTCTGTTCTACCAATCCTTGAACATCCTAAACTTCAAGCCATTAAACACTCCATTCTGCTGTGCTTCGACTTTATTTATGTTGTCTCTTGACCTACTGCTCTTACTAACAGTGTCACTCCTCGAACATTTTATTTGCTCTCCTTTCATGATTTATTTTGCTGTGCTTTGGCAGTTCCATTTTGATATCATCTAATATTATTTGACTTGTTCACATTCTGTATTGTCAGTAATTCTTCAGACATTCTTGACTGACTTCTTTTATCCAGGTGACCATTTATACCTTGGCCATTCTACTCTGCAATTCCCTACGCATTTTGTTCTGCTCACTTTTGAACAAGGGTGATAATCCTTGATGCAATGCTGTTTCGGCTAGATTGATTATCAGCTTTCTTTCCCACAGTATTTTTATGTGCTCTGAACCGTTCGACTTGAGCGTTCCATTCAGTAACTGAAGTACCCTTTTTTGCGTGGCGGGGCTCCAGGTTCAGTTTATTTCAGTGCTGTACAGACTGATATAATGTTTTGCTCTAAATTACAGTTATTACAACTTTATCTATACTAGAAAAGAGCCTGCGCAAGCGCGGAAATATTTCATGATGGTCAAGTTTATATAAAAAAGCGAGTTTTAATTTTTCAATGTAAATGGCCTTAGGCCCAGGTGAAGATATGACCTTTACCATGAATACTCACTAAAGCTTCATTTACCTAATTAGTTGTCTGCATCTACAAACTTTCAGGTAGCAGACTGCATTGTTTCTAAAAACAAATCAACTTTTTTCACTGTTTCCTATAGAAAAACCTAAGTGACTCAAAAGTTGACCTTGCCGTAAAACAGATCAAGGTCATCCCAGGGTCATCATTTATATAAATTTTGTTGAGCTTTTGAGTCCTTGATGCGACATGCTAAGTTTCAAGATCATAGGATTTGTGGTTCTGGGGGAGAATTGGTTGATTTGATGCTTAACGTCCACGGTAAACAGCTAAGGTCATGTCGGGACGGTCAGTTAACCTAACCACACTATTCCTGGGCAGGCTTAGACCTCCCAAGCGGTTAACCAGTTCTAAGTGCACATACTTTCGCCAGTAACCGACTAAGCGGTTAACCAGTTCTAAGTGCACATACTTTCGCCAGTAACCGAAAACTGCCCTTCTTGAATCAGCGGAAGGAGAAACGAAAATATGTGGCCAGACCGGGTTTCGAACCCAGGACCTCTGACTTATGAGTCGGGTGCCCTACCGATTGCGCTACGCGGCCCGGCGTGGGTCTGGGGGAGAAGATTTTTGAAATTTTTTACCATAATAAATGTTTGCCATCTTGGTTATGTGACCTGTCCTGGGTATTATTTTCTGGAAAAATTGGGTCCTGGAACGTTTTGGGGGAAAATATTCAAGCCCTCTGAAGACTAAAGGCTTATTTAGCTTCGTTGAATCATTGAAATTGATTTGTCTGCTTAGCTGGAAAAAAATGCCCTTTCTTACCTGGCGCATGTGTGTTAACCTTAGACATTTTTAATTTTTGTCTTTTCGAAGGTTCAATTCAGTTTGAATTCTCCTAACGACGTTCCCCAAGTGGCTCAGCGGTACGTAACCATAGCCGCACACACTTGGCGCCGTGTGTCCGTCCAACTTTTCGAAAGACCATGTGCGTTGAGCTTTATTCTTCAATGGGCGAGTTCGATTGGCTACTCGTATTGACTATCGTTCTGGAAGAAAATGGGTCGTTTCGAGCCAGGGCCGTCGGGACTATGACCATTTAGTTCTTCATCCGTTTAGACATATGAGCAAAAACACAATAATAAATCGTTATTTATGGGGAATGACGTACGTTCATGGGTCGGATTTTTGCATTAGAACCTGCTAAATTTGGACTTGCTAAGCAGCGCGCCGATATAACGACGCAGAACCGAAACGACCGGATTAATTTAAAACGTGTATTCGAGTACACGATAATTTCACTCGAACGCACCCATTGTTGACAAAAAACCAATAGTCGAAGTTTCTAGAAAAATACTTGGGAGAATTTGAAATGAAAGACGAATTTAATTCCCAAAGTCTTTAAATCTACGTGAAACTAAAACACACGCTAACCGAAATTATCAATGATAGCAATATGCGCAAGAACCAGTATTGAAAATGCCACCAATTTTGCAGTTTATGCGTTACTTCGTTTATTTAGTTTATATAGATCGTTTTAAACTTTTCGCCGTCATTATTGTTTCCGCTTACAATATTTATAAAGTTGATCGATTTGAGTCCGATTCTGAGAAAAAAAAAATTCGAATATTTGTGGTCTGATACTAGTGGTTAGGGCAGGAGCATTTCGCGGCATTACACATAGACTAGAGATCTGATCATGTGGAGTACCCAGGCTCTAGTGTATGTCAACGGCTGATTTGAACATGTGCAGTTAGACATTACGAGCTCATAAGGTTCATTTCACTTAAAAGCGCTTAAAGCAGACGACACAATTTACGTCTGCAAAATTTCATGAAATCTTTTGTTTAAGCTATATCATAATGAGAAATCGAAGATTAGAGGGCAAACAGATCCACATGAGTCGGCTGATTATGATCATCATCTGGATCTACACTGTTTGCAAATTCAACTATTTTCATCTCTGACGCTTTAACATCAATTCTCTGTAAGCACCAGAATTTTTGAATGGGGGCGTTCCACGCACCGTCTCAGAATTGGCTGAAATTTTCACACAATGGTCCTTACCACTCAGGTATAAGAAAATAACCTTTCAAACTTTGACATCTACTTCCGTTGCCATGGTAACCGCCAGTGTCGATTTCAGCGAAATTTGGACTGAAATTCTTGTGATTTATATTAAAAATGGCATATTTTCACCTTTAAAAAATCATAATAATCAACAGGTGGACAGGAGAAACAATTAAACCTGTAAAATATTTGAGTTTTATTTAACATGTTTCACAACAGACTTTAAGAATAAATTAATGTCGCTAATAGTACCTTCATTGTGGACAATACATACTCTGGCGAATTTCATTAAAAGTGAAAAATGCAAAAAATGACAATATTTCAAGAGGTACAAAAAAAAAAATGCAGGCCTCTACGAATAATTTACATAGCTACTCTTGAATTAACTAAGTATCATGATTGTAACTATGAAAAAAACTGAGTGGGGTAAGAGCATCTTCTTGGAAAAATAAGCATACTAAATTTGCACCGTTACAGAAATTTAAAAAAATGGTTTTGAGCAGGTAAGCAACACTTTGGCTCTATGTTAGCATTGTAGTAAGTTATGCATATATTGTTGCTGATAATTTATGACTACATGTCAGTTTTTATTGAATTTGTATCAAATATTTCCTTGTCTCCAAAGAAAATGCATATTTTACGCGTTCTAAGTGGAAAATATGTCGAAAACAGGGGGTAGGGGAAATAAACAAAAGCAAAATATCAACCGTAAAAGGAAGACTCTTTAATAAATGACTTTAACTGTGTAAATATCCATTCAGCATTATGTTAAACTGAACTTAATTAAAAATTTATCAATGTGTGTGATGCTAAAGGGCAATAACTCTGCATTTTTGACGAAAAAGCAAAAAAAAATTAGAAAACGCATGAAAATGAACCCAACCATAGCTGTTTACTGTGGGCATTAAACAATAACACAACAACACTTTTTAAGGTAAATACCAAATATATTTCATGGAATATGCTGAAAATATAAAAAATTTCACGAGTGCCTAGCATGAGTGAAATTCTAATATTTTCAACACATGAAATATTTTTGGTATTTATCGAAAATAGAATTTTCTTTTCATTTTTTCTGTTTGGAAAATAAAAATAACTTTTTTTCATAGTCATTTCATGTTAATTTTGCTTGTCTTAGCACATTTAGTGGATATAATATTGGGTGAAACTATAGTTTGCACCTAGAAAATGGCTAATAAGGCCATCCGAAAGAACGAATAAAAAGAAATTGGCAATTTAAGAAAGCCAATCAGACTGATGTCGCATGCAAACTAGTTATACTCCGGCTCAAAACCTGAAATCAAATGTGACATCATTACTTGATTTGGCATGCTAACATCTGTAGCATAATGTCAGAATGCTACATTTCAGACTTTTTCGGAAAGAAATTAAGTCCAAAATTGTCAAAAGCAGCTGCAGTTTACTGCAGTGAAAAATTACTAGAGCAAGTGAGCAGAGGCTCACGTATACCTATGACCAATGCCACTGCCTAATGAAAGCATACTTTAACACATAACTTCAATGCAAATGTCATGCATGTACAAAATTCTAAGTCTGTGGCCTTGGCCCTAAGACAGCTGCAGCATCCACATGATGTAAACCAGTATGATGTAAACCAATAATAAAACCTTTCATGTATCATTAGAAGCCACTGAAGTATATTGTAAATATTTGCCAATTAAATACAGCATATGGCTAAGTCCTAGTTACTGACCCCTGGCCCCATTCATGAACCGGACCCTGCAGCTTAGGTAGTCCATAAAGAAAGCAATGATGCAGGTATATCATGAACCAAATATGGAAGAAATCTTCAATGCAGTTACATAGATATAAGCAATCAGATAGGTTTAAGGCAAAACTTTGACATAATGAAAATGCCTAAGTCCTAATTATTGACCCCTGGTCCCACCCTGGGACCAGACCCAGGGGTTTAGCTAATTCACATCAAAAGTAATGCTATAGAGATATGAATCAAATATGAAAAGAATCTGATGTGTGGTTAGAGATATGAGCAACGCATAAAGGTTGAATGCAAAACTTTGATGTAAAGTCGACGAACAGACAGACGAACGAAAAAACAAACAAACAAACAGACAAACGGATGGAATGACAACAACTATATACCCCCTGACATTCTTTGTATGTAGGGGGAATAATGAATCATATCAGTCACTAGTGAAATGATACAACATATTTTTCTGCAGACAATATCACCTTTATTTTTTCTAGATATGCATTGAATTCACTGCTGAGCATAAAATAACTAGACAAGAATTCCGCGGAATGCGGTGTCTCGCCTGGTGGCGCTTTGTCACAAAACAGAGCTAAATCAGCAAAGATGTATGCATGAACCAAGTTTCTTGTCTCTAGCCCTTACAGTTTCTGAGAAACAGACCTAAATGCAAAAACTCAACAATTGCAAAGTCAGTCAACCGTAAAATGTTGGTCAAGACTCAATATTGATTATGACTTTAAGCTCTTCTCTTCCAGATGTATGCATGACCCAAGTTTCATGGCTCTAGCCCTTATAGTTGCTGAGAAACAGATCTAAATGCGAAAACTCAACAAAAATTGCTAAGTCAGTCAACCGTAAACTGTAGGTCAAGACTCAATAATGATGATGGCTTTGAGATTTACTCATCCAGATGTATGCATGAACCAAGTTTCATGGCTGTAGCCCTTCTGGTTTCTGAGAAAATGACATAAACATGAAAACTCGCAGTCAACCGTAAAATATAGGTCAAGACTCAATATTGATGATGGCTTTGAGATCTGCTCTTCCAGAAGTACGCATGAACCAAGTTTCATGGCTGTAGTCCTTATAGTTTCTTAGAAAATGACCTGAACACGAAAACTCGACAAAAACTTGCAAAGTCAGTCAACCGTAAAATGTAGGTCAAGACTCAATATTGATGATGGCTTTGAGATCTACTTTTCCAGATGTACGCATGAATCAAGTTTCATAGCTCTAGCCCATATAGTTTCAGAGAAAATGACTTAAATGCGAAAACTCGACAAAAAATTGCAAAGTCAGTCAACCGTAAAATGTAGGTCAAGACTCAATATTGATAATGGCTTTGAGATCTACTCTTCCAGATGTATGCATGAACTAAATTTCATGGCTCTAGCCCTTATAGTTTCTAAGAAAATGACCTAAACGCGAAAACTCGACAAAGTTTACGCCGCCGCCGACACCGGAAAAGCAATACATATAGTCTCGCCTATGCTTCACAATCGAGACAAAAATGGTGTCTGTAAGACACTAATGATGCCCCCATGCAGCGCCTGTCACAGGACATGTGTACATCCCTAAAGCACGTGTTAAGCACAAACACTGTCTGCAAAGAGAATCCACTAGAAACACTACACAAAAGCTTCTTACCCAAAAGTGCAAAAATGCCACCGAAAATGATGAGTTTAAAAGGGCAAAATTCCTTCAAACTTAGATTTTTCTCCATCAAAAACCCACATGCACATCTTCATTATGTTCACAAGTATACAATGTCTGAAAAACAGCCACTGAAAATTGTTTGAGGAGCTGATTACACAAAATATCTACCCAACATTGCAAACATTTGCCTGAAATGACCAAGCCCCAAGGTTATAAAACATTTCTCGTGCTCAAATCAGCTGAGCATGAAATTACCTCAGCTGATAAATATGAAAATGCCAACTTGTGTTGACATTTTCATATTTTTCAGCAGAGAAAATTTGATACTCAGCTAAACTCAACAAGAAAACAACTGTACATATCAGTACTTTGCTATTTATTAGCAGGTAAAATTTCATGCTCAGCTGAGTTGAACATGAAACAAGTTTTATAACCTTGGGGCCAAGTTCAAAAGGCCATACTTCTGTCAAAGTTAACTTGAGCTCCAACAATTTTACGAAGGATAATGCCTTCCTGTATGGCCTCTCTGGAAAACGTAGCCTTTTAATTGAGGTCTACTCCCCAAGGAAAGAATTAGCTCCCAGGGGAGCAAATTTCCCAGCAAGTGCTGACCCCCTAAAGAAGGGAGACAACTAACGGGTCAACATCTGGGGTTTCCACCATCCCTATAAATGTGAATATCATAAACTCCTGTTTGCCTCTCTGGAGGATACAGCTCTGCAAATGAAGTCGTCTCTTCAGCAAATTCAGAAATGCCATAAGCTAGAGTTATTCTAATGATTATGTTATACTGACCAGTCAACCTATGTATTTTCTGTCCGATTTACAAAGGGAAGCAACTGTCAACTTTACAAAGAGGAGCAACAAGAACTCCTGTTTTCTGGTTTGCTTTCCTGAAGGACGCATCTCTTCATGAAGTTCTGTATGCCTCTCTGGACCTCATTTTCAAATAAATGAGGTCTACACCCCAGGGAAAGAATTTGCTCCCAGAGGAGCAAACTACCCACAAGGGCCGACCCCCTCAGGAGGGGGAGGCAAATGATGGGTCAACATCTGGTTTTTCCACCAGCCCTACAACAATGAACATCACAAGATTCTGTTTGCCTCCCTAGAGGACAGAGCTCTTCCAATAAAGTCTACTCTTCAGGACGTTCAGAAAAAAAGAATGGGTACACTCTCAGGAGCAGCAACTCTATCATTTTTATTTTTGCCTTCTTCCTAAATTTACAAGTGCCAACTCTTAAATGTAAGAATTTGCCCCCCTAGCAGCATATTCTTTCCTTTATAAGCAGGCTCCATTTTTGAAAGCTTCTTCATCTCAGGGATCAACCAGGAAGTCACAAAGGTTGTTCCCCTTCGTAAAAATGGATGAAAAACATGAGGGAAGTAAACAGGAAGTCAATGATTTTGTTTCTCTTTGTAAAAATGGTGGAGAAACATGACTGAAGGAAAGAGGAAGTCACTTAATTTGTAAAAAGAAAAGGTAAAGGTAAAGGTTTCCCATAGCCTAATAGCTGTAGGGGCAGTGGGGGTTAGAGACCCACTGTATCTTGGGCACAGCTGATGAAAGGCGGAGCCCATCTCTCTCCTTTCGCTGCCTTATCCTTCCCTAATTCGAAAAAGGTACCCATTTACTGCTTGGTTGACAGAGTTTTCCAGTTGTCGGATGGCGACAGTGAGCTGCGAACTCACAACCTTCTGGTGACTTTCTGCACAATAACCGAGCCACTCTAACCACTCGGCTACCGCGCCTCTCTGTAAAAAGAAGGGGACTCATAAAGATGTACCCATACACCCTAACTGCATATTTGAAAAAAATAAACATGGGATATACAGGTATACTTTAAAACTGTGCAGTAAACCCCATATCACTCATCTACTTAAATCATCAAATGTGAATGGGTTCACTCTCAGGAACAACAACTTTCCCATTTTCATTTTTGCCTCCCATCTAAATTGATTCTGTAGGAGCAAATTCTTTCCTTAACAAGTAGACTCCATTTTGTAAGAGCTTTATCATCCCAGGAAGCAAACAAGAAGTCATTCAAGTTGTTCCTTGGGTAAAAATGGTGGGTGGAAAACATGATAAACATTCAAATACTCATACATCATAATTTCATACTTGGAAAAAAAATGAAAATGGAACATACAATACTTGTACTTTCGGTAATCAAAAGCCAGATTTTCTCAAAGAGTAATATGTACTCATGTAATCTGTTTTCAATCTACTTAAGGTCCATAGATCCTCTTTTGGGGGAGGGGAAGTTACTCTGCCAAATTGTTTTTATCTCCTTTCTAAATGGGGGTCAACTCTTAAAGGAAAGAATGTGCTTCCCAAGAGCAAATTCTTTCCTTAACAAGTAGACTCCATTTTGAAAAGTCCTCCTTATCCCAAGAAGCAAACTGCAGGAAGTCACTTCAGTTTTCCTTTGTAAAAATGTTGGAAGAACATGAAGCAAACATGAATTCACTTACTTGTTCCCTTTTGTCAAAATGAAAAAAAAAAAAAAAAAAAAAAAAAAATGAAAAAAAAAAAAACATGGACGAGTTCACATATACTCAGAGCCCTAGATAAGAGGGAGTATTTGATGATAATTAGGGATAATGTTTGTAAATTCTGGATAAAAACATATGTTGTGACCCCTCATCTGAACCGCCTTGATGAGACAGTTCAGATGAGGGGTCATAACATATGGTTTCAATGAGAAATGAAGAAAATTATCCCTCAATTATCATCAAATACCCCTCTTATCTAGAGCTCTGATACTGTAATAAGTGTAAGATGGAACATACTGGAATACTTAATAAAATACACCACATGAAATAAGTAAAGTGCATTGTAGCAAGGGATTCTGAAGTTCAAACTCACTACATGTAGCTACAGTTTTGTTTTGTTTTTTTGCATCTTTCGTAGAAACTCGTACATTTCTTAGTGTGTTTCACCAAGTCCTTTTCTGATTAGTACTTTTGAGATTTAGTAGAATTGTTAATTTTCTCAATCAATACAAGTTTATTTTTCCTCTATTTATTTAGTTGGCCTTTGAGAAGTTAATGCTTTAATCAGTCTACCGGAAAGTGTCAAGGACTTCTCAAAATACAGTGACTGAATGTTGGAGTTTAAAACGAGGTCCCATCTCCATATGACCTATTATTGGTGGGACATTATACCCGAGTTCACTCACTCGCTCGACTAAAAGTTGACTGAAGTCTAAGACTTTCTCTGGATGAGACCTTTCATCTGCTTCTGTTGGCATAAATAGTTCAGCAGGCTTCCATTCTGCAAAAGAATTTAAAGGAGCTTTAAATCACTTTTAAATTCAAACTGCTTATACAGAACTTATGAAATGATAAAGTTTATTCAAATTTTATAAAAAGCTGCATTAAAACATTGAGAGCACTATCCGTTATATTTGGAATTTGCACCATTTGCATTCTTGTGCAGGCTGGATTTTACAGTAATTCTGCTGCATTTACAGAATGTCAACATATGCTGTATACATTTAGCATCTATGGACAGGCTTGTTCCCATTGTGATTCAATGAAAGTTTTATGGAGCAATAACTATATTGTGAGTTGTCCAGTTTCGCTTAAATTCAAACTTGTCTGAAACGTTATAGCCATCAAAAATGCTTAGCGGTTCAAGATGTTCTACTGAGAAATGTAGCAAGCAGACATCATTTTCCAATTAAAGAACACAAAAGTCTCATGATATGATATGGCAGTTTCCACCATATCTGTTATCGTCCACAAAGCAAGGAATAATAAGCAAATTCGACGAATTTATGTCCCCCGCCTTGGAAACTAGGTCTCCACACACTGTATATACACTTAGTGTTTGAGCTGGAAAAGCGGCTAAGTTAAAAATGTGAAAAAAGTAATAAAAAAAAATGTAAGGATTATATCCAAACCACATGCATATCTTCAGACCATGATCAACACACCTGTGAAGTTTCAAAGGAATGGGCATAAAACTGTAGGAGGAGTTGCACACACAAGGTACCCACTATCTATTTACTTTGATAGTAAAAACGTATGAAAAATGGCTAAGTTCAATATGCAAAAAAAAGTAATAAAAAATAATGTGAGGGTTATATCTAAACCACATACATATTGTCAGACCATGACCAAAATACCTGTGAAGTTTCAAAGGAATCGGCATAAAACTGTTGGAGGAGTTGCGCACACAAGGTACCCACTATCTAGTCACTATGATAGTAACAAGAGCTGTCGCCTGACAGCATAGCTCGCCTGAATTGATGCTTGCCCATCACACAGCCGCTATGGTGGTGTGGACTGTTATGCATAAAACTTCAAGCAAGCATGTCCATAATGACAACACATTTATAAACAAAAGCTATCTCAGAAATAAGTATTAAATGAAAAAAATACATGAAATTTCAAAGTCCATGGGGGGGGGGGGGGGGGGGGGGGTGAAGGGCTATGATATACCAAAACCCTGAACTATTTATCATCAGTCCAAGTATTAGTATCAACTGAGTCCATCGTGGCACTGTGAAATTATGTCTTCATAAATACAAAACTTTAACCAAAATCTTTAAGACAAAATTCAAAGTTGATGACCTTGACTTCAAGGCCACCTAGTGGGGTAAGTATACAGTGTTTTGCAAAAACTCAAAAAAGTGTCTAACCTCAGTTCAAGTATAAACTAAATCTCTGTAAAGCCTTATGAATGAGTATGCAATTAGAAAACATTAATAAAGACAAAAATTTCCTAGGTCCCTGACCTTGACATCAAGGTCATCCCTGACCTTGACATCAAGGTCACTGAGCCGGGTTGGGGTAGTACTCTGTAAAACTTTGGACTAATATCTAACTACAGTGCAAATATAAAAAGAATTCATCCATGGGTTCAGGAGATATGTGTCTTTAAAAAACTTTAACCATAACATCCAATCAATAAAAAGACAATTTTCTAAGTCCATGACCTTGACATCAAGGTCACTGAGAGGGGTGGGGGTAGTACCGTGGAAAACTTTGGACCAATATCTAACTACAGTGCAAGTATCAAAGGAACCCATCCATGGGTTAAGGGGATGTTGGGCTTTAAACAAAAAAAATCCTTATTTTCTAAGTCCATGACCTTGACATCAAGGTCACTGAGTGGGGTGGGGGAGGCACCCTGTTAAACCTTGGACCAATATCTAACTACAGTGCAAGTATCAAAAGAATCCATCCATTGGTTAAGGAGATATAGGTCTTTAAAAAACTTTAACCAAAACATCCAATCCGGACGCGGACGCGGACGCGGACGCTGACGCCAGGGTGACAACAATAGCTCTTCCTGAACTTTCGTTCAGGCGAGCTAAAAACGCCTAAAAAATTATTAAAGTTCAACTTGTAGAAAAAGTAACTAAACATTATGTGAGGATAATATCCAAACCACATGCATATCTTCAGACCATGACCAAAACACCTGTAACGTTTCAAAGGCATCGGCATAAAACTGTTGGAGGAGTTGCGCACACAAGGTACCAACTATCTAGTCACTTTGATAGTAAAAAGGCCTAAAAATGACTAAGTTCAACTTGTAGAAAAAGTAACAAAAAATAATCTCAGGATTGTATCCAAACCACATGCATATCTTCAGACCATGACAAATACATCTGTAAAGTTTCGAAAGAATCGGCATAAAATTGTAGGAGGAGTTGCACACACAAGGTACCAACTACTTTAGGGGGACGGAAAGACGGAAGGACGGATGGACGGAATGCCGAAAACTATGTCCCTCCGCTCTTGTTTGAAAAGGCGGGGGACAATAACTGGTGTTAATGGTCAAATATGATCCATTATCAACCTTGGCTGAGATCCTGTTCAATAGTGAATAACTACCTGCAGAACTTGCTTAGAAGTTATTTGCATAGATCAAAGGTCTGGGTTCTTTCTATCATACTTTCTGGTAGGCCAACCAACAGACATCATGATCACCATACTGGCTGTCTCTAGTTTGGTAACACAGTAACAGGGAGCCATCTCTGGTACAGTCTTTGTATAATTATTAAGTAACCACCATCTCTGGTACAGTCTGTGTATAAGTAACCAATCATAGAGTCTCCTTCCTGCTTATTAGACAAAAAAACCTCTTCAAAATCATTTGCAAATCAGCACTTCCTTGGAATAGAAGAAATCAGTACAAATGCTTGATTTATTTTTAGAGCACCTGGTCTCACTGACTGAGTATCAGTGCACAGAATGTCAATATATTTCTATTCTACCACCTTCAGACTAGCAATACAATAGTCCAATGTAAATTTTAACAAGACCTGTCACCGGGACAGGATAGCTCGCCTGACAGTGCCTTGCCCATCACCTAAAAAACTTTAATGTAAAACTTTAACATTTTGCTAACGCCACCGCAGATAACGCCAACGCCGGAGGTAGTACAATAGCTCTTCCTGAACTTCGTTCAGGTGAGCTAAAAAGGGCAGTGCCAGTGAGTGAGACTTGTATTATTTGGAGCTATGCATTTAATGTGTCCCAAAAAATACATAAATAATTATAAAGATTGTATGAAAGGAACCATTATTTATGAAAGTAAAGGTAAAAGGTTTTCCAGAGTCTTGTGGTCGTAGGGGAAGAAGGCTGTTAGAGCCCTACTGTATCTTCGGCACAGCATATAATATGAAAAAGAAATAACCCAACACTTTCCTTTTAAAGGTAAGTGAATACAGAAAGTAAGACAAGGGCCTACTGTGCTTGCAGTAGGTGCAGGCGGGCATTGTTTTAAATTCTTTCAATCATTTCTCTCTTCTTTCTCCCTCTCTCTGGGAGATGGTCTGATACAGACTAAAATACTGCCTCAAAGGGCCATTAAACCCATAACAACCAACCAACCAACCAATGCATACAAAAATAATCACATCGTGCTGCACATTTGTGCAGACATATCAGTTTCTACATTTCACTTTAAAGATTCAGACTGCAAATGAAAAACAGTGAATTTAGAAATCTGGTAAGACTCAACAAATGTGCAGGCAGCTGGCTGATATAAGTCATCAGGTTCCTTTAAATCTGTTTCATATGACATCACTGTTATTCAGTGGATAACGTCCTGTTATAAAAATTGTATGGCCACACGTGTAATAACACTTTGGCACATACATGTAACGTCATTGACAACGTACGCGTCAACAATGCGTTTACTATTGAATTAATGTTCAATTTGAAGACGTTAAAATCTCATTTTAAAGGGCAATATGATAAACAGAATCTTACACTCGTGGTCATTTCATATGAAATTTATGAAACTCGCCATAGGCTTGTTTCATAAATTTCATATGAAATGATCACTCCTACAAGATCCTCTATTTAATGCAATGCCATTAAAAGTATACCCACAGCAGACATTTGGACAGCATTCTTCAGGCATATTTCAAGTTTCTCTGCTCCCACAAGGTGGTGCTGAGGTGGCACACATGGCGTATTTTGGATTCATTTCTTTCATTCTCAAAAGTACATTGTTATTGGTATTTCTGTCTACCATCAGATTAACCTTTCACTGGCATAATCAACTACATTTTCTTCATATGTTTCAGTCCCTAAAAATAGATAAAAAGATTTTCCGTTTGTTCATATACATGTATAATGTAAAGTATGCATAATCATAACACAGAGCTCTTGATACAATGTAAGAGGGAGTATTTGGTGATAGTTAAGGATAACTTTTGTTATTTCTGCATAAAAACATATGTTGTGACCCCTCATCTGGACTGTCTCGACAAGACGGTTCAGATGAGGGATCACAACATATGGTTTCAATGAAAAATAAGAAAAAAATATCCCTCAATTATCATAAAGGAAAGAATTTGCACCCCACCCCTCCCCTGACCAGATTTTTACCTTTCTGAATAGACCCCATTATGGAAGGGCGTCTTCATTCAGGAAAGAAAAGAGGACATCACAGAAGTTGTTTCCCTTTGTAAAAATGGCAGAATACATCGTTTTGTACCCATACACTACAAACAGTTCCATTGTCCTAGATGGACTGTGTTTATTTCTAAAACACAATTCTAGAATAAACAGTGTATTGTTGCAAAATGGGCACTCTAATATTAGAAAAACATTAAAATTGCAGTGCCCATTTTGCAACAATACACCACGTACACTGTTTATTAAAAAAAAAAAAAAATATATATATATTTATATATAAGAAGTGTGTGTGCCCCTTGTTGATAAAACCCTCCATTGGCAATTGGCTCCACAGAATTTGATAAGGTTTGTTGTTAATGGAAAAATTCTTGACCATTACTAGTAGCCCAGCCGTGGGCTTGAAAATACTTAGAAACCGTTTTCATTTTTTAAAAACTTGAAACTTTTTCTGAAATAATTTAGGGCTAGAGCTGGAGCAGGACTGCGGCCGCTAGCAGCTACTGAGCCTCCTTTACTTACATATGGCAACTGGAAGAACAACACCAGAAACATCATTGATTTGTACATTGTCTCTTCTGTGATTCCCGTCTCCACGAGGCACTTGCCTTTCTTGTGTATGACTTAACAAATATCGAGGGCCACCACATATTATTTGTCTTATTGTTGGCCTTAAATCAACTGCTGTATAAGAGAGGCTGTAGCGGAGTCGAAAATAACGATCTCTACAACGACTGAATCTACAAGGCACACACAAGCATGCACTGGAAATGACTGGCATGATTGTTTGTTTAATAGTCAAGAAATTAATTTGTCTTTAATTGATATGATGCATGCAGCAGAAACCCTTAAACTCCCAGTGTACGAATCTGCAAGCTGTACGAATCTGCAACATATCACTCTACAGCACTTCACTTTCTCCAACAATCAAGAGGTAAATCTGATAAACACACGCTACAAATACATGTAGTGACCTCAGAATTGAGTAACATTATCTGTTGACGGTGCTACAATGAATAACTGAATAAAAACTCAGCATACAAATTCACAAAGTTCTGTCAAACTTGTGGAATACCCGCCTTTAATTATAGTGTAATTGTTTACATGTTTCTCTGTTTTACTTTGAAGAGCTAACAAGGGAAGTTACTGCGTAGCAACCAAAACAGAATAGAATTGAAGAAAATTCAGGATTTGGGGTCCAACCACCTCCAGAATTAATGCAGAAAACTACTTTACCCCACTCAGATTTTTTATGAAATTTGTATTATAGGCTTTTCTTTATATACTAGAATATGGCACACTGTCTGTATCAGACTGCGTTTTGCACATTGCCCTCTTAAATAGGAGACCATGGTACACCAAGAAAACCTAAAATTTCACATTTAAGTGATAACTGGAGCAAACAGCAGTTTCAGAATATACACTTCCCACTTTGAATTATTTATTTGTTGTCTACTTTATACAAAAACTGCAAAATTAATCAGTTTCAGACAAAGTATGAATGTTTAAAATCTTCAGATATCCACCTACTGTAATTTCCCACCAGTTTCAACATTTTCTATTTTCATCTGCCGTTTCCATGACAACGGAAAGAAGAATCGCAAAACTAAGTATAACTTTTTCGTTTTTTGATACACCCTTTCATTTGAAATAAGTGTCATCCAAATCCCTTTCGGTGCGTGGACAAAATAGTTTGGTGCTTACAGAGAATTGATGTTAAGGCTTAATATATCTGAGGCGCAGAGCAGGGAAGAGCAAAGTGCAGTGAAGTTCAGTCTGTCCATCCTGGGCGAACCACTTGTTGTTGGAGGCTCAGCGGAACGAAACCATTGCTGCGCTTCCTGACAGAGTCTGGTCGCTTTTGTTTCCGAAGATCCCTTTTTACTCTGTGTGATGTAATTAATATAGAGCAAATAGATTTACATAAAGTCAATATTTCATTTTCAATATCATCGATATACAATACATCAAAACATACAAAAGAAAACAACTGTTCTATATTCTAATGTCCGTAAATATTGGGTCATACATGTTAGAGTATGCGTTAACAATGCAGATCCAGATCAGACTGCTCTAGGAGCAGTCTGATCAGGATCTGTACTGTTTGTCTATCAGTTTGGAAGGAGGTTTTGACGCATCGACAAGTAGAATAGACACGTGCAACATTAAGAATGCTCAGGGTATCCCAATATGTTGGTTAAAACTGAGCCGTGACACGACAAAACAAAACAAAGTGGCATGTGCGCCCAGCAAAGACTCAGATCAGCCTGGACATCCGCCCATTCTGCTGAGAGTTTTTGCTGCCAACATAAGCTAGATCAGACCCTTAACTATCCTTTAAGCACACAGCGAAGACTCTGATCAGACTGGGCGGATGCCCAGGCTGATCAGAGTCTCGCTGGGCGCACATGTCACTTTATTCGTTTTGTCGTGTCGCGGTTCCAATCATGATGTCTCTGATTACAAATACACGGACGTGACTGTATGTCATCATTGAGTGCAGTGGCGGTGCAGTTCCCACAAACTTAATGAATCGGGATTCGCGATGCTTTGGAAGATGGATTATCTACATTGATGGGTAAATACCTTTATTGCTACGAACTTTATAAACGTATAGTACTAAGGCTAATCTACAAAATCCCTTTTCTTGCGTTCGTAGTGGGGTGCATTGTTTTCCCATTGACTGACCGTCCGTCGTACGTGCGTTGGTGAACACTTCGTTTCCGTTCGATAACGAGTATTTTTTGACGGATTCTCTTACAACTTTGTACGCGTACTGGTTCCTGGGATAATTTGGATATTTTTGACAGAATTATGACCCTTGTCTGCGTTCAAAAACAAGTCTGTCTGCCAGTTTGAGATGTATCGGTGAAATCAGAAGTCAGAAAGACTTTGTAATTTTTTGTCATGTTTTCGCTCTGCTTCTCAGAACGTATAAGGGCTAGAGCCAAGAAACTTGGGTCTTGCATACATGCGACAGTGGGTAAAATATTTAGTGAAAATGATTTTGGCTTGTGAACTACTGCAAAAATTCACGATATATGACCCTGGCCTGAAGTGAGAATTTTTATAGAAATGCATAGTGCGTGCAGGATTCAGCAAAATAATGGCGATGAGGCCAAAAAATAGTGCCCAAACATTTTCGTTATTTTCTGTAGCATTGTGGTTGAATTTATGCAATAATAACGATCAAACATGATTTTTCACTGCATTAGCATTTGCCGGGTCCCTCGAGGGCTGTTGACAGCCTTTGGCCTCGGTTTTCAACAGCTTCCTCGAAACCTGGCAAATGCACGAAAACCATGCTTAATCCCTGTATCAAGCTCCAAGCACAGTAACAAGCTGTTCTTATGTTAAGACAGATTTTCTCATAATGCTGTCTCACGTGTGCATTTTTGCATGTCTCGGGTATAATTCGACTAAGAAATCGCTTTCTTCTTTTTCTTGTGATCGACAAAAGTCCTTTTATATTTTTTTGTGGTGTGTGCAAGAAAGAAAGGATTTAGATTACAATAATCCAGACGGTACTTGAAAATGTCAGACTTGTGTTTTATATCAAATATTTATAGAACTGTTCAAACAAGTAAAGCCCGGCAGGCACCCTGGGAGAGGGAGAGATGTGGAGAATATGTCAATTTATCTAACCCTATCTAAATTTATGTAATAAAAAACTTGTTAATGAAGAAGAGCGTCAGAAAACCCGCAAGTGACAAGTGCAGACAAATTAAGAGAATGGGTTCATCTCCAGGGGGAAGCAACTTTGCCAAGTTTATTTTATTTTATTCTTATTTTATTTTATTTGCAACCCTTCTCAGTGGCGGTCAACTCTTGAACGGTAGAATTTGTTTATAGGAGCATTTTTATTTTCTTCCCCCCCCCCCCACCCCGCCCCTCCCCGCTTTTTATACGCCCGTTTTATAAAGTTATCCCCTTTGATTTTTATAGGCTAGTCTTGTGCGCGCCATAAGTAGATAACCGTTTGATGTTTATAAAGTCTCGACAACATGTGGCGTATGAAAATGGTTGCTCTCCCTTGCTTCGTTTCGGAGTTACGGCCCTTTGATTAGTTTTAAGGCTATTTTTGTGTATTCTAATCTTGTGCATCCCATAACTCACGCCTCGTAAACTATCACAGGTACCTCCGGCGGAGGTACCGATAAAAAGTTGTGACAGGCACCTGGAGCTGCCTGTAACTGTCCAAAAAATGACAACAAACGGTAGGTATTCCTCTTTTTTGACAAAATACAAAATAACCAGGGAGTTTATTAAAAATCAAAAAGTGCTATTCGACCCTTATAGACATAAAGTTTTGTCACACATTATATCCCCCTGAACTTTCCATATTAACCAAAGATACGACTTTTGAAGTGGCTTTGATGTCAGTCCACAGTACTCAAAACATAAAGAATTCGGCCGTTTTTGGTCTTAAATGCAGTGATCTTGCATACGAATCTGTTTTTCTTGGCACACTGGTGTTAAGGTAACCTCCTTGCTCAAATATAAATGTCGATTGACTACAAATAAGGCTTGATTTTTTCAAAACAACAGCTGGAGGTGCCTGCAATGGTGTGGAGGTGCCTGTGATGTAAGCAAATATAGTGAAAATCTGAATAGTTATTGTAGCTGGAAGTATTGACATCTTCTCTAAACCACTGCCTGGAAAGAATGGTTCATTCAACGTCCCATTAAGCTATCATAATGCGTATATCATGAAATTCCATGTTAAAATTTCTAAAACACCATCTCAAAGAGTTATTGCCCAATATGTTTCCGCTTCTGTTAGTCAAACATTGACGAATTTCACATAGTTGCTGAAAATTAACTGCCTAATTCAGTGTTAGAATCGTTATAAAATGTGCGCTTAAATAAGAGTCAACATTTTGTGACTGGTGATGACTGTGATCGGGAGGTGCTGGCTGTGAGTCATTCCAACTTGTCAGAAATTGTCGAGGTCACACGTCATGCCAGCTACACGTATGGTGTGTCAAATTGTCAAAATTGCCGATACCCGTCAACAGGCATACACGTACAGGTATCTATAGTGTTGATCCTTTTGGTACCTCATATGTGTCGCTCGCAAGTATCGTATGACGCTCGCTGTATGTGTTAACTTTGTGGTAACTGGAGTGATAGGTGCTACAAGTGATTCAGTCAAGGTAGTTTTGAATTGTTGGCGCTAGAATCCAAATACATCCGTAAGGCCTACAGATTACATCATCGGCAGGTGACATGTTCTCAATATTACACCGTTTAGTATATTGAAGTGATCGGAATCTTACTGTAAATAACGTGTAATTCAAAGTCTCCGAACAGCCACTGCATCAAATTTGGTAACAAAAAAGCACTCTTACTACATAAAAGTCATCTTCTGAAACGTTGTTTTTGCAAACGTTTCGAGTACCTAGCATGGCGTGTTACCTCGGCAATTTCTAGCGATTAGGAATGACTAACAGGCAGTCGTCACCATTCACAAAAACGCTGCTCTTATTTATGCGCATTTCATAACTATTCTAACACTGAATTAGGCAGTAAATTTTCAACAGCTACGTACAACTCGTCAATGTTTGACTAACAGATATGGAAATAAAACGGACAATTACTCTTTGAGATGATCTGCTTTGGATTTTAGATTTCTGTTGTGAAGCATCAATGTTACGTGTTCTTATGTCCGCTTGTCTGTAGTCTTCTGGCAGTAAGATCCTGTACAGCTGCTCACTTTGCTTTCTGGTTACTTTTGTAATTTAAAATATGAAATAGGAAAACAGAAGTTAGCGTTGTTTTCATTTGGGGTAGGTGAATTTCCACCTGTCTGGGAAAGAGCTCTTTATTCGGTTTACCATGCGTGCCTTTTGTGAACTATTGTCAACGTCTTGGTTTTGAGAGCAGGATGTAGAATCTGATTGTATAAGTTCATGATCATTGTCTGTCGTTTTAACAAAACTATGCTTGATATTCGCGTTATGATAGATTGAATTGCGACGTTGAATGAACAATTCTTTCAAGGCAGTGGTCTAGAGATGAGGAATATCAATATTTGCAACCGCTATAATTCTTCAGATTTTCGCTATATTTTCTTACATCACAGGCACCTCCATTCCGTCACAGGCACCTCCAGTTGTTTTTTTACCGATCCAGCCTTATTTGGAGTTTATCGGCATTTATATTTGGGCAAGGAGGTTTACTTTACGTCAGTGTATCCAGATCAACAGATTCTTATGCAAGAAAAATGCATTTAGGACCTAAAACAACCGATTTGTTCTTGTTTTGAGTACTTTCGACTGTCCTTAAAGCCACTTCAAAAGTCATATCTTCTGTATATATGTAAAGTACCCGGGGATATACTGTGTGACAAAACTTAATGTATATAAGGGTCGAATAGCATTCTTTGATTTTCAATAAACTCCCTGGTTATAATGTATTTTATCAAAAATGACGAATACCTACCGTTTTTTGTTTATTTTTGGTCCGTCACAGGTAGCTCCGGATGCCTGTCACAACATTTTATCGGTACCTCCGCGGAGGTACCTGTGATAGTTTACCAGGCGTGATAACTTGGTAACAGTTCGGAATATCTTGATA